>JALGBA010000094.1:0-600000 GCA_023970755.1 Azemiops feae
GTTAGCCATTCTGAGCTTTTCTTAGGGTGGAAGGACAGGATATATATGGGCACACATCCCCATACACATGCATACAAAGATAGATACAGATATAGTGGAGAATACACAGTTGGGATACCACTTCTGAAGATAATTTCAGTTCCTTTCAAATAAATTCTAAATTTCTAAAAACCAAATCATTAAAGTGTCCTTTCCTTCTATCCTCGCCTATCTAAATCTTTCTTTCAACGTTTTCAGTGAATTTCTTTGGAAATTTAGTTTTCTGAGGATCTGACCCAAATCTTCATACCAAATGAACATAGCTATCCTGTGTATTTAGGAATAGAACACTTGATGCATTGATATAATGCTTTATCCTGCTAAATCAACTTCAATATATTGATTCCTCAACTGATGGTTTTCATTCTATCTGCATCATCCAAGCACTCTGTTCTGTGAAATTGAATTGCCCTTCATTAATTTGCACTGATTGGTTTGTATAAAACATATCCTTTCATCAGCAGTATGAAGCAAGATACATTTCTAATCTAGTACCACAAGTGCTGTCATTTCATGTAATTAACTTTGTTTCCTTTTTTAATTTTTATTTTCCTGAATACTTATGGAGGCTTTCTGGCATTAAAGTGCTTTGAACTTTGAGAGAAGCATTTTTCTCCATCCATTTTCATTTTCTAAGATTAAATTTTCAATCAGCAACACTGTCATAACCATTAATATACTGGTGCAATCTGTCTTCAGTACTTGCTGAACATGTGCCTTGATTATCTCTTTCCGAGATGACCAAGATATACACTGTTCTGTTCTTGCAAAGCAGACATCGAGACGAGGCAGGTTCACAACAAAGGATCTCTTTATTAAGTACATGCACAGAACAGAAGCAAGAACACAATGGCCACTGGCCTTTTTATACTCCCCTTGCAAGGGGACGCACAGCCAATCATTGCAGGCCATTTTCCCGCCTTGTGCATGCGCGCAAGGCCGGAGACAGCCTGTCTGGGTCCCGGGCAGACACGTGGTCTGTCCGGGTCTCTGCAACCTTCCTGCAACCTTCCTGAGCCTTGCTGAATGACTCAGCAAGGCCCAGGACATAACACACACAATAAAATATTTATCCACTTATTTATGACTCAAGCCATAATTAACTTCACACAACTAAAATATGAGATGACTCTTGGATGCAACTTTTATTTACAAGATATATGATCCATCAAGCAGTATTGCTCCTGCTTGATCCCCACTTCTCCCAATACTATTTTCTTGTCTGAACAATTTGCATGGTTTCTTCTGAGACCTCTTTAGGTCTTCTGTTCATATTCCAGCTCTGTATATGAGGGGGAAAGAGTAGATGAAAGTATTATTTCTCCCAGAAATAATGCTAACAATTCTATGCCAAAAATACGGGAGAAAACTGTAGAGATTAGATAAGATCAGTGTGTTCTGGAAGAGGGAACATCTAAGAGAATACAGAAATTATCAAATAACTGCACAATATCTTCATCCGAGGCAAGTTTAGCTTACAATTTTGCAAAGAAGCAGATAGGTTTCAGAACAGGCAGAGGGAAATGATATTCGATAGCAAAGAATATGAGGCAACAGACAGAAGAAAATAATATAAAATTATTACTAGTTTATTGACTATGGCAAAGTGTTTGCTCCTGTGCATCATTTCAGAATGTGGAATGTATAATGGTTAATGGGAATGGCAGAACACCCACCATTTATTCCCCTGAGAAATTTGTATAATGAATAGGAAGCTAGTCTACAATTTGAATTGGATTGAGAATAGCGAAGGGAGTAAAACAAGGATTAGAACTACCAAAGCTAAGCAGCAAAAAGGAGGAATATTCTCTTTCTTTTTGCTGCCGCTGCTGTTGTCTAATTGTGCTGTAGATTTTTGCAGTTCAGACAAGCAGGCACATAATTCCTACATTGGATATATTTTGAATGCATTAAAATAATGGCAGGATTGGAAAAGATAGGGAGCTGAACCGTTGAAACACCAAATCTGAGATGTATATATAGAACATCACTTCAGTGGCTGAAAGTAAGAAAGACTTAGCCCCACTTTTTATAGAAGTAAAAATGGAAAGAAAAATCTGGATTATCATTCAATATTAAGAAGACAATCTCAACCAGCAAGTTTAATTATCTCACAGCTGATGTTAAAAAAGTGAAGATAGCGAAACCCTTTCCCCTGAGTTTTAAGAATAGATAAAAACGACACATACTGGAAGAGATTAAGAAAAAAGGAAGAAAATTTAAATGGGCTTTTGAAGGATATTTCTTTGACAATGAAGATCAGAAAACGTAAAGCAATGGTCTTTTCATTGGCATTGAATGTCTGTGAAAGATGGCCATTGAAAAAGAATGAGGGAAAGAAGATAGATACCTTCAAATTATGGTTTTGCATTTGGTTACTAAAAATAGCATGCGATGCAGCAACAACTAATCAAGCATGGACCAAATAAAGGCTGATTGCCCCTTCCAGACAATGATTAGCAAGCAGAAAGATCATCCTGCCCTTTTAATTTGTGAATAAGTTTCACTGAACTCAATTGGACTCTGATCTATATAGGCATGTAGAGGGCTGCACTAGTGAAACTACAGTTTGGCTTTCTTTTGGATTGGAGAAAAAGTAAAGCTGGAAGAATCCATTTGCTGTGCTTTTTAAGCCTGCATTTTTATAGCTTTATATAAACTACTTGGTAATAAATCCATGTTTGAATAGTAGTGTTTTCAGTGAATACTCTTGCTATAACCCCTGCCTGACCTGATGGAATGGATAGATATAATATAGTGAAGAGCTGTATGCAATGAATCCTATTTTTTGCTTGACCCACTTTAACTTTAGCTCCATCAAAATTCCATTCCCAGAACTAAGAAAGTTCTCGAAATCTGATGCAAACAGAACAAAGTAAATTAAAAAAAAAATCACTTGGGGGATATTTGTATGGCTAGAATTAAGTGAAGATAAGTCATTTGATGTTTGAAGCATTAAAAAAATATTTTTTTGTGCTCTGCTACATAAAGCACCCTAAAATAGCCCTGTCCCTATTTCTGATTATGAAATGGCTTAAGATAAGTTAGTGTGAGTTTGCCTCAATATTAGGGTTATCTACACTGATTTGCAAAAATCAAGATGGTCATTATAAAACAGGACTAAATTTTCTATACCTCTTTGTTGCCATATAGTAACAATTCTAGTTAGTATATTCTGTGATTGTCTGTTATATTGTACTTGTCTGCATCCAACTTCTACCTTCTAACTCACTTGGCATATCCCTTGATTCCACTATGGGAGCACACAAACCCGGTAGCAATTTGTTTTTTTCCAAAGAAAATTGAAAGCCTAATGAAAACCCCTGATACCTGAATATACCTTATATCTGAAGACCGCCAGATGGCCATCACTCCTGCCTTGGCTGTGTTTACATCATTCTCTGAGAGTGATTCTGACAGAAATGGGAGCTTGTGGTAGTTCCACCTTGCCAGTAATATTGAAAGAAAAGGAATGAGACTAGATACAGTAGAGGAACGAGGGAAGACAAGTCAGCTAAGAGAAGGAACTCTTAAATCAAACCCTGATGTGGCAATCCATTTATGTATTGTTGACAAAGTGGATCCTAAATTTGGGCAGAAACCAAAAGAGTGCCCAATGAGAGATGAAAGACTGAACAGAGTGATGAGCTTCTAGAAAGGATGGGAATACATGTAGTGATGATGTTCAAGCTACTGTTGGATCAACCACAAGATAATAAAAAAGGCAGCAGCCAGCCAATGGAGATATAGGACCCTGACAACCCAGAGTGAAATGGATATTCAGGATAGTGACCATCTTGAAGGGGTGAGAAGATCTGATAGGCACTATCTGCCAGAAGGTGGGGCTGTTACTACATCAGAAAAAAAGTGCTACATGCCTTACACACATAACAATTTAGGAAGGATATTTACAGTTTTAAGCAGAGAGCTTCAAAACATAGTTGGGAGGTCCTTTTGAAATCAAATGGGAGTGAGTAGAGAATGATGTTATTTGTTTCCTTCCCCAAGCAAGGTAGATAGACTGGTCATGGGACAAACAAAAAGTATGGTTCTGCTTTCTGTATATTCTTGGTTATAACTCAATGGACAACAGGATGATATAAAAATAGCTGATCTGGTAAACATTGATGTTATATAAATGAACAGGGTAATCTGATTAAACATGCAGTAGCAGAACCAATTGATGAATTGTATGGAAATGTGCAAATCACTAAATGTAATCTCAAAAAGGATATAGTGTTAGGGGTAAGATATCAGGATAGAAACCAGGAAATTATGAGTTCTAGTTTTTCATAGGCATGTGAGCTGGTTGGGTGATGTTGGGCTGGCCACTTTCTCTCAGCCCAACTCACCTCACAGGGTTGTGATTGTAGGGAGAATAGGGGAAGGAAGGGTATTTGTTGTCTTGAGTTATTTATAAAAATAATAATGGTGGGATTAAAAAAACTAAAAACAAACAAACCCCTTTCCCCAATGAATGGAATGCAAATGATGGAGAAACAGAGGAACTTGAAACCACACCAAAATTTGATTGATAGTAGCTTTTTTTCCAGAAATCGACCATATATTTTCCAAAGTGACGAAAATTCAAAAAATCTGTGATGATGGAGTCAGACCCTCAGGAGGCCAAGAGCCCAAAGTTTTTTTCAACCTTAAAAATAAAATGGATGCTGGGGCAAGATTAATGGTTGAATTTGATGCTTAAATCTTTTGATGGTTGCATTTTTTAAGAAAATCAACTGTATTTCATCCAAAGTGATGAAAATTCGTAAAATTCATGATGCCTTGTTAAGGGATGTAGGAGGCCTTGAAGCCAAATTTTTTTCAATCAAATTGCTAAAAAGGATACTGTATCAAGATTTGGGCTTTTATTGAATACTTAAAAATGTTGTTGGTTGCTTTTTAAAAAAAATCAACCATATTTCATCCACAGCAATGAAAATTTGTAAAATTCGTGATGCCTCGTTCAGGGATGTAGGAGGCCTTGAAGCCAACATTTTTTTGAACCAAACTGCTAATATAGATACTGTGGTAAGATTCAGGCTTTTATTGAATACTTAAAAATATTTGTTGGTAGCTTTTTTTAAAAAAAATTAACCATATTTCGTCCACAGATATGAAAATTCATAAAATTTGTGATGCCTGGTTCAGAGATGTAGGAGGCCTTGAAGCATTTTTTTTAAAACCGTAGTGCTAAACCGGATACTGTGTAAATATTTGGGGTTTTATTTCATGCTTAAAATGGTGTTTGTAGCTTTTTTTTTTTTTTTTCCAAAAATCAATCATATTTCGTCCACAGTGACAAAAATTTGTAAAATTTGTGATGCTGGAGTCAGAGACTCAGAAGGCCAAAAGCCCATTTTTTTTCAACCTTAATACTAAAGTGGTTGCTGGGAAAAGATTAGGAGTTGAATTTCATACTTAAAAATCTTGTTGATTGCTGTTTTTCAAAAATCGACCATATTTCATCCACAGCGACAAAAAGTCATAAAATTTGTGATGCCTGGGAAAAGATTAGGGGTTGAATTTCAAGCTTAAAAATATTGTTGGTTGCTTTTTTTTCAAAAATTGACCATATTTCAACCACAGTGACAAAAGTTCCTGGTTCAGGGATGTAGGATGCCGTGAAGCCAAAAACCTTTTCAACTGAACTGCTAAAAAGGATACTGTGTCACGATTTGGGTTTTTATTGAACAAGTATTATAATCTAGGAGATTATTCTGTTTACTAAGGCTTTGCAGAGAGAATATTTTGTTCCCAACACCTTGCTCCCCGTTGTTGGGAGGTGCAAGTTAGGTGTTCAATTTTTTTTTAAAAAAACTTCTTTTCACATAAATCTTGAATGGTTGTTAATTCCTATTTTTTAAAGATATCATTTATTTAACTGCAATGACTGAACAGTCCATGTGGGAGTTTCTTCTAGAAAGAGAAAAGCTCTGGTGGAAGGATTTAAAGGAAGAATTGGCCATCTATTAACTAGTAACTGGTTTGGAATTACCATTTAGAGTATGGTAGAAGTTGTTCCTGTTCAAATCCACTTAGAGTGTCTCTTGTGGCATCAAGCAATTCTGTCACTTTTTCTTTTTATAGAAGAACACAACTAGGTCACTGCACTCAAGTATATTTTGTCTATTTACCACATCAAATATTGTCCCGTCATTGTTATCTAGATGGCATGGAGAAACATCACAAGGCCATTCATCCCTTCCACAGCTCCAAGGAATGAGCTGTGAAGTTTCCAGAAATGGTATGCAAATATTAATTTGTTGTATTTACAGATGCGCTTATTCTTTTTTTGTGTCCATGTTCTTAGTGGGAAGTTGAGATAGTCTAAAAAAAGCTATTAGGACTAACGCCAATATTTTTTTCTTATTTTTTTTCCCTAGCCCTGTTTAAAGTGTCACAATATGAACTCTTTTCCCACCACCCCCAACAAAAAGAATGTGTAGATGACATAGCATGGGATGGAATCAAACACCCTCAAAAATAGATTTTTAGCACTCATGTTAGGTGCGGGTGCTGTGATGGGAATACATTAGTTTCCATAGGATAATGAGGAATCTTATTTAACTTACAGCCTGTGCTATACTGTATGCTACAGCCTTGATAACAATAATAATAATAACAATAATAGAGTTGGAAGGGACCTTTGAGGTCTTCTAGTCCAACCCCCTATGATATTTAGGGCTGAAGGAGAAACAATTCAAGAGAAGAAGAAAATAAATTTAAAGAGTGCGCTAAGAAGCTCAATCACTAAATTCATTACTGTAAAGAAAAACCAAGTATTAATATGATAGCTTGGAAAATTAAAAATATGCTCACCTTGCTGCTGTTTCCACTGTTAGATTTTGTAGTGCTTCTGTTATGGCATGGTGCTAAATATATCCTGTGCTTCACAGAGAAACAAGCAAAAGAGACAAGAGCTTCTAAATTAAATCTCAGCAGTAAAGTGGAGAAAAAGAAATAGGAGGTGATAAGGGATGCATTTAACTTATTATGGACTACTGTAGCTTCAACTGGTGCAAAACGTGGCTGCATGGGCAATTATGTATGCCTCCAGAATGGCATGCATTACACCTCTGCTCTGCGAGTTACATTGGTTGCTAGTTTGCTTTTGGCTGCTAGTTTTGATTTTTAAAGCCCTACATGGTACGAGGACAGGTTATTTGAAGGACCACTCCATCTCAATTACATCTACCTCTCCCATCAGGTCAGGCAAGAGAGAAGGTTGCAAGCTCTATTTCCTAAGGAGTTCCATTTGAAGGACTCAGGAGATGAGTCTTTTCGGCCACAGCACCCGCCCCATGGAGAGACTAGCCCTGACCCTTTTGGCCTTCCACAAATTTCACAAAGTATGGCTTCTCCAGCAGGCCTGGGAATCTCTTGAAACAGATAGCCTGAGAGATGGCTTTATTATGTATGAGTTTTTAAACACTCTCCTATGATCTTATTTATTTGTATTTCTCTCTTATTTATAATAATTAAGATTTTTGTTTGTTTGTTTTATAGTATGTCATCCAAAAGGCATTCATGAGATGGGCGGCTATATAAATTTGATAAATAAATAAATAATTTTTCATAGGATACAAATATCCAACATAATTACAGTGACCATATTAATTTATTACATTTTTATCCCCTCTTTATTACTTTATAAGTAACTCAAGGTGGTGAGCACACCTAGCACTCCTTACTCCTCTTATTTTCGTCACAAGAAGTGGGTTGGGCTGAGAGATGTGATTGGCACAAGATCACACAGCTGGTTTCATGCCTAAGGCAGGACTAGAACTCATAGTTTCCTGGTTTCTAGGCCAGCACCTTAACCATTACACCAAACTAAATCTGAAAGTTTATAATATTGAAAAGTCTTTTACATAAAATGTTTATAAAAACATTTATAAAAATGTTTATAACTTTGCTTTACAAAGGAAAATTCAAGAGCAAAACCAAGAAAAACTTTACAAAAATGTGTGTTCTAATAAAATATCGAAAAATCAACCAGCAAATGTACATTTATTTTAAAAAAGACAATTCAATTTCCATATTATTCACATGAATGTGAAAGACTCTGTATTAGGCAGTACCATTTGTTTGGTACAAGTTAAATGACCAAAATAAAAGACAAAACTAAGTTTTTGAAAAGTAAATAAATTTAAAGCACAGCTTTCTGAAAAAAGGGCTATCCTTTATAACAAAGGATGTAGGGTTACTGTACACATAAGGTATCCCTTCAAGCATGGACCTAAATTATGTCTGTATCATGTGCCTTTTTGCTAATCTTGGGACGAGCCTCTTTAAGAGAGGAATAAGGATTAAATCCACAGATAGACATTATATACTGCACTTTTCAGTATATAAATAGTAGGCCTGTATAAAGCATTTGATGGTAAAACCCACTTTTGACTACTTTGTGACTTCGAGGATTTACACAGGTCCAGTAAAGGCATCATACTTCAAAAATCCCCAACCCCATTGCTTCTTGTGAGAAATCTGCCCTTCTTCCACTTCTTTTCATAGGCCTTCTAATTGAATTGGGAATTTGGGAAGGGATGTGAAGGAATTTAAAAAGCCTATTACTTCAGCACGAATTAGACTCTCTTTGTGGCATGCTCTGGTATGTATCCTTAGGGACACTTGAATGGGCAAAGCTGACATGTAATGTCACAGTTCAATATTTCTATCTGATTGATTTGAAAACAGCTTACCTTTTATGGTTTTATAAGCTGATTTATTATCTCGTTTTTATAGTTGTCCCTGATGCTTTGCACTACAAGGTTTTTGCAAGCCTTGTCCTCTTTTTTTAGTTCATGGGACTGAGAGCCATGGAGTGATTGGGTTACACAGCCTTGGAGAATCATGAGCAGAGAAAAAAAGTTTTCAATGCTTTGCTTAACATGTGGCAACACAATTGAATGGCCAAGGCCAAACCTCTCTGTCTCCATATTAAAATATACAGCTCATAAATCTCAATAAAGCAAGATTACCATTGAATCTACACTGACGTTCCTTAACATAGGAGAGACATTAATATAAGCTGTAGTGTAATATAACATAAATGTAAAAAGAGACATAAGTTAAGCATTATATTCATTGTCAGCAGTTGTGGCAATGGTGGTTAGCTTGGAACAATTTAAAAAGAAGATGGGTCAGATTAATGGAGGATTATGCTATTGTTTATTAATGTTCTTCCAAATTATATCAGGCAAGCAGTAAAAGTACACAGTTCCTGATAGGTTAAAGCAATGTTTCTCAACCTTGGCAACTTTAAGATATATGGACTTCAAGAAAATTATACACTAGACCAGGGGTAGGCAACCTTGGCTCTTTTATGACTTGTGGACTTCAACTCCCAGAATTCCCGAGTCAGCATGGCTGGTTCAGGAATTCTGGGTATTGAAGTCCACAAGTCATAAAAGAGCCAAGGTTGCCTACCCCTGCACTAGACCATGGCTGGCTGAGGATTTCTGGGAGTTGAAGTCCACAAGTCTTAAAGTTGCAAAGTTGGAGACCCATGCACTAGACCATGGGTGTTCAATCTTTTGGCTTGCTTGGGCTGCGCTGAGTGAAGAGGAATCGTTTTGGGCTGCATGTCAAATGTTTAATATACTTAATGTATGTAAATAACAAATTTCATTTATTTTTTAATATGTTTCATTATATATTCTATATTGTGGGCCCCCATATATTGGACATGCCTGCACCAGACCAATACAAATCAATATTGTAGTAATAGTTATGGTTGTGTATTACTTCATGAATCATGGGCAGCATGCTTTATACTTCTTGATGGAGAGAAGGAGCTTGTGGTCTTCCAGCCCTGGTTTATGAGCTTCTCTTTGCATCCAGTTGACTACAGTTTTGGACTATTTGCTGTTCCAGCAAGACATTTTATACAACAACTCAAAGGCCTATCTGATAGTCTAGCACTGTAACCCTTCTATGGCCAACATGATTGCTATTAGAGACATGATCTGGGTCTTACTTTCCAGTTCCTGACCCCAGAAACTGAAAATGAGAAACATACTTCCATTAATCCCTAAGTAATAGTAATAGTAGTGCTGTGGTGATCATCAGGTAAGCAGTTAATAGTCATGCAATTTTCCATGATTAATTTAAATTCTAGTTATTTTAACTGTAGTATTAAAAGTATAATCAGGTCTGATGATCAGTGATATGATTTCAGATACTAATTATAAACCACTTCTGGGTATTAATGAAATTCTTCAAGCATCTATACAGAAACAAAACACTACAACTAATTTTTAAACGTTAAAATAAAATAAATAAAAAATAGTAGCATGAGACCAGAACCAATCCTTTAACCCAGTATTTCTCAACCTTAGCATCTTTAAGACATGCAGACTTCAGCTCCCAGAATTCCCCAACCAGCATGCCAGAGTTCTGGAAACTAAAGTCCACATATCTTGAAATTGCCGAGGTTGAGAAACCTTGCTTTAACCTATCTATTGCCTGCCTGATATGATTTGGAAGACCAATCAATTGTCAGTTCGCATACATACTTAGATCTCACCCTACTTTTTTGATTATCCACCAAATCTCTGTGATGTTTGTAATATCATTTCAGAAAAAGATTATAATCTATATCTATCTTCTAAAGTTAGAGGAAGAGGGATAGCCTACACCATTTGGGACTTTACATTATGAACAACATATTTACATTATGAACATCCCTTTGAACTGAATCTGGAAATAAATCTAAAAGAGGTATTGTGGATGGAAGATCTTATTAGGTCTATGAAACACACTTCAGAAAACACCCAGGTTGAAATCTTTTGCTTATAATACACATTCTCTGAAGTTCCTTATTGAATAAGGAACTTCAGAGAATGTGTATTATAAGCAAAAGATTTCAACCTGGGTGTTTTCTGAAGTGTGTTTCATAGACCTAATAAGATCTTCCATCCACAATACCTCTTTTAGATTTATTTCCAGATTCAGTTCAAAGGGATGTTCATAATGTAAATATGTTGTTCATAATGTAAAGTCCCAAATGGTGTAGGCTATCCCTCTTCCTCTAACTTTAGAAGATAGATATAGATTATAATCTTTTTCTGAAATGATATTACAAACATCACAGAGATTTGGTGGATAATCAAAAAAGTAGGGTGAGATCTAAGTATGTATGCGAACTGACAATTGATTGGTCTTCCAAATCATATCAGGCAGGCAATAGATAGGTTAAAGCAAGGTTTCTCAACCTCGGCAATTTCAAGATATGTGGACTTTAGTTTCCAGAACTCTGGCATGCTGGTTGGGGAATTCTGGGAGCTGAAGTCTGCATGTCTTAAAGATGCTAAGGTTGAGAAATACTGGGTTAAAGGATTGGTTCTGGTCTCATGCTACTATTTTTTATTTATTTTATTTTAACGTTTAAAAATTAGTTGTAGTGTTTTGTTTCTGTATAGATGCTTGAAGAATTTCATTAATACCCAGAAGTGGTTTATAATTAGTATCTGAAATCATATCACTGATCATCAGACCTGATTATACTTTTAATACTACAGTTAAAATAACTAGAATTTAAATTAATCATGGAAAATTGCATGACTATTAACTGCTTACCTGATGATCACCACAGCACTACTATTACTATTACTTAGGGATTAATGGAAGTATGTTTCTCATTTTCAGTTTCTGGGGTCAGGAACTGGAAAGTAAGACCCAGATCATGTCTCTAATAGCAATCATGTTGGCCATAGAAGGGTTACAGTGCTAGACTATCAGATAGGCCTTTGAGTTGTTGTATAAAATGTCTTGCTGGAACAGCAAATAGTCCAAAACTGTAGTCAACTGGATGCAAAGAGAAGCTCATAAACCAGGGCTGGAAGACCACAAGCTCCTTCTCTCCATCAAGAAGTATAAAGCATGCTGCCCATGATTCATGAAGTAATACACAACCATAACTATTACTACAATATTGATTTGTATTGGTCTGGTGCAGGCATGTCCAATATATGGGGGCCCACAATATAGAATATATAATGAAACATATTAAAAAATAAATGAAATTTGTTATTTACATACATTAAGTATATTAAACATTTGACATGCAGCCCAAAACGATTCCTCTTCACTCAGCGCAGCCCAAGCAAGCCAAAAGATTGAACACCCATGGTCTAGTGCATGGGTCTCCAACTTTGCAACTTTAAGACTTGTGGACTTCAACTCCCAGAAATCCTCAGCCAGCCATGGTCTAGTGCAGGGGTAGGCAACCTTGGCTCTTTTATGACTTGTGGACTTCAATACCCAGAATTCCTGAACCAGCCATGCTGACTCGGGAATTCTGGGAGTTGAAGTCCACAAGTCATAAAAGAGCCAAGGTTGCCTACCCCTGGTCTAGTGTATAATTTTCTTGAAGTCCATATATCTTAAAGTTGCCAAGGTTGAGAAACATTGCTTTAACCTATCAGGAACTGTGTACTTTTACTGCTTGCCTGATATAATTTGGAAGAACATTAATAAACAATAGCATAATCCTCCATTAATCTGACCCATCTTCTTTTTAAATTGTTCCAAGCTAACCACCATTGCCACAACTGCTGACAATGAATATAATGCTTAACTTATGTCTCTTTTTACATTTATGTTATATTACACTACAGCTTATATTAATGTCTCTCCTATGTTAAGGAACGTCAGTGTAGATTCAATGGTAATCTTGCTTTATTGAGATTTATGAGCTGTATATTTTAATATGGAGACAGAGAGGTTTGGCCTTGGCCATTCAATTGTGTTGCCACATGTTAAGCAAAGCATTGAAAACTTTTTTTCTCTGCTCATGATTCTCCAAGGCTGTGTAACCCAATCACTCCATGGCTCTCAGTCCCATGAACTAAAAAAAGAGGACAAGGCTTGCAAAAACCTTGTAGTGCAAAGCATCAGGGACAACTATAAAAACGAGATAATAAATCAGCTTATAAAACCATAAAAGGTAAGCTGTTTTCAAATCAATCAGATAGAAATATTGAACTGTGACATTACATGTCAGCTTTGCCCATTCAAGTGTCCCTAAGGATACATACCAGAGCATGCCACAAAGAGAGTCTAATTCGTGCTGAAGTAATAGGCTTTTTAAATTCCTTCACATCCCTTCCCAAATTCCCAATTCAATTAGAAGGCCTATGAAAAGAAGTGGAAGAAGGGCAGATTTCTCACAAGAAGCAATGGGGTTGGGGATTTTTGAAGTATGATGCCTTTACTGGACCTGTGTAAATCCTCGAAGTCACAAAGTAGTCAAAAGTGGGTTTTACCATCAAATGCTTTATACAGGCCTACTATTTATATACTGAAAAGTGCAGTATATAATGTCTATCTGTGGATTTAATCCTTATTCCTCTCTTAAAGAGGCTCGTCCCAAGATTAGCAAAAAGGCACATGATACAGACATAATTTAGGTCCATGCTTGAAGGGATACCTTATGTGTACAGTAACCCTACATCCTTTGTTATAAAGGATAGCCCTTTTTTCAGAAAGCTGTGCTTTAAATTTATTTACTTTTCAAAAACTTAGTTTTGTCTTTTATTTTGGTCATTTAACTTGTACCAAACAAATGGTACTGCCTAATACAGAGTCTTTCACATTCATGTGAATAATATGGAAATTGAATTGTCTTTTTTAAAATAAATGTACATTTGCTGGTTGATTTTTCGATATTTTATTAGAACACACATTTTTGTAAAGTTTTTCTTGGTTTTGCTCTTGAATTTTCCTTTGTAAAGCAAAGTTATAAACATTTTTATAAATGTTTTTATAAACATTTTATGTAAAAGACTTTTCAATATTATAAACTTTCAGATTTAGTTTGGTGTAATGGTTAAGGTGCTGGCCTAGAAACCAGGAAACTATGAGTTCTAGTCCTGCCTTAGGCATGAAACCAGCTGTGTGATCTTGTGCCAATCACATCTCTCAGCCCAACCCACTTCTTGTGACGAAAATAAGAGGAGTAAGGAGTGCTAGGTGTGCTCACCACCTTGAGTTACTTATAAAGTAATAAAGAGGGGATAAAAATGTAATAAATTAATATGGTCACTGTAATTATGTTGGATATTTGTATCCTATGAAAAATTATTTATTTATTTATCAAATTTATATAGCCGCCCATCTCATGAATGCCTTTTGGATGACATACTATAAAACAAACAAACAAAAATCTTAATTATTATAAATAAGAGAGAAATACAAATAAATAAGATCATAGGAGAGTGTTTAAAAACTCATACATAATAAAGCCATCTCTCAGGCTATCTGTTTCAAGAGATTCCCAGGCCTGCTGGAGAAGCCATACTTTGTGAAATTTGTGGAAGGCCAAAAGGGTCAGGGCTAGTCTCTCCATGGGGCGGGTGCTGTGGCCGAAAAGACTCATCTCCTGAGTCCTTCAAATGGAACTCCTTAGGAAATAGAGCTTGCAACCTTCTCTCTTGCCTGACCTGATGGGAGAGGTAGATGTAATTGAGATGGAGTGGTCCTTCAAATAACCTGTCCTCGTACCATGTAGGGCTTTAAAAATCAAAACTAGCAGCCAAAAGCAAACTAGCAACCAATGTAACTCGCAGAGCAGAGGTGTAATGCATGCCATTCTGGAGGCATACATAATTGCCCATGCAGCCACGTTTTGCACCAGTTGAAGCTACAGTAGTCCATAATAAGTTAAATGCATCCCTTATCACCTCCTATTTCTTTTTCTCCACTTTACTGCTGAGATTTAATTTAGAAGCTCTTGTCTCTTTTGCTTGTTTCTCTGTGAAGCACAGGATATATTTAGCACCATGCCATAACAGAAGCACTACAAAATCTAACAGTGGAAACAGCAGCAAGGTGAGCATATTTTTAATTTTCCAAGCTATCATATTAATACTTGGTTTTTCTTTACAGTAATGAATTTAGTGATTGAGCTTCTTAGCGCACTCTTTAAATTTATTTTCTTCTTCTCTTGAATTGTTTCTCCTTCAGCCCTAAATATCATAGGGGGTTGGACTAGAAGACCTCAAAGGTCCCTTCCAACTCTATTATTGTTATTATTATTATTGTTATCAAGGCTGTAGCATACAGTATAGCACAGGCTGTAAGTTAAATAAGATTCCTCATTATCCTATGGAAACTAATGTATTCCCATCACAGCACCCGCACCTAACATGAGTGCTAAAAATCTATTTTTGAGGGTGTTTGATTCCATCCCATGCTATGTCATCTACACATTCTTTTTGTTGGGGGTGGTGGGAAAAGAGTTCATATTGTGACACTTTAAACAGGGCTAGGGAAAAAAAATAAGAAAAAAATATTGGCGTTAGTCCTAATAGCTTTTTTTAGACTATCTCAACTTCCCACTAAGAACATGGACACAAAAAAAGAATAAGCGCATCTGTAAATACAACAAATTAATATTTGCATACCATTTCTGGAAACTTCACAGCTCATTCCTTGGAGCTGTGGAAGGGATGAATGGCCTTGTGATGTTTCTCCATGCCATCTAGATAACAATGACGGGACAATATTTGATGTGGTAAATAGACAAAATATACTTGAGTGCAGTGACCTAGTTGTGTTCTTCTATAAAAAGAAAAAGTGACAGAATTGCTTGATGCCACAAGAGACACTCTAAGTGGATTTGAACAGGAACAACTTCTACCATACTCTAAATGGTAATTCCAAACCAGTTACTAGTTAATAGATGGCCAATTCTTCCTTTAAATCCTTCCACCAGAGCTTTTCTCTTTCTAGAAGAAACTCCCACATGGACTGTTCAGTCATTGCAGTTAAATAAATGATATCTTTAAAAAATAGGAATTAACAACCATTCAAGATTTATGTGAAAAGAAGTTTTTTTTAAAAAAAATTGAACACCTAACTTGCACCTCCCAACAACGGGGAGCAAGGTGTTGGGAACAAAATATTCTCTCTGCAAAGCCTTAGTAAACAGAATAATCTCCTAGATTATAATACTTGTTCAATAAAAACCCAAATCGTGACACAGTATCCTTTTTAGCAGTTCAGTTGAAAAGGTTTTTGGCTTCACGGCATCCTACATCCCTGAACCAGGAACTTTTGTCACTGTGGTTGAAATATGGTCAATTTTTGAAAAAAAAGCAACCAACAATATTTTTAAGCTTGAAATTCAACCCCTAATCTTTTCCCAGGCATCACAAATTTTATGAATTTTTGTCGCTGTGGATGAAATATGGTCGATTTTTGAAAAACAGCAATCAACAAGATTTTTAAGTATGAAATTCAACTCCTAATCTTTTCCCAGCAACCACTTTAGTATTAAGGTTGAAAAAAAATGGGCTTTTGGCCTTCTGAGTCTCTGACTCCAGCATCACAAATTTTACAAATTTTTGTCACTGTGGACGAAATATGATTGATTTTTGGAAAAAAAAAAAAAAAAGCTACAAACACCATTTTAAGCATGAAATAAAACCCCAAATATTTACACAGTATCCGGTTTAGCACTACGGTTTTAAAAAAAATGCTTCAAGGCCTCCTACATCTCTGAACCAGGCATCACAAATTTTATGAATTTTCATATCTGTGGACGAAATATGGTTAATTTTTTTTTAAAAAAGCTACCAACAAATATTTTTAAGTATTCAATAAAAGCCTGAATCTTACCACAGTATCTATATTAGCAGTTTGGTTCAAAAAAATGTTGGCTTCAAGGCCTCCTACATCCCTGAACGAGGCATCACGAATTTTACAAATTTTCATTGCTGTGGATGAAATATGGTTGATTTTTTTTAAAAAGCAACCAACAACATTTTTAAGTATTCAATAAAAGCCCAAATCTTGATACAGTATCCTTTTTAGCAATTTGATTGAAAAAAATTTGGCTTCAAGGCCTCCTACATCCCTTAACAAGGCATCATGAATTTTACGAATTTTCATCACTTTGGATGAAATACAGTTGATTTTCTTAAAAAATGCAACCATCAAAAGATTTAAGCATCAAATTCAACCATTAATCTTGCCCCAGCATCCATTTTATTTTTAAGGTTGAAAAAAACTTTGGGCTCTTGGCCTCCTGAGGGTCTGACTCCATCATCACAGATTTTTTGAATTTTCGTCACTTTGGAAAATATATGGTCGATTTCTGGAAAAAAAGCTACTATCAATCAAATTTTGGTGTGGTTTCAAGTTCCTCTGTTTCTCCATCATTTGCATTCCATTCATTGGGGAAAGGGGTTTGTTTGTTTTTAGTTTTTTTAATCCCACCATTATTATTTTTATAAATAACTCAAGACAACAAATACCCTTCCTTCCCCTATTCTCCCTACAATCACAACCCTGTGAGGTGAGTTGGGCTGAGAGAAAGTGGCCAGCCCAACATCACCCAACCAGCTCACATGCCTATGAAAAACTAGAACTCATAATTTCCTGGTTTCTATCCTGATATCTTACCCCTAACACTATATCCTTTTTGAGATTACATTTAGTGATTTGCACATTTCCATACAATTCATCAATTGGTTCTGCTACTGCATGTTTAATCAGATTACCCTGTTCATTTATATAACATCAATGTTTACCAGATCAGCTATTTTTATATCATCCTGTTGTCCATTGAGTTATAACCAAGAATATACAGAAAGCAGAACCATACTTTTTGTTTGTCCCATGACCAGTCTATCTACCTTGCTTGGGGAAGGAAACAAATAACATCATTCTCTACTCACTCCCATTTGATTTCAAAAGGACCTCCCAACTATGTTTTGAAGCTCTCTGCTTAAAACTGTAAATATCCTTCCTAAATTGTTATGTGTGTAAGGCATGTAGCACTTTTTTTCTGATGTAGTAACAGCCCCACCTTCTGGCAGATAGTGCCTATCAGATCTTCTCACCCCTTCAAGATGGTCACTATCCTGAATATCCATTTCACTCTGGGTTGTCAGGGTCCTATATCTCCATTGGCTGGCTGCTGCCTTTTTTATTATCTTGTGGTTGATCCAACAGTAGCTTGAACATCATCACTACATGTATTCCCATCCTTTCTAGAAGCTCATCACTCTGTTCAGTCTTTCATCTCTCATTGGGCACTCTTTTGGTTTCTGCCCAAATTTAGGATCCACTTTGTCAACAATACATAAATGGATTGCCACATCAGGGTTTGATTTAAGAGTTCCTTCTCTTAGCTGACTTGTCTTCCCTCGTTCCTCTACTGTATCTAGTCTCATTCCTTTTCTTTCAATATTACTGGCAAGGTGGAACTACCACAAGCTCCCATTTCTGTCAGAATCACTCTCAGAGAATGATGTAAACACAGCCAAGGCAGGAGTGATGGCCATCTGGCGGTCTTCAGATATAAGGTATATTCAGGTATCAGGGGTTTTCATTAGGCTTTCAATTTTCTTTGGAAAAAAACAAATTGCTACCGGGTTTGTGTGCTCCCATAGTGGAATCAAGGGATATGCCAAGTGAGTTAGAAGGTAGAAGTTGGATGCAGACAAGTACAATATAACAGACAATCACAGAATATACTAACTAGAATTGTTACTATATGGCAACAAAGAGGTATAGAAAATTTAGTCCTGTTTTATAATGACCATCTTGATTTTTGCAAATCAGTGTAGATAACCCTAATATTGAGGCAAACTCACACTAACTTATCTTAAGCCATTTCATAATCAGAAATAGGGACAGGGCTATTTTAGGGTGCTTTATGTAGCAGAGCACAAAAAAATATTTTTTTAATGCTTCAAACATCAAATGACTTGTCTTCACTTAATTCTAGCCATACAAATATCCCCCAAGTGATTTTTTTTTTAATTTACTTTGTTCTGTTTGCATCAGATTTCGAGAACTTTCTTAGTTCTGGGAATGGAATTTTGATGGAGCTAAAGTTAAAGTGGGTCAAGCAAAAAATAGGATTCATTGCATACAGCTCTTCACTATATTATATCTATCCATTCCATCAGGTCAGGCAGGGGTTATAGCAAGAGTATTCACTGAAAACACTACTATTCAAACATGGATTTATTACCAAGTAGTTTATATAAAGCTATAAAAATGCAGGCTTAAAAAGCACAGCAAATGGATTCTTCCAGCTTTACTTTTTCTCCAATCCAAAAGAAAGCCAAACTGTAGTTTCACTAGTGCAGCCCTCTACATGCCTATATAGATCAGAGTCCAATTGAGTTCAGTGAAACTTATTCACAAATTAAAAGGGCAGGATGATCTTTCTGCTTGCTAATCATTGTCTGGAAGGGGCAATCAGCCTTTATTTGGTCCATGCTTGATTAGTTCTTGCTGCATCGCATGCTATTTTTAGTAACCAAATGCAAAACCATAATTTGAAGGTATCTATCTTCTTTCCCTCATTCTTTTTCAATGGCCATCTTTCACAGACATTCAATGCCAATGAAAAGACCATTGCTTTACGTTTTCTGATCTTCATTGTCAAAGAAATATCCTTCAAAAGCCCATTTAAATTTTCTTCCTTTTTTCTTAATCTCTTCCAGTATGTGTCGTTTTTATCTATTCTTAAAACTCAGGGGAAAGGGTTTCGCTATCTTCACTTTTTTAACATCAGCTGTGAGATAATTAAACTTGCTGGTTGAGATTGTCTTCTTAATATTGAATGATAATCCAGATTTTTCTTTCCATTTTTACTTCTATAAAAAGTGGGGCTAAGTCTTTCTTACTTTCAGCCACTGAAGTGATGTTCTATATATACATCTCAGATTTGGTGTTTCAACGGTTCAGCTCCCTATCTTTTCCAATCCTGCCATTATTTTAATGCATTCAAAATATATCCAATGTAGGAATTATGTGCCTGCTTGTCTGAACTGCAAAAATCTACAGCACAATTAGACAACAGCAGCGGCAGCAAAAAGAAAGAGAATATTCCTCCTTTTTGCTGCTTAGCTTTGGTAGTTCTAATCCTTGTTTTACTCCCTTCGCTATTCTCAATCCAATTCAAATTGTAGACTAGCTTCCTATTCATTATACAAATTTCTCAGGGGAATAAATGGTGGGTGTTCTGCCATTCCCATTAACCATTATACATTCCACATTCTGAAATGATGCACAGGAGCAAACACTTTGCCATAGTCAATAAACTAGTAATAATTTTATATTATTTTCTTCTGTCTGTTGCCTCATATTCTTTGCTATCGAATATCATTTCCCTCTGCCTGTTCTGAAACCTATCTGCTTCTTTGCAAAATTGTAAGCTAAACTTGCCTCGGATGAAGATATTGTGCAGTTATTTGATAATTTCTGTATTCTCTTAGATGTTCCCTCTTCCAGAACACACTGATCTTATCTAATCTCTACAGTTTTCTCCCGTATTTTTGGCATAGAATTGTTAGCATTATTTCTGGGAGAAATAATACTTTCATCTACTCTTTCCCCCTCATATACAGAGCTGGAATATGAACAGAAGACCTAAAGAGGTCTCAGAAGAAACCATGCAAATTGTTCAGACAAGAAAATAGTATTGGGAGAAGTGGGGATCAAGCAGGAGCAATACTGCTTGATGGATCATATATCTTGTAAATAAAAGTTGCATCCAAGAGTCATCTCATATTTTAGTTGTGTGAAGTTAATTATGGCTTGAGTCATAAATAAGTGGATAAATATTTTATTGTGTGTGTTATGTCCTGGGCCTTGCTGAGTCATTCAGCAAGGCTCAGGAAGGTTGCAGGAAGGTTGCAGAGACCCGGACAGACCACGTGTCTGCCCGGGACCCAGACAGGCTGTCTCCGGCCTTGCGCGCATGCACAAGGCGGGAAAATGGCCTGCAATGATTGGCTGTGCGTCCCCTTGCAAGGGGAGTATAAAAAGGCCAGTGGCCATTGTGTTCTTGCTTCTGTTCTGTGCATGTACTTAATAAAGAGATCCTTTGTTGTGAACCTGCCTCGTCTCGATGTCTGCTTTGCAAGAACAGAACAGTGTATATCTTGGTCATCTCGGAAAGAGATAATCAAGGCACATGTTCAGCAAGTACTGAAGACAGATTGCACCAGTATATTAATGGTTATGACAGTGTTGCTGATTGAAAATTTAATCTTAGAAAATGAAAATGGATGGAGAAAAATGCTTCTCTCAAAGTTCAAAGCACTTTAATGCCAGAAAGCCTCCATAAGTATTCAGGAAAATAAAAATTAAAAAAGGAAACAAAGTTAATTACATGAAATGACAGCACTTGTGGTACTAGATTAGAAATGTATCTTGCTTCATACTGCTGATGAAAGGATATGTTTTATACAAACCAATCAGTGCAAATTAATGAAGGGCAATTCAATTTCACAGAACAGAGTGCTTGGATGATGCAGATAGAATGAAAACCATCAGTTGAGGAATCAATATATTGAAGTTGATTTAGCAGGATAAAGCATTATATCAATGCATCAAGTGTTCTATTCCTAAATACACAGGATAGCTATGTTCATTTGGTATGAAGATTTGGGTCAGATCCTCAGAAAACTAAATTTCCAAAGAAATTCACTGAAAACGTTGAAAGAAAGATTTAGATAGGCGAGGATAGAAGGAAAGGACACTTTAATGATTTGGTTTTTAGAAATTTAGAATTTATTTGAAAGGAACTGAAATTATCTTCAGAAGTGGTATCCCAACTGTGTATTCTCCACTATATCTGTATCTATCTTTGTATGCATGTGTATGGGGATGTGTGCCCATATATATCCTGTCCTTCCACCCTAAGAAAAGCTCAGAATGGCTAACAAACTTTTAAAACAAAAATAGAATAAACACTTTAAAAGATAACAAAAAGATAGCACTACTACTGATACTGAAATCGTTTAATTTAAAAAAGGATGGAACTTTACAGACTTTCTAAATGCTGACTGAATAGGAGTCAGTTAAATTCCCAAAGAACTGTGTCTGGAAGCATAGTTCATTTTCATTTTGCTGAAGAAAGATTAGGCAGCTTCGATTCTACTCCATTTCATTTCTGAACTCCAGAAGAAGCTGCAATCCTGATCTGTTTCACAAGACTTTCCAGTGCTGCAGATTCCTGATATGTATTCTCTCAAGTATTCTCTCTCTGTGTTGATCAATGGTTGCCTGGTTTTTATCGAGGACCTGTAGAACCAGGAGACGAAAGAGAGAAGAGACACCTAGTGGGTCTGGATGGGATAGAACAGACTGAAGCAGAACCCAAGCATGGTGGAGTTACTGTTTGTACATTGCAGATTTCATATGTCTCAAGTCTTATCTTTTGATGTGGTGGTGCTATCCTTAAAGGAGCAGGTTCAATGGTGGGATTCAGCCAGTTTGCACCACTTCACAGAACCGGTAGCTAATTTTTTGTTCGTCCAGGCCTAGAATGGACTTCCGGAAATGGCATCCATACAGAGAACCGGTTGTTCACATATCTGAATCCCTCCACTGAGCAGGTTCATCACTTGGAGGTCACCCTGGACTATTGCTAGAGTGTGGGTGGAAGTATGTCATGCTTCCAGTGTGGGTGGTAGCATGGTCATGTGACTGTCTGTGAAAACCATCCAGAATGCAGAAACCAGTCACCAAAAGGAACATTTTACATCTGTGCTTCCAGCTATGCACTGATTTCTCATTGACTTCTGAGTACAAATCCAAAGAGTGCTTTTGATCTTGAAAGCCCCAAATAGCTTGGCTCCAAGATGTTTCCAAGACTATCTTCTCAAACCAGTCTCAATCCATTGGATGCAGGAGCCCAGGAGAATCTTTCAAAAGTTCAAGAGGATAGAGGCCCATAGATACTGTTTCTCTATTACTGAAATATCTATCTTTCTCAGTTATAATTAGCCCCCATTTTATAAACATTTCATAAACTGCTCAGATAGAATTATTTAAATTATTACCATCGATTCATTAGATATTATTATTGTTGTTATTGCTGATTTTATGTATTTTGTTCAGTTTCTAAAAGTTTTACCTTTATTTTATAAATATTATATTTGGGACATATTAATGCATTGAACTCTTCATATAGCTCTAATTGTCTCCAACTTTCATCTTGTTCTGCTTAAAACAAAAACAGTTATATATATATATATGATTTTTTCCAAATTATACAATAAATGGCTGGAGCTCAATTTTTCTTGTCCTAAAATAGGGCATCATAGTTTATTCATTCATTTATTTTATTTATAACATTGGTAAGGCCACCCAATACCATGGTAACTCTATGTGGCATGCAATACTAAAAGCACCTGGAAGAAATACCATTGTCATCTCAACATTCAGCATCCCCATCTGTTGGATCCAGTCACCACTGAAGCATTCAGTGGTGGACTGAAATTAAAATATAATTTTTATTCTTTTCACTAACCAACTAATCATCATGTATGTGTGGTCTGCCTGAGACGTTGTTGCTCCTGGCAAAGGAAACTCAACATGAGTTTGCCCAGGAATGAGACATAGGAAGAGATAAATATCTGAATGAGGAAATAAACAAAGAGTTAGCTCCAATGAAAGCAAAATATAACCCAGGATCCCATCAATCTTTACTAGTGGGCACTCTCAAAAAATGGTTGCATAGTTGGTGTAGTTCAATAGTCAACCAAAGAGATTCATTTAACAGAAGGCAAACTAGTGAGTTTCTTTCTCTCTACCCTCTCCATCCTCCCAAATTGTTCTCAGCTCATTTTTTTTACTTTTTTAGCTCTAGTCTGGTGGCACATTTCCAAACAGAAGACAGGGCTGCAGCTTCCTGCCAAGTTTTTCACAAAAACTTGTGTGTAAGAGAAAGCATGTGAAAGGGATAGTCCTACAGAATTAATTAAAATAACATTTGAGGTTGGCATTTTCCTTTGCAGTATGTTATTTTCTAATGAACTTTAAAACCAAAATAATATTTTGAAATTCTCCTTAAAGAACTTCATCACATCTCTGTAACAATGATTTGAAAACATCTTTTTCTGAAAGCATAGAGGGGAAGTGGGGTGATTGATTGATTGATTGATTGATTGATTGATTGATTGATTGATTGATTGATTGATTGATTGATTGATTATGTGTTATCAAGTGAGTGTTGACTATTAGTGATCATATAGATAGATTTTCTTCAGGAAAGAATGGTGAAGATATCTCCAAACAGTAATATTTTTAACCTCTCATCCCAAACATGCATGGAGTCCAGTTTTCTGGAAAGTAGTCTAATGGTCACAAATACAAATGTAATAATTATTATTAAGATTTTAATACTATCATATATTTTTTTAAAGTAAATATAATATTTGGTTACCCCAAAGTTTAGTAGTCCCTGTTACTTTGCCTGGAAAGCTTCAGTGAAATGAAAGCTTGAAACAGTGAAATATTAAAGACTAACGTAATGTGAACATATCAGTCTAGGGGCATAAACATCTCCACTCCACTGAATCAGACATTAAAGGTCATGCTTTATAAATGTAGCAATTATGCCTAATTCTATGACACTTTTCAAACTGTTTTGAACAGTTCCAAATTCAAGGGTGAAAACGAGGCACATATGCTTACGAGTAACAGCCTTATACCAAATAGTTTGTGACATTCTGGTAACATGGCAACAGGAGGATGCCAGCCATCAAAAAAGAAAATTCTAGTCCTTCCATTTAACTGTATTAGTCCATTCAGACACAGTTAATATTTGAAATGGGCTGATTAACCTTTAAACTCAAAATAATAAAACAACGAATGCCTATTCTCTGTGTGGAGAGGGAAACTATAGGAAAAATTAAAGTGTGTGCATTAATAAAAGAAATGTTAATAAAGGCAATAGCTGTTTTGCAGAATTCTGAAAGACATGGAATGCTGCCTCAGTTTTATTGGCAGCAGTCATCTTCTCTGGCATCTCAAAGACTTTTTTGGAAGCTGGCTAACTGGCCAGCTTTCTTGTAACTAGACTTAAATAAAAATGGCAGTGGCCCAATCTGGATCACAATCATTACAGAAGCAGTGGGGGGAAAGAGACTTAGCTCATTCTCACACTAGTGATTTAGTAGGCCTTCTACAGTCGTCCAACTATCATTGTGCCAAAATAACAAGAATGTGGACAAGCTTTATGTCACTTCAACAATAGTTGGTGGATGCTATGAAGATACTATAAATCACTCCTGAAGAAATAACCCAAAACTCCCACTATTTTTGCCCCATTTCAGTCTCCTCCTAGGGGCTGGAAAACAACCAATCAACAACACAGTGCCTGAAAAAAGCTTTGTTTTTGCAAGACCTCACTGGGCTCCTGTTTTGTCTGTATCTGGCATCCAGAAAAACAGATTACAACTAAAGATTCTGTTCCATGATCAAGCAGCACAGCTAATGAATATAGTGGGTTTTTCCCCTCATACTGGCAGATTTGAATCCACTCTAGTAAATATTAAAATTCAAATACTGAGCTATAAACATGTATTTAGTTCATCAATTGAAAGCAGATTTTTCTGATTTGTTTGCTTGTTTGTTTTAAAGAATTGTATAGCTACCCATATTGTAACCACAATTCCAGGGTGGCTCACAAATCAATAAAAGCATCAAAAACCCCAATCATAATAAAAACATATGGCACAACACCCTCCCACACATCAATGTACCATCTTGCTGGGTTTCAATCGCATTCTACCCTACCCTTTCAGTGGAAAATCATAGCTTGACACTTTGTTTTAATATCATCTCCACTCCTTCATTTTACCACCAGTTCAAGATTTGATTTCCTGAGATTTATCAAAGGAAAATGTTACTGGTGCCACTTATATTCTTTATTATCTTTTTTCCCATAATCCCTAATAGGGGATGTTCCAGTTTTAATTAACAATCTTTTCTTCTGCCATCATCAACTGATGATATTTGAGAGACAAGGAAAGACAGATTGCTTTTATATTGGTTGATATGAAAAGGCACAGATTCATTATTTCCAGAACTTTAAATATCTCAGTCCCTCCATAATATCCCTGTGAAGACACATCTTTTAGTAGTATATTTTTATTAAATGAAAGCACTTAATGGTAACGGGATCATTCAGTCAAATACACCCATTTATCGCTGTATAATATAGCTATTTACACACTAACACACATTACCATTTCTGTTTTTAAAAGCTGAATACTGCTAAGCTAACATTTTAAAGGACAGATTAAAAAATATTAAGATATAGCCTCATCTCAACATTAAAAATACTTTTTTGGATTAGGTCCGTTATGGATATGATTTTGCCTATTCACTGAGTATGTATGTACGTCTGTCCAAAAGCCAGCAAGAAAGCTCATGTTTTTAATAGCAGCCCTTTCACTGTAATTCCAGTGGCTGGCATCAAATATGTAGAGAGACTTGGTACACTTCCAGAGAAGGTGTAGATCCAAAAAGTGATTCATGACCATGCATACACACAAAGATAGCTGGAGCCTTGTGAATGTTAAAAAAAAAAAGCTGAGCTTTTTCCATCAATTTTCCAACAATTAGAGAACAGGCTTTGTAGTTAATACCTGAGTTCTTTAGCAAAGACATAGAATAAATAAACAAATTAAAATTGCTCAAAGAGCTTGGGTGGCTGTTTGATTAGGAGGGGAGGGTATGAGACGGTATGAAAGGGGAAACTAAATTGGTGTACTCATTTGAATCAGACCATTTTACATTTAGATTGTGTGCTTACAATAAGGTTGGGTAGCCTTCACAAATCAGTGGATCTTAACCAGCTAGAGTGCTACTGGCAATGTCAATAAAAGATAGTACTCTCACAGGACAGTTCCCTTTTTATTTTATTTTTCTTAGTTAAACGAATGAAATAAGACACTGACCAGGATGACATACATTTCTGTAATGTGTAATTTATTTATCTGAGTGTTCTGAACAATAATGAAGATCTGGATCATGGGTTAAACTCTACTATCTATGAGATATAAAGATGTTCACCTTATCATAATGCCAAATGGGCATTTAATTTCTCATTGTTTGTTGCATTTGTTGTTTGCCTTTCTTCTACTTCTGTTCACTCATGTAAAATATGAGGTAGTGAATGTATATTTTAATATATAAAATGTATAATACACTACTGAACTGGATATGGTTGAACATATCAAAACATCTGAAGCAACAAACTCTCTAAATCTGTGGTGAAAATTTTATTTTATTTCCATCAAACTATTACAACCATGTAGCATCACCGTAGACAGAAAGCTCTTAAGTAAACCAAAAGACTCAGCAGCCAAAGAAGAAAAAACAAAAGTCATCTACAACAGAAAGTAT
This sequence comes from Azemiops feae, assembly GCA_023970755.1. Taxonomy (NCBI): domain Eukaryota; kingdom Metazoa; phylum Chordata; class Lepidosauria; order Squamata; family Viperidae; genus Azemiops; species Azemiops feae. The sequence goes on from JALGBA010000094.1 coordinate 27,211, forward strand.
AAGGACTGTAACAGCCACTTAATTTCAGAACACATGGACAGGCTTAGCCATAGTTTCAACTGGGATACTGTGAACATCCTGGATCAAACTGAATTTTAAAAAAATGCTAGGGAATTCCTGAAGGCTTGGCACTCAGACAACTCAACCATGAAGAGGCACATAGAAATAAAACAATATTTGGGTCCTTGGTGCTCTCTGAGCTTGCTTGTTCTTTTGCAGACATTTCATTACCCAAACTAGGCAACATCATCAGTGCTAGTCTGCAAAAAAAAAGTCTGCAAGAAAACAAGCAAGCTCAGAGAGCACCAAGGACCCCTCATGTCAACTCTGAGCTACAACTGTCCTCCTTTATTAAAACAGCATTTACACAACATTTAAAAGAGACAATAAAAAAGCTAAAAAGGAAACAAAAAAGACCAGATAATCTCTTCAACAACAATCAAAACCCAGATAAAAAGGATTAACACCAAGAGCAACACCAGATAAACAATCAAGCAGTAAATAACAACCTAATAAAGGAACTACCAAAGAGAAAACAACAACCCCACCAACACTCACAGGACAAGCTACTGTATATAAACAGAAAGCAAACACTATTCCCTTCTATACTGAAGATATTACCTAATCTGGTAACAAAACATCTGCAAACAAACAACCAAGCTCATAGAGCACCAAGGACACCACCAGTTGTTTTGTTTTGTTTTGTTTTAATTATATGGCCATCCATCTTATCATGGTGATTTTGGGTGATTAGCAGCAGCTTAGAAAAAACACAACCAATACCAAAAAGTAAAATATATAATCATCAGCCAAGATGGTTTATCTTAAACCATCTTACAGGCTCTAACTGACAACCTGATCAGTGGTGGGATTCAAATATGTGAACAACCGGTTCTCTGTGTGGATGCCACTTCCGGAAGTCCATTCTGGACCTGGGCAACAAAAAAAAATAGCTACCGGTTCTGCAGAACTGGTGCGAACCAGCTGAATCCCACCACTGAACCTGATCCTGAACCTGTGTCTTCTGAAAGACTAGGAAGGTCAGAATCAATGTAATCTCCAGGTGAATTATTTTTGAAAGGAGAGGTGCCATGACAGAAATGGTTCACTTCCTGTGTCCTTGCAGATGACACCCATGACTGATGGAACCTATAACATGCCTTCTCTGCTAGATCTGATGAAATGAGTACAATCAGAAATCCTGTTTTGATGCAACAAACAATTTTAGAGACATGTTTCATAAAGCTGACATTACATGAACTACTATTCTTTGCCCTTCATTATGTCAGAATTCGGTCAGCAAAGTGTTGGTAAGAACTGAAGCCTGTGTTCCCTCTTGCCTAGAATTCTGATCAACCAAAAACATACCAGCTCTTATACATATACCACTAGTGTCTATTGAGTAATAAATGCATGCATTGAACATTGTATGAGAACATTAACAAATCTTTCATGTACTATTCGAAGAGAGGTCATTTCAGTCTTGAAATGGACTGATTTGATGTGCCTTTGTTTCATGTTTACTATAAGAATTAGAGTTAATATGAATGATTAGAAGAGCCAAAAAGCATCAGTCTTAGAATATGGTTACTATAGACACTTTTGTTTAATTAGGTGACATTTTATTTCACATACATTACATCATACATTGCATAACTCAGTGTTTCTTATTAGCGTGCAAGACAAGTATGTTTATGTGTCTCATCACAGACAGGATGCTCTGAATGCTTATTATAAATCATGCTGGTTTTTCTGTCTTAGCCATATATAACTGAAATGGGGACACATGATAAAGCAAACTGGAACATGAATAATGCTGAAGAAAAATCAATATTATCACATGCTGTATCTTAGAGCAGATCTCCAAATCCTGTTTACCTCAGCCTGAGCATGAAATATCCACCATTTTGGAAGAGAGGAGCATAGAGAGTTGTCCCCAACCTATCCTGCAACAACTGCACTCTCCGTCTATGTCTTTCTGCAGCATTTCACCAATATTTTTCCACTTACTGAAGGAAGAATGGATGTGACAGATTTGCCTGCTAAGGTTCATTAGCATTGGAGACAAATGATAGTATGCACTGCAGTGGGACACCCACATGGTCTCTTCCAGTGTCCCTGGTCACTGTACTCCAGGGCCAACTACTGGCCAGCACTGGTCCCTTGCCAGTGTTTAGTACACTGAACCTTTAGCTTCCCCAAAGGGAACAAATTCACATAACCCTTAGATCTTTAACTGATCTCATTACTTGTGTGGAATGTAGTTGTTGTTGTTTCAACCATTCTGTCATGTCCAACTCTTGGTGACTTTATAGGCAAGTGCTATATGAAGACAGCCTTTTATTCATACTAGTGGTTGTAGTCCAAAAAGCCCTTTGCTTTTGTTCATTGCTTATTTATACTTAAAAATGCCTTTTATAAAGTTATAGCATCAAAAAGTAATGAGTGCAAAAGTGTCAGCTCAAATAGTTGTGAGCCTTCTTGGCTGCTGTTTTTTATTACGCCCGTTGTTTATAATTCTGGTTGTTTTTATTGTTTTTATTCTGTTTTAACTGTGAACTGTCTGTGTAGGTGAGACGGGCAACCTATAATTCTATAAAATAAAATAAAAACTCATATATGTGTACACAGGAACCAACTTAAACTAAAAACTCCTTCCTTTGGTTCTTTAATCTCTGTTGAAGGAAGACTTTATGTGATATGATTATTTTTCTTTCCTTGAGCTAACCCACTTTTCAACTGATTGTTTTTTAATCAGTCCACTGGCAAACTATCAAAATGCTGGATTCGTTCTTTCGTTCTTTCGTTCTTTCGTTCTTTCGTTCTTTTGTTCTTTCGTTCTTTCGTTCTTTCGTTCTTTCGTTCTTTCGTTCCTTTTCTTTCTTTTCTTTCTTTTCTTTCCTTTTCTTTCTTTTCTTTCTTTCTTTTCTTTCTTTTTTTCTTTCTTTTTTTTTTCCCCGCAGCACTTTATCCCTCTGGACCATTTGGGAGCTGAGATGAATTGGCAAGAGAAACTCTCCACTACTGAACTGGTTAGAAAAACAGCAATAAAGCCAGTAGTTCAGAGAAATAATGATAATTATACCAATTATGATAATGACAAATACACCATCAGTCAAGTGCAAAAGACAGCTTTACTTGAAACAGCTTACATTCTGTGACAATGTCTGTAACACCATCAAATATCCAGATCTGCCTATCACAGACTTGATAGGCGGACAAAAATGCCAGTCTGAACATCTGGCTGACTATGCAACGAATCATAGTACCTTTTCTACCTAGTTATGAACCAGGGTTCCTTCATGTTTCTGGCAAATCCCTACATAATTACATGGTGAATGTAATACCAATATTGAGCATTTTTTATAGATCCTTTCAGTACTCTTTTCATCATCCTGCTGGAAGTATGCATCCTACAATATCTAGCCATGGAAAGGAAAGTAATTGATTATTTCTTTCCTGGCATGGAAGGCTCACAATATAACAACCAATTAAAACACAGCACAGCACAAAACAAGAACAAATTTGGTTCCTCTATACACAGCCAACAAGCAGCTCCATCCATTTTTTTCTACATGACTCTAACAATATTTGCCTCTAGCTAGCTAGCTGTCTGCCATCCAGAATATATATTTTATGCTTGTTGTATTACTTAATTTCTAAAATAACATTTATGCTTTGATATATAAATATTAACATTACATTATAATCTTTTAAAATGTTCCTTAGAAGCTCCTAGAGCCAAGCATCAGGTGAAAATAGGAGTTCTATACCTTATATTGAATATGTTGGCTTCTAATTGTTTTCATTTTTTTCTTAAAGTTTATTAACACTCTTGTAAGCTAAAAATAACAATTTTATCTCACAATCCCCCACAATGTACTCATTTGACTCCCTGGTTTCCATCACACAAACATTGTTTGTCTACTGTATATATGGTTTGTAAAATGGAAATTATAATGTTCTGCAGCCCCATTCCTCTGTGTCTGCAAAGCTATAAATATAACACATTAATCCCAAAATGTGCATGCATACACACAATTGCATGCCAGTCTTGCTAGATCTCTCAACAGGAGTAAAACAAGAGTTTGGCAACAGCATTAATCATATGCAATCTTTATCTGCCACTAGCAATTCATACATTCAAATCCATTTTTAAAAATTGCCCTATATTTTGGTCCATAGAACCTGCTGTTAATTTTAGTGAAATAGAACATAAAATTATATTATACTGAAATACTGGAGTATCAGATTTGTGGAGAAATGATTTTTTGTTACCTGAAATTCTAAAGATGTGAATCTATTGAGCTACCCTTTCTGCATTTGAATCTTTAACACTAGCTCTGCGATTTTATGATAGGTATGATAAGATTCTCTGCTAGTCTTCTGATTTGCCATCGCAGTACTGCGGACGCTGGAAGACGAGCTCCATCTTTCGCATCCGAATTCATCCCACTGGGGGACCCTGGAAAGGGTCGAAAGTGGCCCTGTAGGGGCAATGAGCAAGGAGGGGACCCTCACTTGATCACGGGAGGGTGGCGGCCCTTCCATTTGATCTGGGGCAGCTCTCCAAACTGGCCATAGCAATATGACTCATCACTAAGCTGCTGACAGCCGAAGTCAAAATCACTATCAAGCACCTTTAAAGCAATGCGGATGAAACTGGGTGAAATCTGATCTTCTCTTTAAGACTTTAAGTATCTTTTCCTGTAAAAGCTCCCCAAAGTATTTTTCCCCCTGTGAGGAAAGAACTTCTACCCCACCCTCTAAGAAAAGCGGCGACTAACTACCCAGGGGAATCAGAGCAACTATAAAAATAATTTTAATTTAATTGGATGTATTTGCTTTTGAAACTTGGGGACTAAAAGTTTTCCTATTCTTACTGGAAACGTTTGTTTTTTTCTAAAAAAAAAAAAAAGAAATAAAACTTGAAAAACTATCATAAAAACTTTGGACTTAAAAAGCTTTAAACGGCATCGGTGACATCTTGTGGCAAAATATGGTATTACAACTAGTTATTGCCTAAAAGAAACTTGGCTTGAAGCCCAGCCTCCAGAAACAACTTTTCTGACCTTGACAGATACCATCTGTGAAAAACTCAGCTGCGAAGAAGGAATTTCTGGGTGGCATATCTGGCCTGTTTGAACTATGAACGTAAACCTTTATTGACTTTCAGAGCTATACGTGGGGAATTGCTTTCCTATTTCTTTACATGAGAAGCATCTGTTATTACACGAGATGATGGAATACCTTGGACTATAAATTCTTACTTGACAAACAATTTCCACTATAAAGACCATCTATAACATGTGAAATAGATGTCCCATACCCAGTTATAAAAAACAAAAACTATTTTTAACGTTTGATTCTAAAGTCTTCAACTTAATACATTATCAAGAGAATGTGGATGAAGATCCTGAAAAAATCCTTTTCATGTTGAAATCAATACACGAAACCATTCTTTCAGCTTGTGACAAAATAAGATGCAACATAAAGGAACAAGATGCCAGCTTAGATATATACAAACCCAGATCCTGACTACAACCAAAGAACTAACAATACAGAAAATAACAAGAGAAGTGGAACAACTAAGACAGAGGACTCAATTGACCAACAGATCTAGCCAACGGAAAAACCAGAAAAGGGAGTGACAACACTGAAAATGGGAAAGAGTTTTTACATAAATCAGAAGAAATTTGAGGAAAAGGAAGAAGAACAACAGATTGAATGGAAGATGAACCTATCAGGACAGTTGTAGGAAATTGGAGTAATAGGGAGGTGATCAAATGAATACAAATGGGCTAGTTCTTCCAAAAAAACTGCAACCAAATGGTCTTCCTTATTTCAAATAATATATATAATAATAGAGGGAGAACTATTTGATGATTCAAAAGCACTGACATGGAAGGCTAGTTGGCAAAGGAAGAAAGCCAGAGTAAGGGTAAAGAAAATTAGGATTTTGGTTTATTAGAGGGGATTTCATATTACTAATTAGAGGGCTGAATATGGTGGAAAATAGAAAAATTTTAGAAAATAAAGTAACATTATAATTGAATAGGTAAGATGTATAACAAGACATATATTATTGATTTATTGGTTAACCCAGACAATATGTATAATGGTTTTGATTTATTAGAGGGGATACTGTATTATTAATTAGATGGTCTAATATGGTGGAAAATAGATAACTTTTAGAAAAGAGAACAAGACTATATTCAAATAGATAAGATGTGTATTTAGAATATTAGACTTTGTTATGAAAAGGGAAAAAGGAAGAAATTGAGATAAGGGAAACTTTGGTTGCCTAAAGCTTGGAAATGATAAATAACAAATGTTAATTTGAATATTAATGGGAAATTAAAGCTTGGGAAAAAAGCAATAACAGGACATTGATTGTATATAAGGATTGAATGTAAACACAATTAAGATATGTATAAGCTAAAAATTATTCATAAATGTAACAATGATGTTTTTACTTAGTTGATAATAATAAGAACTGTATTAGCCTAATATGAGATAGTAGATATTAAGGGAAAAAGAGGAAATATCTGATGTTGTAACTTGAGATTTGTACTAAAGATTTATGTATGTTATTGAATTATTGATTAACCCAGTCACCACATTGCTTTTTAAATACTTAGTTGTAAAATTAGAAAACTAATAAAATATTATTTTTAAAAAAGATTCTCTGCTAGCTTTTCCTAATCTGATTTAGTCCACACTTCCTATAATCCCCTGCTAGCAGAACAAATACATCTGGAGATGTTTCTATGCATACCTAGAAAGTGTACATTTGTCAAATGAAGAGTTACCACACTGTTGGCATGGTATAGGAGCTAGCTAGATTCATAAGGACCTGAGTTGGTATGGTGACACTTCAAATGCACCATTTTTGTTGTCCTAGTAAATCACTGACACAAACGTAGTGAGCCTCTCAGTTGTTATAGGTACCAACCCTTCAGGAAGGAATAAATCTGAAGACCAATGTGGTCCCAGTTGCTTCTGTGCCAACAATGTCTTTATCAGAAAGGGTGAAAACAACCAAAACACAATAAAAAGCTAATAAGAACTTACTATTTATTACTACTAAGCTGAAAAATGTGATAAGGGACTCTCTTATCCCAATATACTCCCCAAATGCTACTATTATTGAGAGAGTAAGATGGGTTGCAAATGCCTATCACAAGATGTGGGGCATAACATAGTGTGGAAAGCAATAGAAATGAATTAAAATTATAAATGTCTTCTCACATAGTTTAATGTGTTAATGTATTAATATACTAAGAGCTATGGTGGTGCAGTGGTTAGAATGCAGTATTACAGGCTAACTCACTGCTCACTGCCAGGAGTTCGATCCTGACCGGCTCAAGGTTGACTCAGACTTCCATCCTTCCAAGGTTGGTAAAATGAGCACCCAGATTGTTGGGTGCAATATGCTGACTGTAAACCACTTAGAGAGGGCTGTAAAGTACTATGAAGTCTAAGTGCTATTGCTATTAAACAGGCCATCAACAGCCTAGAACATGATTGCAGCATAGTGAAATTTCATGTCAGCATTTCTTGCTTTTGTTAGAAATGGCCATGACTGTGTGGAAAATTTCCAGATCTCAAAGTGAGGTGGGGAGACATCTACATTACACATACAGTGGTTTTCAGATCTCTCCATGGAGACAATTCCAGCAGTTCAACAGGATGCAAACCAATGAAACAAATAAATCATCTGTAATAATTACTCAACTGAATCCAATCATATCTAATTATATGCTCAAGAATAAGTAAAGGAAAGATAGATAAAATATAATGTAGCATTCATTGACCCAGAAATCTTATGCAAGTAGTCAGCTCATATAACAGGTCATGTAGAATTAGAAAACATGAACTCATTATCCATATGTTTCTCTATGCAATTGCAATAATTATATTCATAATTTTTAATATTACCATGTAATAATATTATAAACATTAGGTCATTTTCTGCCATACAGATTAGGAACTACTGAATTCTCATTCTTAAAATTAGTACAGATCTTCAACCGAGATTCATCAGCAAATGTGTTTTAATGAATTCTTGGAAAATGAATTCTTCAAGCTATAAAAATCAAACCTTTCAAGCTATAAAAAAAATTTGGATATGTGAAAAATGATGACGAAGAATGGATATATTGAGCTCTGTATTTTCTGACATGGAAACTACCAGGCCACTGGGAACTAGATTGATTAGACAGTTTCATCGAGACAAGCAATAACTCAAGATGAAAATCTCAGCTGCATTTTTAAGCACTAAAAGAAATTGGGTTTATTACATTAAAATTCACAGCATTAAGACATAACCTGGACATATTTCATGGCTTTTGATGCTCCTTCAGTGAGGTCATAGAAAGAACACTTTATAAGAAAACCACAAGAAGAATAAAAAATGTTTTTGCTAGAAGTACAATCTTGTTGAGAGACATACAGTACCTCCCTGACTGGTTTTTCCTTCTATCTGGGAGAAGAAGAATCCATTATGTGTGTGTTTGTGTGTGTGTGGGTGTGGGTGTGTGGGTTTTTTTCTTTGTTGAAGCTGGACTGATTTAAAAAGTTCTTTTGTGCTAAAGTCATTTTTTGAAAAACAGCTCTTCAGCTGAGAAACTGACCCTCAGGAACTGCCCTGATCCGTCGGCATAGTAACAAAGAGCATGAATTAACAGGCTTTGTGTAGTTTCCAATCCAAACTCTGTACATCTCACAAAATATATTGCTCATGCCTGATGGAGCCACTGAGAAAAATATTCACTGTTATTACAGGATGCCACTAGCTGATTTGTACAAGAAGTTTATGCACACAGGGTTGTTTTCTCAAAGTAGAATCAGTAGCTTGGAGACTTATTCCCTAATGTTGGATCATGTCGCCGAATTGGCAGTGCTTGAGTTAACAGGATATCTTTTTTTTAATTTATTGAAGATTATTCCATTTGATAATTATGAATATGAATGAGAACTAAGAAATGACATTTTGTTCACAGCTTATAAAGGAACATTATGTGCAATACTACTATTTGTTATGAGTGTTACTGTTTTTAAATCAAACTTCACACACCCATCCCCCCCAAAAGAAAAGAAAATTAAATCACACCGTCACTGGTAAAAATGATCTCTTTTTTTATTTCCAAGTATATCTATCTGCATATTTGGCAGATTCCATTGTTGATCATCATTATACTAATGCTACAATAGATGGTCAAACAACATAATTCCTATGAAGTCTAAACACTACAACTGTCTTTGGAAAGGGATCAATTCAGGTTCAGAAAACATGATAAAAAATTATATTGGCTTACTGGTATACAGGATTGTAGAGAGATTCTTATATGATGTATGATATTGGCATAGGAAATCATTTGTGCATCAATGAATCAATAAAACTCACAGGCTCATCAACCATCACATCATGACTGCATACATCCATCATGGGAATACGAGAACAGGAAAAAGTCATAAAGGAAATGAAAGTTGTGCCAAATCACATAAGCATAGTATTCTAGTATGTATAACTGGGAAATAGAAATATTTGTATTGTTCCAGTTTCAGTTTGATCAGAAAAATAATGTAACTTTTCATTTTTCCCTTTGGGAATAGAATAGAATAGAATAGAATAGAATAGAATAGAATAGAATAGAATAGAATAGAATAGAATAGAATAGAATAGAATAGAATAGTTTTATTGGCCAAGTGTGTTTGGACACAAAGAATTTGTCTCCAGTGCATAAGCTCTCAGTATACATATAAACAACAAAGTAATATAGTCATAAAATACCAACAGGAGACGGTAGTAAAAACAAGAAAAGGATGATAGTAATACATATAGCCATACTACATGGGTAACTATTGGTAACTACATGGCTAAAATGGGTAACTACTACATGGGAACTATGGGTGAAAGCTTTGAGTCTCCTTTTTTGGCACTTTCATTTTCTTGGCAACTCCATTTCTTTGTGCTTACATAGTTATTTGGAGAATGGAAGTTAAAGAGAAGCATCACACTCTGCCATCTTTGTAGCCAGGTTGGAACTAAGGCCAAAAATTAGCCAAGGCAATGGTTCTATGATGACAAAGTTTTTCCACAAGTATCCATCCTGACATTGGCAATTGACCTAGGTCAGTAGTTCTTCAACTGTTAGACCCAATTACCCTTGTTTCCAGTTTCAAATAATAAAACCCAGATTTATTTTACACAAGTGTCTGGGCAGTAGCAGTCCCAAACTGGATCTTAGACAAGTAGCTCTGTTACCCACTCACCCCCACATAAGAACCACTGACCTAGGTTCTCAGGGGAGCAGATTTACCATTTACCACTTTACCATTCTTCCTTGAAGACCACATTGTCCCATTTGAGCAGCAATGTTTTCAGGGGTGGGAGGGGGTGCCTTCAAGTCAGTTTTTACTCCTGGTGATTGCCTCAACAAGTTCCTGCAGTTTTCTTGATTTCAGAAATGGTTTGTCATTGACTGATTTCTTCAACCTGGAAGCACTGGTGAATCCTCTGCACAGAAATGCCACTCTTGTGATACTTTAAAGCTTAGCAAATTTATCATCACAGAAGCTTTTGTAGGTTGTAATCCTCTTCACTGAATACACAGAGCATCGCCTAAGTGGTGGCACCTAGCTGACCTTGAAAGTTACATTGAGTTAGCTCTAGTTAATACTTGAATGGGGGAGCCCTGGGGAATTCCAGAGTTGTTGGCCAGACTAAGAAGCTGAAAAAATATCTTAGAAGGTGATAATGGAAAATCACTTTCATAATACTATCAAGAAAACTGCATGGGTGCAAACATCGATAGTAGGATTTACTCAAAAATGTTTGTTTATTTCCTTAAGATCATATTTTATAGAATGGCAAAAAATAGCCAAAAAAAATCAGAAAGAAACACAGTACACATTGAAGACAGTGAAAATAGTCTCAAAGGTGCTTTTTCAAAAAGCAACTGGACTTTGTTTTTCCTTGAAAATGTTTCGCTTCTCATCCTAGAAGCTTCTTCAGTTCAAAACTGAAGAAGCTTCTTGGATGAGAAGCAAAACGACTTCAAGGAACAACAAAGTCCAGTTGCCTTCTGAAAAAGCACCTTTGGGACAACCATGACCTGGATGACTGAGAATCTCCATAGACAGAGTGAAAACAGGTTTACCATGTGAATGAAAGCAGCCTAGGTTTCACATTGTGAATGTTGCGTCCTGCAAGATAGGGCAGCCCGTCATCTTTCTTTTCAAATCTATTTGCAGCTTAAAGTTTAATACTTTTTATGTATTGTCAGCATTGCTTATGAGGACAAATTGTCTTGTGGCAAAATGTCATTTCTTTACAAAAAAATTACCCTGTCCTTTGTAACCTATCTGCATTTGGAAGTATTCATAGAATTTCAAGCTGTCTTCCATTTTAAAGCCTGTTTATTAAAATGATATTGAAAGAACTAGCTTTCCAAGGAAAGAAGATCCTAATTCAAAACCTGTATTTTGCATGTATAAGAACAAAATCTATGGAGCTAGTTCATTAGACTTTTCCTGAGATAATGTATAAGAAGCACTCTGGATGTTTTTTTAAGTTATTTCTTTTAATAGATACGTAGCAATGTTATCAAAAGGAAATACAGGAAAAAAATTACAAAACAGAAAGTAAATAGAAAAGACAATCTGTATAAAATTGAACTAAAATTTCAACATTGTTGCATATTCAAGTTTCTGACATTAATTTGAGATTTCAAAACTATTATTAAATTCAAATCAATATTCCAAAATTAACTAAAGAAGCTAAAATAATGAATCATAAGGCAGAATGTAGTATTAAAAGTTTCTATCTAAAATCTAAACATATTACCCTTATTTAATGATTCAAGCAGAAGCTAATATTTTAAAGCCTCAAGTTTAGAGAAATTCAAACTTTGGATGTGATACGAGTCCATCTGTAGAATTATAATCCATAAAAATTCTGTCACACTTGTTTTTCATATATGAAATTATTTTTGACACTGATGTATACTTCCACAGCTTAGTTTGCCATTCTGCTAAAGACATAATGTGTGATTTCCAATAAAAGACATCCATGTTATATCATATACAGATTTAATTTAGTATACCTTGTACGATATAGAGTTTAGTAATGTTTAGAAAAGTAAAGAAAAATAGCTTTTGGAAAAGGAAATTCCCATCCTTATGGTTTGTTTCTTTCTATAATAAATCACTTTCTGGAATTGTTGAACTTTACAGCATTTTCTCCAAGTATGAAAGAGTAATCCAACTTGAGTATTGCATTTCCAACTGCTTTTAGAAAATAATTTATCTATTTGGGAAATCACACTCAAATAATATATCAGTGGCAGAACACCTTATACCTAGGACCATATTATAACTTTTGTGGGCCTTTAGGCACTTTTGCCTTTGTAGGCCTCCCCCTCCATTAAAATTATAGTATTAACGTTATACTTCAACTTATTTTCAATGCTTTACTTGTATTTCTACAGACAAATAGAAAATGGTAATAATATATTATATTTATATAATGTAAGTGGTAGAGGACAGGAAGGCCTGGAGGAACGTTGTCCATGGGGTCGCGACGGGTCGGACATGACTTCGCAACTAACAACAACAATAATGTAAGTATTACAGTATACTATTAATTATTTGCTACTGATCAGTTATGATGTCTATCAGGTATCATTGGAGTTATTAAGGTTTAGTATTCACACCTTACAAATAAGATCATCAGTTTGCTATTCAAACTTTGTCCATTTCTTGCCCTCTTTTTTTATTAAATTCATGTTAACTCTTACTGAGTTTTGCTTTGTCATTACGATAGTAAGAAACATAGTAGCAATATGTGGATGGAATGGAAGCAAATGCATTGAGGCCTGAGGCCTGAGGTGAATGGTGGTTTCTCCTATCTCCTGTCTCCAATCATTCATTCACTGACACTTCTGGCCGAATCTTCATGAGCCATACCATTGCTATCCTTCTGATTATACAAAAAAATAATCTACCTAATTGCAAAATCTTTTCCATTTCATAAGTAACTCTGCTTTAATTTAAATTATATATATATATATAATGTATACTGTATTTGAATTCATTCATTTTGTATTTTTGGTGTTTATTTTCAAAGTCAAAAAGCAAGCCACAAAAATAAATAACTTCTATATCATTTAAAAAAAAACACATTAAAATACTTTTAAGGGACCAAGCTACTGTGCCCATTGTGCCTAATGGATACATCAGTCCTGCTTGTACCAGTTTTCTCTAAGTGTAATATCAGTGGTGGGATTTAGCCGATTCGCACCACTTTGGCAGAACCGGTAGCTAATTTTTTATTGTCCAGGCCCAGAATGGACTTCCGGAAGCAGCATCCACACAGAGAACCGGTTGTTCATATATTTGAATTCCACCGCTGCGTAATATCCATGATAAATTTAATATTTAGTTCCCACTGATATTTTCATTATTGCATAGTGGACTAGTGCAATATGCTAGATGATCATTATAAGCTTCATTTGGTCCAGAATATATCTCATTATGGAATGGGACAACTCACCACAGCCAATTCACCATGGCCAACTCACTCCAGGACAACTTGATGTGGGACAATTCAACAATTCAATTTAATTATTTAAAATTATTTTTAAAATTATTTTAATTTTTGTCATTCACATTTTATTTTGTCCTTCCTTTAGCGTCCTTTCTTTAATGATTCTATTAGACTATTTATTTGATATTAGTGTAACTCTTGTCCCACAGCAAGTTGTTCTGCGATGAATTGGCCATGGCGAGTTGTCCTGCGGTGAGTTGGCTGCGGCAAATTGGTTGCAGCAAGATGGCTGAGGTGAGATGGCCGTGGCAAGTTGGCTGTGGCAAGCTGTCATAGACCCGTCTCATTATGCCCATGTAACCCCATTACTCTGCAAGCTGCCCTGGTTCACTGGACATTTGACTCTCTCTGATGTTATCCACCTTCTAGAAAAAAGTTGAAGATGGAATTCTTCCAGAGGGCGATCGGTGTTTAATACTTTTGTCAGTGGGGTTGTTTGGCTATTTTGATGCATTATTATTATATATTCTAGCTTTTATTTTTGTTTAGGCTACCAAGAATCAGTTTAAACTCTGCTGAGCTATAAAGTCCTTTTGAACTATGCTGCTTTATCTGAAGTAGGTGGATCTAAATGTTCTGAAGAAAGAATCTCAAAATTGTTTATTTATTTATTAGATTTTCTTTTTACTCTACCTGCCCTTATGAGTCTGAATACTTTAAAAGGTATTGTTATCACGGTAGTTATTTATTGGCCTCTCATAGTGCCTATCAGCAAAAAGGAGATATTTCCCGTTTGGGGAAAAAAAACCTCTCAGTTTTGAATGCCAAATGCCAACAGCCACCAATGCTGAAACATGGATTATAACATTCCCCAATAGTCATTTTCTGAAACTAGTAAAATCACAGGCACTGCTTTTTAGCTGATATATCATTCCTGATTTGCCAGATATGATCTATATTTGACTGAATTTTATCTAATGGAGGTCTTTTCCTTGGTTTGTGAAGAATCAAGGAAAGCCATGATGGCATCTACTGCAATAAAAACATTTTTGCTTTTTCTTTGCTTACCTTCAGAAGGGGCATCCTTTAAACTTCATTTATGTTATGTTGTGCACTGCCATCTGCTGTGTATTCTGACAAATTGCAGGCTGAAAATTAGCTCAAGGAATTCCTGTGGTGCCACCAGTTAAATTTAAATGCAACACAAATGCCACATTCTGCTTGGCAAAGGGTTAATATTCTGTTGGGAATAGGCCTATGTGATACTTCAAATACCACAATACAAATACAGACAACTGAGTTTCATTATTCCCATCTAGTAACACTAAACAGATCATCTTTCTTATGTGAATATTATCTTGTAAACAGTGGGTTTATAGGGGCAGTTGTAATCAGCATGAGAAAGGCCTTGAAAAAATAGTGGGTGTAGTTCTTAAATCATCTCCTCATAATATAACAGAAAGAGAGATTATTTTAAACCTTAGGGGAAATTCTGTTCTATCATTTACTGTGTGCAAAGTTTATTGCGATTGTAATTTATTGTTTTGTTGCTTTGAAGTACTGCTTTTAATCCTCTTACTGGAGAGGTTTGTAAGCCACTCTGAATCTCCATGGATTAGAGTGGCATAAAAACCTCAATAAATTAAATATATACCTCTATTGGATTATAAGAATTTTGGCACAATCGCCTCCGGTTGTCTTTTGCATCACATCTAGTCAGGGCTTTTTTTGTCATAGAACGCTCAGAATGGAGTTCCGGCACCTTTTTTGGATGGAACCTTGTAGGGTAGGCAAGGCGGGTTGTATAACGTGTGTGAGTTCCGGCACCTTTTTTTTTTTACAAAAAAAGCACTGCATCTAGTTGTACATTTTCTGTTAATTTGATATAGTATAATATGATGAAAACTGCACCAGCCTTCACAAGCAGAGAAAATCTGTGGGGCTAAAACTAAGACTTAAAAGCATCCAAAGTAACTTCTTGGGGGATGTCTTCTTGGCATCTGAACAAACAGGATTTCTCAAATTTTCCATTCTGCTTTGGTTTTCTGCTTGCTCCTTGGTAGTTCAGCTTACTTGCTATTGACTAGAATCTCTCGTCCAACTATTGATCAGATATGGCACTGCCTATTTTTTGAGGTTGAACACTAGCCAGCTGTTGCCCCAAGGTGTTGAAGCATTACATTGAGCGATACATATAGCTGAGAATATGTTTTCTACAGCAGGGGTCTCCAACCTTGGCAATTTTAAGACCTGTGACTTCAACTCCCAGAATTCCCCAGCCAGCATGGCTGGCTGGGGAATTCTGGGAGTTGAAGTGCACAGGTCTTAAAGTTGCCAAGGTTGGGGACCCCTGTTCTACGGGATACCTCTCCAAATCAAGAAGCTCAGCTAGCCAAAAGTTACAAGCTATTAACTTTGAATGAATGTTAACTAAGTATTTGAACTGCTTTGCCCTTACAACACTCACTCCATTTTTATCCTTATCCAGGGAAGCTGCTCGTGATTTACTACTGACCAGTCTGACTTCTGTAGGATAAGGAGTACAAATGGACTGAATGTGGTAAAGACAAAAGCAGTTCATTTATTTATTGGTGTGTATCCATCTCCTTTCAATGTAATTTAAAAACTCAGGATTCGCTGTGCTATAAAGCAGAAGAATCATTCTATATTTCATTTGGCCAAAATAACAACAGCAACCACCCACAACTCAGAACTAAATATAATCCATCAACAGAAGAGGAATAAAACAAGAAAGCAATCTCAAGAGGCTGATCAAACCAAAATGCAAACTTTATCTAAGCCAAACATTAAAGAGATAAACCCTGACCAGTTAAATAAGAACTTACAGTATATTTTGAAATTTTGACAAAATTCACAAATAAAAATAACCCTTACTGTTGTTCTACAGTAAAAAAAAAAAGATTGCATATTTTGAAGGTTAACAGATGCATTTTGTCTCCGGCTTTAACATAAATTAATATAATAAAAACAAAAATGAAAGAGCGGAAAGACATACATGATTCTACCATAAGATTACTAGCTGTCTCGCAGTGATACTGTGCGATTAGATTTTTTAGCAGGTTTAATCATCTAGATTGAGAGGGAAATCTGGGGGCCGTGGTGGTGCAGTAGTTAGAATACAGTATTGCAGGTAAATTCTGCCCACAGCCAGGAGTTCAATCTTGACTGGCTCAAGGTTGACTCAGCCTTCCATCTTTCTAAGGTCAGTAAAATGAGGACCCAGATTGTTGTGGGCAATATGATGACATTGTAAACTGCTCAAAGAGTACTGTAAAGTACTATGGAGCAATATATATGTCTACTGTAAGTGCTATTGTTATTGCTATTGCTATTTTTATGGTTTAAAAATGCACCTTGTATTTGAGGAAAGGAGAGTACTGTAGCAGGAAGGGCAAAGGGTAGAGCCAAGGTACACTCAGTGTCAAATCAAATCAAATTTTTATTATAGTCCGGCATAAGGAGGGTGGAATACACACAAGCATCTAAAATAATAAGAATTTTTTTTAAAAAAAACTTGTACCTATAGCAATTCTATATAAACAAGAGCAGGGGTCTTCAAACTTGGCCTGGCTGATCGTTCTATGATTTGCAAGATCATCCCATATCTATCTATCTATCTATCTATCTATCTATCTATCTATCTATCTATCTATCTATCTATCTATCTATCTATCTATCTATCTATCTATCTATCTATCATCTATCTATCTATGCATACATACATACATAGATACATATATCCATACATACATACAATCATACACACACACACACACACACACAAACATACATACATTTAGAGTCAGGGTCAGGATTTAAGGGATCTGTTCTAAGAATTAGGGTATGTTTAAAGGGAAAAAGCTGTGCAAAGAGGGAAGAATGAAGACTGCAGACACTATAAGAAAAAAAAACTGCCCCCTTGTTTTGGCAGAGGATGATTTAAGTGGCTTCAATTAATTAGGCAATAAATATTCCTAACTAGCTGTACCATGTCAAATGTTTATATGGTTTCTATGGAATTAGAGCCAGCTCAAGGAAGAAGCCTGATGACACATACCACAGTTTTTGAGGACTTCCTAACTTTAGAAAGCAAGGATCTGGTGCCAATTTGATTAAAATATAGAGGATTCAGAGGAATCTTCTGTCAAACACACAATGGGGATCTTGCAGCAGCAAGTTTTTCAATCCTGATTTGGGATGGGTGGGTGGGGAAGGTACTTTGATTACAAAAAAGAAGCATGGCGTTATCAAGAATAAGTCATGCCAGAGTGGCTTTACCTTCTTTCAATCATGGAATTATTGGTTTCATAAATTTCAGCAAAACATATGATAGTGTTTTACAGTATCTTATTTAAGAGGAGGTTAAAGTTATTGCCGAATGATATGTTGGTTATCAATGTTCAGAAACTTCATTCATGGCTCCAGGTCAACTTAAAATGCTCAGCAAACTGACCAAAAGTCCACAAGTCATAAAGAGGCCATAGCTCCCCACCTCTGGGGTAGACCAAGTTTGTTCCAGGAATCTGTAGCTAGAAATTGTAAAGGAATATATTTCAACTAAGCATAATGTATTCTTCTTTAAATGCACTGATTCAGGAAAAAGAGTACCTTGAGAGGTAAAAGATTTTCCTCCATTGGTGATATTCAAAAAAAAGCTGGTTGAATTTCTACAAAGAACCCTGCATCTGGTCATTCTGGATTATAAATTACAATTACAGGGTTGCACTAGATCAGGGTTGTCAAACTCGCAACGTGACGTGACATGTCGCGACGTATCGCAACTTTTTTTCCATTGCCGGCAATGGGGTGGGTGCAGTTTCGCTATGATGCATCCGGCCCCCATTCTTTTTTTAAAGTATTTTATTAATTTTCTATTATTACAATTGATAGGTGCTTAATGAACAACGTCTGGGTTGATTTGTTTTGCTTAGTAATACAAGTTAAGTTCTTACTCTCTATCCCATTTTTCCAGCCATTGATAAAATAAGTTCCATGTTTGAAAATATTCTGTGTCTTCTTTTTCTTTGATTCTCAATGTAAGTCTATTCATTTCAGCACAGTCCAGTATTTTCTTGATTATCTCTTCATCCAATGGTGTTTTTTTCATTTTTCCAGTGCTGAGGATTGTATCATTCTATGAAGAGTTATTTTTAGTTTGAAGGATACATAAATAGGAGCTGAGAAATATATAAACGGTGAAGTTAATATAGGAGATGACCAGGCTGAGCCTGAGGGCAGGGTCAAATGCATCATCAATTTGGAGTCTCTACGGCCCAATAAGAGACCTAAATCCAGCCCCCATTGAAGTCAGTTTACTCTTATCTGGTGCCAATTTTGCCTTGCCTGTTAGTAGATCAGTTTCTTGTGTATAAGTAGCATGAAATCAACTATTTTTTTAACCCTATCCTGGCTCCTGATTTCTTGCACCTGACAGCTAAATAACAAGAAAATAGAGAAGGAAGATTGCTATACTTCGATGTAAAGTTTGCACATTCACAATATTGATAGTTCGGCTACTAAGTTTATTAATATTGTAGTGGAGCAGAAAAATCTTATCCTAAGCAAATGTCAATGGATAGAACCTTATGGGGCACTAAATATGCTGCCATCAACTACTACTGTTGTGAATTCTCACTTTGCTTATTTTAATATTGACATAATATATGATATAAAACTGTGTGGTGGCGCAGTGGTTATAATGCAATACTGCAGACTAAGTCACTGCTCACTCCGGGAGTTCGATCCTGAGTGGCTCAAGGTTGACTCAGCTTCCATTCTTCCAAGGTCAGTAAAATGAGGACCCAGATTGTTGGAGGCAAAAGGCTGACTCTGTAAGCCACTTAGAGAGGGCTGTAAAGCACTGTGAAGCCGTATGTAAGTCTAAGTGCTATTGCTATAGGGTTGTTAGAGACTTCTTTCTGCATGGTACTAATATTTGGGACTACGTTTACAGTAATTTTTCCCTTATACAAGAGCTTTGACAAACTTTGAGCTTTACTGTTATTTTCATAGAAGAAAGGTCTGAAACCAGATTACAGTATTTTAGACTACAGCTACAAATTTAAATAAATTAACATAATTATTTTATAGCAAGCAAAAAGAGTACACAATTGTGTTAATGATAGATCAATGTCCCCACCCAGGGACCTTCCGTGCAGGATTTGGGAAGAGCAGCAGAAAGGAGGAAAGCAGTGAATTAAAAGTATAAAATGCAAAGCAAATTATAGAATTGCCAGAGGTCATTTAGGTTATCAAGTCCAACATCCTGCTCAGTGGAGGATTTGAACAATTTGAAACCAATGGCAGTCTAGCCTCTATCTGAACACACCCAGTGGGTCTACCATCTCTCTAGATAACTAGTATTACTCTTGTTCTTATAAAGCTTATTGTACAATTCCTCTAATTTAATTCCTGCACTCTGGCATCCTAGGCATCCAACAATACTTCCTGTGATTTCTCTTACAATCACTGCTTATTCAGAGGAGTGAGTAGGATAATTACTCAGTTATCCATAATGGGTAATCAACTAATCTCAGGATACACCCCTTGCTGTCAGCAGTTATTCAGGAAATGGCTATTTGAGAAAATCCCTCAGAACTTAGCTCCAGGAAACAGCTTCTCTGGTTATTCTTCTCTCTTCCCCCTACTCAGTCTCTTTAATAAATGTCTATTAACTTTCCCATTTCATTCATTCAATGGCCTTACACCCTGGAGCTTGGAGAAAGGAGCAGAGCCAAGTTCTGAATTACTACAAAAGAAAGAACTCCTACAGCAGTTTGTAAACCATCAAAATAGCCATTTAGCATGCCACTTTTATTAATACTTGCTAATGTATTCTATGACAACCTAGCGTATTCTCATGATATTTCTGCTTACTGTTTGTTTGTTGATAATGCCTTTTAGCCATAATGGCTCACAAATAATTCAGAAAAAGTGTGTGGCTGTGTGTGAAATAGAAGGAGAGAGAGAGAAAGAGAGAAAGGGCACCTACAAATGATGTTACCTGGATTGGTCAACTAAAATGCCTGTCTGTTGGGGAAAGCCACACCGAAGGCATAAATGCCATAGTACCATCTCATTTGTGTTAGAACAAATAATCAGTGGAATAACTTGCCTCCTGAAGTTGTGGGTGCTCCAACTCTGGAGGTTTTTAAGAAGAGATTGGACAACCATTTGTCTGAAATGGTACAGGGTTTCCTGCTTGAGCAGGGAGTTGGGCTAGAAGATCTTCAAGGTCCCTTCCAACTCTATTATTCTGTGTTTCCACCAGCAGGTTTTCAAAGGCATATTACTAGCCATCCTGTTTTATAATCCGTCCATTTATATAGCCTCCTTTTAAAGCAAAGAAAGTTGGTGGCCATCGTCATATCTTGCAGTGACAAGGAACCAATAAAAACCGATGCTATCTGTTCTCTACTCATTAAACAGCCCAAAATTTGGTCATTATAAGAGGGGGGGGGGAAAACCTCACTTTCCCTAATCCAGGTAGAATCTCTCTATTACAAACCCAATAGATTGTGACTTCTCAGATGCAAACAAAACCCATACGGCTACATTATTCTTTCAATGTTTTGTATAAAAGCAGGTTAGATTTATCCTGTAAATCGTGGTTCAATTAAACATGGGTTAGTATATTATGCAAAGGCAGCAAACATACACATATCTTTGGATAGTAAAAGAGGAGAGCTCTGTATGCTGTCCTATATTTCACTGTACTGTTTTTATTCTGCTCTTCAGACAAGAAAGTCTGTCATAATGGTTTACACGCACTCAGTGAAAAGTTAACGATTGATACGGCATAGGAAGAAAATAGGATGGGGAGGAAACAGAGAAAGAATATAGAAACTTCAGTTCCAATGCTAAATATTTTTCCTAAATAATAACCATTTGATACAGTTCTGAATGATATCCTGAAGCTACTGGTCTTTCAGCATGACCTCCTTTCTGCTTCCTGATGAAATGGGAGTAGCATGATGGGTTTGGACTTCTGCAGAAAATTGCAGTTGTAGAATAGAACAGCCCTGGTTTTCCTTCACATCTTCCTCTTCTATTGGCTCAGCTCAAAATCATTTCAGAGACAAAATTGAAAAAGAAATTCTCTTTTTTTTCCCTTTCAGTAGATAAAACTTTCATGATTCCCAGGGATTCTTCCCATAGGGAGCCCCAAACCCAAAGGTTAGAGTTTACCAGGACATAATATTCTTTCCTTTTGTTATTATTAATAATGTTGGACTGTAACTATCCTTTAAACTCACTAACCTGTCTATATTTTTCTCTCTCAAAGGAAGCAATCCATTTATGCATTTTAGTTGTCTAAGCTCAGGAAACAAAGGATTTACAAGTAGCTGCAACAAGCATTTCAGGTTGGCTTTCTGATGTTTTAGCGTGGGAAACAAAAAAGAGAATTTTGTGCGTGTGCATCTGGATGAGTTCTTGCAGCATTTGTTGGCTGGCAGTAAGCCCGGGGGGAAAATATTCACATTTCATTACATGAGGTTGTGATTATCAAATGCTATTGTCATCTACACAAGCTTTCTTTGAATCACTGTTCAGTTTGCACAAATAACTTGTATTCAAAAGCTGAAAAGTGGGCCAGTTCTTTGCATTCAATGAACCTATTTTCTGCTTTCTAGAGAGGTGCAGAGCCAAGTTTTTGGACAAACAAAAGAAAACAGGCAGCAACTGATCAATTGCCAAAACTGACTATCAGGCTTTTTTTTTCTAAAGTAGCCTAATTCTCACCCTGGCCAAGCCTCTAATTCTATCTTAATTTATTTATTCCAGAATTTTTGCAAGCACACTTGTTCTAGGTTGGCACTGTCACAACTTGATTATTTTTAACTTTCTAATTATCTAGGCATCTAACAGTGCTTCTTGTGTTCTTGGAATATTGGTGCTTGCCCACAGCAATTGAGCGTAACTTCCAAAGAGGCTCTAGCAGATACATTTGGCTGTCAGCAAACAATGGGCGGAATCCAACTGACAAAGGTTTATCCACTTGAGATCTTCCCTATGTATGTGATACAACTGTAATTTTCTTTTAAAAAAAACAACCCTAGAGTGAAAGTATTGGAAAGGAGTTCAGATACATGGGGAATGGCTGGAGAGAGGATGAACTTTGAATAAAAAGCAAATACTGTCCACTCCCATGGAGTATTCTGGTTTTTTTTAGTCATGTTAGGTTAATGAGATGGGGAAAGAACTAGATTTAATGCTTGCTACATCTGTTTGAAAACTATGTTTTCTATTCTGATATCCATGAGTGTTAGAGGAGGTATGTTTCAGTTGCTGGGTATTTTCATTACAGGATTTATTTATTTATTATTTGTTTTATCAAATTTATTGACTCTGGGTGGTTTACAATATTAAAAAGATAAAATATTACAAAACCTACACATAATAAAAAGATATATACTCAATACTTCAGGATAAAAGATTCTTAGGCCAGAAATAAAAATAAACATTTTGAATACTGGATTTATCTCTGATTAAGTGCATTGTAATAAATTAAGCAGGATGTGATGCTAAAGATTTTTCTGTCTTTTCCACCTTGGATGATTAGAGCACAGAATCCTGAGGTAGGTGGACAAACAGTCTGACTTAAGATGATTTTCTATAATGCATACACATAAAAAGATAAATATTGTTGTAAGAATATATTGTATACATGTAGTCCTCTACTTACGATCACAATTGAGCCCAAAGTGTCTGTTGTTAAGTGAGACATTTGTTAAGTGAGTTTTGCCCCATTTTACAACCTTTCTTGCCTCAGTTGTTAAGTGAATCATTGCAGTTGATACGTTAGTAACCCGGTTGTTAAGTGAATCTGGCTTCCCCATTGGCTTGTCAGAAGGTCACAACAGGGGATCACATGACCTTGGGACACAGCAACGGTCATAAACATGAACCAGTTGCCAAGCATCTGAATTTTGATCACGTGACCATGGGGATGCTGAAAAGGTTGTAACTGTGAAAAACGGTCATAAGTCACCTTTTTCAGTGCCGTTGTAACTTTGAACAGTCACTAAATGAACTGTTGTAAGTCGAGGACTATCTGTTATTGTTTTTCCCCATCTCGGCATCCTTCATATATGTTGGAACTGCAGTTCCCAGATATACATTGTTGGCTATGAATTCCAGAATCTACAATCCTAACATATTGAGAGACCTGCCTGAATATATACCTGATATATTAATAGTTTCACCATTTATACCAGCTTAAAAAAAAGATTAAAATAGATATAGGTAGCCCTCGATCTGGAACCCTTTATTTAGCCACCGTTCAAAGTTACAGTGGCACTGAAAAAAGTGAGTTACAACCAGTCCTTCCATTTATAGCATCTACAGGGTCATGTGATCAAAATATAGGAGCTTGACAACCAGAAATTCCGACCCAAATTGTGATAATCAAGAACTACTTGTATTAAGTTTATTTTGCACCTATGGGTTACAAAATTATACTAGCAGGCTCCCATCCCTTTCCAACTACATTCTCCAGATACAATAGTTCTGAACAAGTTTCCTTTGATCCAGAAAAAATAGAGAATTTTTTAGAAAGAGGAGGACGAAGTTATAAAATAATCAGCGTAAAGATTCTTCAGTGCAATAACTTCTACCACCTCCTCTTTCAGTTGAAAATCCATAAGTGTCCAATTATGGAAATCGGAAGATTCTTCAGTTTTTCAACCTATTGGCAGAATTCTATATGTGACAGAGACAGTACAAACGTTAGAACGTTATTTCTTAAGGTTTGCATTTAAGGTTTTTGCAAATATGCATGGTAAGTGGTAGAAAACATTTCAGCTAAAATTGTTGCCTCTATAAAGCTCCTGTTAAAAACTTAGGAGCAGGGTTCATATAAAAAACAGAACGTGTTTAAATGTCATTTATCCTGTTGCATTCTTTGGGAAACTGATTCCTATAGCCGCTCCTCCCTCCCCCTCCCCCCTCCAAAGAGTTCTGTTCCTCACAACCTGGAACTGATCCTTTTTCTTTCTTTCTGCAAGGAATAAGCAAATAAATTCCAAAGAATGATAGAGGAGATGGACACCAGAGGGCACCCTTTTGTTTCTGGGTAGCTCT
This sequence comes from Azemiops feae, assembly GCA_023970755.1. Taxonomy (NCBI): domain Eukaryota; kingdom Metazoa; phylum Chordata; class Lepidosauria; order Squamata; family Viperidae; genus Azemiops; species Azemiops feae. Next base: position 51,866 of record JALGBA010000094.1, read on the forward strand.
CAGAAGAGTTTCTCTGAGGGAAGTGATTTTTTTTTGTCTGTGTATGTGTGCGTCCGTGTGCGTCCGTGTGTGTGTGTGTGCGTCCGTGTGCGTCCGTGTGTGTGTGTGTGCGTCCGTGTGCGTCCGTGTGCGTGTGTGCGTGTGTGCGTGTGTGCGTGTGTGTGTGTTAAAGTTATTTTTAATTTCAAGGCTTATTAAATGGCAACAGCTGTGTAAATACACCCCTCTATTTTTTATGGGCTAGATCAGGATACAATGAAGGTTTACGTAATCAACATCCTGTCACAGAGTTGTGGGCACATAAACAACTTAAGGTAACCAAAGAAGCTGACTTTTTTTTTTCTCTTGTTCCTTTCTTTCCTTAGCCATGAAAATGTCAGTGCTCCTCATTTTACATTACTGCCATACGGAAACTTCTCTGGTACTTTTTTTCTCTTGTCCTTATTCAGCTCAGTGAAATAAATTTGCACTTCCACCCCCTCCCCGAAGAAAAAGAGATTTTTAGTGAAATTCTCATGGGCAGGGGAGTGGTGATCTTGCATTGTTTAAACAGCGAGGTGGCCAAGGGAGGTATGCCTGTCCATATTTTCACTGTTCAATCTTCTGTCCAGTGCTCTGCTGGCTCCTGGGCTTTCCACACTTCAATTATCCCCAAGGAAGTTATTGTTAAGGAGCTTCTCCCAATGAATTTTTTCAGATGGAAACTGTGGATAGCCAAGGTAGTCTTTTTTCCCCCTTGATGTCTTCAGATCATTGTTGACTGCACCAGTTCCTACCGTTTTCTTGCCAAGACTTCGTAAGTGGTTTTCCCTTGCCTCCTTCCTAGAGCTTCAATGACTGACCAAAGGTCACCCAGCTGATTTTATGCCTCAGGTAGGACTAGAACTCATGGTCTTCCAATTTCTAGCCCAATGCCAGAACCTTAACCTTTACACCGAACTGGGTCCCTCAAGGTAGCTTTACATTGATGGAAAGATACATAGCAGAAAACAAGAATTCCACTGTTTGCAATTTAAAAATAAGTAAAAAACAAAAAAAATCACCAGAAGAGAATGTTCAAACTTCCTGAGAAATAAAGCCCCAAAAAACTTTTTGGGGATGGGAAATTGTTGAGAAACTGCAAGGTATATTTTGGCACAGCTTTATTAAAAATAAAAGAATAAATGCATAGTCAGTGATGTGTAATCTCTTATCCCATGCAGGCTCAGTAAGAATCACCTCAGTTCCTGCTGCCTATGATATTTGGTATTTCCAATAGCAGAAAATTCCCAGCAGTGCAAAAATATCTTCCATACTCATTTATAGTGATCTTTGTGTCTCAGACTATTGGCTGAAGAAGAGCAAATAAAAAATTCATTGGGCTTATTCTTCAAACACCTCAGAACTCTTGCTTGTGTAAATGAGAACCTGTTCTTTACCTTTGTTAGCTCTGTAGAAATAGGAGGAAAAAAATATTCTTAATAAACATTCCCAATGTCACTTTTACAACAATTAAAAATAGGACTCTCATTATGCCTGGACACTGTATTCAGGGAAGATGACAGCCATTAAATTCCACTGCAGGGGGCAAAGAACTATAATCCAGGTTTTAACAAACAAACTGAGCTTATATCTGGGCCATTCTCAACCTTGCGTTAAATATGCTTTGATTCAACTCCAGCCAATCCAGAACAATGGCATGGCTTATATTTTCTAGGCCATGGACAGGTGTTGTGATTAGTGGAAGCATTCGCTCAGGAAGTATGTTGGCTGGTGGCAGATTGTCATCAATCCCAATGGGAACAAAAGGACAGTGTGTACTCTAGGGAAGGGAGATAAGTATAACCTTGAAGTAAGGTCAGAAGAGCAATTTTTCTGGTTCAATTTATTGCTGTTATGTTCTGTGCAAGACTGTGCCCGTGTGCATTTAATTATTTGCATGGACGCTTGAAGGTTATTTTTTCCCCTTCTTACTTCTGTGTTCAGACTCCTATTCAGGGTTCCCTCTGGGTGGTCGTATGTTTTCTTTTAGGGAGGACAGTTTTTTATCTGAAAGGATGTCCTCTTTTCTGCTTGAAGAGATGTCCGTGTCTAACTTGGCTGGCTTCGACAAGCCATAGGAAGAGAGAAGGAACTCATGTCCATCCCCAGGGAGGAGAACTTGACCAGAAGTTTGAATAAGCAAACTTACCTGGTCTTTCCTAGTAAGGGAAAATGTATACTTGCATTTCCATTTTAATTATTTCCTGTATGACAGGGGGAAAAGGTGCTTGTGCCCCTCAGAAATCACTTAACACAGGACAATCCTAATATTACATTCCCACATTTGTTCCATAGTACAGAATTGAGTGTGGTTACTAATTTATACAAGATGTTACCCTTCAATGCCCTATTCAAACCTGGCAACCTAAAGCCTAAATATTCTGGGATCACTCTGTAGCTTTTCCTTTTGCACCGAAGTTTGGAAGCCTTTCAGGTTATCTGGTGGATCTTGGTAGTGCTTGGACACTTAGATTCCTGTAGGTTTCTACTGTTGACATTCGCAGTCCAGTGTTCCCATTCAAGTTTCAAGTGCATAATTGAAGCCATTCTGGCTCCAGGTGTAGAATAAGCTCCTGTATCAGTATGTCTGGCCATACTGGCATACATTGTAGATGACAGTTTACAGATGATGCTAGATTATGGTTTTGCTGCATCAACTCCACTAATACTGAATACCAAGTCTTCTTAGCCAAACCAGTGCATTAAGAATTACACATGTGCAGAGTATTCTTGCCTTGTATGTCATCCTACTCAAAGTCAGTAAGTCAGTAGGAAGGTAAATAGTCTCTGTGCATAGAAATAGGAGGGAATCTATTCTGCCTGCTCTACTAGTATTGGGAGAAGAACCATCTCACATTCCTCTTGCACCTTCCCTAAACAATGGATTGAAGTGGGTGAGGGGGCATCTCTCTGGTATTCTTTAGAAAACCTGGGAATATACTGACAGACAATGATCCCTTACACTGAGACTGGCATCTATTAAATTGGCATTTTTAATAATCTTGTTCTTTGCTGCCTCTCTGAATGGCATTCTCTTTGTTAATCAGGCTGGGTCTATCCATCAGATTATGGACTTGGTCACCTGTCCAGGATCTCTAGGTTTATCCATATTGTGATGGTGATCTGCTCTTGAAATGGCAACAGGCACCATTGAAGTGGCCTGGAATGAAAACAGGCCCATGATAGTGAATCCCATGCCACGATCATTAAAAGTAAAGCTTTTAACAGTTTTCTCTTGGATGTCAGATTCTTCTAACTGCTTTTTGAATACTGTACTGTTATAGGAAATGCTTCTTCTCTTCTGTCTACAATGACCCCCAAATGCCATATCTGCTTTGGGGTTATCATTAATACTTTCCCGAATACATTGTAAACCCAAAGGGTCTAGTTCAGGGGTGTCAAACTGCTGGCCTGTGGGCCAGTTGCATCATGCAGAGGCCACGCCCGCCCCAGCTCCAGCAATGAGAAAAAAGTCGTGATACGTCATGACACGTCACATGATGTGGCGAGTTTGACATCCATGGTCTACTTGATGCTCTTGACTGTATTCTCCCTTGAAAGTACTCTGTCTTATAAGTCATATAAATAGGCGTCAATATAGGCTCCCTCAGCTGAACAGGTCAAGAGAAAACTAAACTTCCAGTCTGTAGAATGGAGCTTAGTCATCAAGTGAAAAAATAATGCTAGATTAAGACAAGAAGGATCTAACAGAAATCCCAGGTTAATCTTGAGCCTATAGTATATAGTATATAGTATATAGAGTCAGAGTTATAAGGAATGATGGCCAAGAAAAGACAATTAGTATCTGGACAGTTACAGATTTCCAGACAAAAGTTTTAAAGGTGTAATAGCTGATTGGACATTTGCTGATTTATGGGTGGTATTTAACAAAAGTATAGTCTGCTAAAGGTAAGGGGAAAACTTATAAGTACTTTTATAACTGATTCTATTATGGACTTTGTTATGTTTCAGGAGAATAATATTTCACACTTTATTGTCCCACCTGAATTCTAGATTGGTCAATTCAGAAGTTTCCCTTATGGGTTTATCAACCAGATGGTGAGTTGTAATTAGATATGCAATACAAAAATCTGTTCTCTTTTGGGAAAATTCCTATTAATTTAATTACAAGAGAATGTGCATGCTTCTCCTTAATTCAATCATTGGCAGGGTTAAATGAACAATGGTAATCAAGGCTTTACATTTCTGACAGTTCCATGAATTTCTCCCAGTTGCACCACTTTACTCAGGACAAACATGGATATAAAACGGAAATTCTGAGATACATTTTTGAGTAATGTCTTCAGAAAAATACAGGTCACTAACAGGGAGTCAATAAAACTGAGTTCCTCTGCCGCACAGTAATCAGAATTGGTCATTGCTCCATGCACAATATTTTTCCTATTGTAGAGCAGGGTCTTCAAACTTGGCCCTTTTATGACTTGTGGACTTCAACTCCCAGAATTCCTCAGCCAGGCATGCTGGCTGAGGAATTCTGGGAGTTGAAGTCCACAAGTCATAAAAGGGCCAAGTTTGAAGACCCCTATTGTAGAGAAATCTCTTTGCCCATATTCATGCTTATTAAAAAATGGGATTGATAGATGTAGAGATAGAGATGATAGAGATAGAGATAGAGATAGAGATAGAGATAGAGATAGAGATAGAGATAGAGATAGAGAGATATAACCTTGTTTATGTATTTATATTCCATCTTTCCTCCAGGAGTGCACTTTGGCTCTTCATTTTCCCTCATAATTCTGTACAATAGCTTTGACTTGGAAATCATGACTGCCCCTAAATTACATAGTAAGCTATATCATTGAGTGCAGACGTGAATAGAGGTCTCCTCAGTCTTAATCTAATAGATGATATCTAACCTCTGCAATACAGGGGCTGGGCTACTAACTGAGGAAAGGATCGCATTTCCTCAATAGAGATTTCAGCTTGATCCTCTAAACAAGAGCATGCTATATAGATGCAAAATGAATAAAAAGAGAAATGTTTAGCCTGCACATTCTGAATAAGGATGGGCTGAGGAACTGGGGACTACCTTGCCCTGTCTCTTTACTGGGAAAGGTGGGGAGAGGTGTCGGAAGTTCCGTAGATTCTTCTGGCTTGAACTTAAGTTCCCCAGACTCTGAGTGATAAGGTGACCGTTCTGATCATGTGTTTCCAAATGGGAAAGTTATTACCCCCTTTTGTTATCGGCCTTTACTCAGAGTCAGCATATCAGGTGCTGCCTTATTTTTGAGTTTATCATTTGAAGTTCCATTTTCAAGGCCATTATCTGTATTTTGGGGAGCAGCTGGCTGAAATTCAAAGACTACCCTTCCAGGAGACCTTTCTTGCCGAGATATAATGGGGGGTGCCAGTTGTGGCAAAACAACAGGGGACTTTGTCAAGTTCTCTTCTGAAACCTTTGGATCTGAGCCTGTATTTATAAGTACTGTAATGGGCCGGTCTTGGCAAGTGTCATCCTTACACAACTGAACATCTGTTATAATTCACCTAGGGCAGGGGTAGGCAACCTCGGCTCTTTTATGACTCATGGACTTCAACTCCCAGAGTTCCTGAGTCTGACTCAGGAACTCTGGGAGTTGAAGTCCATGAGTCATAAAAGAGCCGAGGTTGCCTACCCCTGCCCTAGGGGCTGCTTTGTTTTTAACCGTTAATAGTATGCCTCCCTGCTCTGGCATGGGCTCCCACCAGAGCCTCTGAGTCCCTGGCCACACCATCTGCCTGCTGCATCCAGGGCTTTCTTGGGGGTTCCCAGCAATGAGTACGATTACAATCTGCCCCATACCAATCCTTAGCATCATGACATACCTTTCCCATGGTGAAGTCACATATTTTAACCATACCCGGAACCTGACCACATTTCCCATAATCTCTCCCATAAGGACAGATCATGGTCCACAGAAAAAATAAGGACAGAAAGGAAATCATTGAGTATGCAGAGGAAAACAACATAAAGTAACAGAAAAGATGAAATGAACAATCCAAACAATATACAAAATGGTAACCAAGGCAGAGAGGAACGACGTAAGTAAGCAGGGAGCTGGTGAGAGAAAGCTGCTCGAGAAGAAGCCAGGTGGGCACATGTATCCCAGTGACGTGTAAAGTGTCTCGGCATACAGTTCAATGTTGCTGTTTAAAGAGAAGCTTCAGCCCAAGGTCATCCTCAGGGGTTACAGCATCTGTGCGATGAGTATAATAAACTTGGTTCATATTCTGTTATACACACAATTGCACACAGATCCACCTTCCTTTGCTGTGGCTGACTGTGGGGTGACTTGAGACTGAGAGTTTTCCTTCACTGTCCCACTTGTTTGAAACAAATTCCCCATCTTGACTGATGAAGGCTTCAAAAACTCTCTTTTTAAACAGGCTAGTTTGTTCGTTTCTGATCAAATTGAAATGTGTTTTTCACCACCACGAAGGGAAATTGGCACTAAACTAAGCTTAATAAATTCTAGCATAATCACATCTCACAATCAGGACTGGATGGCAACTGATTGAATGGAAGAATGTGAGAACTGTCTTCAAATTATTTTAAATCCAATAAATAGCATGATACCTCTCTTATGATTTAATTGCATAGCAAAGCCATTACTCCCTATACAACTGCTTTAAATCTCTCCAAAATGCATTGGTAATAGCTGAATCTGCAGGATGGGGAGCAGGCTAGCTCTGGATCAGGTGTTTTTACGCAGAGTTGCTTACTTAGATTTGTGTAGTAAACCGTACATTATCTGGTGCCTTATTCCACTTCCCTCCCCCATACTACAGAGAATAGCCATAATAATTGTGTTTGATTTTACTATAAATAAATTAACATGCAGTTAAACCAACTTTAGTTTCTGCTCTGTTGGAGGATGGATGCCACTCAAAGGTCATGTTTGACCATGGAGCGGAAAATGATTGTTTCTTCAGAAGCCCTGGAATCTGATACCTTGCATCACTTGGCAGCCAGCCAGCCACTGCCACTGGCATTGCTTCATCATTGCTCCTTAGTCACCGTTTGGATAGGCAAAGTAGCTTTCAGCTCAGGGAAGAAACCTGGCACGGAGCATCTGTCACTCCTTGAATAATGTAAAAAGAGGCTGTCAAAAGCATCTCAGAAGCATCATTACTGTTGCAAAGGAGGTGGGCTGCCAAATGCATATAACAATGAATATAGAGAGACAATGCAGGATTTAAAACATATAAGCTCAACTCTTGATCTGGGTTGTTTTCTTAGTAGCAGTATGGAAGTAGAATTACTTAGTCATGAAAGCTGGCTGGGTGACTTTGGGCCAGTCACACTCTCTCTCAGCCCAGCTCACCTCACGGGCTTGATGTGGTGGTGAAAATAGGAGGAGGAAGGACTATTAAGTATGTCCGCTGCCTTGAATTATTTATAAAAAAAATTTAAAAAGTAGAATAAAAATAAAATAGATAAAGTAGTCTCTCAGTGACTTCTTCTTGGATTGTGTTTTTCCATTGCCCATTGTAACATGCAGCTCTAGGAGACCTATATGTATGGAGGGACGGGACAAATGGCACACTGGGTATCATAATACAACTACCACATCTTATGCTCTTGCTACAGATATTGGGTTTGGAAGCAGTCATGCTTAGCTGCCTGAGGCAGCATGAATATATCTCACAATATTTGCCCAACAAAGACATACAACTCTCTCTGAAACACCACAGCATTCTGCTTGAACATTAGAGAGGGAGCTCATGCTGTAAACACAACCCCATAAATAGGAGAAACTGGATACACCATTGTTAAAATGATACTGTTGCCCTTTCATAAGGACGCTGTTCACTGGAGAAAGAATATCTGACCTAAATTGCTCAAGAGGTAAATTCACGGTTCCATACATGTAGCTGAGAAGTTTTTCCTTTTCTAATCTGATATATACGATGGATGTTCCACCTTTTCTTCAGGAGTTCAAAACAGCATACACAGCCCATCCCCCTTCCCATTTCTTTCCACAGGAGAAGAAATGTGAGGTAAATTGTGAAGAACCCATTATAAGGCTGGCTTCAAATTCACGTCTCCCCACTCCTTGTCCACTTCACCTCATCAGCTCTTACTCCAAACTGAATTAGACTTAAATACAAATGTAGAATATTCCAGTGATATTCCAGTATATGGTAAATGTTGACATTCACATGTGAATGTTCATGGTTACCTAAATGTGCCTTGTATATATACCTGTACAATATATAAGCCAAGAATAGAAATCTACCTAGTTATCTTTAGATACCCCTTTTAAACCAACTTGGTATTGTTAACATTTTGCATGAAAATCATTGTGTACATCAATGAAGCGAACAAAAATGCTGTATTTTCTTTCTTCAGAGCAAGTAATCAAGTCCAAGTCTATTATCTAAAGCTATTTTCTGCCCTCTCAGATACATTTCAGCTCTGGACAGATTCCCACAAAGGCAGCAGTATTTCCTGTCCATGGAAAATCAATTAAAAAGAGTATTTCACCGGTGGGCGGGCGGGCAGCCAACACTCATTTAATCACCACACTTTTACCAAAAAAAGGAGGGGGGAGCTATCAGAATGAACAAGATTCCTAAGAGGAAATCCATGGAGAAGAATCCAATCTGCAACAGGTTCAAGTGTCTACAATTGCCATCATGTTCTCCTTGTTCTTCATCTTCACACTGCCAGTTCCCAGCTGGTGTTGAATCTGAAAGACATTTCCTGCTCAAGCTCTTCCCACATAGCTTAATGCAAAACACAAAAGCATTTCCATACTTCCTTCAAAAATCAGCAACACCTTCTTTGAAGCAGATCCTCATGATGCTACAGCAGCCTTCACCAACCTGGCATCCTCCAAGCGTGGAACTATAGTTCCCATAATTCCCAAGCAAACTTACAAAATTAGCACTCAAAGGAGGATTCAAAAAAAGCATGAAGCTGGATTCCTGGTATATTGGGATTGAGTTATGCAAGACTTCTTCAACCTCATCCTACTCCATTGCTATCTTGGGACTTTCCCTTTGGTTCTTCTAGCTGGCATTCCTTGAAGGAAGGAAAAGATTTAAAAATACAGACTATATAAACCATGACACTAAGTCTGGAGCAAGGAAGGGTGGTTTTTCACCTTTGGTTTGATAAACTGAGTCTCTTATGATTCTCCTCCCTTTGCTGATGGTAGAGAAGAACTTCTTCCATGGTTCCGTATCCAAATAAAATCTCCCTCATGCAGGCCACCCAGTGAACTTTTTCCTCTACCTTCATGGCCTTCATGGTTTTGCAGCAGCAGGCAGATCTCAGAGCATCACCCTGGCCCCAAGATGGTATTTTCTTATATAACCTTTCTTTTGCATGGACCTCCTAGCTCTGGTTCAAAAGCCAGCAACTAGCCAATTTATCTTCTCTCAGCCAACTTTATCTTCTCCCCAGCTGCTTTTTGGGAAGCAGCCTGTCCTTAAATTTTTTGCACACAAACACACACACACCCATCTGACCTCAGATATGCTAGCAAAGAGCAGCTAATGGGGCTGCCAGGGGTGTGTGTGTAGGAGGGAATAGTTGACCTCTCTGGTCATAGCTGAAGAACCCAGGACAGCAGCTAACCACAGCTGTAGGACTTTTCATTGGAAGGAATATGTATAGTGTTATCTTCTCCCACTAAATCTTGTATTCAGTTTTGATACATGAGAAAAGGGGCAGCACGTTTGATTTGAAATGAGCGCAAAATGCCAGAGAACAAGAGACCATGCCCTCTTGAAACTCAAGGTGTGACTTTCTTTTTCTTTTCTTTTTTCAAGTTTTATTGGTTTTTTAATTTTTTTTACAACAAGGTGCTTAAGAAACAACGTGGTGATGGGGTGGTCAATTGTCCAAGAAAGAAAAAATCATACATACATAACTCAGGTTAATTCCTTAAATATTCCCTCTCTATTTCCCTCAGTTAATATAACCTGTTCAAATTAATACATTTCTAAATACAATTCAATTAATCAATAAAATTTATCAATAAAATTTTAGCTATACAAGTCCAAATCCTACTTTTAAGTTTTACTATGTTCCAATTTCCGAGTTCCATTTTAAATAATATATTTTCAATCAATCAAAGAAATTGTCACCAAAATTTTAACTGTACAGATCCAAGTCCTGTATTATAAGCTCTACTAATTTGCAATTACCATATTTCATTTTTGCTCTTAATTAGACATATTGTTTGCATTTCGGGTATCCCTAGTTTCCCTTATTTAATTACCTGACAATTATAATATCTGAAATAAAAATATTATTCCAACAGTTAAATTCTTACATTTCCCCAATATATTCTATTTCTTATTCTAATAACTCATTTACTAATATCATATTTTCCATTATCAAAATCCATTTTCTTATTCTCATTTCAATACAACATAGTTATCATAGCTTCTTACATTTCTAAAATGTATTCTAATTCTTATTCTGAAACATCTTTGTTTACTAATACATTATCTTCCATTGTCATAATCCATTTCATTGTTTTCATTCCATTACAAAATACTTATCATCTCTAAAATAAACATATTATTTCCAAAAGTAAAAAATAATAAAGAAAGAATAAAAGCATGTATACCATCTTATAGATTTCAAATGTATATTATATTTTTATCTTAATAAGTGCACATTTAAAACATTTTTCATTTCACGATTCCAAACTATAATCTAGTCAATAATTTCATCTCAGTTATGAATCTAAGTCCAAAGCATTAAATCAATCCCAACTTTACTTTTCATCTCAATGCTAATTCAGTCCATATGTCTAAAAAAACTTATTTAGCCATCAAATAAGAATTTAAGTTCTATTTTTAAATCTGACTCTAGCTTTCTTTTTGTGCCAGGTAGGCTTCCATAAAAGAGCCTCTATATTGACCAGTCTCATTGTTATATTGGGAGTGTTCATCATCAATTCAATCTGGTCACATTTCTGTTCTCCTTCTTCCACTATCGTCTGAATAGTGTAATCAATTTTATCCAGTGTTATAGTTATTAGTTGATTATTCAAGTTGTCGTAGTTCTGGTACTTGATAAGTTGCAAATAGGGTTGTATAAAATCCCCTTTAGTAGTGGTAGATTCCTGTTCTACTATTTCTTGACTTATAAGGTGATCAGTTGAAGTCTGGCGATCAATTTGAGATTCTGAAACAAAAGCTTTTTCATGGTTAGGTTGTAGGTAAGATTCTTCCATCTCATAATATACGTAGTGTTGGGCACAAGCCTCTTTACTGTTGGTCTGTTCCTCAATATGTAGTTCTGGAAGGTCATCTTTAGTTTTCCACCCAAGGTTAATGTTCTCAGTGAATTCCAAGATTTTTTCCAGTATAAGGTTGTAGTCAAGTTGTGGGTAAACATCCTCCATTTCCATAGTAAATTAGTTTTTTTAATCCTTTAGTGGAGGCTATATTTAATAACAGTCCACCTCTACACAGCTGTTTTATCTTTTCCCTCTTATGATAATTTGAAGGTTAAATCCAGCATCAGAGTCAGGGAGAAAATAGAATTGTAATGTCACTTTTTTGCCACGAGATGTCCTCAGTGAGCTATAAGATCTTTTTCCAAATAATATTTTTTCCAGTTAAAACAATGAAAACAGTAAAAAAAAAGAATATTGTCCAATTTAATAAGTAAATAAAATAATAAAGTTCAATAGGTTGAATTCTTCGGGACTCCAGGGTACCCAAAAAATGAGTATAGTAAGTAAAAGTTAATTTCTGGTTTATATAGTCTGAAATTTAAATTCCCAAGTAAACAAACGCCGCTCTGTTAAAGTGGGGGGATAGTTCCAGGGGCTTTTCACAGGAAAGTAGTTAGGGTAGAGAGAGGGAAGGAAAGGTCTCACCCGGATCTTCCACGGTGGTTCATTATCGCTTAGGTGTTCTTTTGAGTTGCGGTTGGAGCGGCTAGATGATTGGCCATGTTAATGGCCGATCCTTTCCCCGTCGGCCCAAAGGAGCTGCCTCGGACCGCCGAAGGTGCTGCCACACCCTCCGCAGTTGACAAGGGGCCTCCTCAATGGTGGTCGCCCCTCCAGGGCGACTTTCGAACCTCTCGGGGGTCTACCGGCGGAGGGAAGCCGGCCGGCAAAGAGAAGAGACTCTCTGCACGACCGCCAGCACCGCAACCAGGAACCGGAAGTCAAGGTGTGACTTTCTTTAAGGCTTCAGGCAGGCAGGCAGCAGGGGAAACCTAGGAACTGCATCCAATGGACTTTAAATCCATCAAGGTGGTTCTTCTGAGCCTATGCTTATTACTGTATTTCTGCAGAAAGGATAAAGAACAGTGTGCATTCATTCATTTCTCATACTTTTTTTTTTCTTTCAAGAAAAATCTGACCAGGAGTGTGACAAACCAAAGGGGAATTGCACTGCATTGCGGTTATGCTATGTATCACAAACACATGCTCTCTTCTCCCTTCTCATCTAATCTTGCCTTTTATTTATTTAACCAACGTATTTTCATGTTGCTTTCTAGGCAAGCACGCCTTGAAACATTTTGCAAGCAATGAAGTGCAACAATAAAACAATTCAACTGATATAAAAGCAGCATTCCTCAAAATGGAAGGAAAAGAAAGTAGTATCTGCAATAGACCATATACTACCTACTATCTATACAATTCATCTATACATCTTGATGTTCATCCATTTGTTTTTTATCTGTAACATTCATTTAATCAAAGTACACACAATGAAATATTGCTCTGGGGTTTATTTATTTTTGCCATTTATATATAAATTACCATTTTCCCTGTCAAATTCAATTATTGTGATCTTTGATAACATCAGTTTTCAGCTGTATATTCCTCTTAGCATCACACTGTCTATCTATATTTGAAAGAATATAGAAATATCTAAATTTCAATATCTAAATTAGAGTTCTAAAACAACTGTAAGCTGTAATCTGCATGCTAAAACATACACACATACATGTGCCTGACTAACACATCTGTAATATTTCCACAAGCATCCTTTATTTATTTATCCATGAATACTTTAAAATAGCCAGGGGACATTAAACATCATTACTTTACTCTCTGCTCAATGTTGAACCATTTGGTGAACTTTTCACTTATTCTAATACATGTTATATACCATTCTTATTACAGCAAGCAACTGCTACTCACATTCATATTGAACATTTTATTATTCAAGACTACAATATTCATTTCAGTATACATTTTCTCTAAATCAAAATGCACCCATAAATTTTCCCAGATTGAAACATTTTTCAATGATTTGCTGAAAATCAAAAAGCCATACTGCAGTTCCCAAATTTACCTTGTTTTCATTTCTTATATTCTTTAGATCAGAAGTCTGCAGGCATCTTCCCAGGCCCATTTAACACAGTAATATCCCTGTGGTTTTGCAACACCTTTGCTATCTTTCTTTTGAAAAGGAAACAGTAACACTATTTGTTTAAATCAGGGTTTCCCAACCGGGGGTGTGAGACGATATTCCAGGGGGTGTGAAAACTTGGGTTTAGAAGTTTCAAAATTATAGTGTATATGCATAATTCGTTTTGAACTTTTGTAAGGGGTGCGAGAATATATCAGAAGCGTTCTAGGGGTGTGGGGTATAGAAAAGGTTGGGACCCACTGGTTTAAATCATCAGGTACATGGGGTATAAACAAATAAGAAAATATTGATCACCTTTACCTACCATAACATTGGTCAACCAAGACTTTCAAATAACAATTTTAGTAAGATAGTAGACCAGATTACAGCCCCAGTAGTAGTGGTCCGTAACTACTGGTTACAGGACACAATACTGGTCAGTTTCAGTATTGTGATATATTTTGGGCAATATATCACAAACACAACCAAAGCCCAATTTGACACAAGCATCTTCATTCTATGCAAGCTAGGTTCTTTCATCTAGAAGCTACCTTGCAAGCCAACATATCATTGCCTATACATCAGAAACGAGGACTACACAAAGTCTGTTAACATTCAGAAAACATAATTAAGCTGCCTAGAATTGTTTGAGTGGTTGTTATGGTACAGGTATTAGCTTCATATTGATGAGAGTCTGGTTGTATAACTGGCAATAAGATTTTGTGAAGAGTTAAGATTTGAAGCCACTGAGGAAATATTTTAAAGGCATCTGGTCTACTCAGTGTCAAGTTTCCTCTGGCATTTTGAAATTACTTTTCAACCCCTTTACACACTGTTCTACCACCAACCTCAGGCAAGAGGACAGAGTTTCCACCAGGATGCTAGCTCAGTCGTGGACTGTTGCAGTTGTGCTGGACTGCAGTTCCCATCCCAGGCAGCCAAGATGATGATTGAACCTCATTAATGGGCCAATAAGGTGCCAATGTAACAAATAACTTTTTGTAAGTATAACAAGAAATTGCAATTATTTTAGACATAATTCAGATTCACCATCTCCTTGAGCTTTCAACAAAGATACCATAATTTATCCTTGGGAAAAACGGTTAAAAATGAAATGAACATCTGATGGTGTCAGACCCCATCTAAATTATCATAGTTCTTGAACTCAGAATTCCATTACTTGAATGTTTGTTAAAATGTGGGAGGGAAGATACCATAACATCTCACTAGCATGGTGGGCATATCAATACACTCTTTGGGTGATCTCTTCATCTCTTCAAGGGTTTCCAAGTAAAACATAACTAGGATAGACTCCTCCACTCAGGCTGAACTTTCTGATGCATGCTAGTATGTCCAGCTGGAAAGTTTCCTGCCTTTCAGGAAAAGGAAAAAATGGCTTTAGGAAAAATGGAAAAGAAGATGCTTTAAGTCTTTTTGCTCCACTCCCAAAAAATCAAAATGTATACCAATAGATAGCTGTATAATTCTTCATGATCCAATGAATCACAGCTTACCAGGAGTCTCTCTCAGCAACTTGAAGTTTATCCAAGATGTTCATGCTTCTTGTGTCATCAGCAATAATACCTAGCCAATTTGTTTTCTGCCGATTCTTTTTCAATGACATTTGATTTTTCCAAATATCAACCTCCTTTCAATGACTCTTTTCCCCACATTATGTCTGCAAGATACCTAAGCTTTAGCCTCACTATTAGTTTTATTATTAATGCTCTCAGGAAGCAGTCTGGCTTTAGTTTACCTACTAGTAAATTATTTATTCTTGTTGCATTCTCAACCATTCTTTTTTCAGCACAATAATCTAAAATCATGTTTTTCTTCATTCAGCCTTTCTAGGGCTTCAGTGTTCACAAGGCTATGCTATGACTGGGAAAATTGATGTCATCAAAATATCTAAGGTTTTATTGCTTCAATCAGTAATTTTAATTCCAATTTCTATTTTTTCTAGTCCAGCACTTCCCATAATTCAACATATAATTTAAATAAATAAGGTAACATTATACAAGCTTGATGCATTCCTTTCTGATTTGACTCATTTAGTTTCTTTCTGATCATTACACAAATTCTTCGATAGGCAGATGAGGCAGCTAATACACCTAGCACAATTTTCTGTGGCTTTTATGGGTTAAATAAATGAAAAATAGATGTCTTTTGGGAATTCTCTTGTTTTTTCCATTTATTGGATGTTAATAATGTAATATTTTCTGCCTCTGCCTCTTCTAAATCCAGCACTTTTGTCTGGCAGTTCTTGGTCCAGGCATTGCTGAAGTCAGGATTGCATTATTTTAGTTGTATCATATTGAAGGTTGGAAAACGGATAGTAAAAAATCTGGGCAACGATATTCTTTCAAGTAAAGCAAAATTTACACAAAGACTACATAAAGAATAGTTTGTACTCTTAGTGTTTTTTACCTTTTAGTGTCCCCATGTGATTTCCTAATTACAAACCTAATCTAACAAAACAGAAATTATCTAATGGCAAAAAATAAATTATCGTATAGCTAAATCTACCTGCCTAAAGAACTTTGATGGAATGGTTAGAATGTAATCTTGTCTTTACCAGTTGTGCCCTGTATAAATAAGGTTACATGAGAAGGGTTTTTTCAGTATACAAAAGTTGAAATCTGTTTACAATTTGAACAGCAATCTTGATGGTATAGTATAGTACAGGTTAATGTATCAGATGCTTTGAGGAAACTGCATGTGATACAAAAACAAGAGTTTTGTCTTTTCCATTGTTTAAAGGAGAAGAACTGGGGAAAAAATGGTACTATAATCTGTATTACTGAGAGGCAATACTCTCCAGAAAATGCATTAAAAATTGGCCCATTTGGGAATAATTCAAAATAATAATGGTCATAATTCAGTTATGCTCAGTAAATGCAGGAGAAACCTATTTCTGGCTAGATACTTATGTTGCTAGCCCACAAATTACTGTTTGACACATTCAAGGAATTATTTACTATATATCCTCTTACCATGTTGTCTAGTCCTAATGAACTAACCATCAAGATTTGTTGCTTAAGAACTTCCTTTTGCTTTCTGAATTAGAAATATCACATATAACTATATTTCTGTTGATAAATTAGATAGACATATTGCAGAAAATAGCTGCTATGCTGGCAGAAGCAGTTATAATTGCAGAGGTTTGTCTTGGATGTTGAGTATTTCATACATATCCAACAGTAATTTAACATATGCTGAAAGTTTCCATAATTCCTTCCAAATAGTGGTAGTGTTAAGTTTGTACAGTAGTGTTCTGAAGTAGTGTTCTGTATCAAATAAAATCAAATCTTTATTATGGTCATTGCCTAGCATAGCATTCTGTATCTATAATGAAGCTTCTATCCAGTTTTATTAATTGCAAAATCATTCTTGCATTTTGGGTGAAATGTTTTTATTTGCAGTCCACAAAAATGCTTCCTAGAAGATTTACTATACTAGAGAAAGTAAATTTTATTTAAGAGAGTTGGATAATTGATTTCTAACCATAAGTAAAATACAGTGCAGGACCATGTACAAATTTATAGGTCATAGGACAGAACTGGACAGAAATATAAATGAAAAGAAATACATTCAATCCTATTCCATAATACCAAATATCAAATAAATAAACAATAAATCACTGGCTTTAAAATGTGGCTATTCTCAGGAGCTCTTAAAGTAGTCTAAAATAGTTTTTTATAAATGTTTATATAACTTTTTTACTATTCTACATAGGCATTCTTATAACAACACCAAAGTTGCAGAAACAGTGCTGATTTAATGTTCATGGTGAGATTTCCCAGCCACATGTTTAACTTTAACTTAGCTATAAAGATTGTATAGAACTATTTAGGCTCAAAAATACAGAGTGACAAATGCACAACTCCATATCAAACAAGAGCTCTGGCAATATCAACTCCCAATTACCCTCTTGTAGCACCCAAAGTTCCACTAACTTTTTCAACTGGCCATTTCTTTGGAGATGGAAGAGAACTAATGTGAAAAGGTCCGTGTCATATACGGCTCATTATTTTTCCATCATCTTTGACCAAAAATGTATCACAGCATCTGTCAGAATCTCCAGTGACTCACCCTAACCAGCAAAAAGTTCTATTAGGACCTGACTTACAGTATGTTGTTACCATCAATCTGGTTTAGAATTTCTGCTTTGGTCATCTAGTGATGTGGCCCACAAAAGTCAACACATGCTGTTTTTTCTGAGAATTGGATGTCTCCTGCCATGAAAAGTGTAAAAATAGAGAATTCATCTGGAAATCACGTAGAACCTTGTAAAATGAGAGGCATGACATAATGTAAGATTTGTACCTTTCTGGCAGCTTAAGAAAAGGTTTTGAACTCATGGACTAGTGCACTTTAAATGACTACATGGAGTGTATTGACTTAAATCTCTATATAGTTTGGTTAGGTGTATTGTGTGAACATGACCATCAAAATGAAATATTGCTTAAATCAAACTTCCTATCACCTTTTAATTCTAAAGAAGCACCTAGCAAAACTCTTATTTATTACAACAAGGAGTGAACTAGACATAGTGCATCCATTCTAGCCATCCTTGATCTCTCAGTATCAATACTGAGAAATAAAGGATCACACTATTCTTCTGGACCAGCTTTAAAGTTTAGGAATGGAAGGCATGGTGTTTGGTTTTGTCCTTCCTCCAGGGCATTTTCCAGTTGGTGTTAGGGGATATTAGCTCTTCAAGATAGACCAGGTCAGAAAACAAACACAAGAAATATTAGAAATCTATCAAAATAGGTCATAATCATAGAATCTTGATAGCTTGATAACATTTCCCCTTCCTTCCCTCTTATATCAAAAAGAGTCAAGATGGTGCAGTCTAAGTTTCTTTTTTTTTCCAGTCTAGGCTCAGGTTTTATTAACAGCCACCACATACAGTATCTTCTTCAAGATCCTCTCTATGCTCTTCTACATTGGGGAGGGGAGAGATCTAGCCCAAGGGCCCTTCTCTGAGAGGTCCCTCAGGGCGCTAGTCTCTCTTGTCTTGTGTAATATCTACATGAAATTGCTGGGTGATGTCACCCATCAGTACAGGTGGTCTGGTGACAGGTTTCAGCTAAACCTGAGCAAGGCAAACTGCTTCTATTTTTCATTTTCGAAGGAATTATACTCAAAGGATCCTTGGTGCTCTCTGACATCTTGCAGATGTTTCATTACCCAAACTAGGTAACATCATCAGTGCTAGTAAGGAGTGCTATTTGCTGTCAGTTTATATGGCAGCAAATAGCACTCTTTACTAGCACTGATGATGTTACCTAGTTTGGGTAATAAAACATCTGCAAGAATATCAGCAAGCTCAGAGAGCACCAAGGACCCCTCATGTCAACCCTGAGCTACAAATATTCTCCTTTATTAGGAATTATACTCCCCCCAGGTAGAAATAACTTGCAGTTTGGTGGTCCTCTTGGATTGTCACCTCTTTCTAGAATGCACAAATCTATGTTATGCATCAAATATACCCATTCCTGAATCACAAGGCCCTGATCATTATCATTTGCGCCCTGGGCACATCTCATTAGATGCATTGCAATTCACTTCTTTGTTTAGTTTATTGATTAGCCCATAGGCTATATCAAAATACAGAGTTCCAAACGTATAACTTTAACAAAATCCTATAAAAAACTATTTAAAATGAAATTGGGGTAAAATACAATAATTTAATATGTAGACAAGTAAAATAAGATCAAATTATATTTCAGTATCACCCCTAGAATGTACCCCAATCCATCCCACATATGCCGATCTTATCCGAACCATTTTGCTCAAGTATTGTGCTAAGTGTTATTTTCAGATTCTGGCTACATATAAGATATGTTGTTTTAATATGAGGTTCCCAATAGGTCATTACATTGCAATGCATTCTAAACAAGACTCCCTTTAAAAATCACCTGGAAGCTACAATTGCTCCCAAATGCAGTGGTAGTGCAAATAATAATATGGCCATATGTCAGTACATCCACATAACCCCACTGCTTTGTGAGCTGCATTGGCTCCCTATAAGTTTCTAGACAGAATTCAAGGTGCTGGTTAGGGCCAAGTTGAACTACCTATCTCTAATTTCTCTGCTTAGTCCATGAGATCTGACAGAGCAGAAATGTTCAGATCCCTTCAATGAAGGAGTATCACCTGGCAGGACCCAGGAGCCATGGTTGCAGTGCCTGCTCCATGAAACAATATTAACAATTTAACATAGTTAAAGCTGGCAGATGAAGGACTTGGGAATGGCTTCTCCCAATTCTTGCTAGTTGCCTTTGCTCTACTCAGCTTCATGTGTCTTCTTTGCAAAAAACATGAAGGAGGAAATCTGAACTATCAAAGTTACAAAGCAGATCAACTTTGATGTGGTCAATTTGTTATTATATTATAATTATAGGTTATACTGGAGAATGTGTCATTATTTTTGTGGGGATTGTCTTTTATTTGATGAAGACTGCGATCAAATGACTTTAAATATTTTTAAACATCCCAAGATTTGGGTCTAACTAGAATATAAATTTGGAAAGGAGACAAACAGGCAAACAGGATGGTAGCAATAAGGCTTTGAGGTTTTCAACATTTTTCCAAGAAGCAAGTTTTCAATGAAAACCTCCCCAAAGGATGTTCTATTTTTTTTTTATTTCTGAAAGTAAATAGTCACTGAAGACCATTCCTCTTCTAGAGCCTTCAAACACTGAGCAAAGAGGGGTAATTGCAAGCATAATTGCTAAAGATCACAGTTTAAAATCCAGGCCTGGTTTGTAAACTGTCTTTCCGAAATGAGAAAACATTATGGTATGCACGGAGCTGAGACCCTGAAATGTGCATAAGCACAAATGAAATCCATGGTTAATTTTCCCATCACCCCCTCCCATTTCAAGGGAATGAACTATTGAGAAAGGGAAATGAGCTCATCTGAGTGGAAGGGGGAAAGAGACAACTGCATAATTTCACTGTACATTTAATGTAGTGTTTATAAGAAACAGATGCTAAACATTTCAGAAGTCTCAATAAAATAGGAGTTTTTGGTTCCTGGAATTAAGATTTTGCACGGGGAGGAAGGATCTATAGACTTTCGCCAAACTGATCAATGGTTCTCATGATAATATTAAATATATTTTCTCTGAGTTGGAATTTTTTTTATTCTTAATTTTAAAAAAAAGAAAGAAAATTGATGTTCATTTTAGGCAAGCTTGTAGATTTTACATCACAAACCTTTTGGAACTCTGATGCTCAAAATGTTAAGAAAAAAAGTGGGAAAAAATTCCTCTGATTTAACACAGAAAAAGTAGGGCCTGTGTGTGTGTGTGTGTGTGTGTGTGTGTGTGTGTGTGTGTTTAAAGAATGGTCTGATCATATATTGGACAAAATCAGATGTTAGAGGAATCCTACATTGACCTTCATAGATGATTTACTGCACATGATGCACAATAACCAAACTTGAAAATGGAAGCTGTCGGGAAACAAGTCGGCATTAATCAACCAAAGATTCACCACCATGATCATCACTCCACCAATTACTCTGCTCAGGTGAAAACCAGCTTAATATCAGCTACTATGGTGATCAGAAACATAAAATTACTGCAGCTGCTGGAAGCAGTCAGATGAATCTCAGTCTTCATGCTCTGAAGAAAAAGAGTTGGGGAGGGGGGGAATGACATCCACAACGCAAATCAACATGAGGCCTTCCATTTATTTCTATAAGCCCTTGGATTGTGGTTATTCACAGAGCAAAAAATTATCAAGGGATGACAGGACATAAATCCATCCCAGCTAATTTTGTGCTTGTCAGCTTGGTAAAAAAAGGATTGTAGAAAAACAGAAGAAGAAAGTATTTGAATTTTGGATAAGAAAAATCCATAATGATAAGATGCGAAGAGGCAACAGGAGTTTATCAAGCTTGGATATTAGTAGTGGTTGCTGAGAAAACAGGCTGGGTAGTCAATAATTCAATAACATACATAAATCTTTAGCACAAATCTCAAGTTACAACATCAAATATTTCCTCTCTTTTTCCCTTAATATCTACTATCTCGTATTGAGCTAATATAGTTCTTATTGTTATCAAGTAAGTAAAACCACCTTTGTTACATTTATCAATAGTTTTTAGCTTATACATATCTTAATTGTGTTTGCATTCAATCCTTATATACAATCAATGTCCTGTTATTGCTTTTTTCCCAGGCTTTAATTTCCCCTCAATATTCAAATTAACATTTGGTATATTATAATTTCCAAGCTTTAGGCGACCAGAGTTTCCCTTATTTCAACTTCTACATTTTTCGCTTTTTATAACAAAATCTAAAATTCTAAATACACATCTTGTCTATTTGCATATAATCTAATTCTATTTTCTAAAAGTTATCTATTTTTCACCATATTAAACCAAAAGTCTATTAATTTTATTACACATCTTACCTATTCAATTATAATGTTACTTTATTTTCTAAAAATTATCTATTTTCCACCATATTCAATTATCTATTTTCCACCCACTAATCAATAGTATAAAATCCCCTCTACTAAATCAAAACTCTAGTTTCTTTCAGCCTTACTCTGGCTTTTTTCCTTTGCCAACTAACCTTCCATGTCAATACTTTTTAATCCTCAAACAGTTCTCCCTCTATTATTATATGTATTATTTGAAATAAGAAAGACCATTTAATTACAGGTTTTTTGGAAGGACTAGCCCAATTATATTCATTTAATCTCCTCCCTATTACTCCAATTTCCGACAATTGTCCTGATAAATTTATCTTCCATTCAATCTGTTCTTCCTTTTCCTCAAATTTCTTCTGATTTATGTAAAAAGTCTTTTCTATTTTCAACTTACATTATACTTCTTTGGGGAATATTATTTGAATTCATGGAGAAATGGAACATGGTTTCTTTTTATTTGCAGACATTTCTGATAATCTGACTATAGGGTGGGGACAGAGTTAAAGCTCGTGCCTAGAGATTTAGGAAATGATATATTAGGTTTATGGTAAACTTTGCTTGGCTTTCCACTAGTCTCAGTATTGATAAAATATATTGTTGTAGGAATTCTAGTGGACTTTAAAGTCTTTGAAGAAATTACAAAGAACATAGAATTTCTCTGCTACCTGTTATAGCACCATAATTGCAGCAACTGAAAAAAATACACATTTGTTTTATGAATTCACTTACTAAAGTTAATGCAACTCATAAAGTAGTGGCATCTTCTTTTTTTCAGTGTTGTAACAAACGTTTTCAAACTTTTCAAAAATAAATAAAAAGAGATATGTACTCGCAACAAGTTCAAAGTACATATGCTGAATTATTTTCCAAGTGTGTGAATCCCCATGTTTACCACTGTGATGTAGAACTGATGGTTCATTCATTCCTCTACTGAATAACAAATATGGAAACATAGAGGTTTGCCAACTCTGAAATTGAGTTACCATTTGCCAACATACAGTATAATACTGTTGCTCTATGTCTTAATTAAAAGCAATTGACTACAAATATGGCAAATGATCTGAAATAATGATCTGAGACCAATTTCCCAAATTGGAATCTTAGCCAAGTAGCTAATGCTCTGTGCTCTGTAAGACAAAATGCAAATATATTTGAATCTTCGTGATAAGTGCTCTCTGAGCTTCGTTGTTTGCTTCAAATCCTTATTTGAGGAAGCTTAAATTTGCCCTAAACTATTCCAGTGTTTAAGTAGTGTCTCCACTGTAAGCAGATGTTAAGCTAATAGTTTTGTTTTGGATACAGACCTTCTAGTTCTGGGAAACTCCTGAGGATCACTTATTGGTCAATGTAGGCTTTTGGAGACATGCCACCACTTATGCTTTCTTTGAACTCTTTCTACCAAGTCCATTTGAATTTGGGCAGTGGAAGAGTCTGATTTTTCTCCAACAGGTCTTTCCTCCTGTACCTGCCAGATCCCTGAGGCACCATAACATAGAGACCTAGATTAACTTATTATCACTGACTAACGGTGGCAACAAGGGAGAACTGTTTGGGAATCGCAGAAAAACACTGTCTTCCTTCATAGCAGAACTCCCCTCTACCTGTTAATTGTTGTTCAAGATGCTTTTTTAAATAGCTTCCAAAATAGTACTAAACCATATCCAAATAGAGACCAGGTATTGATTACTGACAAAAATACAATGCAGTTCTCAGCTAGTTTCCTTTATACATACCTACAAAACACAATGCAACCCCCAGCTAGCATCCGTCAGTTGATGATAGAAGAGAGAATTGATTCTTTAACCACAGGTTTAAGATTCCCTCCTAGCCTGTACTATTCTGCCTCCTCTCCCAGCCTGGAGATCAGCTGGTGCAAAGCCTAGAGGAAGTTTTGACAGACAGCTGTATCTACCTGTTTAGTGATCTGTCAATACTCACCTCCTCTCCAGCCCTAGCCTGAATTAAGAGAAGTTCTCCTGATAGCTGGTGATGTTTAGTGGGAGAGAAGAAAAACAAAGTCAGGAGAATCCAACAACCCCTATATTTAATATCCTTTGTCCATCATAAATAAGGACATTTCCTAGCAATGTGCCTTGGCAAGATAAAGGCAGAAACTCTTATGCTCAAGGATTGGTGGATTACACTTTAACTCAGCCGTGAGGAAGAGCCCATCATTTCAAACCACATGAGCACAACTTTGTGAAATATCAGGAACCAAGAAGTTAAAATCACATCTCCCAGGCTCTTAACGTGACTTATAGAAGTAAAATTATTTTGAGAGGAAAGCAAACACACATATAAATTACTGTCATACAATAGAATTAGCAATAATTTATATATCATAATGAGTTCTTTGCCCTCGTTCATTATAGTCAAAGAATGAAAAAAACAAAACCTCCCCCCCCCTTTAATTAAAGCCCCAAATATAGTGAGAACTGGGGGGAGCGATGTGTGCTACTGAGACCGGCAAAATTAAAACTCTGGTTCATCAACCAGAAAGGGAGAAATTTCTTTTCAAGTCTAAAGTAGCAAACAGATCTGTTTTTTCCATTGTATAAGTATCTATACTTCTGGTTGCGGTCCCAAAGGTGTATTTTTTCCCTCCATTTCAAGTTGGGCTGAGAGACATTTGCGCACTTTATTAAGCAGCAAGATGTACTGCGGAACAGGTTTACAGCTGAACTGTGGTGGTGTTATAGTCAGCATTTCTCACAGAATGGAATGCAAGCAGCTGCCCAACCATGCTTGCTACTAATAAATAGCAAAATCAGCCCCAGCCTTCTGCTGCTCAGCTTCCTGCTAGTATTTAAGAATTATAGGCATGATATTGGAGAAGGTGGCTTTTAAACTGGGTGCATTTTCTGCCTGCAAGAGATGAATCATCACACTTGCTCTTCATTTTCTATAGCTGCTCCGGTTAGGCCGAATAAACAGTGGAATCGCCTAAATGTTATCTTGGAAAATAGTTTTCTTGCATTTTCAAAACTCTGTAACCTTAAATATATATTAGAATTCAAAATATTTTCATCCCTCCTTCTAGGTTTCAGTTTCCCCCATTTGTTCTGGCTGTGAACAGGAAAGATTTATGACATCAATGGAAAATTGTAGATACCTATAAAATAAAACTGTTCCCTGGCCAGGGCTGATAAGCCAGTATTTTACATTATTTGATTTGATTATTTTTAAAATTATTTTATTAAATTTCCTATTTTTAATTTTATATACATTATAAATACAATGCAAAGTAAATAAGTTAATCCTATGCTTAGTTTAAATTAAAATGTTTCAAATGAAGCTATAACGTAATGATAATAAATAAAATTAAAAATACATAAATTAATTTTAATTTCAAATAGTGAAATTAAAATTAATTTATGTATTTTTAATTTTATTTATTATTACATCATTTGAAACACCATATTTTAATTTTTATTTAAACTAAGCACAGGATTGACTTGTAGCATTACACAATGGCTAAGTTCATTACTTTTTATTAGACCAAGATCTTGAAAGAAAAATAGAGACCCATGTAGGAATGTGGAGGGCAGTGACATTTTCCATGACAGTTCTTGTTTCTTATCACTATATGGGAGTGCTTTCCCATCCCCCTGTCACTCTTATTCAGTGGGTCTCAATCCAGCTCTTCCCTCCCCTGCCCCCCATTTCTAAATGGGGTATTTAATATTAGTTATCCCGAATACCATACATGGATATTTTGTGTGCCGCCTGAATAGATGAGTGATACACAAATGTAATAAATAAAATAAACATATACCAGTCAGTCAAGAATAATGAACAAGCCTCAAACCTGCAGATGTTACCACTTGTATGCAGGTACCAGTAATCATTAATCAGAATAGAGCTGGAATGGACCTTAGAGGTCTTCTAATCCAGCCCCCTGCTCAAGCAGGAGACCCTATATCATTTCAGACAGGTGGCTGTCCAGGCTTTTTAAAAAAAATCTCCAGTGATGAAACACCTACAATTTCTGAAGACAAGCTGCTCCACTGGTTAATTGTCCTCACTGTTAGGAAGTTTCTCCTTAATTCCAGGGGGCTTCTCTCCTTGTTTAGTTTCCTTCCATTGTTTCTTGTCTTGCCTTCTGGTGCATTGGAAAATAAGTTGACCCCCCTCTACTTTGTGGCAGTCCCTCAAATGCTAGAATACTGCTATCATGTCACCCCTAGTCCTTCTTTTCTCTAGACTGGCCATACCCAATTCCTGCAACCATACTTCATATGTTTTTGTCAGGCATTGGCCTTGCTTGTTTTCTCAACAGGTGACCCTCTGTGACTCACTTTGTTATAGAATCTCTACCTATTTGTGATTCTATTTACTTTCTGCAATCATAGCAAAAGCATTTAAAAGCTCCTGGCTTTCCTTCATTGGTTCCAGGAGACAGTGGGATATTTTGCATGGTCACATCCTGAGTACATAAAATTAAGAAAAAATGAAGGGAAACATGAAAACCTAAGATGAATGAGCTAGATGCTTGCATGATGTAATGAGCAAACAGCATGAAATAATGGGCTGCATGAGGATTAGCATTTCAGCAAATCTAATCAATTCTCAGCTGTCAGAATAAAGTAAGACAGGAATAAATTATTACAAACAATTGTCATTGATTTTTTTTTCAATTTTGTGATGCTTTCTTGCACATTACAGGAGAGAAATCATGCTTGACCTTACTGCATCGCCACTGATCACATTATAGCAACAAACATATCTTTGAGCCAAATAGATACAGTTAGCTGCACATGAGGTTATAATACCCTGTTAGAGAATGATGCAGTAGAATGTTAAACTAAGAATGAAAATATCTGTATGGAAAGTAGAACAATGGAAAGAGTGAGGTCTTCAAGATTATTCCAGTCTCATTCCAAATTCATTACATTTAGCATGTTATGTGTCCACAAAAATACACCTAATTATTATTACTATTTTTGGAAGACAGGCAGTAATAATGATTCAGCTTCTGATTCAACAGTTTGAGGGGTTTCAAGAACTTTGTTTTTTTAAAAATAGGCAAACAGTACACCAAAACAAAATTACAAATAAAAAGCATGTAGCAAGATCCCATCTGGGTCTGTCACCAGGACCAGAGGTGACCTGCATTTTCTGCGCCACATGAGAAAAGCACATCTTCCTTCCCCTGTCCTTACCACTTTCTACAGGGGGACAATCGAGAGCATCCTGTCATACAGCATCACAGTCTGGTTTGGAGGCATCACTGCTTCAGACAGGAAGGCGGTGCAGAGAGTGGTGAGAATGGCTGAAAAGATCATTGGCAGTTCCCTCCCTACCATCCAGGACATAGCACAGAAGCGTTGCTTGAGCAGGGTCCGTAAGATTATCTGGGACACTACACATCCTCTTCACGACCTGTTTTCCTTGTTACCTTCTTGGAGGAGGCTTCGTGGTATCCGAGCAGAACATCCAGATTCCCATAGTTTCATTCCATACAGCATTAACCTTGCGAACTCTCAAGCTTCCTCCTTGCGTTATATATTCAAGATGGACAGTATTTAATATTTATTTGCTATGTATATGTAGGGATGTGGGTCTATATATATATGTTGTACATAGTATGTTTTAGGTGTGTGTCATGTATATGTTTCACTTTGAGAGCGGGCAACTAAATTTCATTTTTGATGTGTGCCGTTGTGCCCACAATATAAAAATGACAATAAAGGTTATCTTATCTTATCTTATCTTTAATCTTCCGAGCTTTCGGATTCAAGCTGGAGAGAAGCTCCTTGAAGATGGGCTCCAGCATGAGTCCAAAAGCTCAGAAGACTAAACCCCTGGTCCCAGGGACCAACCCAGATGGGATCTTGCTACATTGTCCTGGGACACATATATTCGTCTTCATTCGTGAAAAAATATGTAAATAAAAAAAAATATCCAGAATATTTAAAAGAAAGTTTGTAATCTTTTGGAGAGGTTTTCAAATATCTTCGCATTCTTTGAAATGATCATATTAATCCATGTGTTCAAAAAAAAGGGGGTGATTAAGAAATAGGAGGAACCAAGAAGAATCAAGAAGTTAGAACTCCCCCATACTGGCTGGGAAATTCTGGAAGTTGAAGTCCACAAGTCTTAAGGTTGCCACGGTCGGACATTTCTGCCCTAAAGCAAATTCTGCATTTGGATTTGTGATAATACTGATGCCTTAATATCATGCTAATCAGTCTAAAAACAGTAGGATGATACTGTTGTTATGAGACCCAAGCAGCAGAAGTGATAGTTACAGTACCCACAATTAGAGGGGCTAATTTCTTATTACTTACTAATATTAAAGGATGGAGTTCCTCTGAGATAGCTTGTTATTTATCCTTTTTTTTTAGGAGCAGAAAGGATTTGTGTTTGGCACCAAACTAAAGGGCAAGACAAAGCTCTCCTGGCTGGCTGGCAAAGGGGTAATGATCGGCAGAAACCATTCTGTGCTCATGCCAGAAATGGAAAGAAAGCTCTAATTGATTGTCATTCTCTCTGGGGACTGCAGATTCACAAAGTTCCCATAGCCATTCCAATGTCATCTTCAACAGAATAGTCATACAAGTCTTGCTTCATTGAAATATTGCAAGCAGATGACATGAACTAGGATTCTATGTGAGCTTGATTGACAGCTTTTACCTTTTTCTATTTTTGCTCTCCTTTCATGCAATGGGTAATTGTGTGACAGATGTTTTGTAGGAAACAAGAGTGATATACTCTTAGCTCTCTGTTCTTTTGACTCTAAAAGGCAAAGCCTCCTTTTAATGACACTCAGTGGTTATATGAACAAATCCATGTACTGTAGTAACAATACAGTCATTGCTTTTGTCTTGGATTGTTTTTTCCAACATATTAGTCCTGTCAACATTCCTAGTTTTCTGGTGGTCCCAAGCATTAGCCAGGATGAATCCCAATGCTGGTGTTTGCTGTGACTGTGCAATCAATGCCCCTCTTCCATTTAGTACTTAGATGGAGATGTCTTAGTACTGCCAACAAAATTCAGCTGTGCAATCTTTTGTTGCATTTTTTAATGGTACTGAAGCAGCAGTACATGAGAGTGCTACAGATAGAAAACATCTGGATCTTCCATACAATCCCTTACAAACAAGGCAGGACATTTGTGTTCAACAAAACCTAAAATGAAGTCCCTTCAATCTCTCCTAGTTCAGAAATCATGCAAGATTTGTGTTACACTTAACATAACTGCATTGTCTTCAATATTATTGTATTCCTGACTGAAAGACACAATTGTCAGTTATCTCTTCCAAATAGAAATACTTCATTGCTTCAACAAGCCTTAACCATGGGTATCTGTTTCTTATCATTGATTCTCTTTTCAGTCTTTGCAGTTGGGGAGGGGGGAGTATCCCTGTTCCATTCACAGAAAACCAGCTTAAGGGCAAGCAAGAATCAATGAGAAAAGTAGGAGGGGAGAATCACAAGTCAGGGCAGGCCAAGATAAGCAAAATTGTTTACAAACTCAAAGGATAAGAGATTTCAAGGCTAAAGGACTGCCATGTGGGAAAGTCCAACCTCTAAAAGTTCCAGGGGAAACTTGGAAAATGATTAAGATGAAGCAGAATATTTGCTTATGCTTGGTGTTTGTTGTTTGAGGACTGCATACATTCCAGTCAAGGACTTCCTTGTTTGTGGAATATTCATAACATTCTGATTGCTCATCTAGCCCACCAGTATGAATGTCATCCACAACAAAGGCAACCCAAATGGTGTGAGTAATTGAAGCCAGCATGAGGACAGAAGAAGGAACGAAAATGAGAGAATATTATTTACTAACAACATCTGTTGAACATATTGTAGCCTTGGTTTACTTTAGGACAATCCTAAATGTTTCAAATAGGAGAGGGGCTGAAATAAAATGTTGACTAAGTTAGGCCCAGCAGTTGACTTTGTTACAGAGTGCTCTTATTCCCTCTCTCATGTCCCCTGAGAGATTCGTACAATCTGTAGCTTCTTGAGCTAGAAGACAGCAAGAAGTAAACTAATTTTGGAAACACTAGACAGATTAAGGAGCTAATCTTTCAGGGAAAGCATGAGTTTACCCACTTTCAGGATATAAGGAGTTCCTTTTTAATTCTGCATGTAAAATGGAGTCCCTGTCCCCTATTTCAACCAACGAGCAGACAAAACAATTCTTATATAAGAGGCCAAAGTCTAAGAAAATATGCTGAGGAACTTGTGAAGTCCTGTACAGGTAGTCCTCGACTTATGACCAAAACTGAGCCCATAATTTATGTTACTAAGTGAAACATTTGTTAAGCAAGTTTTGTCCCATTTTACAACTTTCCTTGCCACAGTTGATAGCAGTGTTCCAATATCTCAGCGGCTGCCACAAAGGAGAGTCAAGCTATTCTCCAAAGCACCTGAAGGCAGGACAAGAAGCAACGGATGGAAACTAACCAAGGAGAGAAGCAACCTAGAACTAAGGAGAAACTTCCTGACAGTTAGAACAATTAATCAGTGGAACAACTTATTATTATTATTATTATTATTATTATCATTATTATTATTATTATTATTATTATTATTATTATTATTATTATTATTATTATTATTATTATTATTATTATTATTATTATTATTATTATTATTATAGTGAGTCACTGCAGTTATTAAGTTAGTAACATGGTTGTTAAATGAATCTGGCTTTCCCATTGACTTTGCTTGTCAGAAAGTCACAAAAGGTGATCACATGACCCTGGAACACTGCAACCGTCATAAATACGAACCAGTTCCCAAACACCTGAATTTTGATCACATGACCATGGGGATGCTACAACGGTCATAAGTGTGGAAAATGGGCCTAAGTCACTTTTTTCAGTGCCATTGTAACTTTGAACGGTAACTAAATGAACTGTTGTAGGTCAAGGTCTGCCTGCAATTGAACTCAGATGGGTTCAAAAACTCATTTCTAAAACCATTCAATATCAAGGAGGCAGTTGATGGAACAGTAATGATCACAATGAATGAAAAGCACTCATTGCAGGCAGCAAAATGTTCTGATTGTTCTTCAGTTGCTGAAAAACCAATCAGAGGAGGAAAAATTTGGAGCAAAATTGCAGCAAAACCAATTGAAGCAAAACGTACACTGATATATTTCCCCCATAACCTGCAATTCCATGGGAGAGCTAGACTTCTTAATGTGTCGTCTTCTGTGGAAAGTGATTTATAAGATGCTTTTGGTAAGATCTATGCAAGCTATGCTTCCTGTCTATTGGCCATCACTTGTAACAGTTACCAGTCCTATGGAGGGTATGGCAGGACTTGGTTCACTGCCTCAATATAGTTTGCTGTTTGTTTTATATTGGTCTCTTAGACTCCATATGGACCTTGTATATGTCTAATGGGATAACCTAGGTGTTTACCTGGTGCTGACTTTGTGCTCTGATTCAGTTTGTTGAACCTAAACATCCAGCTATATCCAGTAAAGTGTGACTCTGCCCAAGGAAGATCACTCTTCTTGAAACATTAAGTCCAGTACTAAGAAATATTGGTATTATTTTGACTTACATTTTGGCTAATAATTTAGGAACTATTTTCTAGGAATTTGAAGTTAGAAGGGAACAAATCAGTGGTGGGATTCAAATATGTGAACAACCGGTTCTCTGTGTGGATGCTGCTTCCAGAAGTCCATTCTGGGCCTGGGCAACAAAAAATTAGCTACCAGTTCTGCCGAAGTGGTGCGAAGTGGCTGAATCCCACCACTGGAACAAATCAGACATCAATATGATGTTACTAGATTCATGAGAGAGTACAAACTATGTTACAGCAATCAGCTTCTCAGCTGTGATAAATCCCATGTTCAGACCACAAAATATTTGGATATATCTGAATATATTACAGTAGTTGCTTGGGGAGAAGTCCATTATTTCAATATCTGCATGTGGATAGCCACAACTGAAAACAAAACCTGAACTAAATGAACTATTGCCAGTTTTTTATATAGTACTTTTTAAATATCAGAATGCAAATTAAATGGAGACAGTAGTCACTTCAGAAAACTAACTGTTACCAGAAGTAGACAACATGGAACATTACTCAAAAAATGCCAGTGGTGTCCACAGCAAATGACAAAATACTGATACCAAATAATGACAAAAGCATATTAACAATCATGCAAATACTGTAATTACATATTTGGGTCAGGATATCTCTTACAACTATGTAAACCATGGCATTTGCATGAGGACATCGTCATGTATGTGTCATTATTTGCCTCCCCACTCTCAATGGATAATATTCTGGTACATTGCAAAGTGTTAGCCATTACCCATACATAGAACCAATACAATATGATGAAAATTGATATGGCTTTCTGATTCTATAAGCTAAGTAAAATTGAAGTAACCTGGTCTTATCTATGGAAGACTGACTATGCATAGAGTTATAATCTGCTACATTTACCTGAACTATCAGTCTGAAAATGCACCCTTTTACCTGATGTAGAGACATTGTTAAATAACCTTGGTTCATCGCACAAGTCATCAATGAAGTTCAAGTTCAAGTTTTATTATATATTTATCATTTTTCTCTCTTGTTTTTTCACATTATTCTAGATTCAACAAATCTAATGCAACTTTCCTTCTTTGGGAAACAAAAAGGAGATGGAAGCATCTTCTGACTTGGTTGAAGACTTGGTTTTGATTTGGTAGAAAAGAGCAGCATCTGGCACAAATTCCCTATTGTCATAACCTGAATTTTCTGAATTCTTTCTCACAATATTATTCGGAGGTTCTAATGATTTAATTGGGCAGTGGAAGCCTGACAGATGCTGCTCCAGGAACAGTTTTCAACAAGATTCCTTAGCCTTCATCAGGCACGCCTTGCAAACCTTCTTTTCTCTACCCTAGATATGGCCAGCCCATTGACTGACATTGCATTCTTTTAGGATGGAATTTGACTGCAATGCTTTAAAACAAGGTTGCAGATGCATAGCTGTTCCAGCAAAGATCCATCAAAAATAATCTTGGGAGCAATTTCCTAAGCTGCTATTATTTCTGTTTGTAAATCTTCTTCCAATATTGTTGAGACAGTTTTCTTTTTTCCTAAATATAGCACTCCCTTATTGTTACATTTTGTCCTCCTGAAATAGATCTTGCTTACTGAAAGCAATATTCAGTGAAGGGTTTAGTGTGCATGTGTTTTATAGCTGCAATAGAAACTTATTTGCCTCTGAGCCGATCATCATTTTTCTGAGACATTTGCCACAATCAAGAAAGCCAAGAAGAAGAAGAAATGCAATCGCAAAGCAGGGAGCTTCCTAAAGCGGAAGTTTTCTTCAAATTGCAACAGAGGGAAAAAAGAATTCTGGGAATCTTGGAATGTTTGATATTATTTCTTTCATAGTGCTGTTGTAAGATAACTAATAAAAGCAATCAGGGAAATGGGAAGAGGGGAACGTAAAATTTCTTTGTGCATTTGTACAGATATTTCCACATCTTCTCCAAAGTAGAGATATTATTGCAATTGTTTGAAATAAATTCCTTATATCTGAATTATCAACATGCACTCAGTCTATTTTATGAAAAATGTTGTTTTAGAATACAAAGAGTAACCATATCTCATTGTCATGCATAAGCTTGAACGTCCATTTACCATTTTCCCCTAAGATAAACCACAGATAAGAGATAGAAACATAGAAGAGGTTATATCTGTTCAGGACATTACCAACAAAAGCAGATGTGGGTTATTTATCTATGAACTGTTTGCAGATGTGGATGAGAAATATTAAAATGTAGAGGTGTGACTACTATCCTGGAATAAGTGGTGAAATTTAATATAATGATGGGTCTCTGTTCTAACCTACCTGACCCATATGCCATGTTGTAATAACAAGTTAGGAAAAGTTCTAAGTAGTCAACAATCTACTAATAAGGAAGCCAGTTCTGCCGGCTAATTACTATACAAATTACTCTAGTGAAGAAGAAAAAAGTTGATCCTTAACCAATATGTACAAAAAAATCCTTCCTAATTCCCATAAATATCAACTAGTAAATAAACATGACTTCAGGTGAACCTGATACTAAATATTGTTTTGAAATCTTTTGATGAGGTCAATCTTCAGACTTTTGCATGACCTCCATTATTGCAAGAGTGTTTTCTTGCAAGACTAGGGAGTGCAAAGTTGCCTCTTCATCCTTCCATAATTCTTTTATCTTCATAATAGTGGTTCCTGGAGACTCGAGGGCTCATATCCATTAAATTGTAAAAGAAAACCTATTATGGGATCATTTAAAGGGGATGCATCAAATTATCCCAATTCCACTTACTTTATGAGTTGTACAAATATGAGCACTATTTATTTATAATTTTAGTTGCAGCATTCGTTCAAGACTGGATCCACACATGCATTATAACCCATTCAGATATGTTAAGAAAATTCAGGTATGTGTGTTAATAGCACAGGCAGGTGGAACAAAGGTGATGCCGTTTACATTTTTAAACTCCAGAATTGGGAGAAACACCATACAGGTTTTAAATGAATTTCTTGTACATAAATAACCTTTAAAGTCAATAGGACAATGCAAACAATGGAGAGGAAATTATAGAAACAGTGGCAAAGGGAACATCTTGAAGGGCTTTAATGATTGGGAAATTGAGCTATTAGCAGCAATTAAGGACAATACTCCAACTAGGTCCTTATTGAGTGTAAATAGGAAGAAATTCAAGCAATGTATACTCCTAGTCAGATAAAGTCAATCTTAATTGAGTTCCATCTGAAAGACTTAATTTCTAAACTATCTCGTAAGTGGCAAGGAAGGATCCAGCAATGTTGAGGATGTGTTAAAGTAACCATGGAAAAGGAAGGAGAACAATTCAAAGATAGAGGAGCAAGGCAGAAGAAAAATAAATAAATAATAAATAAATATAGCAGTGCAAGTAGCACAGCAATGAGAAGAAAAGGTAAAACAAGGGAAAACGTGGCTTTCCTTCTTAAAGCTACAATAGCAAGAGTAAAATCTAACTAAATGTTAACTGCTTTAAAAAGCAGAAATATACATTTTCTACAGCAACTGCCTCATTTATAGAATAGAAGGTATGTTTCAAATACTTCTCCAGATGTGTTTTTTTTTTTTTTCCTTCAAAGATCCCTTTTCCCTGGTTTGGACAATTTTATGTTTCCGTGTGCTGCTGAGCACAATCAAATATCCATTCTGATTGTGGGATGCCAACAGACAAAGCCAAGGAATTTTCTAATATAAACTACAAGATATAAAGGAATTCTACATAGGGTCTTCCCATAAGATGATAGGGACTAGGGAATGAACCAAAGGCTAAGGAGAGGCCAGGCCACACATGAGCAGAAAAAGGATTTTCTTTCTTCATCAAGTGCACGGAGATTATGGTTTGAGCCTAAAGTGAAAAATGAAGCAGAGCAAAGACTGCTGATTTAACTATTGCAAGAAATGCATAGCCTTTATCATTCTTGTCATTTGTGTCTTATACTTGCTCTTTTGAAACAGCAGATATTGTCCTGCACTGGTTGCCTGTGACCATTATTACAGCTGCTGAACTTTGGAAGACTTCTGGTGTTGCAATTCTCTGTACAAGTGGATTGATTTCTATATTACTTCCCTTTGGGTGGATGTAATCATGAAGGTAACCATAAAATAATGGATATCCACCATGTCCAATTCCTCAATTCTTCCTTCTAGCACTAGCAATAGCACAGACCTATATACCACTTCACAGTGCTTTAGAGCCCTCTCTGAGAGGTTTACAGAATCAGCATATTGTCCCCCAACAATCTGGATCCTCACTTTACCAACATCAGAAGATGGAAGGCTGAGTCAACCTTGAGCCAGTGAGACTCGAACTGCCGAACTGCTGGCAGTCGACAGTCAGCAGAATTAGCCCACAATGCTGCATTCTAACCACTGTGCCATCAGCAGTCCATTCAAGTCCTACAATTCCTGCTGGTGATTTTCTCCTTCATGTTTCTCTTGTTCAAAACAATGAATTCTGGTCTGCCATCTCCATTGGCATCCTTCAGTCTCGAGAGACTATGGTATCGTACTCTGGAAAGAGGTCCTAAGGCAGCATCTGGTGTGGCTAAAAAGGCCAATTCGAGAATGGCAGTCCCTTCCACACTGAGGGCAGATACAATCTGTCCCCTGTCCAGCCCCCAGATTTCGCTGGTTCCGGGACTGCCTCTTTGCCTCAGCCTGCCGCACAAGTGTCTCTTCAAATTGGAGAAGATCATGCTGCGTCTTTAGCCTCCAGTCTGAACGATCAGAGGTCAAGGATTTCCAGCTGTTAATGTCCATTCCCAATGCCTTTAGCTCCCTCTTGCAGATATCCTTATATCGCAGCTCAGGTCTCCCTCTGGGGTGCTTTCCCTGCACTAGTTCTCCATACAGGAGATCTTTTGGAATCCGACCATCAGCCATTCTCACGACATGCCCAAGCCAGCGTAGGCGTCGCTGTTTCAATAGTGTATACATGCTAGAGATTCCAGCACATTCCAGGACTGCGCTATTTGGGACTTTGTCATGCCAGGTGATGCCGAGAATATGTCAGAGACAGCACATATGAAAAGTGTTCAGCTTTCTCTCCTGCCGTACGTGAAGAGTCCAAGACTCACTGCAGTACAAGAGTGTGCTCAAGATGCAGGCTCTATAGACCTGGATCTTTGTATGTTCTGTCAACTTCTTATTAAGCCATACTCTCTTTGTAAGTCTGGAAAATGTGGTGGCCACTTTACCAATATGTTTATTCAGCTCAGTATCTAAAGAGAGAGTGTCAGAGATAGTTGAGCCGAGGTACACAAAGTTATGGACAACCTCCAGTTCCTGGGCAGAGATTGTAATACAGGGAGGTTGATCCACATCCTGACCCATGACTTGTGTTTTTGTCAGGCTGATTGTTAGACCAAAGTCTTGGCAGGCCTTACTTCTTGTTCAAAACAATGAATTCTGGTCTGCCATCCAACCCAGACATAAAATAACCAAGTGGAGGCAAGTCTAAGTCTCAAGAAAAGGATTGGACGGATACAACATCCAGTGACTGTGGAGGGTCTTCTGTTGTTTATTTTATTTTCATTGTATTGATCAAATTTTGAAACTTTCCATGCCCCTCACCAAGGGACTCTTGATTATATACAGATAAAATATTAAAAGAAAAATGTAATATGAAGGTAACAGCCTTTGTTGGTTTTCTAATTCTTGAAAGATAATGAGAGTTAAATGTGGCAATGGAAATGGACACCCAAGGCTCTCATGTGTCTATCCTCTATAGCTGTACTGAAAGGAGTGATTGTATATCTTGGTCTGGGGAGGGGGGGGAGTGAAAAAAAAGGGAGTGCAGTGTTTTCTCTCCATTGTATTTTTTTTACTGGATCTGAAGTTCTCTCTTACCTGTCTTTCTAGGGACTTGCAGAAACTCTGCAAGGGAGACCATCAGACTGATAGATGGGTATGGCTATATCCGATGTTATTCACTTGGAATGTGGCTATCTGTCCCCAATTCCTGCCTCAGTGCAGTGTACTGAACTGGGTGTTAGCAGAGCATGGAATACAGATTATTATGATCAAATCATTTGTATTCCATGATTTTGAACTTTCCTAGATGCATCTGATTGGCCGTTATTAGAAAAGGAATGCTGAACTGAATAGGACCAGCAGGTCTTAAGAGAGTGGCCAAAGAAATTGAACGGATGCTTGGACTTATTTTTTTTCTGACTGTATCTTCTCCCAAGCGTAATCTCAAGTATGGTAGCAAGTTTTGTTTTTCTGTAAACATCATTTTTCTTCAACACCTGAGTTAAAGATCGACGCAAAGATACTTTATCAGAGTCTCGATTCACAGGGCTAATTGCTTGGATACAAGGAGAAAGACTTGGGGGGTGGCAGGCACCAAGGCAGAGACCGTTCTAGGTAAATACTGCCATTTTTAATGGAAATGTTGCCAGTCTGCTAAGAGCCTTAGAAACTAGAGAATGCTTTAAAATGATGTCATGATCTAAGGGGTTTAGTCTAGAAATAGAGAGGCCGTGCCTAGTCAATTACTTGGCAGAATTTTATACACTACCAGCCTTGTTTCAGCCACTTCACAAAGCATCTCTTGAGAAGGAAAACAAGTTGGTCTTTGTAAATAAAAGTTCATGCAATTGCATAATGAAGCCATTTTCTAAATCGGTACTGAATGAATTTTTTTTTTCAGCAATCAGATTTGATGAGAAGAAATGGGGAAAAGGAGAATCTAATAAAGAGTGTTAAGATGCCCGTTTTCTAGCAAAGATCCTGGGTCTAAGACTTCTTGGGTACTTGATTTCATCTTGAAGTTTTCAAATGACAAAAAGAACATCATATCTCTGTATCCTCCTTCTGACTGTGGGTCTACCCATCTCAAATTTTCCATGCCTGTGATACTTTGAAAGATATCCTGTAAGCTAGCCATCATTGGCAAGGTCTTATTAAGTCTTGAGCAGGGGATGTGAGAGGAAGCGTGGGGAGGTCTGACTTGAATGCTGCGTGGGTGGCTCTCAAGCTGGAAGGGGAAAGGGGAATGACGATCCTGAAAAAGTTGGCGGAAGCCAGAGCTTTGAATCCAGACTCAGCCTGTATCCTGACTGAGGGGAGATAAGGTGGCAGCGCAGCTCGGGCTGCTTTCCTGGAATACAATCTGCATTTTGACACTCTCTGTTAAGCACTGCCCATCTGTATGTTATTCAGCCAGAGCCTCCAGGGAGAAAGAGGAACTCCAGACTCCGAAAGCCAGTGAGAAAGAAAGCAAAGGCACTCTTCTGAGAAGGAACTGTTGCAAATTGACTTAGCAGTCCCACATCTGGAAGCTGATACTTAAAATAACCGAGGCGCCACTCAAGCAAGTGGGCCGGGGAGGCAATTAAAGCAGAAGCAAGAAGCAAGAAACTGGAAGATCCCTGCTGAATGTAAAGGGAGGAGATGGCTTTGATCTTGGCCTGGACTCTGATTTTTCCTATATTCTCCTTCCTGGGATGTTTCTCCTTAAGCTCAGCTTTGGCAGAGGACAACGCTTTTCATTTTGACACTGAAGAGAGCTCAGCCCACGGTAGCCAAGACAATAGCCTTCTCAGAGGGCAGCAGCAAGCTATAGCTTTTGCGAGCTGGTCGCATTTTGCTGAGGTACAGTCCCTCTCCTGTCTGTTGACCTTTCTCCTCCTTTGTATGCTTTCTCTCATATTTGTTTAAGACTTCAAACGGGTAATACAAATGTTCTCCACTTGAAAGCAGAAGTGTGGGGCTAGGAAGATTGTAAGGCTTTTTAAATGCTGCTAGAAAAGATTCCCTTTCAAATTCCAAAGTGCATCTCCTGGTGCAGTACTGTACTACAAATTCAGGTTAGCTCGCTGGGCTTTTCATGAAAAAAACAATAACTTGGCCTACCAAAGAGTTTCAAGTAAACTAACTTACAGCACCATCTTCCCTTTGAAAGAGAAGTTTGTACTTGTGTTGAGATTGAGATTGAGGCCTCTGGAATTGCAGGAAGATTTGACGGGAGAGAGAAAAATAAGTTAAATAACAAAATCTGCTGATTTCACTGTCTTTGACAGTAAGGATTTGTTTAGTTGCATGAATATACAGTTCATCCCATTCATTTCAGTGTGAACACACAGTCCCATGATCCTACACTGATCTGTGTGAGTCAATTGACCTCTAAAAGTTATTATACTGTTTAACTGCAAAATATGTATTCTTATGAGAAAAGATCTATTTTCCTTGTTTTAACTTGAGTATTTCTTGATGGTTACAATATTCTTATTTTTCTCAGCCAAAGCCTTTATTAGGGTTGGTATCACCGTGTGATTAACCTTTAAAAAGTCCCTTAGAAATATACCATATCCAGTATGGTATAAAAGAAAGGACTTTGCACATGAAAAGGATGTGTGTACAGGACTGCATGCTCCTTAAATACAAATTAGGAACACCAATGAAAATGAGGCTTTGTATTAAGGTTCTATGATTATATCACATGGGTCTATTCTATCCTCCCAATTTGGAAGTATAATGTTAGAAGTAGTTATACATCCTACTGAGTAGAATTCAAAACTGTAGTATGGTACAGAACCTTAGCCTATAGACTTTGTGTTACACCTAGAGGAATGTTTGTGTGCAACCTCATTAATACTTCATTTGCTTGTTTGGAAGTTATTGCCACAGAGTTCAGGACTTTTGTCACAACAATTGTTTTCTAAGTGTAAGTTCATGACACTCAAACTTTAGAAAATAAATGGCTGAAGACTATCTGCAGCAAAATGTTCTTCTACCTTTACGAAAATAAAGAGTGTACTTTAATGACACAAAATTATAAGTATTTACTCAAGAAGATGTAAAATGTATGAGATAATGATAATGAAGTAGGTTTTATTTCCACCTTGGATACTTGTCATTGATTGATTTTGGTTTAAGTGTAATTCACAGCTGAGGTGGGAGGGGAAAACACAACTTGACTTGGGTGGGAGAAACTATATCCTGTAACAGTGATATTGTGTAGGAGGCAAATTAAGACAGAGAGGTCACGGGAAAGAAGAGAATTTGGACAATAACCTAGAAAGTGTGCAGAGCTTAGCCCAAAATGAATTCCCAGGATTGAAGCATTGGTTCATTACTACCGTACTAAATTTAACAGATACATGTATAGCAGATTTTAAATTGAACATCTTGGTTTGCAGCTAAGCTTTCTTTGAACCAGTATTTAGCAAAAGGAGAATTTATAAAAATATATTATTGTTGTCGTTATAGTATTCTTCCTCAGTTTGAATTTCTTATTTTCGTGAATAAGAAATTCTTGTGAAATCCTCAATACTCATGTTGAGGGGGGGGTGGGGGGAAAGACCTCTAAAATCTGACAAGTAGTTGAACAGGAACTTAAGATTGTATTAAATAGATGCATTGCTATAAGTATACCCCCCCCCCAATGCTGGATGCAAATTGCATACATTTGTTAGTATTTGCCAATAGCCATTAAAAATGGAATAGCTTATTTTTTTTATTGAGTAAAGTATCTACTTTGAATGTGTGCTATTCGCAATATGTAACAGCTCAAATTTATTAGTATGCCTTATCAGAAAAAATACATTTATTTATTCATTTTTATCTTGCCTTTTTGCTCTAGCAAGCATTCATAAAAGAATGCTCATAAGAGAATATATGG
The DNA here is from genome assembly GCA_023970755.1 of Azemiops feae. Classification (NCBI taxonomy): domain Eukaryota; kingdom Metazoa; phylum Chordata; class Lepidosauria; order Squamata; family Viperidae; genus Azemiops; species Azemiops feae. Next base: position 92,831 of record JALGBA010000094.1, read on the forward strand.
GACAGTGACTCAATCAAACATCAAAGACCAAAACTTATGCTTAACTTCTTTCCTCCAGGATCAATACATTTACTGCTTGATTGGCTGGGTGAGGTAGAAATAGAAAGACCTGAACATCTTAGCTCACAAAAATCCCCTAAATGGATGAATAAGATTAATTTGGGTTTCCTATCCCTGCACATTTTTACATTGGGTTAGGCTTCACCACAAATGTTTACTTTTAAGGAATTGCAGCCAAGCAAATATTTTTCTGCCAGCACCAGGCACTGCTTTAGTTGGAAATTAAATCTGGGTCAAGTTAATATCCACATCTCTGTACAGTATAGGCAAGCCCTTAATAGGCAAGGAAGAATAAAGATGCAATCTAAGCAGAAGGAATTATTATTTCCAAAGACAATTTTAACCATACATGTTTCTCTAGGAAATCCAGTGGAAATTTGCTTCTAATTTGTGCTTTTAACTATTATTAACTAAATACATGCATCCTATTAATGTTTAACATATATATTAATGCCTTCACAAATCAAACTGTGCACAGAAACCTTTCTTCAGTTAATTGGGTTTTTAGATTTTTTTTTACTTATTTAGGTGAGGGAGTGGTTGACCCTGCGGGTTTTGTACCTAAGGGAGAAGTAGAACTCAAAGTCTTTTGGTTTTGAGCCCAATGCTCTCAATTTGAATTTATAATACAAATTTTATTAGTGACTTTGACTGAATGACTTAGAAAGCATTATGATGCACAATTATATCCACAAACATTACTAGCCCCAGTGCAAGGTAATTGTCATTGCTGAATGACAGATGAGCTCCAACTGAGCATCTGGGGGTCCTCCTGAACTGATAACTCCTGCTCAAATGGAAGGTGGCAACTTTGACCAAGGGGGAGATTGGCACAGCTCCATCTGGTGCACCAGTGCACAAGTTGTGTGGCTTCATAGAACAAGAGGCTCTAGTTACTTTGATACTTGACTACTGCAATGTCCTTTACATGGGACTGCCCTTGAAAACTACTCTGAAACTTCAACTGGTCTAGAAAATAGTGCTCAGGGATGATGCCCCATTATGCCCACATAACACTTCTGCTCAGCAAGCTGCACTGGTTGCTAGTATTCCTCTGGGTGCAATTCAAAGTTCTAGTTATTACCTATAAATCCCTACATGGCATTAGCCAGGTTACTTGAGGGACTGACTATTTCCCAAGGTTTCTGCCTGTCATAGAGCTTGCTCTTTAGAATCTAAAATCCATGTGGCCCTCACCCTGATAGCATTCAGTAAAGCCTTGAAGACTTGGCTGTTCTTCCAGGCCTTGGACTGAGATGGGCTCCTTGTTGGATTCATCTTTCTTATTTTTCTTTATGTCTATATATAGTGATGGGATCCCATCTTGTTTTGATTTGTATTGGATTTTTATGGTAATATATTGTGAGCCATTCAGAGTTATGGTATTTAGCACATTCTGTGTGCTAATTATAAACTAATTATTCCTTAGTTTCATTATCTGGATTGTTTCTGGATCCTGTCCTCTGGATTATCCTTTGGCACTGATTTGCTCTCTTTCATCCTGCTTGTTCTTCACCCCTAATAACCTGGCAAAACTCTTGGATGATCTAGCATCAATGGGTAAATAAAGTTCATTGTACACATTCATGAACTCCATATAATTAGTTTACCAGTAGATTATCAGATGATGATGATGATGATGATGATGATGATGATGATGATGTTATCCATTCAGTCATGTCCAACTCTTGGCAATTCTATGGGCCAGGTCTCTCCACATCTTCCGATTTTGCACTACTTCTTTGAGTTTTTGAGTATGCTTTGGCTGGTAAATTATCCTTTAGTAGTAAGAATTAATCCTACTGTATTAGTTAATAATAGTATTGAACTGGAAACATTAAAGTTGCGTCCAAAGCTAACCTTATCAGTCCTGGCTTGTATTAGAGGCGACATTGCTGGACAAGTTGCTTAGCATATAAGCATATGCAGAGGAACATGGATATATAAAAAGAGAGATACCATTGTGGTACCATAATGTACTTCGCATTATTTTGGTGTCATTAGATTCCTACCTCACCAAGGCTCACATCCTAGCAAAGTGGAATTAGAATTGTGTTCACTTTGCATTTTCTTTTTCTTGCTGTCAGTTTTTCTTCTCTATCTAGCTGTGATGAACAACTGTTATAGCACCTTCTATCTATTTTATTTTATTATTTAATTTTATTGATTTATATGGTCACCCATCATATGGCATACAGCTCTGGTGACTAATAATAATGACAAAATCATAAACAGTAAAACAAAAGATCATATATGAAAATAGTTCTTTTTAGCCATCCAAAAGGTTAAGAGAGTGGGGACCTGCCAAAAAGCACCTTGGGACAACCATGACCTGGATGACTGAGAATCTCCATAGACACTTAGCTATGCACTTTGGGTTGAACACCCTTCGAATGGTGAGGAGTATGAACAGATTTCCAGACAACATTGCAGACTACAGGAACCATTTGCACTTCAATTCGAGATGCAGACATCACAGACTCATTCCCTACAGCCTGTGCCTGTCTTTAACAGTGAAGGGACTCAGGGCAGAAAACATCCTGCAGCCAAGAAGGCTCCACACACATTTGCACTACTCAAGTGACCCTGAGGACACAGGTAAACCTCCAAATGGCCTCAACAACTCTCTCAAAGAATGCAAATGACCAGCTGTCTGCAAGGAATATGAATCCTTCCATTCCCCATTATCTAGTTAGAGCTGAAGAAGCTTCTTGGATGAGAAGCGAAATGTCTTCAAAGAAAAACAAGAAAGTTCAGTTGCCTCCTGAAAAAAGCACCTTTGGGACAACCATGACCTGAATGACTGAGAATCTCCATAGACATGGACCTGCCAGATCTCAAGAAGAAGGTGATCCACTGGGGAGGGGCTGCTACAGAAAAGGCATGTTTTCTATGTCCCACTAAAGGCAACGTTTAAAGGAAGGAATCTGGATCATTCCTGTTCAATCCAATCTGGTGGAATAGGCAGAAATTCTCAGGGAGACCCAGTCCCAAAATAACCTGCTCTGTGCCATGTAGACTTTAAAGGGGATAACCAGTACCTTGAATTACACCCCAAAAGAAACTGGAAACCAGTGCAGCCTGCACAACAATGGTTTTACATTGAGAAACTGAGAGATACCCAGTATTGCAGCAAGCTGGTGCATTCTGGATCAGTGGTGTTCAAAGTCAGCCCCACATAGAGCAATAATCCAACCAAGAAATAATCAAGAGATTAGTGACTATAAACAAAGCCTCCTGGTCCAGCAATTAGCACCTAAAATCTATTTGTGCAAAACACACACACACATCAGCCACAGCTGCTATCTGCTCCTTGAACACGTGCCACAAATCTCCTCTTGTGCACCAGCTCTGTCCTCTTGTGCTGGCAAACTGGAGGGACTGGGATCAAAGGGAAGAGTAAGGAAATGTACGGTGGCAGCAGCAGGGAGAACTCTGACTTGTAGACTATTTTCTACAAATATTTATCCCCCTGAATTCAGGGGAGTTCAGATGTGGGGGGTGGGGTTCTCAAAGGGTAGGCATGAGGATAAGTATAAAGTGGCAAGGCTTTGTATAATTGCACCCACCATCTCCTTGGCTGCATTGAGTTTTGAAATGCAACAAATGCATAGTCACTTGTTTTCCACACCAATTTTTTTTTTAATGAATTTGGAGGCAGATATTCACACTCATTTCTATTTTGCCTTCACTTGGTCCAATCTACTAGAAATTTTTATAAATTTAACCCTGGCCTATCTTCAAACTGTCATGCTTTTTTGATGGAAAAGCTAGTTGCTAGAAATAGGGAGAGGGCAAGTTTCTAAGGGTAAATGAAAGGTAAACTAAATCCAGTAAAACAGAAGGGAAACCAAACAAAATCAGCTAAACAGGATGGTAAAGCTATATGAATGTGTTTGATTATAAATCAAAATTCATTTGGGTGTATATTAATTCGAAATAGGTATATTGTTTTTCTTATTTTAAAAAATAAGAATTTTTCCAGGTGAATCGAGCCTTTTTTTTTTAGGTCCTGAAATAAGAATAAGCCTCCCAATTATGTTCTTGATTTATTTCCTAGTTCAAATAACCTTCCTCTCCTAAATAGATATTGACCATTAGTCAGGCTCAGTGGTGCCAGATCTTAGAAAAAAGTGGTTTATGAGAGTCACATAATCAGTTCACAGAATGTTCCAAGCTGGAATGTAGCATCTGAAAAAAGAAAAAAAAAACCATTAGAATAATAAAACATGATAGAATGAAGAAAGCATGCTGAAACACATATACTGGCTGTTATAACATTTAATCCTGCCACACAAATACTCTGCAGAATTTTTCCTACAAATTCTTTGGATGTAAATAACCTACAGTGGAAATGTGATTAGACATGACATGCTAGAAGTAATGTATATTTCCCTTAGCTCGGTTTTATTGGTTTTTTGATAGTGCTGAAACAGCAGCCTTGTCCTGTATGACAAAAGGCCTGCAAAGAAGTTAAAGATTAAGAAACCTGCTTTTTAATGTTCATCAGTTTTATATGTTCCCACCCTTTGTGTCTTTTCAGTGTGGGAATTGTTAATTAAAGGTAAATAGTGAAGGAAAACACCTTAAATGTATTTTATTGGGAGGGAGCTATAAAATTGAGCAAATCTGAAAGATAATGAAAGAACATCAGTATAAGGGAAGGGCAAAACTTCTAGAAGTAAGTAGATGAGCTGCTCTGATACTACTGATTTACTATATATGATTCAACCAAAAGTACCCATGATATTTTTGTACCTCCTCTACATCTCACTTGAGTGAAGTCAGCTTGGGAATTCACAGTCCAGGGCTTGAGAGAGGCTGGTTTTGCTCCTCACACTTCTACACAGCGTATTATTGATCACTTCAGAGGGGCTACTTTGAGTATACTACCTGTTGTGTCCTGAGCCTTGCTGAGTCAATCAGCAAGGCGCAGGCAACCTGCAGGGTAACTGCAGAGACCCGGGCAGCCCATAAGTTGCCCGGGACCCAGACAGGCTGTCTCCAGCCTCGTGCGCATGCGCGAGGTGGGAGAATGGCCTCCATTCATTGGTTGAGCCTCCCCTTGCAGGGGAAGTATAAAAGGGCATGTTGCCATTTTCTCCTTTGCTTCTGTTCAGTGCACATGCACAATAAAGAACACCTTTTGCATCAAACTGCCTCGTCTTCATGTCTGTGTTGCGAACAGAACATTGGCGACGAAGGTGGGATCCGACAGAAGTAGACCTACTCACCTAGGCCAGGAAGTGAAGAGAAGCGCGGCGTCCAGGAGGAGCAGCCGCCGGCCAGCATACATACGCTGGAGGCGGGCTTGGCTTCGTCGAACCCCTTCTCGATTCCTTACGGTGAGAGGCATGGACAAGGCCATCAAGTGAGAAGATGTCCAAGTTGGGCCGTCTGAGCGAATTCGACATTGCGCATCCTGAACGCTGGAGCTCGTACACGGCTCGCGTTGAAAATTACTTTAGAGTAAACAAAATCCAGGAAGACAGTCTGAAAGCGGCTACCTTACTGTGTGTCTGTGGGCAAGAGACATTTGAAATAGCCGAGAATCTTGTCGCACCGGCACCATTGGAATCAATCGCATATGCCGATTTGAAAAAGATGCTGCGGGAACACTTTGAGCCCAAGCTCTCGATCATAGCGTGGAGGCATCAATTCGAGCAAAGGGACCAGCGGCCCGGCGAATCAGCTGCGGATTTCGTCGCAGCCTTGAGGCAAGCCGCACGCCCCTGTGCCTTCCAAGACTTGGAGGAAAGGCTCCGAGATAGACTGGTGTGCGGGTTGTGAAGCCGCGAAGTACAGCAGAAACTGTTCGCGAGGACAGATGTCACCTTCCAAGACGCCCTTCGAGAGATCGCAGCCGAAGAAGCAGCCGGAGGCGCCGTGAAGGCCTTGCGGTCTACAAAGAGCCATTCAGTGACCGTCCCGATCCACCAGGAGGCCGCGCGTGAGGCCTCTGGAGAAGACTCCAAGGAGGAAGAGGTGGACAAGATCCAGCTATCGGCGGAGAGATGACTGCCGGGTCGGAGAGGGCCACCGCCTGCAACCCTTCGATGTTTCGGCTGTGGGGGTCGCCACAGGAGGGCCGACTGCCAATTTCGATCTGCCGTCTGTCGAGCGTGCGGAAGGCAAGGCCACATTGCATCGGCCTGCATGGGCCATCCTAAGAACAGGTCCCCAGAATTGCCTCTGAAAGGTACCAAGGTCCCCAGCCAAAATAGGGTGGGTATTTGCATGTCTAGAAGGGGGGTGTTCAAGACAGGAACGCATAGGCCCCTTAAGAAAAAGCTCCGCATTGACATAAAGTTGCAGGGAGTTCCCCTGGCTATGGAGCTGGATACAGGCTCCACGTTGTCTATTATTTCACTGGACACATTCAATAAGATTTGTTTCCGGAGCGGCTCAAGAGTAAAGCTCAGGCTTTCCAACCTTGTCCTTACTGATTTCCAAAATATGTGAGTAAGCGTAAAATGGGAAGCCACGCTCAGAGTGCAGCGAAAGGGCTTCAACGGTGCATTGGATGTAATAGTTGTTGGGGGTGGCAGAACGAGTCCCATAGGACTCGACTGGTTCAAGGCACTTGGGATCCAGGTGACCGGTCTGAACCAGCTGCAGACTGCTAGCCTTGCAGGCGTATGTAAGGAGTTTGCAGATGTGTTCAGCTCGGAACTTGGGTCGTACAAGGGGCCTCCCATTGCATTGAAATTGGATCCAGGCATTACACCCATAAGGGTCAAGCCAAGGAGGGTGCCTTTTGCTTTAAAGAGCAAGATTGATGCCGAGTTGGACAAGCTGCTCCAACAGGGCATCCTGGAACCTGTGGACTCTAGTCCATGGGAAACCCCCATAGTAACTCCCTTAAAATCCAATGGGGAAGTCCGCATCTGCGCGGACTACAAGTGCATGCTGAATAAGGCTTTGCAGCAGCATGCTTATCCCGTGCCCGTGGTGAGCCACATTCTGGCCTCACTGAAAGGAGGGAAGTACTTTGCTAAGCTTGATTTGGCTCAAGCATATCAACAGTTGCCTGTTGATGAGGCGACTGCTGAGGCCCAAACCATAGTCACGCACAGAGGTGCGTTCAAAGTAAAGAGGCTGCAGTTTGGGGTCAATGTAGCCCCTGGCATTTTCCAAGGGGTGATGGAGCGAACGCTCCGAGGGATTCCCGGGGTTTGCCCCTATTTTGATGACATCCTCATTGCAGGAGAATCATCAGGAAACTTAGCCGAAAGGCTGAGGGCTGTCTTGCTGCGTTTCCGCCAAGCTGGGCTGAAGCTACAGCAGGACAAGTGTAAAATTGGTGTGTCATCCACCGAGTTCTTGGGGTTCCGCATTGATGCAGATGGTATCCACCCTGCGGAGTCCAAATTCAAGGCCATCCAAATGGCCCCTAGTCCCCAGTCAAAAACTGAGCTTCAGGCTTTTTTGGGCCTTTTGAACTTTTACCATTCCTTTCTCCCAAACAAAGCTGCTGTGGCTGAGCCACTTCACAGGCTCTTAGACAAGCAGGCCCCATGGGCATGGACAAAAGTCCATGAGGAGGCTTTTACAAAGGTCAAAGCCTTATTATCCTCGAATGCTGTACTGGCTCACTTCAATGAGCAATTGCCAGTGTGCATCGCTTGTGATGCTTCCCCTTATGGGGTAGGAGCAGTGCTAAGCCATCTCAAGGAAGATGGAACACAGGTCCCTGTGGCCTATTATTCAAGGACCCTCTCATCTGCAGAGCGAAATTACACTCAGATTGACAGGGAGGCCTTGGCAATAATCTCAGGCATAAAGAAATTTCATGATTTCTTGTATGGACGCCATTTCACAGTCTATACTGCCCACAAGCCTTTGCTAGGGTTGTTCACAACCAACAAACAAACTCCCCAGATAATATCTCCTAGGATGCTGAGGTGGTCCATATTCTTAGCAGCATATGATTACACACTGGTTCACAAACCAGGTACTGAGATGGGCCATGCAGATGGCCTGAGCAGGTTACCTCTTAAGCAAATAGAGGCAGACCCTGCCCCTGCTGTACATATTCTGTCTATTCAGGACTTACCAGAATCTCCCCTCAATGCTAGGGATGTGGCTGCAGAAACAGCCACTGATCACACGCATCCAGGAATAGTGAGGATGAAGGCGCTTGCGCGCAGCCATCTGTGGTGGCCTGGCCTCGATAAAGACATCGAGGCCCAGGTTCAGGGATGCCAAGTGTGCCAGCAATCATGCCCCAGGCCCCTGTACATAGGTGGGAGGAGACACTCACTCCTTGGTCACGTGTTCATATAGATTATGCTGGGCCCTTTCAGAGGCAATTCTTCCTCCTCCTTGTGGATAGCCATTCCAAATGGCTAGAGGTCGTTCCTGTGTCTTCTACTACTACTGCCAGGACCATCCAGGTGCTCAGAGGAATCTTTGCTTCCCATGGCCTTCCTGATGTTTTAGTTTCAGACAATGGTCCACAATTTACCTCTTCTGAGTTTCAGGCATTTCTACAAGCCAACATGATCCGGCACGCCACATCTGCTCCTTTTCATCCTGCCACCAACGGTCAGGCTGAACGCATGGTGCGCACCACAAAGACGCATTAAAGAGAATCACTCAAGGACCCTGGCATCACAGGTTAGCTGATTTTCTTCTCACACACTGCACCACACCATGCACAGCCACTGGAAAGAACCCAGCCAAACTCTGCTGGGGTCGCAGACTTATCACAAAGCTGGACAGGCTTCACCCAGACCGGGTGGCTTCACAGGTGTCGCAGCCGCGGGCATCTAGGAGACTTCAAGTGGGTGATCCGGTTTGGACCAGGAACTATGGGCAGGGGCATCTCTGGGTTCCTGCTGTAATCTCTAAGGTCTCTGGGCCTCTGTCATACGAAGTGGTCTTGGATGATGGGCGTGTCCTCCGGCGCCACATAGACCAGCTGCGTTGGCGGATGCCAGGCCGGCATTCCTACCCTGACTCTGCTCTCGGGGGGGAGGGGGACCCCAATTACGATTGTGGATCACAGTCTCTCCAGACAGAGGGGTCTCCAAATGCCCCAGATGAGGGTCTAGCCATGGAGGCGGATCCTGACTCTGGCATAGAAGCCGGGAGTTCTGCCATGGAGGCGGCTCCTGACTCTGGCAGAGGTCCCTGGCTTAGGGCAAATGGCCGTAAATCGGCTACTCAGGGTACCCCTGCTGCTGGCCTTGGGCTCGAAGGACATTGCTCCCGAGGGGAGTTCCAAGGGTTTTTGGGGAACTCCACCCCACCAAGGAACTCAGGGAACCCGACCCCACCAAGGAAATCTGGTTTGGGTTTAGTGGACCCAGCCAGTCAGCAGTTAGGGGGAACCCCTGAGTCTTCTGGGCGACAAAGTCCTGGTTTGTTATACGCAGACCGGGAGCCAGCACTCCAAGCACCCAATTTAATTCCCCCACATGTCATCACACCCGGCCCTACCTTGGATCCGCGAAGATCGGGGCAGATTAAGGCCCCGCCTAAATACTTGCAGGAGTATGTGCGGTCCCTAGAGGGCGATTGTTGTCAAAAATTGAAGGACCGTGGATTAACTTGAATCCCCAGGGAACCAGGTTACGAAGGGGTCCAGGGAATAGCCAGGGTGACATTTGGACTAAATGTTACATGGTACTGATATAGGCCGGGACGGCATTGTCCCAGCCTAGGGGGGAGGGGTGTTGTGTCCTGAGCCTTGCTGAGTCAATCAGCAAGGCGCAGGCAACCTGCAGGGTAACTGCAGAGACCCGGGCAGACCACGTGTTTGCCCGGGACCGGTTGTATAGACCTGGGCAGCCCATAAGTTGCCCGGGACCCAGACAGGCTGTCTCCAGCCCCGTGCGCATGCGCGAGGTGGGAGAATGGCCTCCATTCATTGGTTGAGCCTCCCCTTGCAGGGGAAGTATAAAAGGGCATGTTGCCATTTTCTCCTTTGCTTCTGTTCAGTGCACATGCACAATAAAGAACACCTTTTGCATCAAACTGCCTCGTCTTCATGTCTGTGTTGCGAACAGAACACTACCTATAGATTGCTCACAGAACTCAAGAGTGTCATTGCAAGTCTTAAATTGCAAAACTGATCATAGCAGGACTTTGGAAATGAGTCAAGACATGAGAACCAAGATTTGTTCCAGGAGCACAGGATTAAAAAGAATAAGGAAACCAAGAACTGAAGAGCAAGGAAAAGTGGTGTCCAGATTTTGGCATCAGCCAGAACTCATGGAATGAATCAAAAGAAATTAGAGGACATAAAATTCAAGAAGACCAGGTTGCTCAGCTACAACAAGAAATCCCATTATTTCCCTTCCTCTCTAGATGAAATTGATTCTGATTTTGGATTTCAAAGGGAGAGAAAGCTTTTTAATATAGGTGGATATAATATAAGGGATATTATTAATTAAGGGGTCATTACAGAGAAGAATTAATTGGTGGATGAAGCATAATATAACAAACATATAGTGGAACAAATATAACATTATATTAACACAAAACTACACTCATGCTTAGCCCTCTGGAAGAACTCATTTATGTTCTATTGTAGCTAGTATACAAAACAGGACTATGCTATCTGTGATCATTAATTCCAGATCAATTAATATGAGATTGTGATGATTATCCTTAGTCCCGCTTAAATATCACATTCTGATTGTATATAGCCTGAATATCTCTATAAAAGAGGCAGTTTAGCAGGATATTACCCACAGTTTCAATTGCTGTTAGGCTTTCATGTGGTAATCCCATTCCACTGAACTATTTAATCAGCTTTTCTCCTATCTCTTATAACTATAAGTTTTCTGAGAGGCACTGCTTTAGGGTAACAAAAGGCCTAGGCATATATGACTAGAATATATTGGTTACTCTTTTGAGGTATTATTAACAGAACTAGTAGTGCTGCTCAAATGACAACTGGTTTTGCAGAAGCCCTGTGTGAAAACCATGATGCATGTCAGTGGTATACTTGCAGATCACTTGACCTCTGTACAAAAAATCTACCATGACTTTGGCACTAGAGTGAAACCATTTTTTTCTTGGCACTTTAAAGACTAGTCTATTTATTTGCATATAAACTTTCATGGATTACAATGCATAGAATGTATTGAGTGAGATCTTCTGAAATTATTTCAATACAAAAATAATTCAAGTTGCCATGAATTGCTGGCATTAGTTTTCTAAGTCACTCTTAGTCATTTTCTAAGAAATGACTTTGTATGGATTGGAAATTACACTACAGATGTTTGAGATTGTAGTTTGTCAAAGTTTTAAGTGAAAATCAACTTCTAAAATTCAAGCTGCCAGCCTTAAGCTTTTTTAAATTATGGGAACCTGAGAAGAAAAGGAAATTAGCAAGCCCAACTGCACGACCTAAACAGCTTTATCCCATAATTATAATTGCATTTTTATTGGGTTCTTTTATACAAATATGTGCAATGCTAATGTTACTTATCTAACTGACATGTAAATGGCAAAAACTGGTAACATTAATCCTTAATATTATCTATACATTCTCAAAAATAGATGAACTGCATTAAATATCTGTATTAGAAATAATTTTGAATCAAATATTCCTCTGATTTTGTTTTGGGAATAAAAATATTTAAAATGTTGCCCTGAGAATGACTGCTACTGAAATCTTCTATTGCTATTCTATTGTTTCCCAAATTTGTGTTGTTTTGTAATAATTCTCTACCGCAATCCAATTTTTCCCCCTTATAAACTATCAAAGATTACAAAATGAATATGATGACTTTGCAGTGTTATGTGTTTAATCACATTCATCATATGGGAAGCACAAGAATGCTAATTTACAAAGCTATACTAGCCAATTATGAAGTTAAAAATAAATTATTTAAATCAATTCTTTATTCTGCATTATATATTTGCTACCATACAGTAATGAACAGAAGGCTTCTCAGTCCCAAAGATGCTTTTCAAACAGCAACTGGACTTTCTTGGTCCAGTTATTACCAAGTTACCAAGAAAGTCCAGTTGCCTTTTGAAAAGCACCTTTGGGACAACCATGACCTGGATGATTGAGAAGCTCCATAAATGTTTCTGAGATTTCTCAGTCCATTTACTAATAGTTTTAAAAAGTGGTCTTTTTCAACCATGCTGATAGCAGCCCATCAAGAGGACTACGTTGCATATTGCCCAATGACTATGCACAAATACATGTGGACAAATATTTGATTGGTTTATATGAGATATTGATACAAATACTTTTTTACTTCAATTTTAATAACAGAAGGTAAAAATATAATTGGTTGGTATTCTCTCAGTTGAAATATTGAATAGGGACATTTACCCACTTGCATTTAACCACAGCACATATATGCCCCAACTTCTTTCTTACATTATGTCTTCATGGTACTGACTATATCTCATCCCCAATTCATATTTCATGCAATCTTAAGTTGCCTTTAGCTGTTTAAAGTTGTGTTTTGGGGGGAGGGAGAGAAAGATATCACAATGGTAGCTTGCCAAGCTTCAGGTTCTCTGTGCATGTTATTTTGCTCTGCTGATTATGATGCTTTCAAATTATCTTTGAAGATGAAGACTCACTGCATTTATTAAAGACATTCAAAATTAACAAAAATCAAGAACATACATAGAGTGCATATCTAGAGACATATTTAGACTCAACAAAACAATCAAATTTTGTCAGACTGACAAAGTGCATGAAATAATTGGCTGAAGTGTCCTTTGAGCTTGAGGCTCACAAGCAGTGGTGGGATTCAGCCGGTTCGCACCAGTTCGGCAGAACCAGTAGCTAATTTTTTGTTGCCCAGGCCCAGAATGGACTTCTGGAAGCAGCATCCACACAGAGAACCGGTTGTTCACATATTTGAATCCCACCACTGCTCACAAGAATATGTACAATGGAGAGCATCTGAAGGCTACAGATTGGGACAATATGGAGACTTTGTGAATATTTTGAAAAATTCTCTGTTGGAAAGGGTGCTAGTGTAGAGACCTCATCAAGTAAACTAAACCAAATAGACTACAACATGGCTTAGCACAATGTATGAATCTAGATTTATACAGTGACAGAAAATAATGGGGGATTAAAAGCAGGCTGGGGAACATGGAATAGAATAGGAAGCAAAACAATAGTAGTGCAAAAATAGAACTGGAAGAGAAGGAGCTAGAAAATCAGGAGACAAATAAACTATGTAGGCACAATTCAATTGGCAATTATCTATGAGAATTGAAAAAGAAGCTAAGGCAGCATCAAGTCGCCCTTAGATCTCAAAATGCTAAACATGGGAGATCACCAGGAAATCCTATAACTGTAGGTTAGATGGGAAGTAAATAAAAAGGACCATCTTGGGTAAAAATAATGGAAAACCATTTCCATATTATTGCAGGATTGTGACCATGAAGTCATCAGAGTCAAATTCAGCTCAAAGTAGACTCTCCCTTTTAGAGACTAATGACTAGAGAATTTAGTGGTGCATGGAAGGCAAGGAAATACTGGAGATTTGTTTTACTGCCTTTAATGAAAAAGATACCAATCAGTCCAAACATAATCCCAGGAGTTATTGCTGGATCATTGATTTCAATTGATTATAAAAAGGCAGAGCAAATACCAAGGTACCCAGATGAATATTCTGCCGTCAGACTACTCATCATTTTAAAAAGAAAAACTTTCCTAGCTTGTATATATTCATTTAAACTCATTTTTTTCTGATTATGGTTTATATACAGGTTTATAGTTGTTTTAACTATGTTTATTTCACTTCACATCGCAGCTAGTTTAGCTTAGTCAAACTGCCCTGCTACCATGTTTTTTAACCTTGTAAATTGTGAGAAAACAATTCTGAGAACAGATACAACTGCTTTAAAGAGTTCCCGACACACTTGTGTTAATTCCAAATCCAAAATGCTGCACAGCCCTAATGAATAACAGATGTCACAAAGGTTATCACTATGGTACACTAGATAGTACAGTACTGTTTTTATACACTTTTAAGCTCTAGAATTGTTTTAGGGCAGCAGTGATTTCTCTGCTAGGTTGCTTACAGAAAGCAATTGTGTCTTTTTTACTTTGTGGGAAAGAATGCCTTCAAGTAAAAAAATTTGTTAGTCCTGCTGTAAATGGAAAATGTGAGTGTGCAGTTTTATAGAGAATGCCAAACTGAAATGTTTATACTGGAATCAACCCCATCTCTAATTTCAACTTCGTTGTTGAATAGTATTGTGCTTTCCATTTGTATCAGGAAAGAGGTAACCATGTGGGAAAATCTTCATCCGTACAAATTATGTTTAGCCACAGTAGTAAATTAAATATTTTATTTACTTTAAAACACATTATCATTCTCTCCATTCCTCCTCCCCCCCCCAAGTGTTTTATTTAATAGTTGTTTAATTTCATTTAATGTTGGGGTGTAATTGGTGTTGAAAACACAGGCAGCAATCAAAGATCTGTAATTAATTAGTCTGAATAAATCAGGCAGCATAGAAGAGCTCCAGCGAAAGGCACTTGGGTGAAATAAACACCTCACTGATTACATGATGTCATAAATATGGTGTTGCCATTCTGATAAAACTTTGTGTCAATAGGTTGGGGAGGTTTCCTAGAGCTTAGCAAATAGCCCTACAGCAGAGGTCTCAAACTGCCAGCCCGCAAGCCGGTTGCATCATACGGAGGCTGCGCCCATCCCAGCTCTGGCAATGCAAAAAAAAAGTTGCAATATGTCACAACACATCACGTGATGCGGCAAGTTTGAAACCCATGCCGTACAGCTTTGCCTTACAAAGGGGCAATTTGCTTCAACTGCAGGGAATCCTCCATTGGTTTTCCCTTCACTCCTGGGCTCCTTAAACATCTCAGAGTCTTTGCCTCCCTTCCAACCCTACGCCTCATAAACCGGGGGGGCGGGGGACATAACTAGCAATGCTTTCATAGGGAGCATAGGAGGAACAGGACTTACGTGTCTTTGGAATGCCAAGAACTAGGTGCTAAATCCAATAAACGGTCAGCACCTTGTTCTTGTGTTCCAAATATGCATAGGTCCTATTCCTTCTACATTCCTTATGAATACATTGCTATTCATGTAGCATATAGTTCTGAGAGGTTTGAAAAAGATGTTTGAACCCAGAGGTTGCTGGGAGGCCAGCATTACAAGTTACAGGATTGAACTGTTCTACATAGCGGTTTTAAAGCTTGCAAAATCTGGCATAAGAAATTCCAGTCCAGATTTCAATTCATTCCTTAGCAATAGTAAAAATGCTGGCCAAGTATTTTATCTGGATGGTGATTGGCTTGGGTTTTGGTTGGTGGATACCCCTCCCTCTTATGCTGAGAAAGCAGGCCCTAATCATGTTCTTCTAAGGGCAGTTCCCTTTCATTGACTGATCCTCTCAGCCTTTTAGCTCATTTTCCCCAGTTTCCCCCTCTAAAGTTTCACCATCTGTCAAGCACAAATAAGACCCAAGGAGAGTAGACTGCCATTGCTTCTAAGAAAAACTATATATTCTGTGATATCTCACAGTGCCCAAGGTTTTCGTTCTGAACGTTTAATACAATTTGATCAACACTGTACTCTAAAACTGAACAGCATTGATATGTATAATATATTACTTGCATAGACTGGATCTCTAATAAGTGAATATTTCAAATTAAAGCAAAAAAGAGATAGCTGTGAGGCTTAAATGCACACATTAAATGTGCATTGGACTTGGCATTATTTTCTGAAGAAAGAGGGAGTCATGTTCTATATATGCTCAAATAAACCATTTCCTGTTCCATGCATGGAGGGAAATCTGCTGGCTTCCCTTTCACAGGAAATGAAGTCTCCTGGCTGCTCCCACCACCTGCACTCTGGATATACATATGGATGCAAATCTTTTTCAGGCACAAAACCCCTTTTTTTCCCCTTCACTTTTCTTTTGCTTTTACATCAGTGGAATGATGAGACATGAGCTATTCAAGGATCTAATAGCTCCATAGTTGCTCTAGGCTGTTCTTGGTTGCCACAGCGATCCTTCTCTTGCTTTGCCATGCAACTGGTTGAAAAGTAGGCAACTGAGGACACAGTGGAAGGATTGCCGTGGCAACAGGCAACAGCCCAGAACAGCTGTGGGGTTGCTGTTAAACAAACCAATAGAAAAACAACAGGAAAACAAAACAGATAGAATGAGTAACTTAATAAAAGCTGGGCTGGCTGCCCTTGCAGAATGCAGACAGCCCAGTAGAGTGGAATAAAATGGCTATGATCAGGGGCAATGATCAGAGAGGAGCAGTGGTGGGATTCAGCCAGTTCCTACCAATTCGGCAGAACCGGCAGCTAATTTTTTGTTGCCCAGGCCCAGAAAGGACTTCCGGAAGCGGCATCCACACAGACAACCAGTTATTCACATATTTGAATCCCACCACAGGAGAGGAGGGACTTTCCACCATGGTACACAGAAGCCAATTGGAACTGAGTAGTTTATGTGCAGGGAAGTGAAGTGCTAGTGACAATCCAGACAGATACAAACTGGAAAACACCATCTTTGACATGGAACAGATAAACATGGGTAGAATTTGTCTTATGGTGGGTTGGAGACAAGTTGAGGAGGACATTAATAGCTCAAGATTTTTTTGGATACTTGGATACCTTTGTAACAATATTAGTCATTTTAACATCTCCGTTTTGTGTGGAAGAGCACAATGGTTTCCTAAAGCAAAACCAACTAAAAGTATTGTGGCGTATTCAAGAATAGCAGATTTATTACAGCATAAGCACAGCCACATCTTCAGATGGATGGGATGCAGTCTTGAGAAAGGGATCCTTGTGAAGTCGATGGCATATACATAATATAAATGAAATAAAAAGTTTGCAGGTACTTAGGATGAGACATTAAAAGAAAAAAGGAGTGAGAGTTAACAATTATAGATAGTGTGATGTAGACACTTGTTTTGAATAGCTAGTAGTAGAATACATTAAGAAAACATGGTCTCTGTTTAATCCATAAGAAACTATTCATCGTCCTGATAAATTCAGCCTCAATTATTTTTCAATTAAATCAGACTTCATAATATCTCAGAGTTGGCCATCATGAGATCTGGGAGAGAGTACCAGAATGTTCCTCTGCTGAAAAATGTCTGCCAATATCAAATTTCTGACTGTTTCTTATTTGGTGTAAAAGCTGACCAATGCAATACAATACAAGCCAATCAATGCAAAATATAGTGGGTTGTAGCTGAGATATGATTGTTATATATTTAACTGTATGTTTCTCTGAAGTTATAAGTGATTTGGGGTTTTGTAAAGGATTGGCCTTTAGATTAATCACATCAGTCTATGGATATCTCCATGGAAGATAAATTTTGCATGCCAGCCTATGAGTATCTCCATGGAAAGCAAATCTGCATAAGAATACAGCTTCATTTATATAAATCCAATGAAATCTGTTTGACACTGAGTATGGGGGGGGGCTTTCTAAACAAAGATTATGGGTCCTAGCAGTCTTTGTTGATAATAATGATATGAAGAACTCTATAAAGAAATTATTACTTTTTCTGTGGTGATAAACTTCTATTCTTACAATTTTACTATGTCTGAAGAATGAAAAGATTCTCAGTCATCCAGGTCATAGTTGTTCCAAAAGTGCTTTTTCACAAGGCAACTGGACTTTCTTCTTTCTCTTTGAAAATGTTTCGCTTCTCATCCAAGAAGCTTCTTCAGCTCTTCAGCAAGAAGCTGAAGAAGCTTCTTGGATGAGAAGCGAAACATCTTCAAAGATAAAAAAGAAAGCCCAGTTGCCTTATGAAAAAGCATCTTTGGGACTATAAATCATAACCATAAATCAAAAGTAAACAGAACTGTGAGGGGAAAAAAGTGTTAATACTTCATTATGCCCAATTTTGATCTCTCTTGTTTCTAATAGTCCCAACAATGCACAAGCTACATTGGCTAGCTGAAAAACATGTCCTCCATTAATTTATAGTTCAATCTTGAGTGTCTGTTCTTTTATAAATGTTCTTATTCTCTCTTTTCTTAGGTGTTGTGAGGAACTTCTTTTCACTCTACACCTGTAGAATATATACTTACATATATTTGCACTTTTATATTTATTTTACAAATTTTATAGTTGTATATTTGAGCAGGGGACTGAACTAGAAGACCTCCAAGGTCCCTTCCAGATCTATTCTATTCTATTCTATTCTATTCTATTCTATTCTATTCTATTCTATTCTATTCTATTCTATTCTATTCTATTATTTACACCTGTATACTGCACCTGTATACTCAGAAAGATGGCTGAGAAAATATCTACAGACCCCCTCATATCCTGGACATAAACTATTTCATCTCCTCCCCTCAGGACACTGTTAGAGAACATTGTACGCCAAAACAACTGGACGCAGGGATAGGTTTCCCCCTCCCATGCCATCACTCTGCTAAATACCTAATTACCGCAGTACTGTCTTATATCTAAGGATATTTACCCATGTAGTATGGCTGTATTACCATTATCCTTCTCATCTTTTTCTACTACCTTCTCTTATTGGTATCATTATTGTGATTATATTACTTTGTTTTATGTACACTGAAGACTTATGCACTGGAGACAAATTCTTTGTATGTTCAATCACACTTGGGCAATAGAGAATATTCTGTTCTGTCCCGTCCCATCCTGTCCAGTCCCATCCGTCCCATCCCATCCCATTCCATTCTCTAGGTCATTATGAGTTTGTCTTAGAAAAAAATGCAGCAATAGTTATGTTAGTTGGAAGACATATCTGTGATGAGATTTGATTTTAAGAAAACCTAGTAATGAATAGCCTATGAATTAAATAGCAGGACAGTCTTTTTGAAACAGTAAGAACATAATACCATATAAGCACCGAACTCAGCTATTGAGCAGATTTGTTTATGATTCATTCTGGCATAGCTTGAAATACAATTTTACATCTCCAGCATTTCTTATGCCTGTGAGGCTTCCCTGCTTAAATGGATTATTAGACTAGGTTAAACTAATACAATTATATAGCTTTTACTTTAATGTCCAGATCACATTACAAAGGAACTGTCCAATAAATGATTAAGGAATGCAACCATTTCTATATAAGAAATTCTGCATTCAAATTCTTCATTTTCCTTCCATCAATTTTAGTTTTCAGCATCTCCTTAATATAGTATACAGTACCTACATTGTTTTGCCTTTATTGGATTCACATAATGCATTAAGCCATAATACAGTAGATTTGGTGTTATTAATGTGATGTGTGAACCCAGCAGATTGTGTCTTATTTAACTAACACATTGTGGTTAAAAATAAAAAAAACTTGATCCAGTCTTGCCTCTCAATGATATCCAAAGCACAGGGCTTTCTAAAGTAATGAGCATTATGTTGGAAACCTGAAGAATATAAAAAGACTTGGCTTCAGAATATCGTATTAAAATTAAATTAAAATTTATCTGTAACTTAACTCCTTATCTTGGAGGTCAAAATTTGTAATACCATTACTGCCTGCTTTTTCCTCAAGCACAGCAGAAAACAAACTTCAGACTTACAGCGTTTGCTGTATTTTGTTTTTATGAAACCATTAAGTCTACTAACCAGAAACTAACTGCAGAAAGTAACAGTCCAAAGGGCAGACACAACTTTGGAATTAAATGACAAGGTACCTCAGAATGTTTAATCAGCCCAAACGTTCCTTTGAATACTGGAGCTGAGATCATAGCTTTAATAAAAAAAAAAAAATCACAGCCAGTTTCCTCTTAAACTCTTTTAATTTCTGCCAGCTGGCCTTAAAAAAAAACCCAAATCCTATAGTTCTTAGTATTGTTAAACGAAAATAATAAACTTTTGCTAAGTCAATTTACATTCCAAACTACAGTACTGCACTTCCCTCCACTGATATAGTATGAATGGCAGTGTACAAAGTGCCTATCCATAGAGAAAATAGAATACATGATGAAAGAGAGTCCCTTGATTGCTTTGGGTTAAACCTATTTCAGAAGACCATACCCGCTTCCATTTGAGTGGTTATAATTTGTCGGCAAGTTGTGCATGTTTAGTATCCTCAAATCCAGCATTAGGAGAATAACACTTTTAATGTTGGCTGAGTGCCAGATGTTTTGAACAGGATCCTCAGTCCAGCAGCCTATCTGCCTTCTACAGAAACCAAGATCTTATCCACTGGCAAAGCTTCAACTGGGCCCACCCATTTTAATTCTTGAGTAAAGTCTCAACAATGTTGGGCTGGGGGGTTAACATACCTTGGTTGTTAACATAGTTAATAGTTAAAATAGCTAGTTAAAAGTAGCCAACAAGACTGGCTTTTTAAACAATGCTGGCAGGAATTCCTTTTAAAAAAATGTTGTGGAGGGAGTTTGCTCAGATGCATTTGTGACCTTCCCTACAGCCTCTCTCCAGGAATATTCTTAGTGCCAACGCAAAAAAAAAAAAAAAACCTTGGTTCTGCTTTATGACACCTTATGGAAGTCTCTCCACCATACACACAAGAAATTCTTCTGGTCCTGGAAGACCTTCCAAACCCATGGTCTGGCACAAAAGACAAAAAAAAAAGCACACATTACATTAAAAGCAGGGCCAATCGGTACTAGTCTGATCTTCCTTCCTCCAAAGTTGCACAAGGCTCTCTTTGATTCTTTTTAATTATTCCACATTGCTGCTGTGATATACCACCACTCTTCCCTCAAAGGAATTTGGAGAAATGCATGCAATCATAGTGCACAAAGAATCTTAGCTTGTGACTAGAAAAAATAATAATTAACACCCCATCCCCTTCTATGGCATCACTGCCTTCCAGCAATGGAAACTGATCTTTTAAAAGCTGCCTGCTTGCTGTACATAAATTTACACCATGAGAAAGCAGATCATACTACAGCTGTATATTCCATGTTGCTTTTTTTGCAGTTACAACATATCATCCATTGTTCAACAGTCTATTAGTATTACTAATCATCAAATCCATATATCATAATTTCATTTTTGTCTGTTTCATGCAAAAAGCCTATTGAACTTACCTCCCAAAAGTGAACTGGCTATTGACTAATCTTTCCTGCCCACTTGCACAGTTACATGCGCTGAAGGCCTGTCCTATTTTCCACTAATTGGGAAGGTATTACAAGTAATCCTCATTTAGTGACCACAGTTGGGACCAGCAACGTGGTTAAGTGAACCAGTTGCTAAAATGAAACCACAACAGTGTTCATGATTGTACTTCAACTTTCTTTTGCTTAACGGACCTGTCAGATCATAAATGCAAGGACTGGCCACAAAATTACTTTTTCATCACCATCATAAGAGCAAACAATAATTGAACAGGGCAGTCACTAAATAAAGACTAGCTGTATTCAGGTTGTAGGGAAACCCCAGAATATATCTGCCCTGCCTTGATGTGTAAAATCTGCAACATATAGAGAATAATTAGCACCATTCAAGGGACGAGCTTGCTTAAACTAATTATCTCCAAAATTGGATAATAAGTAATAATTGTGTGCAAACTGGAACATTCCCAAAGCCTTTCGTTTTACCTGAGGGGGTTGTGGGCTCTTTTGGTTTGGAGTGGTTTGGATTGGGTTTTCTTTTTCTTTTTTTTATAAGCTATGCTAAAAAGACTGAGAGAGGAGTGGTGGGGAGGAGGCAAAACAAATAGCTATGGTTGTTTATATTCAACTCCTGGGGAGTGTTGGACTGTGTTGGATGTGGCAACTGACAGATCTGAATGGAAATCAGAATGAGTTTTGCAGTTAGGCCACAAGTAGATCATTACTGGTCACTCCAATGTCAACACCTGGATGAGGGGAGGTCTTCACTGAGGCCGTTTGCCTTCTAATCCCTCGTCATATTAGCCCCTTGACCTGAAAAAGACCAGAGACTTCATGCTCTATGCTTTCACCATAACATTTAACAATCAGCTCCATCTTATTTATTTAGGGGTGGGTACAGGTAGTCCTCAACTCATGACCATAATCGAGTCCAAAATTTATGTTGCTGAGC
This sequence comes from Azemiops feae, assembly GCA_023970755.1. Taxonomy (NCBI): domain Eukaryota; kingdom Metazoa; phylum Chordata; class Lepidosauria; order Squamata; family Viperidae; genus Azemiops; species Azemiops feae. Next base: position 114,848 of record JALGBA010000094.1, read on the forward strand.
AAGCCATTTGTTAAGTGAGTTTTGCCCCATTTTAGAACTATTCTTGCCACAGTTGTTAAGTGAATCACTGCAGTTGTTAGGTTAGTAACATAGTTGTTAAGGAATCTGGGTTTCCCATTGACTTTGCTTGTCAGAAGGTTGCAAAAGGTGATCACATGACCTCAGGATACTGCAAACGTCATAAATATGAACCAGTTGCGAAGCATCTGAATTTTGATCACATGACCATGGAGATGCTGCAATGGTCAGAGGTGTGAAAAATGGTCCTAAGTCACTTTATTCGGTGCCATTTTAACTCTGAAAGGTCACTAAATGAACTGTTGTAAGTCAAGGACTATCTGTATTTGAAACCTTTCCTTTGTACAAATCCTTTAATATCATTTTGAAATGGGTCAAGGATATTTGCCACAAAACAAATGATTACTCTTGCAAATTACAGTTTATTCTGTCACCAAAGGAAAAACAAATTTTTTTTGTTCATTTTACAAAAAACTCATGATTTTAAAAGCTTCTTGCTATTATTTGAAACTCTCTGACATTTGGCATTTTTGCTTCTGCAGCTCCAGTTCAAACCCCAAACATGGATCAGATGATATCTGCATGCTTCTAATAATGAATATATTTTTAACAAAAGCTCCTTGCAATATGAAAGCACAACCTTCTTCCATTTGAGCTCCAGATTAACAGATTTCTGATCTGCTAATTGATCTGTTAATGGCACTGAAGTCACCCCAGTGATTTTTATCTATCTGCTGTTTTACTGTGAGGCAGAAATAATGTGAGGAAAACTTTAAATAGAAACAATTAACACATAATAAACTACATATTTTTCTCTCTTACTGTACTGGAGAATGCAGTGAGTAACTAAACCAAAGTTCAAAGGGTTTTTTGTTTTGTTTTTACAGAACGGTAAGGAATTTTTGAACTGCCTTTAAGGAGGAAACACTCTTAAGCTTTTGATTTTGTTTGATAGGACCAAAGAAAGAGCATGTAAGAAGTCAGGACTATTACCATAAAAGTAGATATGAAGCGTGAGGATTTTCTTTTCATAATCATCCTCTTCCAACAAAATAGAAAGCAGATGTTCGCTGTTTTTTTCTGAACATGCTCCATTATTAACAATCTTAAACCCAGTGCAAGAAAATGGTGGCAAATAAAGTATCAGCACAGAAAAACATTTAGACCAGGCTTGCATTTTGTTATTTACAGTATCTGGGTTCCTATAATCCATTAAAAACTACAAACCATGATTTGTTTATTTGATTTATAGTCCCTCTCCTTCAAGAACTCAAAAAGACTCGAGTGATTATATCTTTTCATTTTATGAGAACAACTCTGTAAGTTTGGCTGGCAAAAGTGGGTCCAACATTACCTGTTGAGTTTCCATCGCAGAAGATGGATTTTAATTTGGCTCTCCAATGCTGTAACTTTTTATAAATCAACAAATTCATTTCCACAATACATTTTCAGCCTACATAATAAATAAATCCAGGCCAATAACAGCAAGTCATAATCTAGGCAGCAACTTTATCAAGTTGATACCCAAAAGACAGGTTGCAGTTTTAATTTGCAGAATTCCCAAATAACAGGGCAAGATATTGCATTTCTCAAAATGGAAGATTTTCTGGAGCTTCATGAGAAAAGTTGAAATACATTTAATTTTGTAATGGAATATAAAAGAATTTTAATAGTTTAAAGGCATTTCTCATTTACCAGAGACAACTTTCCTTTACAATGCATTCAAGAATACAGAGGCATTTTGACTGGTTTCTTTAAAAAAAAACTAGCACAGTAAATATGCTACTATCAGAGAAATGATAAATCTTCAGCAATACTCCAAGTTGTTTTCCTTTGAATCTCAGCATGGAAACCCTTCTTGAATTTCTGGTGTAACATGGCTTATTTTACTATCAGATATCCGTTGTAACCATTAAAAAGTACAAGTTTCCATTTGTGTGTCCCAAAGCTACTTTTTCCAAAAGGCAACTGGACTTTCTTGGTTTATTCCAGGGGTGTCAAACCCGCAACGTCACGTGACATGTCGCAACGTGTCATGACTTTTTTCCCATTGCCGGCAATGGGGTGGCCCCGTTTTCGCCATGATGCATCCGGCCCGCAGGCCAGCAGTTTGACACCCCTGGTTTATTCTTTGAAAACATTTCGCTTCTCTTTCAAGAAGCTTCTTCAGTTCCATTTGTGTGTTTATTGGAAAAGCAGGGAATTAAAAAAAAAGAATTATTCATACAGTGGTGATGTCTTCATGAAGTCATCACTAACAAGTACAGTACAGTAGGAAGATGTTCATAGCTCATAACATATGCAGTGGCATCTTTTAAAAAATTGCAACCTTACATATTTTTCCACAAAAGTAATTTCCACTATTTTCAGTACTACCTGGAAACTGCATATACAATGATTATCCAAAACTACTTTGAAATAGTAGGTAAAAAAATCCAGATCAAAGGATATAAGTTGCTTTACAAAAATTGCATCCTGCCAATCAGCCTTGTTTTTAGGTTTTCTCAAGCTTCAATTGCACTCTTATCAATTGGACCGAAATAAGAATGTTCATAAACATGAGAAGTCAGCAAGTTGGTTCAATTAACATAACTCCATTCATAGGAGTTCATAAATGGCTTCATAAATGTTCTCATCTTAATAATTCAAAATTCTAGTCTATACAAGTTTGCTTGTGCAACATTGTACAAAATTTTAAGTACACTACCTTTTAATATATAAAGCACTTGCCAATTCAGACATTCCCAGCTTAATTTGAAGTCATTTTATTTCTGTTTTGACTATGACATTTCCTTTCATTTTAAAAACTGGGTGCTTATCTTTTATTTCTCAGCTTCACAAAATATAACAATGCCTGATGTAAGATAGGCTAAAAAGGAAGAGGAAGTAATTCTACTTATTGTCTGAATAAAGCACTTCATTATTTATAAAGGAAGACAACATTCATAACTTAGCTATTCTGGAGCTACAGATGCCTTTGCCTAAAAAAAAAAACCCCCACAAAAAACAAAATGCAGGTGTCAAAACAATTTTGAGACTTAATCATGTTTAGTAACAGGACTGGTCTTTTCTTCTTTGGGTTGGGAAAAAAATTCTCCCCTGGGCTTGAACTGATCTCCATAGCAAATAAGAATGCTAATGCTGAAGAAAGAATTGAAGTAAGGACTATTTCAGCCCACCTACTGTTTTAAAAAGTTGAATTATAGGACAGTGGGCAAAGCAAGCCTGTTACTTTTGCTCATGGAAGAAAACAAAGTAGCTTGCCAGTTTGACTAGTCCCTATATTTACATAAGCCTTCTAATCAACTCTTTTTGTACAAAGGAATATTAAATCACTTAAATCACACAATTAGCCAAATATTCTGATAATATTAGAGGCAATAAATGGAACAACAATTTTGTGTTCTCCCAAGAAAGGAGAAGGGGGGTGGTATCAGCTGTACTCAAATAGTTAAGACTGGAGGATAAATGGAGGCAGACAAAATGTGTGATTGTATTTATTTCCTTTATACTGATATAAACTTCACAGTAATCTTCTGAATTCACTTGCTCCATGAAAAATCAAAACCTCAGTTCTTAGTGTCCAAAGATTCATCAAAAAGAAGGCTGATATTGAAATAAGTGCCTATTATCCTATTTTTAAAAGCTTATTTCATCTGTTTTATTGGCCATTGCATAAGAGATTGCCTCCCTTTATAACAACTGGGGGGGGAAATAATTTAAAAAGTAGTGGCAGATCAGTCCCATCTGTGATACCTTGCTGCCAATCTGCTAAAATTGCCTTAATAAATGTGTGCCTTAATGGATGTATACAGCCTATATTTAGATTAGCTCTTTATCCCTGACTTATCACCCTTTCTGCTTGCTTGTCTGATGTGTCTTCTTTAGATATATGCATTCGGAAGAACTGTATTATCAGGCTTCAGACAAGGTCATTTTGAAGGTTTGTTGTCTAAAATGTCTAATAATAAAAATTTGCTATGACCATGTTGCTAAGATTGTAGCTGATACATCTTGAAAATGCCAGAGCTAAGAAAAATATTAGAGCTACCAAATCTGAGCTGTAGCAGCTGCATTTGTTTTTCTTGATCTTATTCTTATTTTTAAAATTGTAGGGATTTTTTTTTATCTTGAGTTATAGCTACATGTTAGCTAGGCAATATATAAGTTATAAAAAAACAAAACCTTGGAAAATATAGCCAATTACATGTTTCCCCCCCCCCTTGGATTTTTCTTGCAGAAATGCCAAGAAGGGTTTTTTCACACCATTTCAGGCCACTGCAGCCCCTGCAACTGCAATAACAACGCCTACAAGTGTCTTGATGGATCTGGTATTTGTGTGGTAGGTAATCTCGCTTGCTTTGCAATGTCTGTGAATGCCTTTATGATCCTCATATGTGGTCATTATTATGACTCCTGTCCCATGAAGTCAGATAATTTCTGATTTTTGTAAGCTTGCTTTTCTGTCCTCTAGGTTTTTTCAAGAGATTTAGTTTGTTTGTTGAATTTTTAATGCTGCCCATCTCAACTACCAAATGATTCTGGCTGGCTAGGAGGTTGCCTTGGGCTTTGTTTCACTGCTGAAATGCTGGCTCACATATGAATGATTGCTTTTTGAAGACCACAAGCCCACCATGAATGACTTATTGCGCATCCTCTATGTGTATGTCAGATGTCAGAACCCAATATGCAATGATGACATTTGTATAATTATCATCTCTACAAGGTGCATTTGGTGCCATCACATTTAGCTGCAGACACCATGGATTGCACTCCAGAATTTTTGTATTGGACAAAATGTCTCCACAGCTTAAACCAAATTTTCAAAACAGCTAACAAGAGACCCAAATAAGAATATAATGATAATTTCATAATCTCGTGTTTTTACAAGCTTTGAATTCAGACACCTTAATCTATGCAAACGTACAGGCACAAAGAAATCTGAAGCAAGATTTCTGAAGCAATAAAACAACAAAAGTGTCTTGTCAAATCATTCCATAGAAAATAACCAAAATGCTAACAAAAAGGTTTTGAATAACTTTGTATTCAAAAAGGTTTTGAATAATTTTGTATGCTATTGAGCACCCTTACTTCTAGCTCTGTGAAGCTGGCAGGTATAGGAATAAAGAAGTACTTGGGTTTTTGGAATTAGATGTATTGGTAGTGGGATAATACAACAGAATCTTGAAAGCCTACCAAACTAACAATTCCACACTACTTAGAGCTAGTGTACCTAAGGTGGAATTGCTCTGAATCGCCTTATCACCCTTCCTCTCTCTGCTGACTCTGGAATACTCTTCTGCAATAACCTTATTTCATCCCTTAAGTGAAGAAGCAACATGCCCAAGGTCTATTAGGTATTCCAACATACTTTAAGCTATAATTTATGCTACCATACATAGGTACATTAAAAATTAAAATACTAATTCAATCCAAACTAAAACCAAAAGAACAAAAAGAACATAAAAGTTTATTAATTATGTTAAGAAGGCCTTTCCACATTAAGTGTGAACTGTGGAGTCCTTGGAGCATTCTGATGTTGGTTGTTTGTTTGCAGAGTTTCATTACCCAACTAGATAACAATATCATAAGTGTGAACTGTATGGTTATATTCATCTCTTGCACTCTAAACATCCTATAACATTTGATTACTCCTAAAGTAAATGGTAGCTATTTTAGGGATCAAAACTGGAATCAAATATTAGGTATCCCTGAAGCTCTGGATTACCTCTAGAATTATTCCATGTTTGGTCAAGGTTGGGTGAACTCTGGCAGCTTAGTGACATACCTTGGGGATCAGAAACAGGTATTCTGACTGGCCAGCAAATTTGGGAAAGGTTTAGTTAGTTTTGTGAAAAGTTTAGTTGGTTCAGTTTATTTAGTTATAACTTTGGCAATTTCAGTGCTTATTAAAAATTCAAGGCATTGTTTAGCTAAGTCACAATTTTGCCATTTACTAGGCAACTACCACCATCACTTCCTTTTCCAGATGGGCAACCTCTTATTCTTTGCACAGTAAGCTTAAATTTTTCAGGAAAAAAAAGTCCAGCTACTCCCTTTAGGGGGAAAAAAAGGCAAATGTAAACATTCCCTCAGGATCTAAACCAGCATTGTCATGGATTTTAAAAGACTTATAAGGAATGAGACAACTGTTTAAGTCAACTTATCCTTAGAGGTTTTTTTAATCATTTTTATGGCCTCTGTAAAAAGGTTTATGGCTTCATTTCCTCTGCTTCTTTAAGCAGCACTTAGCAGTGAACCTGAACGTAACCTTAACCTTTATAGCCCCTATTAAAAAAATGTCTGGGTTGATATTCACTGGCCACATAAGCAGTGGGCACCAGACCCTTGCCAACCACTCATGCTTCAAAAAGTCTGCAAATTGGAAACAGAAGAATTAAGAATTGTGCAAAATAAGCTGTAGAGACTTGTTTGCTATTCAGAAATAACACATTTTATATATGTATTGCAGGTAAAGGCTGGGCTGGAGCAAGATGTGTCTAGGCAAGAACTGTGAAATAACATTTAAATATCTAAAAACAGAGAAAGCATCATCCTTAAAGAAAATAAACTGTCTGCTAAAATGCTTGCAGATTTTCTGTAATAGACTCCTTCATGTAGGTGCACACAGAGAGATGCTCAGTCTAAACCAATGGCAGCAGGATATGTCTAGTTCTTTACTGGACCAAGCAGGGGTAAAATATATCTTTGCAAGATGCTGAAAAAATATTTGTATCTCCACTCAAGTCAGGAGCAAATACGCAAAACAGCATTAATCAGAATGGTCCCTGTCTCGTAACAAACCCTTCATACACAAGTGGTGGTTTTTTTTTCAAAAATGGAACAGTCAAACTAACTTGAAATTGCTCTCAAACAATTTTGATTGTATATTCAAAATAGAGTACAGTGTACAATTCCTAATATTTTTCTTTCATCCTGCTTAGAGCCATTTTGGAAGAGAACAACATAAAAATACCATAAACGAAGCTTGCTTCATTGGCAAAAGTGGCATGGATTAGAGAAATCAGCCATCTCTGCATTCAGAACAAACTGCTATATTGAAATGCTCAGTATATTTCCATATTTTAATAATAATAATAATAATAATAATAAAAAAATAAAGTTGGAAGGGACCTTGGAGGTCATCTAGTCCAACCTCCTACTCAGGCAGGAAACCCTACACCATTTCGGACAAATGGCTGTCAAGTCTCTTCTTAAAAACTTCCAGTGTTGGAGCATTCACTGCTTCTGGAGGCAGGTTGTTCCACTGGTTAATTGTTCTAACTGTCAGGAAATTTCTCCTTAGTTCTTCTCTCTTTGATTAGTTTCCATCCGTTGCTTCTTGTCCTGCCTTTCTCTTGTAAATTGTCCTTGCATCAAATTCCCAAAATTGGGAGGAAGGAATGTTTCTAGAAGAAAAAGTATGGGGGGGGAATGGTCCTCACACATTTAGGTTTTAAAGATCATATGTAGGCAATCTTTGCCCAGAGGCTGACATTAAAAACTGCACTCCTTTCTGTGTACTTAAAAACTTTCTTTCTGTTTACTGAGAAAAAGATAAGAAAAGGGTGTTCTGCCTTTTCAACAAACAAGAATGCAAAATGACAAACAAAAACCGCGCAAAAGCCACCAAGAAATCTTTTTTACAACAGAAATAAATGAAACCATCTTCTTGGATGGATTGAAATATGGGAGATTGCAGCCTTTCTTTCTATTTCTATGCAGTCATTTTCTAAAGTAACCTGGCATACATCAGTATATTAAAGAACCCAAGCCTCTGAAATTTTGAATAAAATGAAGCGGCAGCAGTTTTTTTTTCTTTGTATCTAATCTATGATCTTATTCAAGAGCCTTTCTTCAATCATTAACATTTAAGAACTGGAACCATTCCTTAAAGCCGTATGGATGCTCTTGGAAATGAATTGATAATTACAGCTTAGCCAGCATGTTCATCAGTAAACTGATTCCAAGCAGGCATCAAGAAATGAATTCTTTAATATAGATCTCACTGTGAGCAATGATGATCAGGGTGGTGGTGGAATGGCTTATAGAACAAGAAAGGGCTGCACCAAGCAGCTCTGGGCAGGCTGCAGAAATATGCCTTCCAAAATTATATCTTGCAAACTATTTGGTTAGTGCTTTGTTAGCAAGCCTGACATGTTCTGCTTCAAAAGTCCAAATACAATTCTAAAATCTTATTTTTATCAGTCAATAAAAACCTGATCACCACATCAACACCGGGTTTCTTATACTGATTGCCAAGAGTGTTGACTTCAATAATTTCTGGGTAGTCGGAATAAGTAATTCGTATGCGTTCCTTCTCTCTCTTTCTCATATTATAGGACTGCCAAAGAAACACAACTGGAGACCACTGTGACCGATGTCCAGAAGGCTACCTGGGTGATGTGACCAGAGGGGCACCCAGCTTCTGCCAACCTTGCCCTTGTCCCTTGCCTCTGGTGGCCAAGTAGGCAAACTAATATTTATTTTCAAATTATGTTAGTTATTATAGCCATCGCTCCTGCTGCTGAAAAAAATATCACATCCAAACTTCATTGAGCTTTAATCTACCTAAAATAAATTACATTAGTGTATGTTGCCTGATGTTGCAGACATTATACTTAATCTTTTTTTTCTTTTATTTGTGATCTAACTTGTGTGTGAGACCCTTTGGGTCAGTTTTGACTCTTGAAGTGGTTTGCCATTACTTGTTTCTTAGGACTGAGGGAGAATGACTGGCCCAAAGTCACCAGTTGGTTTTGTGTCTAAGGCTGTACTACAACTCACAGTCTCCTGGTTTCTAGCCTGATGCCTTAACCACTGCACCAAACTTGAGGGAACAAATTTATAGTAGAAGTGTGCCTTGAAAAAGAAGTATCTATTTCTTTCAAGGATCTAGTTTAATTTCCTGGTTTGGGAACCATAGCAGCAAATTTGGGTACAGATGCTGTCAGGCAAATATGTCTCAAATCTTCAGACAAGACTTTTCAACTATATTATAGATCATGACAGCAATCCAAATTAATAGAAATGTTAAGGACGTTTACATATGTAAAATATATGTGATATATCCAGCTGAAGTATTCAGTCTTCTGAAGGAAATTCATAAGAGCCCATTATGAGGAGTGAATACTTATATTCAACTAAACAATCCATGATGCTTGGGTCATTGTTTCAGAGATATTTTGTTATCGGATTCCTCAATGGCTTCAGCAGTGTTATAGCTTCTAATGAACTTGAAAAGTTCTTAAAAATTCAGGGATGTATTCAGAGATGGATCTGCCTTCAAAGTAGCCCATATTGAACTGTATAACACAATCAAACATCAGGAATTGACCACAGGAAATGTTTTATGATTTTTTTGTATTGTGTCATAAAATGCTTTATGATAATTTTTGTCATAAAATGTTTTATAACATTTCCCTAATTCCAATTCCATGGGAGTTATGGGTTCTGGATTGGGGCATATTCTATAAGTTAGACCATTTAAGATAACCTGGTTCAAAATGTTTTACTCTATGCTGCACCATTTCACCCAGTTAAAGGTTACAGACACAAGACTTTTACTAATATATAGATAACATAGAATTCATGGTCATTTTTCTGGCACAAATCCTGAATAGTTCTGTGATCCTAATAAATTGTCACTTCTTATCCTTATAATTTCCATTTCAGTAGCAGCCCAATTTCATACAATTTTCGTAACCTTTAAGCCGACAGACTGCACGGTTGGCCTATTAGTCTTGCTTCCAAGGCATTTATTACTTTTTTCTTCCATGAATTCATACATATTGCTTACACTGCAAAAATACATTGTGGAAGACAGATGTTGAAACTGTAAAAGATCAAGTAAAAAATATCCTTGCCTACTTCTTTCCCTTTAGTAGATATATTATAGTGCAATTAACTATACTGTATGATTAAAAAAAAGGTTTCACAGTTTACAGTGCTCTATGCCTAATGTGGATAATGGTTTAGTAACATTTGGGATCTGTTCCAATAGGTGGAGATAAGGCCATTTGGTTTGTCTTTTAGATTTAAAGGTTTTAATAACATGGATAAAAGATGAACACACAAAAGAAAATATTGGTACAACAAGGGAAATGAATACAAGTCTATGGAAAACAATTACATTTACTCAGCTAGATTTATGAGAATGTCTTTAGATGAAAGGAACTCTTTCTTAGAGTGTGCCCTACATATTCGTAGGAGGTCACCCTCTGAGGAGCTGTGATGGTAAAAGGTATGGTATCTCCAAATCTATGAGATGCCTCTCCTCCCCCAATACACATGGACTGTTGAAAATACCCTTGTAAAAAAACATTCACAGCAAACTGAATTGACCTTGAAGAGCAACATGGAGAAGATTTAGTCAGGAACTGTGATCCAGTAAACCAGATTTTTTTATTCACTGACCATATCTCAGAGACATATAGCTAGCATACTGACATAGTAGGAAGGAATAAATAATGTCACACGAACAGATTTACCTAAAACAGTCCAGTATCACACTGTAATTTCCACCACGTCTGCCTTTTTCAGTGTCTTTTCTTTGCAACGTAGAGAGCCAAAGGTATATAAACTCAGGTTCTACATTTTCTTATGGCTGTTCAGCAAAATGCAAAGCTTTGTGGGAGTCCAGTATATAATATACTGTATAATGTACAGATAGTCTTTGACTTACAACAGTTCATTTAGTGACTGTTCAAAGTTACAACGGCACTGAAAAAAGTGACTTATGACCATTTTTCACAGTTACGACCTTTGCAGCATCTGCATGATCATGTGATCAAAATTCAGATGCTTGGCAACTGGTTCATATTTATGACCATTGCTGTGTCCTAAGGTCATGTGATCACCTTTTGCAACCTTCTGACAAGCAAAGCCAATGGGGAAACCAGATTCACTTAACAGTCGGATTGCTAACTTATCAGCTGCAGTGATACATGTAACAAAACTGTAGCAAGAAAGGTCATAAAATGGAGCAAAACTCACTTAACAAATGTCTCACTTAAGAACAAATGTTGGGCTCAATTGTGATCGTAAGTCGAGGACTACCTGTATTACTGATTACATGCCACAAAATTATGTCATTTCTTTAAAGTGATTTCATCGCTTTAAGGGAACCAACTTTGATCACAGCACAACATAAGAGTTTTACTGAAAAATGGGCAAGATCCTTAAAGTTCCAACATATTTTATTCTTGGTACAATTTTAAGGAAGCACAGAAACTCTATGAGAGGAGCTTGAGTTTCTGAAAATGTTCCTTTGCCAGAAGCCTTTCATCAGTTAAGGAAATTGGTTCAATTCAACCCACTTAGAACAAGTGTTGAATCACGCTCTAAAAGTGACACCTCTCATTAAATGTAATATACTGTCTTCTGTGACCTGAGATCTTGGAAAAAAATTATGTGGGAAAGGGGACAGATTTCCTTCTTTTTAGGGATATCTTTTTAATAGTGTGAGTTGCTAGAGCTATCATTCTCTCCGATCATCTTTCTCTCCTGTCCCTAAACTTTAAAACACTGAATGGAAAAATGCTTGTTAATCTCTAGTGTACACATGCAGGTAATTTCATGGAGACAAATGTTAATACACTATATGGTAAAATCCTAATATACTACATATAGCATCAAATAAATTCACTCTGAAGAACTTATGAAGAACTATGATAGGTATGTTTTTCTAGTATGCTTAACCAAAAAAAAAAGGACATCAATTTTTTGGCTTTTCAATCAATGGAGTTCTTATGTTGTTTTTCTTTCAAAGAATGCAAATGACCAGCTGTCTATAAGGAATATAAATCCTTCCATTCCCCACCATCCAGTCAGAGCTGAAGAAGCTTCTTGGATGAGAAGCAAAACATCTTCAAAGGAAAACAAGAAAGTACAGTTGCCACTTGAAAAAAAGCACCTTTGGGACAACCATGACCTGGATGACTGAGAATCTCCGTACACACTTTTCTTTAAAAAATTATCCAGTGCATATATTTACATTGTAAACTGTCTTAGGTTAAGCACCCCCATCTTCACTACCTACCATACACAGATACGCACACATATTTAGTTTCTTTTTGGAACCCAACTTTCACACATATTCTTGTTTGGAGGAAATACATCTTTCACAAAGGAATGGCTCTCTGTGTAGATTTTTGACCACAGAAAGGCAGAAACTTACAGGTTCCACTGAATGAAGCCACAAAGACTCCTTCAAGTTGAACTCAACTTCAGCATGCTCTTGGCGACAATATAGAAATGGATTGCTATTGCTTTCAAAAAAAATTTCAACTTCTTAGTTTAGTCTACAGCTATGGTAGTTTCTCATCCTAGGACAGGGGTGTCAAACTGCTGGCCCGCGGGCCGGTTGCATCATACAGAGGCCACGCCCACCCCAGCTCCGGTAATGGAAAAAAAGTCGTGATACGTCGCGACATATCACGTGACGAGGCGAGTTTGACATCCGTGTCTTAGAACTAACCTGGCCTGATCTGCTTAGCTTTATGAGATCATCCAAAATTAACTAAATGTTGTCACCTGCTGAGGCTTTAACCCAAAGTAGACTTTTCCCCATTCAGTGCTGTTATTTATTCTGATTTCTAACAGGCGTCTTTCCATTTTCTGCAAATTCTCTATAGAAAATGCTTTACTATTCAACAGACATGCATATATGCACCCCTTCACCCCACCAGATATCTAAACCAGAATTTATTCTACTATCTATATGTATCAGAGGTCATTTTATTTTTTCTTAGAAAATAAACTTTTGAATTGCAAAATATCCTGCCATTATCTTTAGGATTTCCGTTTATTTGCAACCCCATTTCACATCTCCATCAAGGCAAGGAATGTTTCCTAACTCATCTTTCCATCATCGTCATGAAAATTTTGCCAATTAAGTGCAACTGATTTAAAATCTGGTTTACGTCTAATTGATCCTATCAAGAGCCACATTCAAAGCTACTGTGCTATGTGCCCCTTTCAAACAAAAGAGACATTCTCCAATTAATAGTTTAAACAAAGGACACATCCATTTTTCCCTGCCCTTAGAGTGGTTAGGATTTGGGGTATACATTCTCAAAGTATTATTGTCGTTATTATTTTCACTTTATTCACTTTTCCTTTTACATTAAAAATGTGTTATTACAGGAATGTAATTCCTTAAAAGTTATGGGAAACAAAGGCTTGCTTTGCTGTTTTGCAACAAAGAAACTAGCTGTATGAGTAACACAGAATAGGGATTTATGAAGTCTGACCAAAAATGTATCAAGTTCTTTAAACTGGCAGCTTCATTATTTACACAGTTGTTCTTGGAACTCATCTGTAGGGATTATGGTGGATTTTCTGACCAGGCATGGGGGGGTCTGGAAGATTATCTCCATTCGTATCGGATAGCTTGGGAACTTGTAGAAGAATCCTGGGACAACTGAACACCAGTTATTTCAAATGTCAGCATATGTGATTAATTTTTTTTAATTCCCTAGAAATTTTTTTAAACTCTTACAAAATATACAGAAATACTTCTAGCTTATTATTATGATGTCCGGAACTGGAGTTCCTTTCAATATATAAGGAATTAACTCTGTGTAAAATAGGTAGAGGAGAAAAATACTCCAGGGATGAAACAGAGTTGAAATGATGTCATTAAAATGTTAACAAAAGGCAATGTGTGAGTACTATTTTTCATGGCAATCTCAAACAAAAGTCTCTCTGACCTTATAAACATCTCCAAACAAGGGAAATAAATGCACTCATAGTAACTCTAGAGAATAGTGGCTTAGACATGCAGATGAAATAGAACAGAAGCCAGAATCTTTGGATCATTTTTTTGTATTTAAAAAAAAAATACAGTGTCTTTATTTGCATTTGATTAACTACTCAACAATCCCATCCGAATTCTCTGGAGGTTATGGGCTCCATACAGCCAATCCTGCTGGTGTTAGAAGAACTCACTTCCGGCCACCTGATCTGAAGGGAGTTGTTTGAGATTTACCACCCACCTGTTACAGCACCTACAGTATGTTCTATATTTTGGATAGCTAGGTAACCTGGGAAGAAACTAGATTAATAATCCTTGCTCTGGGGAAAAAATATGTGTATATTATTTCTGTAACCAGCATTGTCTACTCAGTGAGTCTGACAAAATGGACTTTGGCCCATAAAGTTTATGCTACAGGAAATATATATAAAAAACTGCCTTGTGATTTGGGTTTTGGAATCCAGAATTCCTCAGGAGGAGATAGAATTGCCAAATATTATTGAGCAGGCAAAGCATGTGATTCTTTAATGAATAACACCATCTGTAGCAAATGTACTGTATCTTTTGGTTACTAAACAGCATAGTTACTGAATAGTTCTTTTGTGTCTTAGTTTGTAAGTTATAATAGGCCAACTTTCAAAAGCTGAGTAATATTTGAAAAAAGAACCACTACAAGAAGAAATAAAATATCTAAAATAATGTGAATTAAAGTATATTATTATATTATCAGGGTAGTATGCAAAGAATATCCAAACCAGACAGTTAAAAAAGGTAGTATTGTTATAATGCTTATCATAAAGTTTCCCAACTAGTTTCCCAATTGTCATTATAATGGCAGAGAATTTTGGAAACTGCAGTCCAAATATATTGATAATTTTCCAGATTGAGGAAAGCTAGTTTATAGTATTCATATATAACTGATATGATGCATTAGTTCCCTACCCAAAATAAAAGAATACTAAAATCACACAGTTAATTTATTCTTGCGCATTATTGAAAAATCAGATGTTGCCCTTCATTTGCTTTTCTCTGGATTTCTCTAACGCATCCATAATTTCAGAGATCCAATATTTGTGCATTCCAAGACAGTAACTGTGGCAAGGACTGATACAGCTGCAAAAATTAATCTCTGCTCTCTTTTCTTTTCTTTCCTGGGGAAAAATAGAGTAGAAAAAAAGTGTTATTTCCCAGCCATATTTGCTCCCTCCCACTTCCCTTTTCAACACTTTTATTTATTTCCCCACTGAAGAGTTCTTACAGCCTGGAAGCTTGCATTACTTTGCCTTTGCTCTAATAAAAGAACTTATCTCAAATAGATTTCAGTTAAAAGAAAATTTTCAGATTGTAGATTGAGTTAATTTTTCTTTCTTTTTTAATAGTCTTATAAAGGCTCCAAAGCAGGCAATTGCCTACGGTTTGAATCTAATTAACTTCAATGGAATCTGAATGAATTATGTTGTAAAGGTTCTAAGAGGATCGTGTATATAAGTTATACACCACTTGGCATTTTTGGCAGCAATAATTCTCCTTCAAAGCAGCCAAGGACTGAAATGAAGGGAATGACAGACCCTGAACCTATGTGTTCATACTGAAACCAGTTGGGAACAAATATGATTTCTCTTTGTTCCTCTCCTATTGACAACCAGCATAAATAACAGCTACTTCATTTATTAATTATATTATTTGGAAACTAGCATTCCCACTTTGAAGTCATTTAAAACTGGCTAGTGAGGTCATTACTTATCTTACCTTCTTGTGACCTCAATTTTATCTCCTAGGAGTGGCTAAACCTTAGATCAGGATGAGGTATTCTAGCATTCAGCGATAAATGTACAAACGTTTTCAGCGTAAACCTATTGAGGTTCTGTATTATACAGATTACATTCATAAGTGTGTGAGTAATCATTTCTAATAATGACTTTTTAATATACTTTTAGCTTTGGAGTCTCCTGTTACAGAAAAAATGGAGTGGTGCGCTGTAAATGCAAAGAACATTATGCAGGGTCAAACTGTGAAAGGTAAGGATAAGTTTTAAGAATTATAAATCTCAATATTGATTATGACAATATATATATGATTTAACAGGTAAAATTTCTTCTCGTCCCTGCACTTAAATGGAGGGGAGGAAATCAGTAAGTGTTCATATACTACAATAATAAAAGAAGAAAAAAAGGTGGACCTCATATGTTGTGGTACATGTAATTTAGTTTACCAGACTAACTGAAAGTAAACTGAGGGGGTTTATAACATCAACATCCCAACAAATGCTTGCCCTGTAGAACTCCTTGAGGAATAATATTAACTAATTTTATCAAGTTAGAAATGCAGTCGCTTTGCTTCTCTAGTCCTGGCGTCAACTGACTCATCACATTCATATGCAACTCACAAGTGTGCAAAGTACCCATCACACTTTGGGTGCATAAAAAGCCCCCATCTGTTTTGAGGGGAGGAAAGGAAGAGAAGCGTAGGATAGGATATGTGAATCAAATGAATGCAAATGGAAACTCAAATGAATGGGAAGAACAACCTATAAAGGGGTCTGCACTTGCATTATCACTTTTTTTTAAACAAAACATTAAGGGGCATAGGAAGCAGGCTGCTGACAGCATGAAGTTGTCGTATGAGCATTAAGAATTATGTAAGAATGAACTGCATTTCAGTTGATTTCCCATTGAAAGGGCAAGCAGCACCCAATGGCCCCAGGATACAATGTTGTTGTTTTTTAAAAAAAAAACTCGTTTCAAATCTCTTCAACACCTGCGTCAGAAAATTGAAGAATATATCAAGCAGATGAAATGTGAAAATTATATTGCAGCATGACCTTTTGGCATGATTTTTTTTATAATTTATTTTCCTCACCAATCTGCTCTTTCAAAGATATCAGCAGCTGAAAAGGTTGCTAGTAATATTTAATGAAAGACGTTGGTGTTAGATAAGTGTAGGGCAGCAGTGCAAATTTCAATGTTGGAACTCCGGGGATCAGAGCAATAGATCAGACTTCTGGGTGTCAGAAATGCTCCAGGTTTTTACCTTATTGTTGTTGATTTATCCCTCCAGAATGCCACCAGGGGTAGGCAACCTTGGCTCTTTTATGACTTCTGGCTCAGGAATTCTGGGAGTTGAAGTCCACGAGTCATAAAAGAGCCAAGGTTGCCTACCCCTGCACCAGGCCAAAAGATCTGAAAGATATACGTATTAATAATTGCTGGGTTTGTATTTTCACTCCAGATGTGCTCCTGGTTATTATGGAAACCCTTTGGTGATTGGCAGTTCTTGCAAAAAATGTGATTGCAGTGGCAATTCGGATCCTAACTTGATCGTTGAGGATTGTGATGAAGTGACAGGCCAGTGTCGCAACTGCATGCGTAATACCACAGGGTTCAATTGTGAACTCTGTGCTCCTGGTTATTACGGGGATGCTAGAATAGCCAAAAAATGCACAGGTACTACATTTTGTAAAATATGTGATTTGTTCCATGGATTTGCATGAAAAATGGACCCTCTGTTGACTATTTATTTATATTTCATATTTCTAAACCACCCATCTCCCTCAGAAATATTTTACTTTTGGTGAGTTTATAGCATACAACAACAGGTTTTATGGATATATAAAATAAAGTTGGGAATATAAACATAAAAAAACAGCAACAGAATTGTTCAAGCAGGAAACTCTATACCCGTGGTGCTGAACCTATGGCACGTGTGTCACAGGTGGCACGCAGAGCCCTCTCTGTGGGCACGTGTGCCGTCACCCCAGTCCTAGGCCTTCAGCTGGGTTTTATAAAACCTTTTCGCTTTAGGCCTTCACCGCCGTGTGCAAAAAAAAAAAAGGTTCAATCAATCAATCAATTTCAACTTCTCGCGGGGAAAAAAAGATCTCGCAAAGTTGGAATTGATTGACTGAACATTTTAGTCCCACCCAGTCTGCCGTTACCACCGCAGCCATGCCCACCCAATTGGCCACACCCACCCAATGGGCCACACCCACCCAATGGGCCATGCCCATCCGGCACACGACGATACATAAGTGGGTTTTGGGTTGCAGTTTGGGCACTTGGTCTCTAAAAGGTTCGCCATCACTGCCCTATACCATTTCAGATAAATGGTTGTTCAATCTCTTCTTTAAAAGCTCCAGTGTTGTAGGAACATTGCTAAGGAACATTGCCACTAAGCTCAGACCTTTCATTTAAATATCATATAGCTTATAACTGGAGATATACTTCCTAGTGCTCTGAAAATTATTTCAGAGGGAATCTTGCTTCTTTGTGTCTTTACAGTAAGGCAGATTAATATACTGACATTATTATCCATAAAGGGTATATGTCTGCTTTGTAGTAATGCATTAATCAAGCAGTGTACACATTCATATCACAGTAAAAACCAAGCCAATCTAGAGACTAACCTAATTTTAGAAGTATAATAAGACAAAACTGCCAAAAAGTTTTCATGTATTCCAAAAATGAACCCTTTAGAAGCCCAACATTTAAAAATTGCACACGCAATAATAAATAATTTAACCTTTCAAGCAGAATAAGGTTTTAAAAGGACCTTTATATTACATTCATGCTAACAGTCTGTTAATTGAGATAGTACACACATACGTTTGAGAACTTTGTCCACCTTCTCTATAGGAGTTAGGTAGGTTTAGTTCTCACCTGTAGCATTTTGAACACACCAACACTATAGAGAAATATAACCAGTTTTATTCTTAGAATTCAGAGATTAAAAGGTAGATATGAAAAATAATGCAAGAATTTTTTTTATCAGCGTTATAGAGTTAGGGCATAGAAATTGTAAATTGGCAAGCATCTAATGGGAAATCACAGATATTCTATTAACATGATTATGCAAATGAGTCCATTACCAAAATAGCATTATTTTGTAAATTGTAAGAGCGTAGACATTCAAAATAATAATAATAATAATAATAATAATAATAATAATAATAATAATAATAATAATAATAATAATAATAATAATAATAATAATAATAATAATAGTAATAATAGTAATAGTAGTAATAGTAGTAGTAGTAGTAATAATAATAATAATAATAATAATAATAATAATAATAATAATAATAATAATAATAATAATAATAATAATAATAATAATAATAATAATAATAATAATAATAATAATAATAATAATAATAATAATAATTAATAAATAAAAAGTTGGAAGGGACCTTGGAGGTCATCTAGTCCAACCCCCTGCTCAGGCAGGAAACCCTATACCATTTCAGACAAATGGCTGTCCAGTCACTTGTTAAAAACTTCCAGTGTTGGAGCATTCACCGCTTCTGGAGGCAGGTTGTTCCACTGGTTAATTGTTCTAACTGTCAGGAAGTTTCTCCTTAGTTCTAGGTTGCTTCTCTCCTTGATTAGTTTCCATCCGTTGCTTCTTGTCCTGCCTTCAGGCGCTTTGGAAAATAGCTTGAGTGTTACTTTTTGTATGTCAGAAATTTCCTAAGAGCTGTTATGCTGCAAACTTTCTGAGTTGTTTCACATATAAATTATTTAGGTCGTGATTAAAAAAAAACATTTATTGTTCAATTGCAATAATTGTTTCTAGAATTATTTTCTGATTTATTGCATACTTTTTCCCCAAACCTGTAGGTCCATTTCTTGCTTTATAGAAAAACAACTGTTATCAAATGTCACAATGCCAAATGCCTCGTGTCTTAAAATAACAGGATTTGTAAGGTAATGCATAAATGCAGCATTAAATTCACTGAGATCTCTGCAGAACCATATAGTCATGTTCAATATAGACACGTAAAAAGGATGTACATACAATGAACCTCTTTGATCAAGCAAGTAAAGGCTAATAAACATAATCATCCAAATAACTAAACCATTATTAAGATATATACAAGAGCCAGTTTGGTGCAGTGGTTAAGGCACTAGGTTAGAAACTGGGAGACCTTGACTTTCAATCCCACCTTAGGCACAAAGCCAACTGAATGACCTTGGGTCAGTCCCTTTCTCCCAGTCCTAAGAAGGAGACAGTGACAGAAACCACTTCACTAACAATCTGCAGGGTCTAGTCCAGGCAGTTACCAGAAGTTAACGCTGACTACAACACCTCCTCCCTCCCCCCAAATTTCCAAGAGGGATAGTATAGAGTAAGATACTGAATCTGTATGCTAAAATAAGATTTAAACTATACTATATTGTGATTAATGCTTGTCCAAACATTTTTTTATCTTGATCAACTATCAGTCAGCTATTTTTCTAAGCCTATTGGCTTTGGATTATATCATTTGAGGAAAGGGAAAGCATATCTTGGCCTCATAATATAAAATCCTAGATGTAGCTTGGCTTCTAATGCCAAATTATTGATCAAATTCAGGCTTAGGACATAGAATGGCTTTCCTCCTGTCTGGTCTTTCTGATGCAAGAACCTGAACTAACATTTCGGGATCATAAGTATGATGTTACAATTTTGGGGTTATTATGTAACATCTATTTTTATTCACTATTTTAAGCCCCACCCCCCTACAAAATTGTATGTATTAACAGCATAAAGAGTCTTGACATCTGTAACCAGTCATTGTATCTGAACTTAGAATAGGTACGCTGCTGTAGCTGAATGAATAAGCTCCAGAATGTTCATACATGATGCAAGGGGTCAGGGTATAAAAACATCACCTTTCTTATACGCCCATGCAGTGCCTTTTTAGAGGATGGAGGGCAAGAGATTCGCAAGCCACAGCCAAAGTCTAATTCAGTATTTTAGATGATCAGATGGATCAGTATTTTTCATATGAGGATGAAAAGATTCATTAAAATATAATGTCAAGAGTTATTTCACTATTTCACGTGTCTGCCTATGTGCCTGATTCTTGGGCAACTGACCTCAATTGACAAAAACAACAGAGAGAAAAATTCATATGGTCAGGAGCTTTGGACAGCAATTGAGATGGCTGTAGACTGAGAGTAATGTAGAACAAAACGATTGAGGAAATAAGCACCAGGGAAAGGAAAATAAAATGAAGGGAGTTTGAGAAAATAGATACAGAGTTATTAAGAAATGAAGGTTCAAGTGTACACTGTAGAGCCTCCGGCTGGATAAATGGCATGTAAAAGATATCTCAACTCACAGAAGGGGTGATGGCATGGGAAGTATTCAGAAGGGACCCTCCCTGGTTTTACAGAGAGTAAAAGGAAAGGAGGGGAGAATTACTTTCAGTCTTGCAAGATTCTATTAATGTAAAAAAAAAAACACGAAAAAAGGAAGAGCTAGTACTTCTTATCTAGACCAGAGGTCCCCAGGGAGAACCAGGGTCCAGTTCCGTGGAGAGAGGTTTTTCTGTGGACTGGAGGGGGCGTGGTTTCATGTACTGCCTGCATCCCGCAGATGGGGCTTTGCTTGTTTGCGCAGATCAGTTTCTGGCATGCCCCGGCCCAGTGCCAGTCCACGGACTGGGGGTTGGGGATCCCTGAATTAGACTACCTCAGAGAGCTCATAATATCCCAGTATGAAATAATTATTTACTTGCATGCTTACAGTCTTAAACAGCTGCACAGTAATAAATTGACCTGTCTTTTCCCAGCATGCAACTGTGGAGGAGCACCTTGCGACCGTCGAACAGGACAATGCCTCGGAGAACCTCCCATGCCTCCTCCAGTCACAGATTGCCCAGATATCAGTAAGAGGAGCAGGGATGTGGTCTGTTACTACACTCAGTCCTTCTTCCCCATGTTTACATCTCCAAATTATACATACTCTGGGTTCATTTGGGCCAGCTCTAGTTTATGGAATGATAGAGGTAAAAGAGGTAGACATTAGAATAGATAATCGTTGACTTACAGTACGACTACAATTGAGCCCAAAATTTCTGTTGCTAAGCAAGACAGTTGTTAGGTGAATTTTGCCCCAGTTGTTAAGTGCATCACTGCAGTTGTTAAATTAGTAATGCAGTTGTTAAATGAATCTGGTTTTCCCATTGACTTTGGTCATAAGTCACTATTTTCAGTGCCATTGTAACTTCAAATGGTCACTAAATGAACTGTTGTAACTCAAGGACTACCTGTACATTAAAGTTTGGCATGGGAAATTACCTGAAGTAAGACTAGGCAGCCTGTAGTTCTCAGGTCTCTGGAAGACCTTCTGTTTAGCCAGATGCCTGAACAAGAGGCAAGAACATGTTAGGAAAAGGAAGTAAGAGAGAAGGATGGAAAAGAAGGGTTTACCCATAAACTTTAGCTCTGACCATCCATGCCTTGTCTCAACTCCAAGATGTGACTCCCAAGAAATTACCCCTGAAGGAATGTTGGTCCTCTCTTTTTTTTAAAAAAAAATGCCCCTTTCCACAATGATTCATCTGGAGAAGGAAAGGTTCAACCTAGGAAAGGCTTTTCAAAGAGGAGACAACCTGGGACAAAACAGGATGAAGGCTTCTACACCAAAGGTCCAATCTGCCTTGGAGCCACATAGATAACCTTAGTCCCACTGGAATCTTAGACAGTTGTTCTGCATATTTCAATGTTCAGTTTATGTAGCCAACGTTTGAACAAAATAACTGAAAAGCTAAGTCAAGTGCACTTGCTAAATGTAATGTATCCTATTATTTTGAAGGAACATTTAGCACTAGCACTGATGGTGTTACCTAATTTGGGTAATGAAACATCTGCAAGAAAACAATCAAGCTCAAAGAGTACCAAGGACCCCTCATGTCAATCCTGAGCTACAAATATTCTCCTTTATTGATTTGTCCATTTTCTTTGCCAGTGATGGCCACCCCTCAATATATTTAGGAATAAAAAACTGGATTTTATTGGGGGGATACTTTTGGGTTTTGGCCATAAATTAATAAAGTAACTAGGTAAAAATTCCAAATTCAGTCTTGATTTCTAGCTAACTTCAGGCCCAGATCTTTCTTTTGTGAAATTAAACTATGGATAGGTTATTAAACAGGGACTGACACCTTTTCTTCTGTGTATCTCTGTTATTAAATCTGGTATTCACAGAGATAAACTGTTTCAGAAATAAAATCTGTATAGTATCCCATTAAAAATAAATCCATTTATATTTGGAAAATTACTGATTAATAGCCATAGGAGTTTTGTTTTTCTTTTTTTGTATTCTGGAATAGTTGGTTTCTTTTGCTTTTAATTAATTCTTCCACTTATGTGTTAATTTTTCTTTTGCTGTCCTGCAAAATGGCATTTCCTATAGTTTCCTAATTATATGCTGTACTTGTTAGGTAAGGCAATAGGTGTTTCACTTTAGGAACACAGTATACTAAGGTTATTGTTTTTTTTTTGTCAATTTAAAGCAATCTAGAAGTGTGAAATGATTTGGGTACAACATTATATACTTTTGATATAAGGATTTTATTACATCAATATTAGAGGTAATAACTGCACAACAAGAATCTGAATATCTTACTGTTAATTCCTTGTACTGTACATCCTTTTGGCAGATTTTTCCTAAATGAGGAAAACAAGCAGGAAAGAAAAGACACTTGAGTTTGCAAGGTTCTAACAAGAATGTGTATCCCTTTTCAACTGTCTGCATTTTCATTTATTGCTAGGCTGTGACAAATGCGTTTGGGACTTGACTGATGATATCAGCCTGGCAATCCAATCCATGGAGGAAAGCAAAGAAATTCTGCTAAGCATCTCCACTGGAGTTGCAGCTCACAAACACTTGCACGACCTCAATGCCACTACTTTTATCCTCAAGGTACCTAATTTCTTCATTCTTCAATCTCTTCGGAAGAAATTGTTTGCGGAAACAGCTTCCGTTCAGAGTTAAAGTAAACAGGAGTGGGGAGATTTAGCTAAAATCTGTGTGGTGGGAAAAAAGAAGAAATGAAAGCTGAGCCACTACAAAGAAAAAAATAATTCTGTTCCATTTTAAATTTGCTCCTTCCTCAGCTACTATTTGCCACGAAAAATAGAACACATGACAACATATGATATCAGCAGTTGGATACATAACAGGGTGCCATAGGGAAGATGGTCAGGACCTAATTTTCATTGCCACAGAAATTAAGATCAGAAATAACAAGTACAAGTTACAACTACCAAGAATTATTTAAATATAAGAAAAACTTCCTGACAGTAAGATCTGTATAGCACTTTATTGTGAGTTCTCTCTTACAGTTTTTAAGAAGAGACTGGACAGTCACCTTTCGTGACTGTCATGGCTAAATATATTCTCCTACACATCTCAGAGGATTAGATTAAATGACCTTTGGGGTCCCTTCCAATTCCACAATTCTATGATTCTATAAATAGATCAAGTGATAGTCTGCAGAAATTTCAAGCTCAGCAAGTTTATATAAGTTATTAACTTCACAATGAAATAATACATGATATGCGTACCTTGGTCACTGCAGATTTATTACCACTGAGGCAACTTCAATTTCAGCTTGCACAACCTCCTGACACAGTTCTTTGATATACTAAGTTCATATATTCATTTAGTTTGTATCAGTGGAAATTTAGATACATAGAGATGAGATAGAGATAGCTGAGAGAAAGAGATGAAGATAAAGAGATATAGAATCGTACATACACTGGAGATGAGTATAGTGAATGGACAGTGTCAGTCAAGAATAAAAGAGATTTTGGTTTGTTAATTCCCGTTCAGTTGTGGTTGGTTCCTGTAAGCTTTTAGTTGTCACTTTTTGCCTAAACTATTTTGCTAGGGTGCAGTAAGGTATTAACAGAATAACAGAGTTGAAAGGGACCATGGAGGTCTTCTAGTCCAGGGGTCCCCAACCCTCGGTCCATGGACCAGTACCGGGCCACGGCATGCCAGCAACTGGTCCGCACAAACAAGCAAAGCCCCATCCACAGGTTGCAGGCAGCACACAAAACCATGCCCCCTCCAGTCTGCGGAAAAACCTCTCTCCATGGAACCGGTCCATCCAATTTCTTCTTAAAAGGTGAAATAGAGAGAGGGGGAAAAGAGATAATCTATGGATTCCTCCCTTTGAAAGAAATGGAGGGGGAAGTGAATATACAACTGCAGAGTAATTCTTGCCTCCAATCAGCTATTGGAAAGCTGTATGGGAAAAGGTGGCTTCTCAATGGTTGGGTTTTGTTTTTTTAATGATCAAAAAAATGAGGTCATTTTTAAAATAACTTGGATGAAGGGCATTTTCCAGGAATTACTGTAAGCAAGAGGAATGCATTCCTTTGATTCTGCTGGGTCTCTCGATGACTTTTAATGTCATTGCTTGTAAGATTTTTTTAATGTTAATGGATTGAAGCTGAAGACAAGATGCTAGGCAGGAAAGGGCAGAGCTTCTGTCTTTCCTGGAGATCTAGTCTCAGAAGTGATGTTAATATTGTAATGCTTGTTTAGCACCTTGGCTGGTGGCTAAAGCAAGGAGGGATGGGGGGGGGAATTAACATTTTGGAGACTGAGGATGAAAGCCTCTCAATGGGTGACATGGAAGAAGCTGCACTCCACAAAATGGATGGGGTCAAAACAAAGAGATGGGGGAAAAAATTTTCAACTAATTTTTTTCAATTAAAAGAAACAAAAGGCATTAAGAGTAGTTAACATAATCGCTCTCTGTGTATTTTTCACATGACGATATGAACTGTGGTGATTTCTTGAAGCAATTCTTTGCCTGTGGTTGTCCCACAGGTTCTATGTTACACTATTATTGAACGACAACATGAAAATGTTGAAGAAGGTCATTTGAAGTTTGGGTTTTAGGGTCACCACTCACTTTTTGGTCTCCTTGCTTTCTTCTTCAGAGAGGGATATTATAGTTCTGAATATTGCTTCAAAATGGTGATGGAATTAATGTGGAGTAACCATTGAAAGTCAATCTTGCTAAGACAGATGTTCTAATGATTACTTGAAGATTCATCCTGTATTGAGCAGAATGGCATTTCTTTCGAAAACAGAGAAGATTCTTCTGAGTTTGGTTTCCACCTTGGATGCCCAGGTTCTGAGCATTTTCCAGCAATGCCAGTGTTTACCTGAGGCTGAGCTACGTAGACCCATACCTGGGAAAGATCTGGTCAGAGTGATGTATATCTCACAGAATAGCAGAATGTAGGACGTTGGAAGGACCATAAAAGTCATCTAGAATGCAACTCACTGCATTTGTTCCACCATATCTCGATTGCTGTTCTGCTCTATACTGTATACAGTGGTCTTTGAAAAGCAAATAAAAATACTGCAGCAGATTGGCTAGCAGAGACAGTATATAGAAAATATGACTCCCATTTCTTGAATCAGCTATACCGTACTCTCTGTTTCTAGTTGCTATTTGACCTTTAAAGCCCTGAACATTTTAGAACCAGAATATCCAGTGAATTGCTTTCATATATACAACCTTCCCCCTATTTTGATATTATTTTGGAGAAACCTTTTATGTCTTAACAATTCCTGAAACTCCTCAGAATTAGGTAGAGTACCATTGAGCAATTTTGATGACACATGAAATTCTTCAATATTTCTGCATGAAAGGTCCAACTCATTTTCTCATTAATAGCTTTCTGAAAGTTGGTACTAAAACCTAAAATATTAGTATGTGTTGTCCAGTTGAAATAGTTTGATTGCGGTTCCATTCTCTTTCTATAAAACCTAGCGTAAATTGGACTGTTAATGTATTGATTTTTATCATAAATATCCTTGATTTCTTGAAATAAACTGGGCAATCAATGCTCAAAGTAAATCAAATAAATAAGAAATAATGGGAAGCATAAAATGGAGGGAAAAGAATAGAAGGAGGAAGAAGAAGGAAGAAATGGAATTTTCTCTAAATGGATCTGTATTTACTTCCCTAAAGTGTTTTAAAAGATTGGCATGAGCAGGATGATAGGTCATATTCTCAGTATAAATCTGGTTTTGCATTTTAAACAGCTAGACCATGTTCTTATCCATAGATCATGGTCAAAAGAAAAAGAGGTAAATATTATTATCTGGATTGCCTATGGCCACTTGATACTTATCAAAACTACATCTGTTAAAAGGGGAAAGCAATTGTCTTCCATCATATCTAAGGAAAAGATAAGAGATTCTGGACTTAAGGAGCAAAGAACTACATAATAGAGTTTCAACAATTAATATAACATATATATCTATAAAGATAGATGTCAAATCAGCTTCATGAATAGATTTTATGCTTATTTCTGCCTCTGAGTGTGCGCCCGTTTGTGTATAGATTTAGAAAGGAAGATAAAACTAATACAAACTAATATAAATCAGAAGGAAAAAATAAACAGAAAGATGCAAGAAAATAAAAAAGTTTTGCTTGTTGATTCCTTGTGCCTGTGACAGAGGGTCCTCTGCAATATTCACTAGTGTGGCATGCACAGATATGCAAACTAGTAGGTGGTGTGGAAAAAGAAAAGCAGAACCAGAACAGGAATGTGAAGCCCCATGTAGAGACTTTTTCCTATTAAAATTCAATCAAGCACTAAATAAACATCAGTTAATGATAACATAACTCTCATAACTTCCGCCTTATGTCTGAAATCCATTCCAATCTTCTGATTCTAACATTCAGAACTTCATGACTGCATTCTTGTGATGAAGCTCATTAATACATGTATTCCTAAGGTAATTGGTTTGTAAGTACCATGAAAGAATGAAGATAATTTTTAACAAAGATGTTTGTATCATTGTTCTATTCAGGCAAAATTCTCTGAGAAGAACAATCATTCTGCTCTTCAGACAACCCAGGTTGATAATGCTGTAAATGAAATGACAGAATTTCTCAGGAATATTGATGCCCTTGATGAAAAGGTTTGCTTATTATGTTCATTTTCTTCTTATATTTCTCTTGCCCTGAGCAGGATCAGGTTAACAATGCTAAAAAGGTAAACTGCTAATTCCATGAACCAGTAATACTATCAGTATGAGCTTGAAGAATAAGTCCTGGTAAAATAAAATGTAATGGTATAGTCCATGACAAAATAATTAAAATGATAATAGCTAGGCAATATTTTTATTAGAACTAAACTAAGCATGAGTTCAAAAGTTAAGCAAAAACAGATTAAATAACAAAGTTCATATTTTTTTTCAAGTAAGCATGATTGGCTCCTTTTTAACATTCCTCAACAGATCCTATATCTTTCCGTATATATCGTGGGCAAAATTTTGAAAAACATGAAAAGTGTAATGTCGTAATGTCATATATTCCCTACTCTGGACTTTCTTTCATTTCCAACAATCTTAGTGCTAATTGTTTCTATTGCATGAGAACACAAATGTTTTATTTTCATTTCTATATAAGCTGTGGTGTCACAGTGGTTAGAATGCCCACAGTTGAGAGTTCGATCCTGACTGGCTCAAGGTTGACTCAGTCTTCCATCTTTCTGCAGTCGGTAAAATGAGGATTCGGATTGTTGGGGGCAATATGCTGATATTTGTAAGCCACTCAGAGAGTGCTGTAAAGTACTATGGAGTTGTCTAAGTCTAAGTGCTATTGCTATTGCTGTTTTAAAAAAACAATGTGTAAAGCTGTATTTTGTTGTACTGTATGTTAATGTTTTGAAGGCTATGCTCTTCTAATAATTTTTTGTTTGGAAAATGTTGACTGTTAGACTAAAAACAAAAGATTTGTCAAACCAATAGATTTTTAAAATAATTCTCTTAAAATCAGGCTCCAATTGGAAATTTCAAATAATTTGGAAAAAAGACCATGTTGGCACATCTGTATTAGAATTTGCATTATAGTTTTTGCATGTTCCAGCAACTGTGATCAATGGAGGGTACAGCAACTGCAGAAAAGAGTTCGGATTCTATATAGGCAACCTCAAGACTTCAATTTGTCCATTTCCATGATACAAGATACCAGGAACAATGTACAAAACAATGTTTATACAATTATATTTGGCAGAAAACTCACCTATATAATAGACTAGAGGACCAACTCTCAGGTAAGTGTAATGAGGACTGTGGCCTTAAATGAGAGTCAGTTAGAACTTAAGCAAATAGAAAATGGAACAAAATCATAGGATGACACAAGACTGTTTTGCAAAAAAATACCTATCACTTTATGACTTTTTTTCTTGCAGCACTATCAAATGTTACATAGATCTTCATGTCAGAAGCCATATCTGGTTATGTTATATAGTCTTTTTCATGCTATAGATTTAAATGTAAAATAAAATGTGATATTCATGCTCCAAACATCTGATTTCCCGTAGAAAAACCAAGAATCAAGCAAAGGTCAGCAGCTGCAGAAGGAAACAATGGAGACCATTAAGCGTGCTACTATTCTTGCACAGGAGCTTGGAAATATTGTAGATAAGATTCAAGGTAAACTGGGATCATTCCTAATTCATATGAACAATAGGGTACATTAGTGGAACTGGCAATGGAGAAAGGTAATTATGGGAACGTTTATAAACTGACCAAAATTATCATAAAACAAGAGAACCAGAATTAAAATTCAGTTTTCATGATTATAATCTTTGCTAATCAAATTATTTGATGCATACCCTCCCAATTCCCCCCCCCAAAAAAAAACAACTGTTAAAGAAACTTTGTTATTTTTTTTTCCATACCAGGAGATCAGATTTGTATGGCAGCTTTCAACTTTTTCCACTCCTCTTTGTAATACATATTTAGAACAATGTTATGTGTTCCTTGAGAATGCAAGCTAACTTTAACACAGAGAGATAAAGAAACATACCCAGATACTTTCTAAAACCCTTGAACAATTAGTTTTGAAATGTGGGAACAAGTTTATTCGAAACCACATGGGGACATTGTCATAATACTTTAGGAACTTGGAAATGACTCTTCCTCCCTATACTGGAACAAAGGCTGAGTAAGAGCAGCAGGACCATAATCACAATGCACTTTGAAGGGTTCCTATATATGGTAGATTCTCGTCAGTAGAGCCACCAGAATGTTAGCATTGCTTGGTGTTCAAACAAATAAAATTTCCAAGACCTTTAGATCAGCCTTGGCAACTTTAAGATGTATACACTTCAGCTGCCAGAATTCCCCAGCCAACATGTGAGTTTTTGCCAAGTCATGACCTAAAGTGTAGGATCTCTGGTCTACTCAGAGTGGTGCTCCGGTTCAGGCAAAGAGGGAAAAAAAATATGCAGCAAAATGGTGAATAATTTGAAAGAACATAACTAGAAAGGGCAGCAGCAGCTTCGTCAGTAAAATATACCACAAAAATTCTCTTGAATCATCTGCCTCTCCTTTATGTACAGAAATTGGCAGCAAGGCAGAATACTATGGAGTTGAGCATGATCTGAGGCCTGAAGATATTGCTCAGAAGGTCAAAGCAGCAGAGGAGATGCTGAAGGACATCAGACTTCGCAGACCGTTCACCTTCCAGAGGCAACTTGCTGATGAAGAGTCTGAAGCAGCTCAAGACCGTGAGTTCTTCTGTGGATTTGGGCCCTCAGCGACTCTTCTCTGATTTATCTCATCAGATGGGCAGATTCAGCTTAGAGAAGTTGATCTTGAGATACTCAGGCCCTAAAATATGTAGGGCTTTAAAGGTGATAACCTTTAAAACTTTATACAGTATAAACCAGTTATGATGCTACCATTCATCAGAAAAGCATCCTGGCATTGTTTCTTTACCTTGAATATTCTATGTGATAATTTCAATATCAGAATATCTAGAGATGCAAAATAAAAAATAAAAAATATAGCAGGGATACATAAGTCTTCCTTCAGATAGCACAGCACATTTGTGCTAAATCACATGCCGAAGAGCTGGAAATACAGTTTGCAGTTCCCTAGCATTTTCATGGCTTATTTCTGAACTCTTCAACAAGAGTTCTTCAACTCTTTTATCCTTCTAAGCTATCCTTCCTTCCTGTCCATGGCATTGGCATCACTTGCAACTCAGGTCCATCCTCATGTGATTGGACATCATTTCAGTAGGCAGAAGAGGCAGCTGACTTCTGATTTTGCTGCAGAGTATTGCAACAATAGTTGTGCAGCATGAATACTAAAGCTTTCAGGTGGGCATTTCCATTGGAGGGAACTCTTGCCCCTGCTGGTTCCTCAGCAAACCACCCTAGCAAGTTTGCTTCTCTTTTAAGATGCAGCTTTATGGCTCCTTCACACATGACTATTTAAAAAACAGGCAGTACATCAGGTAAAAACAAGGGCTGTTAGGCTTTTAGGATGCTGATTTCTGAGCTCTCCAAATCAGTCAGCTGGAGGATGTGTTGAACTACCTCATGCCCTGCTCTGTGCTAGTTGAGGTCAGCAGCAGAAAGGATAATCATGGAGTAGTTTAAAAGCATTGTTTGAGTCTGGGAATTGAAGACTGGCAGTGTAGAAGTGCACAAGGTCATTAAAAAGCAAGCACTGTAAAGTGTACTACAGAGACTAAGAAAAAAGGAATTTAAGCACAATAATCACTTGCCTCTTCTCTTAGTATTAAGGAAAGCTGAAAGTTGGGAACAGAAACATAATGAAACCAGATATTTGATTCCTGACATATTGGATCAGCTTGGGGAACACCACACCAAGCTCACAGACTTGCAAGAGGCTTTGCACCAAGTTATTGATGACATCAGAAAAACAGCCACTACAAATAACGAAAGCATTGCTAAGCTCCAAGTGCATGAGGTACCATGCAGACTATTGTTTCAAAATTATTGTATTTTATCATTTTTAACAGTGTAAAAAATTGGCCGTAATCAGTCAAAACAACCTTATTTATTATATGATCTATAATGTATGTACAGCTAAAGAAATAAAATCAGATACTGGGTGTAGGCACCATACTTAATGGCTGGGAGCCATCCAGATTTCAATATAAGATGGGCGGCTATGTAAAAGTTTTATCAATAAGCAGGTAAATGAATAATAGCCATGATCACATAGACTTGAGCTTCAAAAGGGAAATGTGCTCATTTCCTTGTCCACAGTTGGGGAATGTGCTTATCCCAGCAGGATTTTATACTTTATGGATAAGTTCCAACCAGTTTTAAAGAATATCCACATGTATATCTTGTACTATGTGCATTCTTCTCATGTAAGAATGAAAAGACCATTTGAATTACTTGTGCTGTTCCGGAGAGCTAGGAGGAAGGGTGTTGGGACAGTGATAAAGATAAAAAGTACCTTGAATTCTGTCTCTGTCAACACTAAGAAAGATGGAACTTCCTTCCATATTGCAAGTTCTTCCCTTTATAGAGAAGCATCACACAATATATATCTCAGAATATTCACCATCAAAATGTTCTAACATTAGAATATTATTCAAAGACCTGTGCAATGTAAACTAAAGATGTTTAGAGCACAGAGGAGCATATTCAGTACTAAGCTTTTGTCTGCAATTTCTTAAAGCAGATGCATCTTTTCCAGGGATCACATAGCAGACTAAGGTTTGCAGACTGATACCACATTTGCAGTTCCGCGTGCACCTCTGAAGCATCTTTTAGAGACAGTATCCAACGCACTGCACGGCCCTTATTAATAAATATTCATGTTTTAGTAATGTACATTATATTTGCTCTGTTTCCAAATATCAGCAAAGCATATTTTAATGTTGCTGTGGATTCAAAAGATCTAATTAATTACTCAAAACAATACAATAGCGATTAGAATACTGTATATCCAACATATCTAATGAATTATTGCTTTTTTCTTACAGAAGCAACAAGAAATATTGGAGGAAGATATTGACACTCTTAACAATACTCTGGGAATGGCCACAGAAATTTTAAATGTTTCACATGGAATCATCTTTGAAGTGAATGAAGCAATACAGGTGATTTTCTTTTTAAATAAACCATCAAAATCTACTGTCTACCAAGCCCACAGAGTTGACATCTTTAGCTTTTAACACAATCTTCAGAATGCAGTATTACCCTAGCATCAACTTCAGCAAGACCTAGCCGATACTATGATTTAAAATAACCAGGTTTTAAGAAAAACAGGGTTGAGGTGATACACAATGAGCACTTAACCACTGTTCAGATTGCATCCCATAAACACCAGATTAGGAGTAGGTCCCTCCTGAAGTAGTATAAAGAACTTCATTATAAATGCAATTTATTTTACTGGTCACATTTGAATGGGAAGTTCAAGAAGATAGGTTTAGCCCCACTAGGTAGACAAGACCATGAAACTAATTCCATAGAATGGCTGAAAGAGAGAGAGAGAGAGAGAGAGAGGGAGGGAGGGAGGGAGGGAGGGAGGGAGGGAGGGAGGGAAGGAAGGAAGGAAGGAAGGAAGGAAGGAAGGAAGGAAGGAAGGAAGGAAGGAAGGAAGGAAGGAAGGAAGGAAGGCTTTATTGAGATTAACTATTGTAACAGAATCTTGGAGGTCTGAGTGAGTTATACTTTCTCATCTTCCAGTGGATTAGAGAAGTGTCTGTCTGCTGCTAAGCAAGATGGTTTTTAAATGACTAGTGCCTGATTTTACAAACTTTTTTGCCATGTTTATTAAGCAAATTGCTATTGTTAAGTGAATCACACAGTCATTCAGTAAATCCAGCTTTTTCCCCATTTTGTTACCAGATCTTGGCTGGGAAATCACAAATAGCTATCACATTACCTCAGGACACTGCAGCCACCATAATTAGATGCTAGTTGCCAAGTGCCTGAATTTTGCTCCTGCGACTGTGGGGAAGTGTGAGGACTAGTCATAGATCACTTTTTTCAGTGCCTTTGTAACTTCAAGTGGTTGCCGAATGAATGGTGGTTAAATTAAGGGACTGCCTATGCTTACATAGGAAGAGCGATAGCAAAGGGGAGAGTCCACAACAAAATCAGGAGTGATTGCCTGAATCCATAGCGTCATTCATCCAGTTGGAGGTAATGGCAGAGAGAAATCTATATTGTGATCCTGGATCATGGTTACCAGGCTGAAGTTCGGATAGCCACAAGTAAGCATAGTAATCGGTTCAGTGTTAATCAATAGTTACTGACAGAGAAAGACTGCTAGGTACAGGCTTAAATTCTGTAATAGGAAGTGTGTCCTCTGAACCATCCAGCTAGGATTAACAGGAGCAAGAGCAGCTGGGTAAAGAAATGGTTAGCAGAAGATAGATAATGGAGGAAGAGTGATAAGGAGAGAAATTACCCAGTGTTCAGGTAGAGAAAAGCATCTGGCTCTTTCTCCAGCCCCTGAAAGAAAGAATAGCTTTTAATGTGAATTTTCATTATCGTGCTTTGTTCCTCTTAGTTTCTCTCATTTTTACAGTGTACGGCAGGGGTCTTCAAACTTGGCCCTTTTATGACTTGTGGACTTCAACTCCCAGAATTCCTCAGCCAGCGTGCCTGGCTGAGGAATTCTGGGAGTTGAAGTCCTCAAGTCATAAAAGGGCCATGTTTGAAGACCCCTGGTATATGGTTTTGCTATTTTATTGGGTGCTTTGAATGCTGTTTTTATTGTATGCCACCCAGAGTGGGTTGAGTAGGGCATCTCTATAATTTTGAAAAATAAATAAATAAACAAATTCATTCAACTTGTGTCTGGGTTATATATTTTGGGCTGAAGTTGGAGTTACGTAACTGAATGTTTCCTTTATTCAACTCCTTCTTAATGAACAGTGAGGAAAATAAAGGCCTGTCACAAATAAGTTTTTTATTCTAGATGTATTCTTTGCTGCAGTTAAGTTTTTCACTATAGAAAAGTGTTCCGTTAAATGATCCCCAATTTGAAAGGATACACTCTGTCATCCCAATGAGAATCCATTGATCACTTTATCACTATCTACCTAATTTTTACAATTTATAGAAAAATCATAGCTACTTTTTCTTCACTCTTCTTGTTTGGACAGAATGCATCCAGGTTTTATGCAGAAATAGATGGCGCTAAAGTGCAGCTACAGAACAAGCAGGCCAACTACTCAGGGTTTGATGAAGATTTGGTTGAAAAAGCCATGAAATATGCACAGGGCCTTCAAGACCTTGCAGATAAACTGGAGAGGTAACTTTCAAGTGTATTAGGCCAAACTCTCTTTCTGCAATAAATTGGCACAATCTGAATAATTGGAAACCTCACTAAAGTCCCACTAATCTCAGAGAGACAGAATTAAGTGTGTGATTAACTGTTCTATTGAAATCAGTGGGTCTTAAAATGCTACACATTGACTTAATGATACCAACTATTATTAAAGGATATGAGAATTATGAAGCAAATTTCATATCAACAGCATTTAACATTAAAATATAAATGCTATGTTCTCCCAGATATGGTGCTTTAGGAAACCATGTAAAGTCTTTTATTATTCCTGTAACCCAGTTGGTGTATCACTGAATGATTATCTTTCTCAAGACTATCTACAGTAGTAAATTAAGGACTAAAGTAAAACCTAAACAAAGCATTCTTTATCTCACACTTTATGTGTATCGACATTATGTCATACCAGTTCTCAATATATGACTAAATTTAAATTGTGGGTACATAGTGTGGAGATCCTTTATTGCAGAATAGTTGAGTGGGGATGCTGATTGACTGATGAACTACCCTGGAGAAGATCTTGCATGTCATGATGGATCATGCCGGCGAGGGAGAGTTAGACATATAGACATAGAGAAAAAATATATATTGATAAATAAAATTACTGTAAGGTTGTCTTCAAGTCAAGTTTGACTCCTGGTGGTTTGCATACAGTTCTTTAGGCATGATATGGAAGTGGTTTGCCCTTGCCTTCTTCCAGAATGTTTGTTGGCTTCTCATCCTAGCTTATAGCCATGACGTTGCTGATAGTCCTCCATTCAAGCATTACAGTAATCAGGACCAACCCTGTTTAGCTGTCTAGATCAATCAAGGCTGGTTGCCTCCTAGATGAGCATCACAGTGGTATAATAAGGATAATAATAGCTTCCTAGGGCAGTACTGGCAGATATATAATGAACTTGAACAATATATGATGCATTTTATTCCCTCCCCTTCCCCCTCTCTTTTCTCTGTTACAGAACTTTTCATGGTATTGACACAAATGGATTAGTACAGAAAGCATTAAATGCTTCCAATGTACATGAAAATATAATTAATTATATTAATGAAGCCAATCAAATGTCTGCCTTGGCATTAAATACTACAGAACGAGTCAGTGATGTAAGTAATAGTGTTAGGTATCTGGACTGTGTCCTTGAGATCAAGTAAAATCTGTATCCTATGAAAATCCCCATACCTATCTGCAGTTATGCCATTACAATCTCATCTTCAGGAACAGAATTTTGTAGGAATTTGGGGGACTGAAGTTCAACACAGCCAGATAGCATCCAGTTCAGCAAAACTGTGCAAAAATAAGATGCTATGATGCACAATGCTTTTATTTCAATATGAGTGAGGGCCATGCTATCTTGAAAGGGGCGCTTTGCTTTTATGGAAATAGGAGCAAAGTGCCTCCTTGAACAATTTCATAATGTAAAGGAATACCCTGTGTCTAACCATTGAACTATGAAGAAGCCATATTGCTTTGTTTGGCTGCATCCATATTTATGAAGCAAATCAAACCCATCTTGACTCTGTGCAAGCACAATGCTACACATCTGCTAGGTTCTTTGCTATGTTGAAGTAATGCAATCCTCCATGAGATAATGTTTCTCCAGGAGGTCAATGATTGTCTATTAGGAGGCATTAGCTGATGCTTCATATCTTGCTTCTGGGTTTCCTGAAGATTTTGTTTTGGGGGGGGAGGAGGGGGCGGAGAGGGTGTTGCTCTCTTCTTAATGTAGTTTGAACAAAAAGCATTTCTCTAAGTCCTGGTTGTGTGCCTAGGGTCTGTAAACATACAGTATAACTAGAAAGTACGTGGATTATGTTATGATGCCCAACAGTAAATAAAATTCCTCTAAGGAGTACATATCATTAATAGATTGTGAGCCTCCCAGAGTTTGATATAAGATTGGCAGCTATATAAATGTTTTAATCAATCAGTCAAAAATCATGTACCCTGTATACAACAAAAACACCCATAAAATGTAATTTTATGTCAATTTCTAAACTCTTACAAACATTGCATAATTGCTGCATTGATTAGTAATTGTTTTGGCTTGGAGCCAGATCTTTCATGAATAGAAATCTGGTCAAAGCTTTTTTTTTTTTTTGCTAGAATAGGGATGCATTTATCACTAAGTGTTACCAATTTTCTTTCTGCTGCCTCCTTTCTCCTCAAGGACAAAATCTGGAGGATTAAAGTACTTTTTACAATAGAATGGAAGGAAGCACTCAGGACTGCAGAATAAGGCAGTAATCTAGTAAAAAGCTACTGTATTTTGACTCTTTCTTCAAATAGAATGCATTTTCTATTTGTGGAAAGGCAAATCCAGCACTGTGATGTTGTGAGCAAGATTCATCAGCCCTTTCCTTAATGCCAATATGAAATCCACTGCAAGCACTCAAGCAGTATGTTTCATCCCATCCACTGGATGAAAGTGATTGCCTCATAAATACAAGATGCAACTAATTGTGCTTCCAGACAGATATCTTTTAATACTACCAATCAATAGACATCGTGCAGCTGCTCCATCTTTTTCTCAAAAGATTATTTATGGACGAGATAAAAGTAGAAAAAAGAAATAGAACAATAGAGGATTATAAATGAAAATATTTATCTAAATTTCCCATAAATTCTATGACTGGGACAGGTTTATTATATAATAGTAGCCCCCATCTGGAAGCTCCAAATGTTTACTTTCATGATGTCTAATGTTGACTCTCTCTCTCTCTCTCTCTCTCTCTCTCTCTCTCTCTCTCTCTCTCTCTCTCTCTCTCTCATATAAAATTATAGGCTGCTGTTGGAATTGACACTCAGATAACCTTCCACAAAGACAAAAGCACAATGCTTCTTGGTGAAGCCAGAAAGCAGCAAGGAAATGCCAATGCTAGTAAATATAATCCTTTCTCTTGATTCATACGTCTCTCTTACACTAGAAAAGCTTTGTAACAGAGAGCATCCCAAAGAAGAAAAATGTTGACATAAATAATTTAATCATGATCCCCTACAGCGGGTTCTGCAATTTTAAAATCTTGAATATATCAAGCCCAACAAAGACTGTTCTAATAAACATACATTATTTTATCCAAGTTACATCTCTTCATTCTCTATAAATAACACTAAGAAATATAAACCAAATGAAAGATTTACAGTATGTCTATAGTACTTCTGCAGCAGTAGAAAACAATGGTGCTTGCTGGAAACACAATCAAATGCTTTCACATTTGCAAACTACACTGTCATTTTTAAAACAGAATTTTGAAAAACATTTCAGATTGTTTAACGAAGAGCCAAGACCTCTTTTTCAGAGGAGGTCACCAAAAAAATGGTATTATCTAAAACTTAGTATAGACCATCAAATAAGTCCCAGTGTTATAATGTGGTGATTAGAATCCTTTAGAGTGATGTCTTTCTGATGTATTATTATTATTATTATAATTAGATAAATGCCTTTACCTCTCATAGCTGAAAGCTTTCTTATATTTTGTTTCTTCTACTTTACAGATGTCTTTAATGTTGAAGAAACAGGCAGAGAGATTAATGAAACACTTAATAAGAAGAATGATGTTAAAGGCCGTTTCATGAAAGTCCTCAAAAAAATGCATACATCAGAGCAAGGTCAGGAAATAAACTGTACAAAATTGTAATCAAATGATTCTGATTAAAGAATAAATCTATGCAAGGGATCCTCTTAAGTGATTTTGAGATAGAAAGTAAATCAAATCTTACTTGGCTGATAATCATCAACACTTGAATTGACTATATGGTTGTGCTTTGAAGGTGATTTGAAAGAACTTCAGATTTCACATGTGTGAGAGAATAGCACCTCTCTATTATTCATTAAAGCAGCTCAATTTATTTCAGCTTTCCACAGAAGCCTGAAAATAAAAGCCATTATTGCTTTAAAAATCACATCAGCTATAATTAATTGATTCCTTAAAATAGTGACATCATTTTTTTCAGGTTGATGGGGAAACCAGAAAAAAAACATGGGTCCACTTGTATGAACAGAGAGGTTGTATTTGTGTAAGTTCCTAATCACACAGATTGTCAGAAACTTTATTTCAGTCACTGACCAATAAAAATACATTCAGTAAAGCAATGTTAATCCCTAACATCAATGACGGCTGGCAACCATTTGTCAGCAAAGGTTTACATAATATAGCAGAATTTTGCTAACTTTGGAGAGGCAGATTTATCCTGATTGTCTAACAAATAATGCAAATAAAAATTAGTGCCCGAGAAATTTAGACAAAAAAGAATAATCAACTGGGGGCAAATGACCCTGTAGAACTGACAATACAATACAGAACATGGGCTGTTGTTTGCAAGGCACCTGTCACAGAGGTTTCCAGCCAGTTTTGAAAAGCATACCACCCTAATATATACTGTATATCCATCTAGAACAGGGGTGTCAAACTGCCGGCCCGCAGGCCGGACGCGTCATGTGGAAGCCATGCCCACCCCATTGCGGGCAATGGCAAAACCAGCCTGATACGTTGCCCGACGTCACATGACGTCGCACGTTTGACATGTCTGATCTAGAATGTTCTTGATAATTACTATTAAAGTACTCACCTAGGATTAATAGCTATTTATTACATTTAAATAACTAATTGAAAAAGTTCTACAAAGTATACAATAAATAGATTTACCATCACTCGTGCCTGCTATATGCATCCAGTGACACATACTAATTCTTCCAAAAATCTATATTATGGTAAACCAGTTTCCTACAATTCATTGTAGATAAACTATTTATATATTTAGTAGATTAGAAGTGTTTAGTGTTTATTTAGTGAAGAAAGGCACTAATGAATGCACTTGGATTGGAAGTCACCTGGTTTTATAAAAAAAACCATGATCATTATTTCCTCATCACAGAGCTTTTTGTTTACAGATCACACAAAGCAGTTTGAGCAGTTGCAAGCTATTGCTACTCAAGCTAAAGAAACAGCTGCAACCATCACCTCCACCACAGATCCAATGACTGAGAATGTGACAAAATGGTCAAAAGATCTGCGCAACTTTAAACCTGAAAGAGCAGCTTATGAACGTGCCACAGTCACAACTAGGGATACAGGTACTGCAAAGGGAAATGTAATTGAAACATTTCTTGAAATGTACAGCATCTGCTTTCTGTTTCAAGGATACTGATTTTGGATTGTGTAAAATTGAATTGCAAGAATAGTTGTCAAAGAAAGAGAGGAACATGGTAATGTAGTTAGGGAAAATGTAAGTCTCATGTCAAACCATTCTCCCAATTCATCAGGAGTTATTGTTCAAGGACTGTGGTCAGTAACAATCCAGGGACTGTGATTAGCTTTGCTCAAGATGGCGCAGTATGGATGCTCTGGCTTGGCAGATCAGATTCAGCCTCTGGGTCCCAATCCTTATTATTATTAGAAATTCTGTTTTAGATAAAGCACCAGAGAGCAAACAAAGAGTACAGTCACCATGTGCCTTACTGCTCAACTACATAACTGTAACAGGAAACAGGAAACTCTACTTAGAACAAAAGAGCATATACCATAAATCCAAACTTGTAAATATTGCCATCTACTGGCTGAATACTACTGTAGTTGTTGCATAGAAATACATTCCAACAATGAATTCCAACAATTATAATGGTTTGAGCTGAGATCCCCTATGTTTATCCCATATATAATAAAAATAAATATAACTCATAAATCAGTCATCCCTCCTCCCTCTTTAACATTATAATAGTCCATTCAGACCCTTTTCAATCATCAAATCCATTAATCACCATTTCACTTTTTTTCCATTTTCCTACAAAATATCCACAAAAGGTTTACAGTCCTTTATAAAAGTACTTAGTGTTTTATCCCTGACCAATCTTAGATTTCCTTAACTGCCTTGAATTTTACATTTTAAAAAAGAGATGTCATTTAATAAAACTTTGTTTCTTCAGT
Source organism: Azemiops feae (assembly GCA_023970755.1). Lineage (NCBI taxonomy): Eukaryota > Metazoa > Chordata > Lepidosauria > Squamata > Viperidae > Azemiops > Azemiops feae. The sequence goes on from JALGBA010000094.1 coordinate 155,424, forward strand.
ACTTCAAAATACAGTTGACTGAAGTTAATTTAATTCAGCTACTCCACAAGTAACTAACATTGGAAATTGTTCTGTACACACCTAATTATACTGGGAAAAGTGATAACATTTGAACTGGATTTCTAAGATATGACATGGGTTGTGGTTAAAGTAGTTACTTTAGTACGGCTGTACATAAAGTAGAAAAATCATATGTATGTATCTGTGCCAGCAGATTCCTCCATTGCTGAGGAATTAGTGTGTATGCATCCCTTAAACAATCCAGTGGGTGGGCTATGCATGGTTGGTTAACTTCCAGGGAAATCAAGAGCTATTTGTCTTTCACTGGGGATCTTGACATTTAAAAAGGGATGTTCTTAAAGCAAACATTTAATAGGCTAGAATTGTAAGTTATTTGAAAACAAAGGTTCCATGCACTATCATATGGACTTTCCCCCCCAATTTAATTAAACAATCCACTAACTCATATCTTTCTAAAAATGTACTATCATAAAAAATAAAGAGATTGATCCACACTGATCTTCTTTGATGCAAGCCCTTGTCTTCTCTGTGTTATTTGCTAATTAACAACTGTGCCATTGTTATTAATTATCATAATCTCTTAGCCTGTAATACCAAAACCAAGCAGCTGTCTTGTTTTGTTTTGAATAACAGTGAGGAGTCTCACAGAACTTGTTCCACAGCTTCTAGATAAGCTGCGTATAGTAGAAGAGAAAAGGGCTGCAAACAATGTGTCAGCCAGCATCCAGAGGGTCCGAGAACTCATTGCACAGACCAGGAGTGTGGCTAACAAGGTAAAGATGCTGCAAGTGAAACTGGGAGGACTGGAACCAGCAAGAGGGGAAACAAGGAGCCTGGAAGAGGACAAGACAAGTGCCATCAGCTGCTCAGCAAGAGAAATGGGCTGCAAGCAGTCCATTACATGAGAAGGGAGTGAGAAAGAAATGGAGGATTTAAACCTTGGGATGTGCAGATTGTGAAGTTGATCTCCTTAATTAGTAAGGCTGCTGTTATAGAATTATGTGTAGTCAAGCCAAGCCCTTGAGTTTCCATAGAGATGTTTCCAACATAGCTAGAGTTCCTAGAGAGATATTTATTGCAGTGTGGCCCTTCTGAAAACTAGTCAGAGACTTTGATACAGTACTTATAGCAAAGAGCCTAATGCCTTCTCTGAATCTCTTTTAGTTTCAGCTTTGATGTTAAATCATATATTGCCAATGGGCATTAGAGCAAAAGGTTAACTATGAAGTTACTATTCTAGTCTAAGTGGTAGAATAGTTGATATACTGCTGTTATAGAAGTCCTGAAGCCCAACACAAATAATGTACAAATCAATCTTTCATATTTGACAATTCTTTTAAAAGATCATTTTAAATCTGCACATGGAAAATTATCATAGTTTACTTTAGTATTTAAGTATTTAAGGATATAAATATCCCATATGAGGTTCCAGACAATCACAAGAGGATTTTGCTTGCTATAAATATAAATGAATACCAGTAAATAAATGGATATTTTATTCATGAAAGTGGCCTCAGTTTCATTAACATTTTTCACTAATGAATCTGAGTTCTCGATATGTATACAAAACAAGGTGTTATTTTATCCACAGGACAATTGTATCAATAGAATACTATCCTGGGCAACTCTGAATCTAACTCATTGAGTGTATGTTATATTTTAACACAACTCATAATTTATTAATCTTTACAAATAATGTTAACATTCCACCAATTAAATAGCTCATTAAAATAAAAGTATCATTTCTTCCCAAAGGGTGTCTTCCAAGATATATCTAACCTTTCACTTACATATTTCAACTTACAGGTTCAAGTCTCAATGACATTTGAAGGTCACTCAGCAGTTGAAGTCAATCCTCAAATGAATGTAGAAGACTTAAAGGCTTTCACATCTTTAACTTTGTACATGAAGTTTTCTGAAAAAAATCCACAGAGAAAAAAGCCTCAAGATCAGTTTGTTCTGTATTTAGGAAGCAAAAATGTATGTTAACCTGCTAGATGTATGGCGATTTCACATATATTACACTGGGGCTTTTTTATTATTATTAAAATGAAAAAAGGTGCCACTGAGTCAGACCCAGTCCCTCAGAATTTTATTGAAAAATTTCCACTGGCCTGTTCTCAACAATAATCTGTGGCTTTTTAATCCTGTCCATCCACTTTATCTGTTTTCATCTATTTCTTCTAATTCCCTCAGTCTTGCCAAACATTCTATATACTTGTAGGTAGGTAAGTCAGTCCATGGATAAGCTAACCCTTTAATTTTTAACAAATTGCCACAAACAATATACCATCCACAGGTAAGCTGACCCTGAAAAATTTCCTTTGTTTTAATTTCCACAATTGGCTTGTCCGTGGGTAATTTGGTTAAGAATTTGAGGGTTGGCTTATCTGCAGATGGGCTTATGTATGCTTGCATATAAACCCATCCCACAGATAAGCCAAACCCAACTTTTCAGATGTATTTTGAGACCTAAAAGTTTTGGCTTATCCACAAGTTTATATGGTAGTCATTTTTTAGTCTACCACCTGCTTATATCTAACGGCCAAAATATGCTAGTTACTGCTTGCTCATCATCTCAAGGATCAATCTATATTGGTCTCTTTGGTTAAGTAGCCTCCAGTTCCATAATCAAAAGATACCAGTTCATATACTAACTTTGGGGGCGGGAACCCCACTCTTTCATCTTTGTTTTAATAGAAATATCTTTACCCTTTATGGTTTTATTTGTCATTATCTTCCTCTAAAATAAATATCTTTATTCTCCAGCATTATGACCATCTTCATATATTTTTTCAGTAGCATTCATAGGGGCCATGTCAAATTTAAAAAGAGGCAGTTCTGACATCTGAGCTTGGTTGTTTTCCTGAAGGCATTTCATTATCAGAGCAGATAACATCTTTAATACTAGAAGGAGTGGGGTTTGCTCTCTGTTTATACACAGTAACTTTCCCTATCGGTATTGGTGGATGTGTGGTTTTCTCCTTGATTAGAATATTGTTTAATTGGTGTTAATTCTTGTGTTGTCTGGATGTTCATTTTTGTTCCCTTTTTAGCTTTTTTATTGTCTCTTTTCGATGCTGTATAAATGTGGTTTATGTGGGAGTAACACTAGGAGCATCACCAGAGAAACAATTGAGCAGTAAAGAATAACTTAATCAAGGAACTATCAATTCAGATTAAAAAAAATCAAACAGTAATCAACAGCCTAATGAAGGAGCTATCAAGGAGCAAACCATACCCCCACCAACACTAACAGGGCAAGCTCTAACAGGGCAAACCTCACTCTTTCTAGCAGTGAAGAGGTTATCTAATGAAATGTCTGCAGAAAATAAAACCAAACTCAAAGAGCACCAAGGACTCCACTTTGAAGCCTTAGAATCCGTGAGCTTCAGAACACTATTTATGTGACCCTCTCAGGTTCCCTTTAATAACAACTCTTGGAAATGTATGAAAATGGTAGTAGAAACTCTCAGGTAAATTTTAATATAGATTAGAAGTAAAAGAAAAAAAAACATATTTTCTACAAATTCATAGGGAAAAATCTTGGGTCCATCTTTTTATCACTTTCCTGCCCATTTTATCCCTTTCCTGCCCATTTTGGTCCTTTACCCCAAATGAAAAAATAAGTGCAGTGCCTGGCTGCTAAAAGCTGGCTTTTACAATAAATCTCTCTGTCACTGAGATATGTAACTTGATTAGATCAATATATTTTTGTCAAAGCTTCTCTGAGTTCAGCTTCTCTTTCTCTCCACTAGATCATACTTTTCAAGATGCTATGTTAACTATTTCTCAGAAAGATTACAAATCTGCAAACCAGGGTGTCCTTGTATTCTCTAAGTTTTCCAATGCGAGGCAGAACTATGCTAAGCTAATTTGCTTTTTATTTCTCTTGTAACTTTCACAAGTATGTTTTGTTCATTCTTTCTCTAGACAAAAAATTATGTGGGTCTTGCAATTAAGAATGGGAACCTGGTCTACGTTTATAATTTGGGTGCTGGTGATGTGAATATACCTCTAGATTCCAAGCCAATCAGCTCTTGGCCTACACATTTCAATCTGGTTAAAATAGAAAGGTAATGTGATTACATCTGCTACTTTTATTATGTATAGATCACAGGTGTCAAACTCAATTGCATCATATGATGTATTGTGATGTATCACGAAGGTTTTTGCCTTTGTGGAGCCAGGGTGGGCGTGGCCTGCATGTGACACATCCGGCCCATGGACCACCAGTTTGACACCCCTGCCTTAGATGATAAGGTTAGAAAAACTCAGGACAATGTAGACACTTGGGGAGATTACTAATAGTGTTAATTGTACTTATTAACAACCTGGCAAAATAGCTATCTTTACTTATTGTAATTAGTATTCGCTGCTGAATTATCATTGCTGTTTAATTATCCATGTTGATTGCTTAAACAAAAGAAAGGAAAAAGAATATTTTTCTTTAAAACCCCTACCATTTTTAAATGATCACTATATATGCTAAAAAGTTCTAAAAGGAAGGTTATACAAATCCATGATAGATAGATAGATAAAATCAGCAATGGAAGCATTCTTCCATTATTCTCCATCAAGGTATTCCAGGCCGTATCCCAAATAATCTTGAGATTTAATCTATCAAAATCATAGAAAGAGTTCATCATTGAGGATACTAATAATGTCGGGCAAAGTTTCATGGAAAAGAAATTATTCTCCACTGTTGACTGTCTCCTGAAAAACATAGATGCAGAAATTGTTAATCATTCAATCAAGCAATTGCAAGAGTTCCATTTTTGACTCTACTGTTCTTCAATAGGATTGGCAAGCACGGCAAAGTGTTTTTGACAATCCCTAGCCTTACCAGCACAGCTGAGGAAAAGTTTATCAATAAAGGAGAGGCTCCAGGTGATGCTTCTTTACTGGATCTGGATGCTAAAAATACTGTTTTCTATGTGGGAGGAGTGCCTCCAGATTTTAAGGTAAGAACAACAATGGTTCTGCACATTGTCTCTGGGAATATTCAGTCTTTTTCAAGGTTGAATTAAAGGTGAAACCTATATCATGAAACCTCTTGCAAAAAATGAGGCAGTTTTAAAAGACAAATATTTAATGCTAACATTTCCCAATGGATGGCATGACAAGACAGTTTAGAACTGATTTCAGTTTAGCAACAGATTTGTGTAACCCCTTTACATGTTTTTTACTGAGATAAAGAAGAGTCTTATTGCATCCATGCCGAATACTAACAATCTGGACAAAATCTTCTGTTGTTCATGATAGCAGCATATACTGAAAGTGAAAGGGAAAAGCAAGTATCTAGCTTTAATTCACTGTGTAAGTGGCTTACTACAGGCAATCCTTGATCTATAATCATTTATTTAGTGATCATTTGAAGTTATAACAGCACTGGAAAAGTGACTTACAAATGGTCCTCACACTTACAACCATCGCAGCATCCCCATGGTCATGTAATCAAAATTCAGGCGCTTGGCAACCAGCATATATTTACAATAGTTGCCGTGTCCCAGTGTCATGTGATCGCCATTTGTGACTTTCCCAATCAGCTTCCAACAAGCAAAGTCAATGAGGGAAGCCAAATTCGCTTAATGACTGCATGATTTGCTTCACAACTGCAGTGATTTTACTTTAAAATTGGGCACAACCATTTTGCTTAGCAACGGAAATTCTGGTCCAACTGTAGTCATAAATCAAGGACTACCTGTAATCTCCAAGATTGAAGCCAGAGTGGTGATTAAGATTTTAGCCTTGGACCAAATATAGACCTCACTGGATGAAAGGGAGTAATCTTTGTCTTTCAATCTCATCGTATTTTGTCATAAGTAAAAACAAGGAAAATCCCCCATTTATTCTGCTTTGAATCTGATCAGGAAAGGTGGGATATAATACTAATATTTATAATACAATAATAATAATTTCCAATTCTAGAGTGTAAGGTAATTGTTCAAGATTGATAAGAGCCCAGTGGATTCCAGAAGAAAAACTTCAACTTGGTGCATTGCAAAATGCTCAGGGATGTAAGAAGGGGGATAAAAATGATTATATGTGTGTATGTATGTAGTGTGTGTACATATATACATGTATATGTATATGTGTGTATATATGTGTGTGTGTGTGTGTGATAGTTATATACTGCAGGTACACACAAAAAGTGTGTGTGTGTGTGTGTGTCAGAGTTGAGAGAGCACTAAATCAGTGTTGCAAGTAATGAGGAAATGATTAGTAACTGATAGCAAGAACCATAGGCCTTATCAATTTAGTCTAGATATGAATGGATTGAGTTTAAATAATTCAACAGGCAGAAGAAATTGCAAAATATGCTTTTGACCACTAAAATAAAGAATAAGTCTTTGAAGCTTATGAGATTGATCTGAACTGTGTGTTTTTCTTTTTAAAGCTCCCTCCAAGCTTGGACTTGCCTGGCTTTATTGGTTGCCTGGAGCTTGCTACGCTGAATGATGATGTCATTAGTCTGTATAATTTCAAAAACATATATAACATTACCAAATCAGTACCTTGTATCAGGTAAGGTGAACTAGATCTGTCTTGGTTAATCATTTCCAAAAGCAAGACTTACCAGACAGGTCCAAAGCATTTTGTGATTTTGGAGTCCCCAAAGATACAAGAGGTCATACTGATAATCCATGTTTTTGAACTTGGCAGCTATGTTCAGCCAGGTGGTAATGCATCCAAAAGGCTGGCTGATCTCAACCACACAATCAAAAGCCATTTCCCTATCACAATTAACAAATATTAATTCAACAAAAGGTAGGTGTCTGCACCAACCAATCAAAACTAATACATGCCCTGCTTTGGTGGGCAGGGCTGTACAATGTTTAATTCTTAATCAATAACTTCAAATGCTTCAGATGTAAATATGTAAAATAAGGTGGGGTGAAAAGAAAGTGAGAGGTTGCACAGGTGCATAAAGAGGTATATGTGTGTGAGACCCATTGCACAGGCTGCATTGATGGCCAAGCTTAGGAGATCAAAGAGAAATTTCCATGTGTTCATTGGTCTGATTGGTTGCCACTTTCCTCAAGATATTCTGATTGGCTTATATCCTACCTAGGCTCACATAACTGCTGACCAATAAATTTAGATTTTATGGGAATGGGATCATTCTTTACACTGTAAAAAAATCCAAGGAGCAGAAAATAAGTTAATGTTTGCTTTTTTACTGGTGGACTTTGAGTTGTATTGCTTTTGTTTGGCTGCTGGTTTTTGAAAACTTTGTTTTCCTCCTTGGCTAAGTTTATTAGCTTTATTTATATTTTTGAGGTTGCAATCATGTGTGTTTTCCTAACTGTGAAAAATATTGAAAGGAACATTGCACTGAGGAGATTTTAGAAAAGAGCATTACATATGATTGAAAGCAAGAAACAGTGAAACCTAATCAAAAATATAAGCTTGCCTGGAACCAAATGATTAAAAATAAATGTATTCATAGATGCATGTGTGTGTGTACATACATACATACATACTACATACATACATATATACATACATGGAACTTTTAATCAAGAAGATAAAAATTAACACAGACTGATGAAAAAGTAAGAGGGGAGAAAAAGAAAGAAATCAAAGAAAAAGCAAATGGTGCAAGAAAAGAAAAAAGTTTAAGGAAAATGGGGAAAAAAGAAAAAAGATGTAAAGAAGGGGCTTCTGATATTCTTCACAGCAGTTATACAAATATATTGTAACCTCTCTCTCTCTCTAAAATTATATCATATTACTCTTCTCTCTATAGCGACCGTATCAAATCATCAAACCCATAAATCACACGTTCATTTTTTTCCACTTTTTCACAAAAAGTCCAGATGAAAGTTGAAAGGGCTTTTATGTTATTTATTCTGTTTTTGTAAGCATGTATACAAATATTGGTATGTACTTATTAACAGATTTGTTTCTTTTTAACATGGAGTTTTAAAATATCTGTTTTGGCATAGGTTAAGTCTCTGCCATGCTTAGTGAACCTGTTTTGCTTTTAAATCTCCTCTCTCTCTTTCTCCAATCACATGTAACAATTCTGGTAATTAGCCTCTATCAAGAACAAATCTTAAACATTTACATCTTTATAAATAAAAATATTGATAACTATTTTGTTGGTGTAAAACAGCTGTTTCTATAGCAAGCTGTGGAGATCTTTGGATAGGTATTAAAAATACTTTCTAATCCTTTTTTTCCCAAGATAAAATGTTACTGATTTATTTATATCCTGCCTTTATTATTTTTTTATAAATAACTCAGGGTGACAAACATATATAATACTCCTATGTTTTGTGATATAAGGCCTACAGTAAGGCATGCAAATGTTTTGTTTAAAAAAACTAAGTAGTTATATAATATTGCTTTTCAAATATTTGAAGAACTGTACTTAATTGATTGAACAAACGTATTTTCCTTTAACTCCTGAGTGTAATATCCAAAGCAGCAACTTCAAATTATTAGCATTTGAATTCCGTATGAAGGAAGACATTTCTGAAAATATAAGGTGCTGGACAATAGAAGTTGTAAACATAGTGAAGGTTGATGGTTTATATATAGTTGATAGCCATTTAACAGAAATTATGAAATAATGGATTTCATGAGCAAATGGTCATTTGGACTAGATCATTTGGACTCGATCCTGGCTGGCTCAGGAATTCCGGGAGTTGAAGTCCACAAGTCATAAAAGAGCCAAGGTTGCCTACCCCTGGACTAGATCATCATTTTTGCCTTTCCCAACATTATAATTCTTTGCTTCTAGGAATTGTGAATGTTATTAAAATTGGAAAATGCTGTGACTCTATAAAATAATCGCATGGCCAGATTACCATGCATCTGTATTGCTTGCTTAATCATATAAACAGATGGCATTGAAAGGCACCGTTCTTATCCAACTTCTACCACCCTGATATGGTGCTTTAATTCCCTTTCAGTTCAGCATGTTTGAGGCCATGATCTATCAAAAATTATGTTAACCTTTTTTAGGCATTTCCAATGGCAAAAGTATTTAGTACAAAATGATCGAAAATAAGAGTTGGAAAAGTGATCCCAAGGTGAAAACCAAAATGGTGCACCCTTTCCATTTTATCATACCAAAAGTAGTAAATAGTTTATGACATGCTCTGGGGCTACTCAATTCTGCCCTCCCACAGGAAGGGCAGTTTGTCACCTGGGTCATTTGTCTCAGGCTTTCTAACAACAGGGCTGACCTTGCTCTTCCAGTAAACACTTCAGAAGTGTATCTTCTAAATCGTACAAACAGTGAATGCCAGACTAGATAATTGCCATTCAGGCCAAATTATTTCAGTTTGGTCCATCCGAGTCTGGTTTTTATATGAGGTCTCCAGAGTGGAAGATGTAATCCAGTTTCCTAATTTTTCTTTATGTCTTTTTTTCTTCTTCATGTTAGAGATAAACTGGCCTTTACCCAGAGTCGAGTTGTAAATTATTTCTTTGATGGTTCGGGTTATGCTTTGGCAAAGAATATTGAGAGCAGAGGAAAGTTTGGTCTTGTGACTCGTTTTGATATAGAAGTCCGAACACCAAGTGATAATGGTCTTCTCCTTCTGATGGTTAATGGAGTAAGTAAAAAAGGGAAAAGAAAGAACACATTTTATGAGTTCTTATGTTGTTGATTTATATCTGCTCAGATATAGTAAGAAGTAAATTATTTAAATTCTGTTTCTGACGAAGATCCAATTGATTATTTGAAGTTATTTGGATATTATTGTCATACTATTATATACTGCTTTAGATTATTGCTTGTATTTGAATTTTGCCGGTTGATTGTAAATTGCTTCAAGGACTATTGTAATGGGAAGCAGTATGATAATTAATTAGTCTTAATAGATTTACCTACTGAGGAAGAGTATGAAATAGAATATACATTTTTAACGTCTAAAAAAATCCAATCTCTTCTGAAAAATCTAATTTTGTGGTTATGCAGAGTATGTTTTTCAGCCTGGAGATGCAAAATGGATACCTATATCTGCAGTATGATTTCGGCTTCAGTAATGGCCCGGTGATTCTAGAAGATTCTATGAAAAAGGCTCTGATTAATGATGCAAAGTTCCATGAGGTGAATTACCTAATTATTTACATTTCTGTCTAGCTTGTCCAGCCACTACAAAACATGCAGATTCCCAAAGAATGAATTTAAATGCCTCTTAAGGGCAGTGGGCATGTAGAAGGTGAATCTCAGGATACACCATCAATGTTAGCTTGAAGGGTTAATACGTATACTTTTCCCAATACAAAAGAAGACAACAAATACTTGTCAATAAAAGAACACTTGAATAAAGGTTCTAAAAAGGGCTTTTTTTCCCTTTTTCAATCCACAAGGAATCACCACCAATAGCATTTGAACTTTAGGGAGAAAAGGACTTAGTATAGGTTGTATAGAAGAGGAAGCAAGTGAGAGAGAGAGAGAGAGAGAGAGAGAGAGAGAGAGAGAGAGAGAGAGAGAGAGAGAGAGATTGGAGAGAGAGAGAGATTGGAGAGAGAGAGAGAGAGATTGTAGTTCTGACCTTGAGAAAGAGGTGAAACAGATAAAATAATTCATCTCTGAGAAAATAGAAATACTAAGAAGGTTTTGGACAGCCTTTCAAGATTCTATTATTATATTTTATAAGAATAAAATAACATTTCTGGAATCCTCTACTACTTGACCTGACCTACCTTGAACAGCTGACAGTAATGCAGCTTTTAAGACTGTCTTTGTTGTTCTTTCCCATTCTTTCAGTGTTATGATTTGACCTGGACCTACCTGCAAAACACATTAGAAGAAATTTCCCCTCAAAATGTGTTTTCCTCTACCCATCATCTCTCTCTACAAATTGTTCTGATTTTACAGATTTCTCATGAAGTATTGTAAGGCATCAGTAAGGCCAGAGGTAGAGAGGTATAATGGTTAAAGCATTTGACTTCAAACAGGAACATCAAGGTTCTAGTTGAGCCTCAGACTCAAAAGCTCCCAGGGTGAATTGGGCCAGTCACTCTCCCTCAGTGCAACTTACAGTAGCTCGGTTGCTGGGTGCTGTTAGGACAGGGTTCTTCAAACTTGGCCCTTTTATGACTTGTGCACTTCAGCTCCCAGAATTCCTCAGCCAGGCACGCTGGCTGAGGAATTCTGGGATTTGAAGTCCACAAGTCATAAAAGGGCCAAGTTTGAAGACCCCTGCGTTAGGAAAATAAACACGGAAGAATGCACACTGCTTTTTGCTCCTGAATGAAAGATGTATTATAAATTAAATAATTCACTGGATTCTATGCTGTGTCTTTTACCTTTATTTTTCTTCATTTCAGATATCTGTCATATATCATAATTCCAAGAAAATGATCTTGGTAGTGGATAGGAGACATATAAAAAGTATGGAAAATGAAAAGAAAAGCATGCCATTTAGTGATGTCTATATAGGAGGAGCTCCTACCGAGATTTTAAAATCTAGGTCGGTTTATAATCATTCAAAAGAGTTTATTTATTTATATATTGATGTTCATTTATAAATTAAATAAAGCATATAATGATGTGAATTTAAAATACAGTTATAGAAGGTAGAATTATTTGTGTATTATGTATTATGCTGTAATGGAGGCAAAGCAGATGACAAGTTATTAGAGAGCATCAGTTTAGTGTAATGAATAATATACACTATAGTCACTTCTAGTGTCCTGGCGTGATTTGGGTTTTGATTTTGGAATAAACAGTGCTACAAAAATTGGCAGATGTTTGAGATACCCTTCCATCGACTGGGCATCCTCCACTACCTTCAATTCCCAGAATTCTGAGTGGTGGCTCTGCTGGCTGGAGAATTTTGGCAACTGAGGTCAACCCATTTGGAGGGCATCTAAGGTTAAGAAAAGATACTTCAGCATCTAGCCAAGTGGGGCCCATTTAATGTGTAATCTATGATACATTCATTTTATGCAATCACCATTCCTCCAATGGAGACATTATTTCCTGATCTGTTGTATACTGCTTGTTTTCAATTTTTGTTCTTTTTTAATCTATACTTGCCAGTGGGGAAAAACTTCTCAGATCCTTCAAAAAATTTCAGATCCAGAAATAAATGCACTTGCCAGCTTTGTTTGCATGATACAAAAATGCCCAACTACAGTTTCTCTGGAAGAAGGCAATGCATCATTATAACAGGTGCAGCCATGATTTCCGCATTCATGACAGGGCTCTGCACAAAGTTTGGACATATTGCAAGAAATGATCATGATGTAATGTTGTAAACTGCCAGGGAGTGAAGCTTCCCACCAACAGCAGTAGATAAAGTTGCCCATTGTCTAGAATCATTCACAGCATCATCAGAAGATGGTTGTGAAGCAGCGGCACTTTGGCCTTTATTCAGTGATCTGCCACTGCTGGTTCACAACAGTAACATATGGAAATACTTATTACTTCTCTTAATTGCTTTATTGTGAAGTGTTGTCCTGCTCCCTCAATTAATTGGACAGTTGTAGGCATGGTTCTCCTCCAATGAACCATTTCAAGGTTACCTGTATTTCTCAGGCTGAATCTAAAGGAGAAAGAGAATCTCCTCAGATGTTATTCTTTTCCCATCTAACAGTACAGTCTACTGTTTTACTTTGCATTGGAGTTATTTAGAATCCACTAGCCATGACCTTTGACTCTCAACAAACATCTGTCATGCCTTCACAGTGGTGTCAGCTCACACCTGGCTATCAGTACACCCTTTAGGGGTTGTATGAAAGGCTTCCAGTTCCAAAAGAAGGACTTCAACTTGTTGGAAGAGCCAGGCACCCTGGGCATTGGTTATGGCTGTCCTGAAGAATCACTTGTAAGTATGGAATTGTGCTTTTAAATTCCTCTGTTTTCTGGGTTGGTTTTCTGTTGTTTTCAAATGCATATAGTCTTATTTCGGGATCCTTTTTTGTGTGTTCTTTTGTGAATATGTTTGTTTTCTTTCACCAATTTGTATTATCAGAGAATAAAAAAGGTAACATTTCTGAGAGCAATTTTTTCTCTTAATACAATATTATTCCTTTTAAATAAAATAATGGGAAGTGGTATATGCTACAGAATGCAGAATACATCTCTGAAAGAAAAGCAGTGTGATAGATTTTATACAGTCAGATGTTTTGACACTTTAATAAATATTTATGTCTTGTCTTCTTTCACTCCACAGATCAGATTTTAACCTAGCTTATTTTCAATATGCGTACTATACTTCAGGTATAGTCTCTAACAGTTAACTACAATGGGATGAAAAAATAATAATTTAGCCTCACCACAAAGCAATTTTAAAAGAAGAAGAAGAAGAAGAATGTAGGGGTGGTGTAATGTTTCCAAAGTTCTATAATCAAACTCTCAATGTTGTCAGTAGAAGTAGTTTTTATAAATTGGCATTTAAGAATAGTTGACCTAGATTCAGAGATAGATGTTAGGATCTTGATGGCACTGAGCTGTACATGTCTCAACTATCCAATCTACCAAGACTTTTTCATTTGAAATTCCTGTAGGTGACACTGACAGTAAGCTAGATAAATATTAATATTTGTAATAATAGTACCTCCAGTTATGGCACCAACAGAAATAGTAATAGTACTATTATTAATCATCATAGAGTGGTCATCATAGGCCCCTCCATCTTTCAGAGGGCTAAGGAGTCAGCTAGACCAGAGGTCCCCAACCTTTTGGGCACCAGGGACTGATTCCGTGGAGAAAGGTTTTTCACGGACCTGAGAGTGTGTGGTTTTGTGTGCTGCCTGTATCCCACAGATGGAACTTTGCTTGTTTGTGTGGACCAGTTGCTGGCATGCCACAGCCCGGTACCAGTCCACGGACCATGGGTTGGGGACCCCTGAGCTAAACTATATTCATCTTCCTAATTTGGAAGATGAGATTGGAAATGGATTTAAGGTCCTCCTGAAGCTGCTTGATTTTCCAGTTGAGCTATTATCTTCTTTGGAAGGAGTAAAGAAACATAAGGTGTATGTCCTCAAAATTTGTGTGCCATGAGATTCCAAGTGTATTATCTGAACCTTATTCAATAGGACACATTGAGGCACAATTTCGAAAACACTATTATTGTAGAAGCTGATTTCTTTCCAGCAGCATTTATGTCTGAGTCCCACTGAAAGGAATAATTATAGAACAGCAGTGTTTGGTGAACTCTGGAAGAGGTTGTCAAGAGTATCTCTGTTACAGTGTGATAAAGAGTTCACACACACTGCTCTGTGATGATCACGTCAACATCAACATCAGAATCACTGGGCATTTTGGAATGTGATAACTGACCTCTTGGATTCTTCCTGCTATTGTTATTTTCACCTTTTGCTCTCTACTCTCCCTATATGTTCGCTTTGTTTACTTGATGAACAGATGTCCCGCAAAGCATATTTTAATGGTGAAAGCTATATCGCATCCAGCCAGAAAATCTCTCCTTTTCATGCATTTGAAGGCGGCTTTAATTTCCGAACTTTACAGCCTAACGGACTGTTGTTTTATTGCGCTGAAGATGTAAGTCTAGCTGTTTTTTCCCACATATTTTAAATGTATTTCTTTAAAATAAATATGTTTTCTTTTTAAAGAAAAGACATTGTAAGTGCAGAAAATATATTAAGGGATATAATGGATTAAATCCCATAAACTCCAATCCGGTAAATTTAACCAGAGACATCCCTGAGATAAACTGTGACTAATATGATGACTAGGTTTCATAGGACCTACTCATAATTAAAACTTTCACTGGGTTGGGGACAAAAAATTTAAACCTCCCTACTGAGAATATAGTGAAACGGGAAATAGTAAAAGATTATGTGCCTTCAAGTCTGTGTTGCCTCTTAGTGACCATATAGGTAGACCTTCTCCAGCACGTAATATTGATATAGATGATGATATAGATGATTTGGGATGATGACAATAATAATTATAATATGTGTGTGTGGATTCAGACACATATGTATATGCGCATACATTCAAATTCATCCATATACACATTTACATGTACTATACTAGGTGTTTTCTACAGCGTTTAGGACAATTAGATGGTAATCAAACCTTCAATTAATTTAATGTAAAAATGCATCCTTTCATGGCAAAGGATGAGGTTACCTGAGGGACCTCTTTTTCCAATTTCATCTGCCAATCCCATCAGATCTAGCAGAGAAGGCATGTTACATGTTCTGACGCCTAGGAAGCTTCATCAGGTGGGCCCTAGGCAGTGAGCCTTTTCTGCTGTGGCACCCATGATGTGGAATCTTCTCCCCCTTGAAGTGAGGTTGGCCACATCTCTTCTGATCTTCTGAGGGTCCCTTAAAATCTGGTTATGCCAATAGACCTGGAGCTCCCAGGTCACAGGTGAACTAGTGAGTGGGCCCCATTATTATTCACATCCCTTCATCCACTGCTACTTTGTTTTGCTGTTTTTATAGTCTTTCTAATGGTTTTAATATTAATAATGGTAATTTAGGTATTTATTGACTGTTTAGCTTTGTTGTATATCACCCAGAATAGCTTGTTTAGCAAGATGGGTGAAATTGGATGAATTAAAAAAAAAGTAAAAATGTAAAAAAAATTAAATGCAAAAAAGTCTTCCATTCCCAGCAATAAGAACATGTTCTTTTCTTCGTTTCAGTCAGAAGTGTTCTCTATTTCCATGGAAAAAGGAAATGTGGTATTAAATGCAAAAGGAGTCAAAGTTCAGACAGCAGACAAATCCTTTAATGATGGAAAGACCCATTTTGTCATGACAACTATCTCACCTGAAAAGTAAAGTTGTAAAATATGTTTCTTCTAACACACATCTAATCATACATAGATATCATTATTCTGCATTTGTTGGAATATCAAGTGCAACTTTATTATTATCAGAATAAGATCTTTGTTAAGAAAATTAGGGGGGAAGAACCTTTGTGCTCAACCTTTACCAATACTTGTTGGACACTTGATCTTCATACAAGAATATTATTATCCTTTCTTTAGCATTCAATAAGCACTCCTGGTATACAAGTATAGGAGTATCATTAGACCCAAACTAAATGTCTGTAGCAATCCTGCCATGACATACAAAGCATTTATGTGGATCCGCAACCGTGGGCAAAATTGAGAATTTGAACTTTAGAGGAACAAGTTGGAACAAGGCAGAGGTTTCCTTCATGCACCAGTTCTACATCTCTGGAAAATTAAAGTTATTAATTTTGAATTCCTGCACCTCTTTATCAAAAATGTTTCTAAGGCATTTTGGCTAAAACCTATTAAACTAAATTATATATTACCAGAAGCAGGTCAAAGCTGAGAAACAGATTAGGGAACTGCAGCTTTCAGAACACTCTTCCTATGTGGATGCTGCCACCTAGTGAGTCATTCATCAAATTCAACATTCAAGAAATAACAGGTAGCAATGAGACATTTTCTCACTTGTCAAACAAGATTTCCTCATGAGATCTATGTTCTCTGCAGGTTTGAACTTTTGGTAGATGAAAAAAGACAAAGCAAAAATAATCCAGCAAAGGATACAACTGAGAGAAAGCCTGTAAGCACCAAGAAATTCTACTTTGGGGGTTCACCCCTCAGTACACAATTAGCAAACTTTACTGGCTGCATAAGCAACGCCTATTTCACAAGGTGAGTACATTTTGACTTCTTTGGGTCGTTTCCTTGAACCATAATATTGCTGCCTGAAGGGGGGAGGGGGTAACTTCCTTTTTTAAATTAATATTTTTCTGTACTATACCGTGATTATTAGTTTTTCTTTTATTGGAAAAAAAACCAATGAACTCACTATGAGGTAATAGCTTAATTTATTAGAAGCGCCCCAGAGATCATATAACAATAAACAGGTTTTGGAGTTCTCCAAAATCCTTCATTAAGAGAGTTTTATAAAACATCATAGGGGAGGAGAGGAGAAATAGATAGTTTCTAATATATATTTAGTCAAAGCCTTAAGATATAAAAAAATATAACTTTACTTAGAAGTAAACCTATTAAAAATAATTGGTTGCCTCTCTGATTTATGTGTGAACAGAATTAGGCTTTATCAGTATTAAGCAGCTTTTATGTTGCACTTTGGACAAATGAGAATACGAAACAAATTACATTGATCCTGGCTGTCTGACTATCTATTTATCTAGCTGCAGTTTTCCAGCTTTGCTCCAAGGCTTATGCAAACAAAATATATGTTTCTTGTCACTAAAAATTAGTCATCAAGAAAACCACAGCAGATTTAATTCATTATGAAATATGAGATTAATTTTAAGCAAAAATGCTAAGTTTAAGCCAAATTGGCTATCATCACTTCAACTTACATTTCAGATAAGCAAAATTTCTAAAAACATGAGAAAAACCCAGCTGGA
This sequence comes from Azemiops feae, assembly GCA_023970755.1. NCBI lineage: Eukaryota > Metazoa > Chordata > Lepidosauria > Squamata > Viperidae > Azemiops > Azemiops feae. The sequence goes on from JALGBA010000094.1 coordinate 172,758, forward strand.
TCACACCGAAACCCATTTATCCAAAATGCTGTGTCACCCAGTGGTCATCTGAAAATACAATATTATGGACAGGAAGATAATAGCCTATTTCTCCTTGCAAAACCTCAATGTTTCATTGAATGTCATAGTTTTAACTGCTCTGTTAAAAAAAGGCACTTTAGTTACAACAGAACAGAATCTGGGACCTCTCTGAGAGTTATCACTGCCTATGAGCTAATGCTCTCTTATCAATGATAGAGTGTAAAGATCCACTCAGTTGACAACACAAGAAATATTTTTCTGATGACAGTAGAAGATCTATCAGTCTCAATATATATATATATATATATATATATATATATATATATATATATATATATATATATATTTTTTTTCTGAGGTATGTAGGTCTTTGGTAATTCGGGTTTTCTCCCGTGTAAAATTGGAAGTGTCTTGGCGACGTACATACAAACACCCGTGAAAACCTCAGAAAACAAATATCGTACCTCTACGGGGAGGAAATCTACCATCTGACCAGGACCTATGAAAAACTTGAAGTCCAAAGAGCTTCCACTTTATGTGACCTCGCATTCTTACGCAACTGCCGAGATCAAAATTTAATCCCCACATGCTTCCAATTGAAATTCCACTCCAACTCTGCAGCCACCAAACGCATCCTGAAAAGAACAGAATTGGCCCTAATCAGAAATGAACTTCACACAAAAAGATTCCTCCTAGACCAAATCAACAAAGATCTCCTCACACTTCACCTCAAACTCAGCAACAAGATCCACCCCGCACTTTGGGACAAATCCAAACAACTCGCCGTCTGGAGAGCCGAAACACAGACCACCCTCAAGACAGACACACACACCAACAAATTCCGAAGACTACAAGAACGCCAGAAACAAACCTCTCCTCCCTCACAGCCACACATGAAACAAACAGTGCATAACATCTCAGATAGGATCCTCACCAAAGCCGAAACCAATGTCCTTTCCAAAGGATTCAACTTTGCAGTCGCTCCCAAACACATCCCCACGGAAACCATTATATGCGGAGTTGAAACCAGCCTGACCAAAATCAACCCCGACGACGCTAACAGAATCAGACTCGAAATCTCCAACATCCTCTGCACCAGCAAGCCACCCAAAAGCAACTTACACAAAGAGGAACAGACAGCTCTACTTAACCTGAAAGAAGACACCAGCATAATAATCCTACCAGTAGACAAGGGCAACGCCACGGTGGTTATGAACACATCTGACTACCAAACCAAATTAACCAACCTACTCCAAGACTCCACATACAAACCCCTAAACACAGATCCCACCACCTACCTGGAAAAAACCACTAGATCCAAAATAAAAGCCTCCCCCATCAGCGAAGAGATCCAGCAAAGAATCATTCCCAGAGAAAAATCATCCAGATGCCCTAAGCTCTATGGTCTCCCCAAGATACACAAAGAAGGAACTCCACTTAGACCCATAGTCAGCTCCATAGGCTCACCTCTACAAAACCTAGCCAAATTTCTCGCCAAACAACTACAACCCTATGCAGAATCCATCACCTCACACGTAAAAAACTCATTCCAATTCATAGAGATCATAAAGAAACAAAACTTACAGCCCAGCGACCTACTCGTGAGCTTTGATGTCATTTCCCTCTTCACCCAAGTGCCAATCAAAGAAGCCTTGACAGCTATCCAAAACAAATATAACCCCCCCAAGCACATCCTAGATCTGACCAACCATTGCCTATCCAACACATACTTCATCTACAACGGACAAAAATACAAACAAATAGAAGGAGCACCCATGGGATCACCCCTCTCACCTGTCATTGCAAACCTCTACATGGAACACTTTGAAACCCAAGCTCTAGAAAAATCTGATCATAAACCCAAACTCTGGCTCAGATACGTAGACGACACCTTCATAATCTGGCCACATGGGAAAGAAAAAACTAGACAACTTCCTCACACACCTCAACAGCCTACACCCCAAAATACAGTTCACCATGGAAACAGAAGCTAACAAGCAACTTCCCTTCCTGGATGTCTTAGTCTACAAGAAATCCAATGGCTCCCTAGGACACACCATCTACCAGAAGAAAACACACACAAACCGCTATCTGCACGCACTCTCACACCACCACCCAGCACAGATCAACTCCGTAGCCAAGACACTCATCTCGAGAACAAAACGCTTAGCTGACGAACAACACCTAAAAACCGAACTACACACTCTCACTAATGTACTAACATCCAACGGATTCCAAAGAAATAAGATTACCAACTTAATCCAAAAAGAAACCCCCACTAAAATCCAAGACATAGAACAAGAAAACGGCAAAGCCCTCCTCCCATACATAAAAGGCACCACAGACAAAATCAGCAAGATCCTCCACAAACACAACATCAAGACAGCATTCTGCACAAACCGAAAAATATCCACCATCCTAAGAAACCCCAAGGACAAAATTGAGTTAGAAAATCAAGGAGTATATGAAATCCCATGCACCGCCTGCCCCACCACATACATCGGACAAACCAACAGAAGAATAAGTGCACGCATTGAAGAACACAAGAACTCAGTCAGAAAAGAGGAACCAACTTCCTCCCTGGTCCAACACCTCAAAGCCACAGGACATAAAATTGACTTTAAAAATACCAGAACTATTGCCAAAACTGAACACTTTAACAACAGAATAATCAGAGAAGCCATCGAGATAGAAAAACGCCCACACAGCATGAATAAACGAGATGATACCTCCCGCCTACCAGCCATTTGGAAACCCAGCCTTATTGACAGACGAATCCCTAGCACAAGGAGCAACACTGGACCCACACTCACGAAGACCACACATGATGTCACCACCACACATCCACACAAAAAGCAGACTCAAACCCGCACCGATGATGAGGCACGACCGCGGACCAGAAACCAGACCACAGCTGCATCATTGGCCATTTTAAACCCCTCCATTTCATACGTGAAGCAAACTGACACCCACCTTGAAGATGTGGCACGACCACGAACGCGAAGCCAAACAACAGCAATGCAGCTCTCCATCTCAAATCCCCCTGCAACTCAGACTAATCTGAGCACAACAGGGCCCCCACCCAAGCAGAGCACACCCCCCGCCAATCAGAGCACAGCCAACCCCTCATCCAATCAGAGCACAGCCAAGCCCCTAACCAATCAGAACACACCTCCACCCAATCAGAACACAGCCAAGCTCCCATCCAATCAGTTCATACCTCCACTGGCAGTTAAAAGGAAGAAACAGCTGCGATCACACATTGCTTCTAGAAGCACGAGGCCGAAGAGACACCAGCCTGAAGATGACGAATGAGACTTCGTCGAAACGTCGCCAAGACACTTCCAATTTTACACGGGAGAAAACCCGAATTACCAAAGACCTACATATATATATATATATATATATATATATGAAGTCAAAATTGGTTTAATAATAACCGTCTCTTTTATATAGATTAGATCGAGATATTGAGGTGGAAGACTTCCAACGCTATCCTGAGAAAGTTCATGCCTCTCTTTATGGATGTCCAGTGGAATCTCCTCCAGTTGCCCTTTTTCATAAAAAAAGAAAAAATTCCTCCAAAGCCAAGGAAAGCCACAGCAAAAGGGTGAGTGAGCGTCCACATCTACCTTACAGCTTTCTAGACAGGAACTAATGCTAACCAATAGCAGACTTCTTTGGGCCAGTTGTGCAGATTCTAAACTTTTTTTAATTGAAATACACTTCAGGGTAAATTTATCTTGTTTAAAAGTTATAATTTTTAACAAATGGCCCAGTATTAAAAAAGAAAAAGAACTGCAGTAAACTGCAGTCTTACTAATATAGTCCACATTACTTTGATTTAATACATTTCCCATATACTTTACTTCATTATTAATGGCATTTACAATCCTGCTTTTACCTATGAGCAAGTATTTAAAAGGTATATAAATATCATTTTTAATGAATTTATCAAGTAGTTAAGGCTAGGTACTTGGGGAAGTAATGGACTCCATTTTACCTACTGTTTTCTCTTTGGGTTGCTTGTTGGTGAATTTCTATGTATGTATATGCTGGGAAGCCCATGATCAGCAGCTTATGCTCTGCTCTGAGCTGCATGATCTGGCAAGGAAGCAAAGACTGGAGCAATTGGCAGCATTCAAAGCCAATGCCCAACTGTCTCTCCCCCAGGGATTCTGTGGGGATTAATTTTCTAGAGGGCTTTTCTCCAAATTCAACCCATTTTCAAACTTGGTCTCTCTTTTTTTTGCCAGCTTCTACCACTACACCACATTTAGCCCTATTATTTTCAGTTGGGGGGGGAGCTTATCACCAGATTATCCTGCTGATGGAGAGCCAGAGTTCTGAATCTTTTTCCAACATTCCATCAGGTTGGAGCAAATAAAATAAAGATGGTAGTAATTGAAAAAACTTCACTTATCAAAGATTAAATGTGGCCTGTTTGAGGAGTTCTTAAATTATGCCTTTGCTCTGTTTTAGCACCTGCCTATGCAGTTTTGATATTACAGCTAATTCACCCAAATAGCATGACAGTGGAGATAAGATCTTGGCCACATGTATTGAAAAAGAACATATAGAAATGTATGCAGAATGAAAACTGCCTGTCCAGCAGCAGTTTACTGATTATGTTTGTTTGTTTGTTTGTTTGTTTGTTTGTTTGTTTGTTTGTTTGTTTGTTTGTTTGTTTGTTTGTTTGTTAGGCTGAAAAAAATAAAAAAGGAACATCCCCTTTCTCATCTACTATAAATAAAAGAGAACAAGAACTGAGAAATCAGAGGGACCCACACTGCCACTTCTCCGATAATCCAAAAGCAACTGAACAGGCCTATCTCTTTGGTGGGACAGCAAATAGCCGGCAAGAGTTTGATTACTTACCAGAGGATTTCCATGAAAGGTACAGTAATCACAATGTAATGTACTTATAAAATATGAAATAACTATTCATATATTTGCAAATTATTAAATTAATTTATGTTGCCTGACTCCAAAACAATTCTGGATAGCTCACGATGTAAACAGTACAAAATACAACATAACATATAAAAGATTACTATCCATCCATCCATCCATCCATCCATCCATCCATCCATCCATCCATCCATCCATCCATCTATCTATCTATCTATCTATCTATCTATACATATACATATACATATACATATATACACATACACATACACATACACATACATATACATACATACATACATATATATATATATACACATAGATACATGATCATTTTAGCCATTGTCTATTCACTGCAGGATGAAGGCCTCTTGCATGCATACATACATACATACAAGAATGTTTCTAACAAGGAGACCACATCCACCCTACTGCAAAGCCAGATATTCAAGGCTTTCTGGAATACCATCATAATGGGGGCCACACAAATTTGTGAAAGATGTCATTCTAGAGCAGAGGTCCCCAATCATTTGGGTACCAGGGACCGGTTCCGTGGAGAGTGCGTGGTTTTCTGTGCTGCCTGCATCCCACGGATGGAGCTTTGCTTGTTTGTGCGGACTGGTTGCTGGCATTCTGCAGCCCGGTACTGGACCACGGACCGGGGGCTGGGGACCCCTGTTCTAGAAGACTGGTGTTGCAACGCAAAAGGCACAGAACCTGGGTCCTGAGAGAGAGTGTTATGTAATTAAAGGGACCCAGAGCATGCTGACTTTATCAGCATTTACGAGATGAGCAAAACCTGTGGAAGATACCCTGGTCCCTCCAGTAACTAGGCCCTATGCTACGTAGGGCTTTATAGGCAATAATCAGTACCTTGAATTGCTCTCAGAAGCACACTGACAACCAATGCAGCTCACAAATCAATGGTCCAATATGGGCATACCAAGACATGCCCATCACTCCCCACTCCACAGTTTTCTAGTGGTCTTCAGGGATAAATCCATATAAAACATAGAGCAGTAGTAAAATCATAAGGTACCAAGGACATGACTGACTATATGAAGGTCTCCTGATCCAGGAAAGGGACAACTGATGCAAATAATGAATCTGTGTAAAGGTCTACTTAGCAACAGCTGCCACCTGCTCTTTAAGCAGCCGCTGTGAATCCAACACACCCTCAGATTACACACCAATGTTGAATGGGGAAAGATGCATGGAGGAAGGGTTATAGCCACCCCCACTCAGTCTTGGTAGGATTGAGTAGAACTGGTTTCACCCTGTACAGACCCACAGAGCATACAGGCATAGGAAAAAGATCTCCACAGCATCACTTGGCTGACTCAGGTCAAGAATATATAGATAATCCTCAACTTATGACCATTCATTTAGCAACTATTTGAAGCTACAACAGCACTGAAATAAGTGACTTGTGATTGGTCATCACACTTACAACCACGGCTGTATCTCTGCAGTCACATGATAAAAATTTGGCCACTTGGCATCTGGCATGTATTTACAATGATTGCAACATTCGAGGGTCACATGATCACCATTTGTAACCTTTCCAGGGGGCTTTCAACAAGTGAAGTCCATGGGGGAAGCCAGATTCACTTAATGACCATGTAATTCACCTAATCGTGATGATTCATTTAATTACAGAGCAAAAATGTTATAAAATTGGGCATGACTCATTTAATGACTTAATGACACGTAGCAACAGAAGCTCCAGTCCCCACTGTGGTCACATTTTGAGGACTGCCTGAAACTGGACATATCAGTTATCACAAATAAAAGCTCTGCTTATTGTTGACATTACAAACTGTTTTCTGGAGGCAGCATTTCATTTCTTCTTCAGCTTGAGAATGGAAATCAATCTCTCTTTCATAGAAAAATGCCATTTTTGTTTACCAGATCTCAGTTCTCCATTAGTCTAAAGACCCATTCATCCCACGGAATGATTTTCTACATTGCTGATCAAGCAGAGGAACATTTCATGGCCCTCTTTATTGCCCATGGACGTCTTATTTATATGTTCAATAGAGATCACCAGAAATTAAGAATTCGAACCCAAGAGAAGTACAATGATGGCCGGTGGCATAATGTAAGTTGAAATTGAATGATGCAGGTAGAATCTTTATAAAGTTCTGTTTATCCCAAAATAAGTATATTTATAAATTGGTAGTTAATTGGAGTTTTAATGCAATAAAACATTGCACCTTCCAAAGATCAGGAATAAAACAGGTCATCTTCCATATGCAGTTTCTCTATCAAAATGTTATGGAGAAAAATAATTAACTTTATCCAAATCCTTTTATATACTTCTGGAGAAAGTATTTTAATTTTTGTCATATCTTTATCTTTTAAAATATTGAAAAGTACACCAGTTGTATTGCAACAATAAAGATAAAAATAAGGAATAAACACCAACAAAAGCTAAAGAGTAACAAATCACAATGAAAATACAATCCAATATAAACCTGTGTCTATGCTGCGTATCTGTTCAGAAATAAGTGTCTTACACACTACACTGAGAGAACCAGCTTACTATTTTTATTATTTTACTAAATGGCAAATGTTTCCTTTTCACACTAAATTACAAAAAACAATGGAAATACTAGGAAAATCTCAACAGCCTTTTCTATTTAAATTGAAAAAAGTGTGCAGGATAGAAGAATAGATTGAAAAAGTGAGCAGGACAGAAGACTAGCTCTCACAATATTCTCTGAGCAAATTACAATGGCATATTTTTCATTATCCTTAACATAAACGTGTTGTTGTGGTTGTTTTAAAAAAGGTAATGTTTGTTCGAGAGAAGAATATTGGTCGTTTGATTATTGATGGCCTCAGAGTACTAGAAGACAGTCTTCCTTATTCTGATAATACATGGCCAGTTACTACTCCTTTCTACATAGGGGGTGTGGCACCAGGAAAAGCTGCTAAAAATATCCAGGTAAATACATTTTTCTATAATAAATGTATCTCTTTGTGCATGTATTTGTGAGACAGTTAATAGAATCATAGTTGGAAGGAGGCATAGAGATCATCTACCTCAACAATCCCTCATTAGTTCAGATCACAAGAGCATCTCTTGATAGATGAACATCCGGCCTGTTTGAAGCCCAGTAAATAACTCACTGCCATGCATGTGGCAGCCTGTTCCACTGGTTGACAACTTGTATAGTCAGAAAGTTCTTCCTATCCTGAACTTCCTTCATCATAGTTTTAACTTTTGATTCTGCTCTAATACAGAGACTCGTTAACTTACAATCACATTTGGGACCAGAATTTCCATTGCTAAGTAAGGCAGTTGTTAAGTGAGTTACACCCGATTTTAAAGCTTTTTGCCAGTTGTTAAATGAATCATTGCAGTTAAGTGAACAATGCAGTCATTAAGCAAATCCAGCTTTCCCCATTGACTTTGCTTGTCAGACATCATCTGCGAAGGTTGCACATGATGATCTTATGACCGTAGGATGCTACAGGAATCACAAATACACGATGGTTGCCAAGTGCCTGAATTTTGATCATGTGACTGTGGGGATGTTGCAATGGTTGTAAGTGTGTGGACTGATCACAAGTAACATTTTTCAATACCATTGTAACTTCAAACAGTCACTAAACAAACGGTTGCAAGTCGAGGATTACCTGTAGAACAGTGTTTCTCAACCTTCTTAATTTTAAGATGTGTGGACTTCAACTTTCAGAATTTTCCAGCCAGCATGTTAGGTGGGGATTTCTGGGAGCTGAAGTCCACATATCTTAAAGTAGACACGGTTAAGAAATACTGCAATAGAGAATCTGTTGATTAGCCTGCTATTATTAAGCCTTCTTCACAGATACCTTGCTTCTGTCTTGGCTTCCTTTTTTTTTTTTAGAAACACATGGCTATATAAAATTTAAAAAAAATGAAAGCTTTTATCTGTTTCAATTCTGTTTGTTTCCCTAGATTAACTCTGTGTACAGTTTTAGTGGTTGTCTTGGCAGTCTACAGCTCAACGGAAAGCCAGTCACTTCTCCTTCACAGACCTTCAGTGTAACACCTTGTTTTGAAGGACCATCGGAAGAAGGAACCTATTTTTCATCAGAAGGGGGCTACATTATACTTGGTAGGGAGTTGTTTTTGTGCTATTAGTGGTGGTTATTAAACCTTTAGATTAATGCCTATGGTTACTGATGCAAAGAGATGGGAAAATGTTTACTTAAGAGTTAGCCAATTATTATTTTTAAATTATGCAGGGTGTTCTGTTATATTCCTGGCATAGAGTAGACTAATTTTCCAAACAACTTTGCATTACATCAAAGGCAGAAATTCTTATATGGTATAAACAGTATTATCTTTCTGCTGGTTTCCTGATCTAGTTGAGACCAGAATATAAGTTCTCAAAACCTAATGCTCTCCATATGTATAAAGACAATTAAACCCGAGAATGCCAATTAAAATATTGGCTGGAATTCTGGGTTATAGTCCCAATATTTGGGAGGACAGCATTATGTTAGGGGAGAAATTAACACAATACTATAATTTTACCTTAGCTCAAGTAGAGGAGATGCAAATGATCACTAAACGTTATTAGGTATACAGTAGCTTGTTGGATAAAACCATATCAAGACTATGAGAATTATACTGGGCATTGCCTCATTAACACAAGTTAACCATCAGCAGATTTCAAGTTGAGAATCTGCTAAGTATATGAAAGCAAGAAGTATACAGCGTATCTAAAAGAAGCTACCTGAAATAAGAAATTTAGCGTACAGTATTAAAGAATTGCTTAGAGTCACTGAAATTTTAAAAAAACTCAAATTTTCAGAGTTAAAAGAGAGGAACAGGATCTTTAGTTATTGCTTCATCTTCTACAGTGTGTGAGTAAGTTCACAGTTAACTTTAAATAAAACATTTTGTGACTTTTCCTTGCAGATGAATCATTTAGCTTGGACCTGAAATTCGAAGTTGTTTTTGAAGTCCGCCCTCGGAGCAGTTCTGGAATACTAATGCATGCACATAATGTAAATGGAGAGTTCCTGAACATACATATGAAACAGGGACAGGTATGAGAAAGGACCAACCACTCCTCCCCTATTTTTACAGTATATTCTGATCTTTCAAAACCAGAGGCTCCGCTTTTTTGTCAAGAACCCTGTGCTCCTTATTTTTAATATCAGCAAGTTCCAATTTCTGAAGTAATATTATTTATCAAGTGATATCATTTTTAAGCATGTTCCAAAAATATCTCTGCTCAATTGAAACATGCGTGGATAGCTGAGGGTTTTTAAAACTAAGTGGAACTAAGGGGGAAAAACCCATAGAATCCCCAAGAGCAAATAAATAAATCTTTTTATGATAAATAGAAGCTTAGGGAAATGCCCCCCTCTTTTAAAGATTTTATAACGTAATGTATTAGTGCTCATTGGTTCTGAGAATCAGCAAGCTTCCTATTGCACTTAAAAATAAATGTTGCAAATATCTGATTTGAAAGCTATAGTAGTGCACTTAATATTAGCTTAATAGAGCACATTCACACTTCATTTTTACCTGTTCCTGACCTGCCCTACTGTTATCTTAACTCTAATCAGTCTTTGGGGGGAGGGAAACCTGTCTGGATTAAGAAACTATCTCCCTTTCTGTTGGGCTCCATTTAATAAGTCCATCATTTTGCAGTAATTTGAGACAGAAATTTTACCATCCAGCCCACCCCATCTCCCAAAGACAATGATGTCCACTTCTATCTTCCAGAAACTGTTGGCAGCCAGTACTCACAACAGGGCAAGTTAGCGGTGCAGATGTGTTGAGCAGAGTATGCAGTTTCCCCAAAGCTGCTTTTCACTTATGGGAAAGGCCATCTAGAGGGAGGAATCAAAAGGAGCAAACTGGAAGATACAGATAAATGTATTGGGTGTAGTGTAGTGCCCAGAAGACCTTTGCAACGTAATCCTAAATGAAGCTAGAGAGAAATAAAATAGTGGGTCTAATGTTTTTGCCAGCAAGGCATAGTTCCACTTTTCCAACCTCAGCCTTTCCAGATATAGCAGAACTACAAATCCAAAAAATTCCCTAATTGGGGTAGCTCTGGAAATTCTAGTCATAACTCACTTGGAAGATGCAATTTTGAAATGATCCAGGGTGGTGGATAGTTAGGTTGCTGGACTTTTCAACCTATCTTGTTTATATAACATTTTCTTCCATTTCATCTCATATTTATTAATTAACCCTATCTGTTGTGTAGATTTTACCTTGAATAATTTCAAACAGTTTGATGGTTAAATGTATAATCTCTAATAAGCACATTTCAAAGTTTTTCTTATTTTTTCCTTATTAATAAATTACATTAGAACAAATAATGCATAGGAAAATATATATTTAATTCAAATTGCTCAATCAATTTTTTTTTATCTTCCAAATAATTGTACTGTATAACATAACATCAGCATATATAACATATCAAATAAGCATATATTATATGCTCTATAACAGCGGCTCCCAACCTTTTCTATACCCCGCATCCCTAGAACACTTCTGATATATTCTTGCACCCCTTACAAAAGTTCAAAATAACGGCAACGAATTATACACATACACTATAATTTTGAAAACCCAAGTTTTTGCATCCCCTGGAATATCATCTCGTACCCCCAGGGGGTGCAAACACCCCTGATTGGGAAATCTTGCTCTATAACATACCGTTCAAGTATTGACAACATAATCATAATCCTACCTATCCAACAATAAATCATTGAATCTGATAGGCCCTTCTCCATACTCAAATTGCATGTATAATTTGCACCATAAGAATAAGAAATAAACCAGCCTTCCTTATCTGAGCACCAAAGCATAGGGGAAGAATATTACATTTCTAGTATAAGCCTTGAGGGTGGTGAAAAACATTTTGTTTTAATTTTTTAAGATAATATGTTAGATAATATTAAGATTCTAAAGTTGAACTCCATCACTTCACCAGGTTATTGTGAAGCTAAACAATGGCATTAAAGATTTCTCAACTTCAGTTACACCAAAGCAAAGTCTCTGTGATGGCAGATGGCACAGAATTGCAGGTAAGTCAACACCACAAGCTTTGTAATCAAGGTGATTGTGGACTATTTCTTTAGTTCATCTAAGACAGGGGTCCCCAACCCGCGGTCCGTGGACCGGTACCAGGCCAGTGGTACCACACATGCCAGTGTTCGGTCCACACAAAGAAGGAAAGCCCCATCCACAAGATGCAGGCAGCACACAAAACCACGCCCCCTCCAGTCCGCGGAAACACCTCTCTCCACATAACCGATCCCTGGTGCCCAAAAGGTTGGGGACCTCTGATCTAAGATATTGAAGAAGCCTTAGCCAGGGCATAGGAGACAAGTACTGTAGGTACAGTATTTTCAAAACTTTTTTTTTAATCTGGTGGCTTGGGATATGAAAATAACTTATTATCCTCTTCTGTTTTGCATAATAGTTATTAGAGACGCTAATGTGGTACAACTAGATGTTGATTCAGAAGTGAATCATGTAGTGGGACCATTAAACCCAAGAGCAATTGATCACAGAGAGCCCGTATTTGTTGGAGGAGCACCAGGTAAGATTAATTATTATCACTTTATTTTTAAAAGTTAAGACAATAAACTGTTTAACATGTTCGTTTGAATTTATTAGCCATCCAATTCCAAAGAACTCTTTAAAGTGAAAAATATTCTGTAAAAGTGTTCTTCATTCATATTGACTTTCAAAATAGTACACAAAATTATTGCTTTGTTTTAAGGCTATATAATTACTAGCAGAAAACATGGGCATTATTGAGAACTTGGTGTTTAATGCAGCTTTTCTTTGATAAAGCAGGGTACTTTGTAAACATGTACTGTAAGAACATTTATTTCTTATGTCCAAAAAGACTGATGCTATCAGGGACGTTATCTACTTAGTGCTCTAGTCATTTAAAATCTTTATGATTTAGATTTTGAATTATCTTTATGATTAATTTCCCACATGTACTGGATGCATGTAAAGATATGTCTATGTGCCTTGAATATCTATTAATACCACTAAATAATTAAATATGCTAATAGAATCTTTAGCATAATTCATCACAAGGGAAAATCAGAAGCCAAAGATTTTATAAACAATAAAACCCGCAAATCTGCTACCTACCAAATCTGCTACGAGCCGTGGTGGCACAGTGGTTAGAATATAGTACTGTATTGCAGGCTAACTCTGCCTACTGCCAGGAGTTCGATCCTGACAGCGTCAGGGTTGACTCAGCCTTTCATCCTTCCAAGGTTGGTAAAATGAGGACCCGGATTGTTGGGGGTAAGATGCTGACTCTGTAAAGGATGCTTTAAAGCAGTATGAAGCAGTATATAAGTCTAAGTGCTATAAGTGCTAAGTGCTATTTTAAAAGCCTTTCAATGATTTTCAGGCCAACAGATAGTATCTACTAATCAGTGTGTGTGTGTGTGTGTGTGTATGTGTGTATGAGTATGTGTTCCTTGGAGCCATTGTGACTCCAGGCAGTTGCCTGAGCAAGTGCCTGCAATTTTCTTGGCAAGATTTCAGAAGTGGCTTGCCATTCTGATATTAAACTGTTAACTTGAATCAAACTTCCAAATCAAAGGCTCACACAGCTCTAGCATCAATGTTCAGCACATTTCCTCCCACCCCGACTCTGGAAAAATGAGCATATTTACAAAACATTTGGCTCCAGCCATTCACTCTTTCTGTTTCCCAAGAATGGCCCTATAGAATCAATGGGTTTGAAAATACAGATAGTGTTCGATTTACAACCTCAATTTATGTTGCTAAGCAAGACAGTAAAGTGAATTTTGCCTCATTTTATGACCTTTCTTGCCACAGTGGTTAAGCCAATCACTACAGTTGTTAAGTTAGTAACACGGTTGTTAAGTGAATCTGGCCTCCCAACTGACTTTGTCAGAAGGTCGCAAAAGATAAATCACATGACCCCAGGACACTGCAACTGTCATAAATACACGACAGTTGCCAAGCGTACGAATTCTGATCATATGACCACAGGGATGCTGCAACAGTCGTAAGTGTGAAAATAATCATGCCGCTTTTTTCAGTGCCTCTGTAACTTCAAATCATCATTAAACAAATGGTTATAAGTCGAGGACTACCTGTAAAGCCGATTTTGGAAGATGGTGATTTTAAAAAATGGTTTTGTGATATTTTTATTTTAAAATAAACAATCAGTTGAAAATTAAATGTGGCAGAGCAACTGGAAAGCGCTTTAAGAAACATGTTTATATCATTTCCATCCTTTTGAGTAGGAGTCTCCTGACCTTGAGTTTTCTATGAAGTTTCTGGAGAAGGAGACTACCACTTTCTGTCATATCCTCTTTCTAATGTCTTTTTCCAGATCCAATCTATAACCTTCTTTTCTTTCTTTTAATTAACTTTAGAATGTCTAATACTTTTTAAATAAAAAGTAGAATTTACTAAAAAAAATAATAAAAACCAACAGAAGTGCTACTAAGCTGAGCTTAGAACAGAAGTGGTACTAAGTATATGTTAAAAGTTTCATATTTTGGTTAAAGCCATTCCCAGCATATACTTGCATTTAGATGCTGTAATGTCACTTGTGAACAATTTGTGGCTAATAGTGTTTTTAACTTCTTCACAGAAGCTTTCCTGACATTCAGCCTGACCACACGTAATTCCTTTACTGGATGCATCCGTAATTTTATGATTGATGAAAGGCCAGTGATTTTCAGTAAGGCAGCTTTGGTCAGTGGCGCTGTGAGTATCAACATATGTCCAGCTGTGTGAAAGGCGGATACCACAAAACTACAAGGATATATACAGCACTGAAGAAGCGGCAAAAGCGGTGCGGAGTTCAACTTTCAATATCAGAAGAATTAAAATATATCGCTCATTTTAAATACATGATACAGCATAAAGCTTGCAATCATTAGGAGAGCTTTGTACACTTTTTTTTTTTTTTTTTGGAAATGCAGATTCCTAACCTGTATTAGAAAAGAAACATCTCTGCGGTATTCTAACTGGGGAATGAAAGTGACCAACCCAATGAGCAGAAATATAATTCCAGTACAGTACAGTAATGAACACAGGCATGCCTGACTCTGCATTTGTCAACATTTCAGGAGCAAATGACTTAGTAGCTGTGGGTTTCAGCTTCAATCCACTAGAAATCATTTTATCCCATTAGAAGTTTGATAATCTTGTTGGAATGTCCAGGTGCTGTGTCTTGGGATAAGTTAATTCTGTTCACGGTGTGCTTTGCTTCATGTATCTTACAGAATAAACTATATAACAGACATGTTTCACTAAAACAGTATCTCCAGAGTTTCCTTTTCCTATATTGTTTGTTCAATTATGGTAAAGTGGTATGGGTTTTGTTCAATTTCTAAAACCCACTGAAACCCTACACCAGTGATGGCGAACCTTTTAGAGACTGAGTGCCCAAACTGCAACCCAAAAACCCACTTACGCATCGTCGAGTGCCGGGTGGGTGTGGCCCATTGGGTGGGTGTGGCCCATTGGGTGGGCGTGGCTGCGGTGGTAACGGCAGACTGGGTGGGACTAAAAAGTTCAATCAATCAATTCCAACTTTGCAAGATCTTTTTTTTCCCGCGAGAAGTTGAAATTGACTAATTGAACCTTTTTTTTTTTTTTGCACACGGCGGCGGAGGCCTAAAGCGAAAAGGTTTTATAAAACCCAGCTGAAGGCCTAGGACTGGGGCAACGGCGCGCGTGCCCACAGAGAGGGCTCTGAGTGCCGCCTCTGGCACCCGTGCCATAGGTTCGCCACCACTGCCCTACACATTTTAAAACTGTTATAATCTGCTTCTACACATAACAAATAAATTGATCCATTAGCAAAAATAAATATTTTATGCAGCTTTTATTTGTTTATATATCTATTTATATTACATAATACTAACTTTAGTGATAATTATAAGAAAAATCAGATTTTCACGCTATGAAAAAGTTATTGTAAGAAGTGAAGTTATATACCAGTATTCATTAAAGTAATTTTAAGGGGAAAGGTGATATTTAACTATAGTAACTTTGATTTTAACATTTTTCTCAAATAATATTCAATCTTGACAATAGATATATGAATTGCACATGCTTTTAAAACTAATTAAAATGTTCAAAATTCCAAATTGCAGACCTACAGTCCAAATTTATAGCATTCATTTGTTCGTTTTCTACAGTGATATTAGAAACAATGCCAGTTGACATAAAACAATTTTTTTAAAATAAATATTAAACAATATGAAAGAAACAAAATGTTGTTTTATAAAAAAAATTCTGGTGTAGACTTGTTCATAATACTTAATATTAAACAAAAAAACCTGATTATAGGAATTAGTCCTCCTAAACATGAGTTCAGATTGTTAATAAATATTTGTCCAATTTCTTCCAGTTACAAACTTCTTTCCACACATAACAGACTTATCCTCTATTAATAATCTAATAAAGGTGATTGAGGCAGAATATAGGATGTGTGTATACATAGAAATAGATACTAGGGACAAGTGAGCTTCCACCAAAATGTATCTTTGGATGGGATTACGTTTCCTAAAATTATCTGCATGTAGAACTAATACAGAACAGATACTTTTATTCTTAAGAGCATTAGTACTTTTATACTGTCACTATTTTTACTGCCCAGTATTTCCAAGCAAAAGGCTAACAGCTTCTGTTCTGCTAGCTTGCAGAGACCACAAGTCATTCAGTGATTGCCTCCAGAAGACTAATACAATAATCAGCCCTTATTGCTTAAATTACTGCAGATCAATGTATAATAAAAATAATAACAATCCCAAACTACAGAAAACAAATCTCACACACCATCCAACTTATAATTTTACTGTAGTTCATATGTAAATTTGTTTTATAAAAAAAACCTCTTGGAATAGTTTATATCATGATGTTCAAAGAAAAATCTTCATCAGGGTCCAGTCCAAGCTGGGAATAAACAAAATGGAGACTGCTTTAGAAAGAAGGTTGGAGTTTATTGAAAAGCAGAACCACAAGACATTAGGCTCTGGAGCAGCTGAACACGTTGCTGGGACTTTTTTTGCATTGCAGGAGCTGGGGTGGGAGCGGCCTCTGCATGAAGCAACCGGCCCACGGGCTGGCAGTTTGACACCCCTGTCTTAAGTGATACTTAAGCTCCAGGGAAAGAAGCAATATGAGGCAAAAGTTTTCCCCCATGGGAAAATGAACCAACAACATGGTCTGCAGCACAGAGGTAAAATATCATATTTGCTCCACTTTCAGATAAACTGGTATCAAAATAGGGGGGAAATTACTTTGCTCTTGAACACCAACAACATTAAATAAAAATTGGGATCCAGAGCCAAGTCTGAGCTGATGCAAACATCTGGTACAAGCTGATTATGAATCACTTGCCTCCCCCCCCCCCCCAGATGCCCATGAGCAAAAATACTGCAAAAACACTAGGCAAAACACTAGGCAAAAACCCTAACCCTTATAAAAAATAATATATTACTAAATAAAACATCAATTCTTAGATTCTATAGAATTTACACAGCCACAGCAAGTTAATAAATATGTTTCTTTGGAAAATTCTTTGCAAGAATATAAAAAGTCAGACCTATCTCTTTTGATGAAGCAGCAGATGCAATCAAATTTTCCTTCTCCTTCGTATGCATTTTACCATCAGCATGGGAAAAACAGTCAGTGATAAACTTCTATTTATCAGCCTCAAAATAAGTAGAGGAAAAATTACAAGCAATAAATATCTTCTAGCATTTGAAGAACACTTCCACTTTTTTGAATAAATAAACCAGTTTCCATTTCCTATCCGTACAATAAACCATTTTCATTATAAAAGAGTATTTTAGTTGGCCGTGAGAAATTTGGATACTTGATTGTTAAACTGCTTGATTGTAGTACTATAGATATTCTGATTGTATATTATACAACTCACCTGCAGGTATAATGCCCTAATGCCATGGTGGCGAACCTATGGCACGCGTGCCACAGGTGGCACGCAGAGCCCTCTCTGTGGGCACGCACGCCGTCGCCCCAGTCCGAAGCCTTCAGCTGGGTTTTATAAAACCTTTTCGCATTAGGCCTCCGCCGCCGTGTGCAAAAAAAAAAAAGGTTCAATCAATCAATCAATTTCAACTTCTCGCAGGAAGAAAAAAAAAGATCTCGCAAAGTTGGAATTGATTGAACTTTTTAGTCCCACCCAGTCTGCCGTTACCACTGCACCCACACCCACCCAATGGGCCACACCCACCCAATGGGGCATGCCCACCCGGCACCCGATGATACGTAAGTGGGTTTTGGGTTGCAGTTTGGCCACGTGGTCACTAAAAGGTTCACCATCACTGCCCTAATGTCATCAGATTATATTACTACTCATGTCCACCTTTTATTTCCTTACTTTACTGCAATGATGTCAATGAAAAGCAGTTTTATAAAAAAAAAATCTGAATTTGCTACCCAAATTTCTATTCCTCTAAGAACCACAGAATATTTTTTTCTTTGAGGCAGAAGCATTCATTTATAATAACAAAAGCTACTACACAACTTCAGTCACATATCAGACTAGATTTGTATTTCTGATAAACAACATATCACAGTAGGAAAATGGCAATACTGTCATAGTTAGTGAGTCTCGAAGGAGAGTAATAAATTAAAAAGATTAAGCAGTACTGATATTTTTTCAGGGCCACCCAGTTTTTACTTCATTTTACTTCATTTGCTACCTTGGTTTACCTCCTTATTCTCAGAACAACCTAGATCAGGGGTCCCCAACCCCCGGGCCACGGCCCACTACCGGGCATAAGCCATTCGAAACTGGGCTGCAGAAGTGGCGGGCATGCACGCGGGCATGAGCATTGCCAGTTGCACAATCAGTGGGCAAGTATATGCATGCGTGCGCTCCATTTACGCATGCCTGCTGCCCACACAAAAGGAGCTGCATGCATGTGCGCACTTGCCCGCCACTCATGTAGAACACACACACCCAGCCGGTCTGCAAAGCCAGAAAGGTTGTGGAACTCTGACCTAAATTATCTTGGCTATTACAAAATCATTGCAAAAAAATCATGTTCAGTTCTTATCCTAATTATGACATTAGCAATCTTTGGTTTGCACTGAAAATTTATACAGGCTTAGAACATTTAGTATTAAAAACAGAGAAGAGAGATGAGCAATCAAAATTCTTAGAGTGGTATACCTTAATGTAGTAATGCTTTCAATGGAGGAACAGGACAAGAGACTGTAGGAAGAGAGCACCCCCCCCCCAGAGAAAGAAATATTTTGGGGAATATTAAAAAGGCAGATTATATTTCCCCAAAGGAATAATGGAGAAAATCTTAGGCAGAAACCACCACGCCCAAGTCTCTCTGCCCCAAGCAGAAACCAGCTCTGTAGAAATGCATATTTGATCATCCTTTCAGAAAGACTGGAGCCAGGAAGCTTGGAGCTGATGGAATTTGAAAGACAAAGATCCCTAGGGAAGCCGGACATGATCTTTAGGACATAATAGGATTAACCCATCACCATCAGAATACCAAAAGGACATGCTCAAAAGCTCAGGTCAAAGTTCATGCCATAGGAACAGGAACAATTCCAAACACAAAAGACCAAGAAGGTATAAAAACCCACCACTCTCAGTACCTTGTGTTCAGCTGCTCCAGAGCCACATGCTGTTGTGGTTCTGCTCTTCAATAAACTAGAACCTTCTTTCTAAAACATTCTCCATTTTGTTTATTCCCGGCTTGGACTGGACCCCTGATGAAGATTTTTCTTTCAACAAGACCATGCTAGCATATTCCTGATTTCAGACCTTAAGCTGCACATTCAATGGCCATGCACATTCAATTTAAGCAGCTGGAGCAGCTTAAATCAGTGTGAGCACACCTATTTCAAGATTATGATATAGACTCATCCTTTTCTTATATTCAACTCAGATTAATTTACTGTCTTGGCAAATGGTAGTGTAAGGTCCCAGTCCCTTACTTGAACTTGAGATACCATATCAATCTAATCAGATAACCCAAGCGGAGACTTCTTGATCAAGCAGCACTTTATTTGATCAAATTAAGCAGCTGGGTGGCCAACGATCTGGAACGCTGGCAGAGTTCCGTCCAGAAGTGCCACGCATTAGAAAATTGGTAGCATTGCTTTATAAACTTTGTTAGCCAATGAAAATCAGACAACAGAGCCATTACATCATAAGAAAGACATCAATCATTCCTGTATACTCCCTTATTCCCTCCTTCAGTATATCCCATCCATGTACATGTTTCCCAAGCTTGCATGAAATTTCTCTGGTGCAAAAGCTGATTACAAAAAGCAAGAAAGCAACCGTTAGACTAAACAATTTCCCTTTGTTCCAGAACCCTTCAGTAGCATGTTACTAACCAGATCTTGGCTCAGAAATTAAGTCAGGCCAAATTCTGATTTACAGAGAACACCGTTAATGGAACACAAGTTTTATATACTAAATATTTATTTATTAATCAAATAGCAAACCCCCCAAACCACACAAAAGGAAGAAACCAGTAGTAAGCCATATTGTTTTAAGAATAGTTTATTTTTTTAAGATATTCTATGGGTCTGTGTGTTGGAAGCAGGTTCAGGCTCCTATGGCAGGACTAGGCCAGTGGCCGGCCTGTGAACCAGGAACCTAGGACAAAGAAGTAACGCAGTAGATAAAACCCTGCTGACTAAGTAAACCTTAAGCTGCTGACTAAGTAAACCTTAAGCTGCTGACTAAGTAAATCTTAAACTGGCAATGAGGAAATGACAAGATGGGAGAAGAGAAAAACATGACCATAATAGGATATATGCTTGGAAAAGGTTTTAACCAATAACAATAGCACATGATAACATTATGCTGAATATAATCAATAATAAGTTACCAGACTTGTTGCCTGTATTACCATATGCCTTCTAAATAAAAGGGTCGCTCAGAACACGCCCTGGGCGGACTCATCCCGAGGAGAACCTGTGTGTTGTCTATACTTGCATGCCAAGATTCATGAGTAGCCCACCCTGATGTGGCAAAGCAAAAGCCACATTCTGGTGACCCCGACGTGATCGTCTTGGACCGTCCTTACTCATTCGCCTGAAGGAGGCTGCGCGCAACTCGTCCCGTCTGAAACACGGCTGGATTCTCGTGAGTATGGGGGGAAAGTTTTCCCAACAACAGGTGGCCCACCTGAAGGAATTGGGAAAGCTAACCGAATCATCTATCAAAATTTCCTCAAACGGTGGAAGAACACTTCCTCGTTTGAAAAGAAAGATTTAGTCTCTCTTTTATTGTACATTTGGCAACAATGTCCTTCTTACCCCGAAAAAGGCACCTTAAAATTAACTCTCTTTCTCTGCTACTAGAGAAATGCTTTTGGCTGATTGGCAAGTTTTATTCAATATGTTACTAACCCCTGCCTGGTTACGATCAGATAAAAATTGTCATTCCTAAATCATCTCCAGTTGGACCTTCAGCTCTTCTTTAGAGGAACAATTGGGCTGCTTTAAAACTTCAAGTGGCTGTTAAGTTTAACCCTGTCAGACAATGTCTGGTGGTGCTTTGTGTTGATGTGTGTTTTGTTTTATATATGTTTAACTCCTAGAATG
This sequence comes from Azemiops feae, assembly GCA_023970755.1. NCBI lineage: Eukaryota > Metazoa > Chordata > Lepidosauria > Squamata > Viperidae > Azemiops > Azemiops feae. The sequence continues at coordinate 194,284 of JALGBA010000094.1, forward strand.
TTAAGCTTGGACTTGGAATGGTGAGAAAAATAGGAGATGGTTAAAGGGCCCTATAAAAACCACATGTTTGGTTGGAATCATCTCATGATTTTTCTCGCTTCTTGCAGGACAAGCCATATGTCTAAATAAATGTTGTTTTAATGGTATTTGTGTATATATGTCTGTCTGTGTTGTTCTGCGTTATTTCCAAGACTTGGAAAAGGGTCAAAACCCTCTTTGATAACAACAAACAGAAAGGCCTTAATTAAAAATAAAAAGTTTGCTTGAAATATTTGTATGTGAAATGGTGTAAGCAAATAGAATGGAAGTGAATGAGTTAATTTGCTGGTGTATATGTGTGTGTGTTAGCCCTCACCCCTCCACCCATCCCACGCTGTGAAAGGAACAGTAAAACTGTAGTTTTTATTGTTGTAACATGGGAACGCAATAGCAAGAGTTTCCATGAGAAAAGTTTTATGGAAGATTTGTGAAAGAATTTATAGAAAATGCATATGAATTTTTTTAGTGGTGAGATTTTTGTAAAATTTCTTTTTCTTTCCCCCCCCCTCCTGACTCTTTCGTTTTTCGCTGGCTGTATTGCTTTAAGAGCGAAGGAAAAGCAGACAGAGGGAGGGGGGCAGTTGTTCGTTTTACCTATTTTTTTTTCTCTCCCTTCTTCCTCTGCCTAGAAGTCTGGGTTGAGGAAGGGGGGTGGATGTGAAATTTAATGCCCACTCTTGCAGTTTCAGCTTGCAATTTTTTTTACTCGAAAGAGGAGACAGTAATTGTTGGGCAATTCTTTTGCAAATTTTTGAGTTTTAAATTTTTTAGTTAGACATATATGTCCATCAACCAAAAGAAATGACTCTGAATTGTTTTGCTTAGATTTGTAAATGTTTTCCCTATTTAATGGAAATTTGTTTCATCTGAATGGAATTTGATTAAATTGGAACCCCAAAAATACAATCTAATTGGCTTTTTGAAATACAAAATGATTCAAGTATCTATGGATTGCAATTTGCCTTGGAAAAGATACAGTTACACTTTATCTTTATTTAGGGCATAAAATGTTGCAATCTTATTCTGTTCCAGTTTTTGTTATAAACAAGAAATCTGGCAAATGGATGTTACACAATATGCCCCATTTGCCCCATGGAAATATCTTCATGTTTCCATAGACACCTTCTCTGGCTTCATCATTGCAACCCCTCAACGGGGTGAAGCCACTAAGCATGTCATTAATCATTGTATTCGTTCATTTGCAACGTTGGGATGCCCAAAAGAACTTAAAACAGACAATGGCCCTGCTTACACAGGAGCAGCTTTTGCTGCCTTTTGTAATCAGTGGTCAATTGTTCACAAATTTGGAATACCTTACAACTCCCAGGGTCAAGCTCTGGTTGAGCGTGCCAACCAGACGTTAAAACATGCGCTGGAAAAATATAATCAGACACAGGGGAAAACTCCCCCTAGCCTCCCAGCTTTGCAACACAGGCTTAACCTGTGTTTATACACCATTAACTTCCTGAACCTGACGGGCACTCCTCCATCATCCGCTGCAACTCGTCACTTCTCTGCTTCTCCTGCTGCAGCAACATCCAAACCACTGGTGTACTTCAAACGACTTCCTGACCCCACCTGGAAAGGCCCTGCTGAACTCATTACCTGGGGACGAGGTTATGCCGCCATCCAAACCAACGGTGAGATTTTGTGGGTCCCTGGTCGCCACATCCGTCCCTATCATTCAAAAACAAAAGCAGAGGACCTTTCCCCATCTGACGTTAACAACTTGGGTTAACTGGTGAAACCATACCATGGCAAAACGAGTGATGTGCCTGGGTCTAGGACTGACACTGATAATGAAAGCCCTGATGTATAAGATGGATCTGAATCAAGGAATTCCTGAGCAGGGAGCATGGCAAGATAACACCTACATAAAAGACATTGGTCAACTGGCTGTGGCAATGAACAAGACAAACTGCTGGATGTGTATGCACATCCCACTACAAGGAAAACAAGGTTTGATGGTGCAAATAGTCCCTTTGATTAACACCAGCTGGCTAACCTATGACAACACCACACAGCCCATTAAACAATTATCAAACAAGAAAGGGATGGTTCTAGCGATTGGTCATAGGTTGCAGGAAACGGCAGAGATTTGTTTTGAATACAAACCTGGTGATAGTACAAACAGCATCAAATTAGGGGTTTATCCTTTTGTAATAAAGTCATACAGATTACTTCCCAAATGACTCGTAACGGGACTAACCCCAATGGAACAGTAAAAATATTAAAGGAACAAATGATAGCTGAGAATCCTTTAAGTAATGAGAGTGGAGAAGATATTTGGTCTATGTTGACGTCCTGGCTACCTAATGGAACATGGATAAGAAAAGTACTTATCGTAATATTTGCAATTGTTGCCTTGCTTGTTGCCTTGTGCTGTTGTATTCAATGTGTGCCTGCATTATTTGCGTTGTTGAAATCTTGTATGGTCAAAATTTGGAAACAAAGTCATGGCCTCAGAGATCGATCTTTGAAAAAAGACACTGTTTTACTGGCTGAAAAGCTTCCGCTATATAATCTTCCTGACAATGAAAAATAAATAAAAACAGAGGAGATGTTGGAAGCAGGTTCAGGCTCCTATGGCAGGACTAGGCCAGTGGCCGGCCTGTGAACCAGGAACCTAGGACAAAGAAGTAACGCAGTAGATAAAACCCTGCTGACTAAGTAAACCTTAAGCTGCTGACTAAGTAAACCTTAAGCTGCTGACTAAGTAAACCTTAAGCTGGCAATGAGGAAATGACAAGATGGGAGAAGAGAAAAACATGACCATAATAGGATATATGCTTGGAAAAGGTTTTAACCAATAACAATAGCACATGATAACATTATGCTGAATATAATCAATAATAAGTTACCAGACTTGTTGCCTGTATTACCATATGCCTTCTAAATAAAAGGGTCGCTCAGAACACGCCCTGGGCGGACTCATCCCGAGGAGAACCTGTGTGTTGTCTATACTTGCATGCCAAGATTCATGAGTAGCCCACCCTGATGTGGCAAAGCAAAAGCCACATCTGTGTTTTTTGAAAGTGGAGACTTCAGCTGTACTTTGTGTTTTCTCCTAATCATGAAATTATTGAAATCTGGGAAACAATTACAGTGTATTCTATTTATCAGTACTAATTAATAGGGGATTTTTTAATGTTAGAAAAGCAATCTAATTTCTCAGTCAAAACAATGAATTGAGAAGCCATAAATTCCATATTCAGTGATAATTATATCATTATATCATCAGCATTATATCATATTTCACAGGGTTATGAATATATATACAAACATACCTTGTTTCACTTTATTGCACTTTGCAGGTATTGCATTTTTTTTACAAAACCCTCCACCTGCAAAAAGCTTATGACTGGTTGAAGTTTCAAATGATTAACATTTTTTAACAATAGAATACTTTTAATTAAGGTAAGCACATTTTTAGACATGCTATTGCACACTTAATAGACTAAATACAGTGTACTGTAAACCTAACTTTTATATGCACTGGGAAACAAAAAAAAATGTGATTATTTTATTGTAATATTCACTACTTATTGCACTGGTAATAAAACAAACCACTAATCTATTTATTATAATTTAAACAGTAAAATGAAGAGTTATATAAACTAGCAAGCATCAATATCATGTTTTAAAATAAGAGAAAATAAAAACTAACATATTCTAGCTCTATGATCTATTTCCTCTCAGAATACTATACAGGTAGTCCTCGACTTACAATAATTTGTTTAGTGACTATCCAAAGTTACAGCACTGAAAAATGTGACTTATGATCATTTTTCAGTTACAACCTTTGCAGCATCTCCATAATCGTGTGATCACAATTCAGATGCTTGGCAACTGTTTCATACTTATGACCGTTGCTGTGACCCAAGATCATGTGATCCCCTTTTGTGATCTGACAAGCAAAGGGCCTAAATATGGTCTTAAGTCGAGGACTACCTGTACTCTTTTATGTTTCAGCTTAGAGTGTTTCCTAAACAGGGTTGGGAGGCAAGATCGAGACAGACTCGAATGGCCACTTCCATTTAGGCCAGGGGTAGGCAACCTTGGCTCTTTTATGACTCGTGGACTTCAACTCGCAGAATTCCCGAGCCAGCATGGCTCAGCTTGGAAACCTCTCCCTTTCCTCTCAGCATGGCTGGCTCAGGAATTCTGGGAGTTGAAGTCCACAAGTCATAAAAGAGCCAAGGTTGCCTACCCGATTTAGGCATAAAACACTTGCTTATGTGAAGTTATATGAATTATTCCTTGTGTGTCCAACCCTACTTGGCCGATAAAGAATTCTAATTATGAATTATGTATGGATTATGGGAGTTGACACACGGAATGAATCAGAAGGGCTCGTTTATTTGGAGGAGGCAGCACCCACAACTCAAAAATAGGCCGCGTCGTGCCGGCCACCATCCTGAGGGGAAAAAAAAAACCAAACAAGCTGAAAACCTCTCCGAAATAACCCGGCATACCCGCCGGCGGGAGTTTAAAACCGCTCTAATCGGTGAAAGGCGACAGCGCATGCGCCCAAAGCAAACGCTGAAACATTCCCCTCCTCCCAACTCCGCTGGAAACGATCACACCCGCTGTCCGTCGGTTTGCGCGTGCGTGACTGCCCAATCAACAAGGCGGGGGGGGGGTCTGCGTTCCTGCCCTGAAGCCGCTTCCCAACGGAGAATGAGGAGAGGAAGGTGGGAGGAGAGCATCTTTCAGGCGAGACCTGCCTGAGACGCGAGACCCGCGCGAGCAGCAGTTATGACGCAGTCCGTAGTAGTCCAGGGTGAGCGTGCACGTAATTCCCAGTCCCTCTTATTTATTTATTTTTTCTTTACTTTTTTTCCTCCTCCGCACTGCTCCATGACAGCTCTCCCTCCACTTTTTTTTGTTTCCCTCTCTCTCTCAATACAGTGGGTCAATGCGGAAACCAAATAGGATGCCGCTTCTGGGATCTGGCGTTACGCGAACACGCGACTGTTAACAAGGTAACAAGCCCCACCTCTTAGTGTGAGCGCATGCGCAGTTATGCTGTTCGAAGGTTACTTATTCACCCCTTTGCCTTCCCGTTGTTTAAAATGTTAAAAAAAAGGGGGGGTGACTTGACTTCCTTGTTTTGCCATTGTGGTCCATCCGCCTAAGACCACAGCAAATAGTGTGCCGAATGGGAACGCAGCAACGAAGATCCCCTTCTTTGTGGCGAGGTGGTTGCCTCCACAGCCGTCATTTATGCCGCCACGGTGAGGCGCTGCAGCCCTTCTGTTCCGGGTAGTTCCAGCGATTGGTTACTGTGATTACTGTCCCGCCCGGCGTTTTGTTGTCATGGCTACGATTCCAGTGATGTTCTGGAGTTCCCCGACAAACCGTCACATGGAATGTGATTCTACTACAGTCCATCGACTCCTTTTTTATTTTAAGAGCCGAGTGGAATCCTTCTCCTTCCTTGATTAACACGGCTTTGCGCGGATATGCCTCCTTGGTTATTGATGAATTGTGTACCGGGGGTTGGACTAGATGACCTCCAAGGTCCCTTCCAACTTTATTATTATTATTATTAAGTAGTTTCGGCTTCTGGCAACCAGGTGTTCTCCCTGATTGTCTCTCTAACCTGATCCTTCAAGTCTTCCAATGGTGCATTCATCCCCGCTGTAACCGAGTCCCTCCACCTCGCTGCTGGTCGCCCTCTTCTCTTTCCCTCCCTCTTTCTCATCCTTTACTAGAGAATGAGGTCTTCGCATCGGGAGTAGGAATAATTTGAACCTTGATTGTGTGTGCCTCAAATAAGAACTCTGGACTCTTCTGTGATCCATCACTTTGTTGTATTGTGTGACCACGGGGTTCTGAGGTGGAATGGGACAATTCACCAAGGCCAACTCGCCGCGAGGCAACTCACTGTGGCCAGCTTGCCACAGGACAACTTGCTGCAGGATAATTCACAATTCAATTTAATTATTTAAAATACAGGTAGTCCTCAACGTACGACCACAGTTGAGCCCAAATTTTTTGTTGTTAAGTGAGAATTTGTTAAGCAAGTTTTGTTTGCCACAGTTAAGTGGATCACTGAGGTTGATAAGTTAATAATCTGGTTGTTAAGTGAATCTGGTTTCCCCACTGACTTTGCTTGACAGAAGGTTGCAAAAAGTGATCACATGATCCCAGGACACCGCAATGGTCATAAGTATGAACCAGTTGCCAAGAATGTGAGTTTTGATCACGGGGATGCTGCAAAGGTTGTAACTCTGAAAAATGGTCATAAGTCACTGTTCTCGGTGCCGTTGTAATTGAACAGTCACTAAATGAAGTGTTGTAAGTCAAGGATTACCTGTAGTTTAAAAAAAAAATTTAATTTTTGTCATTCACATTTCATTTTGTCCCTACTTTGGCATTCTTTCTTTAATGATTCTATTCCACTATTTAATATTTGTAACTCTTGTCCCGTGGGCAAGTTGGCTGCAGCGAGTTGGCCATGATGAGTTGGCTGTGGTGAGTTGTCATAGACCCATTCTCAGGAGTCTTCTCCAAACCAAAGTTCAAAATACACACTTCTTTGCCCCATGCTTTTTACCAAAAACAAGATATACACATTATAATTTTCTTGGGGATGCTTTTTTGCTGCCTACAATGGAAAGTTGGAGAAACCATCCACAAATGGGAACAAGAAGTCTAATCAGGTTCCATTGTATCTGATTTCAAGATCTGTGGGCAGAGGGGAGGCTGAACTTACATAAATTAAAGGATAGGTTAACTCTTCCAATATGTGACAGTATGAACTAGATCTAAAATCAGAAAAAAATGTTAAAATGTATAGCAAGCCTAGCCACCATAGAATAAGGCTGAAGTGAGCTGTAATTCAAAAAATTACAGCTTTTATGCTTTTAACATTTTTTAAAAAAACAAATTCATTAATTTTTTTTTATTAACAGTATTATAACATCCCAGATTTGTTGGGATATTACAGTTGTGTTATTTATGTTTCTGAATAGTACTGCTAATTTGTCCTTTCTAATTTCTTCACACAGTTATTAACATGAAGTTTACTGTAAGATTTCGAGTGACTAGCGTTCAGTAGGTCTTGAGCCTGCTTACAAACTTACCTATCAAAAAATCCAAAGCCATCTTGCAGAATTGTTGTTGAAATAACTTAGAGAATATATCTGTACAAGAAAACAAGATAAACGCATCATGTATGCTTTGAATTACACCAATGGTTTTTTAAATACAATAGGGAGTATAATCTCAAAAAGTTATTTTTAAATATTTGTGCTATAACTTATAGCGCAGGTCCCAAGTTCAGTTTTTACTTAAAGTATTTTTTATTATTTTAGAAAGGACTTTATGATGAAGCACTAAGCAGTTTCTTTAGAAATGTGAACACTAGGTAAGTTTCTTTGGGAAGTAATATGTTACTTGAGACACTTGGTTTTAAAACTGTTCTGTATATGCTGAGAGATTCTTTTGTATCAGGCTTTGCATTGCTGAAAGTTAGCATTTTCTTCTATTTTATGAAAGATAAAGTTCTGGCGTTAATGGTATGACTTTATCGTTCACCGTATGTCATTGATGCTGTGTAAGTAATTTGCTTTGTTATAATCCTGTATGTGAGCAATTCAGTGGGGTTTAATTAAGCGAGTATAGAATTGAAGCTTGTATCTCTTTATTTTTGGATTAGGTAAGTGGGCAGATTGTGTAGTGATACTCATATCAATGGTTGTAGCAGAATTAGAATAAGTTTATTTGTAAACCGCCCAGAATCACTTAGATGAGATGTGTGGTATAGAAATTGGATTAATTAATTAAATGTTACACCACTGTCATGACTTAACGTATTCTGACTGGGCCATAATTCTTGGTATTCATTGTTTTAGAATAATATCATAGTTCCGTTTTTCAGTCTCTGAACTATTAGGTCATAAGTTGGCAGCAAAGATTTGGGATGTTAACTGTTCATCCAAATTTTTGTAGCTCTAATTTTATTTGTTATTCTCCATAGTCTGAACAAAAAGCTATTTCCAAGCCAGGGCTCCATTGCCTGCATGGTATAGTTGTATCTTTCTGGCTTGCTAATATAGTGGACTTGCTATATAACTTCATCACTTTATCAAGTTGCACTGAAAAAAACCCTCTTACCTGTCTTGCTTTTTATCTTCGTGATAGTAGGAAAATAGTGCTGATAACATTATAGTCTTCCAATGTTATCTATTTGAAATCCTGCAAAAAGAGTTATATATGCCAAGCCTCTTTTTTTCTTTTCTTTTTTTAGTATTTATATTTCTCTTGTTTCTTTATTTCATATTAGGAAAAGTATTTTTCAGTTTTTATATGTCAGTGTTTTTCTTCTATAAAATGAGAAAGTGTGATGTCACCTGCAAAGGCTGGCTGATCTTTATCCATGATTATAACTAACTGACTTCTGATCTTTCTAGAACAGATGGTGACAGTGCTGACATTTCCAGAGGAAAAATCTGTTCCTTAAAAGCACGTGTAAGAGGAGAAAATATTTAATTTAACCCTTTCTTTTGCTTCGTAGACTATAAAATGTTCCTAACTTGGAAAGTTTTATTATCAAACATATTTACTCTGTAACTATTGAAATAATATTTATGTGATTGGTTAAACAAGTGAGGTCTTTGTGCCATTCAGCTTTGTTTTGTAAAGCTCTATAATATTATCTGCTCATATTTTGCCCCCATTTTCAAATAGATAGGACAGGGCATGCAATGGTGTATAGTCTCCTTGAAAAGTGAACTATTAGAAGGAACTTTACTATGCAAGTTATTACACTGTTACATCATGTCAGATATAATTTATTTATCACACAGTACATACACATAGTGTAGGATTAGCAATAAAGTAAGTAGTTAATTTAGACATTAGTATTTAAATATTTAACAGTATATATCTACCACAGTTTCAAAAACAAATTTTGTTTAATAAATTTATTGTGAGTATAGTCTGAATAGGAAATTTAAAAAATGAAAATAAGTACACTTTTGGAATAGGATTACACAGAAAAATCTGCCTGCACAGATGCCTCTCCTAATGAAAAATGTCTTTATGGTTGTTGGCTAACTTTTCCCTTTTTATATTCAGTTGTCAGAAAGGGTTGATATATAGTATTAAGAGTCATTATTTTTCCTGAGCATTCTTGCTGCAGAAGTATTCTTGGCTTGAATATCATTATTAAAACTACAAAGTTTAATCAGAGATACTTCAAAAAAAACTCATACTGGAGCTCAGAAAATATGCTTGTTGAGACAAATCACATTGATAAATCCAATTAACTAAGACATAATAGCAAGTATTTAGTAAAAGCATATCTTTTCAGTATAAAAGTTACATTTATTGTTTTGTATTTAAACATTTGTGTACATTTGATCTTGGAGCTATTTTTAATAATGATAATTGAAATTAAATTTTCATTTTATATGAGAATTTAGGATATATTTTTCTGGAGTCAACTTTTTTAAAATTAAAAGTGTATGTGAAAATTAAGCAAAGCACATCTAGTTTATTTTTGTGTCCTGTTTTTAAAGGTATGCTGAGTAAATTGTTTTTATTCTGCTCCCTCAGGCTCTACTTATTGACATGGAAGAGGGTGTAGTGAATGAAATACTTCAGGGGCCATTGAGAGAGGTATTTGATAGCGAACAGTTGATCACAGATGTTTCTGGCTCAGGGAACAATTGGTAAGAATAAATTCAGCTTCATAAAAATCTTCAACCAGATTCTCTTTGAAAAACTTCATATTCAATAGAAATTTTAAGAACTCTTTTTTTCTATCTTTTGCACTTAACTGCAAATCCCTGAAAGAAGGATATTAAGATGACTATTTAAATCCCAAAATTATAATTGTTTTGCCAAATATCTCGTATCTACTGTTTTCATGCTTCCATAAATAGATATTTCATTTTTTTGAATATAATTGTATTGATCTATTCATTGTACACTTTGTATCCTGATTTTCAGGATATAAACTTTTATATGATGGCTTAGATTTATTCCATTAGGACAGTTGGTCATAAATAGCCCTTGAGGAGAGGAAACTGTCCAGATGACAGTCTGTTTGCCTGCCTTTTGAAATAACACTCTTAGGACAGTTGGTAATAGCTGGTTTTGTTGGGGGGGGGAGGAATCCAGCTGGTCCAAATTCTCTTTATCAGGCACATGCTAATCTGTTCCTAACTGCTGCTACTTCATTTCATTCGGTCATCTAAGAACAAATTGGAGCAGCTAACCAAAGAGAAGATTTAAACCTTTAACCCCCCCCCCCCAAACCCAACTTCATACAAATGCTCTTAAGAGAGATTTCAAATTACAGGTAGTTCTTGACTTATGACCACAATCATCTTAAGTTGCATGTGAAGATTAGAAGAATGTAGACGAAGAGTGGTTTATTGGTGTCAGTTTAATCGTTTCATGCTGGGTTTGTTTTTTTTTAAATTTCAAATATATTTTTGTCTTTGTGGTGGCAAAGAATGTCCTTAAACAGACAAAACACTTTGCCCTTTCTGTCTATGTCAACCAGTTTTTCCCTTTGCTGGCTGTGGACTGGGAAAAGCAAACCAGCGGGACCAAAAGAGGAAGAAGGGGCTAAGAGGCCTGCTTCCATTTATCAAATTGCTTGTGCTTAAATCGGACACTAATGCATATGAGCTCAAAAGACGGCATGTTAATATTAGCACTGAAATAGAAGGATAGCATATTAAAAAATCTCCTATTTTCAGGGCTGTGGGTCACAATGTGTATGGATGTCAGTACCAAGAGCAAATTATTGAAAAATTGAGGAAAACTGCAGAACACTGTGACTGTCTGCAATGCTTCTTTGTTATTCATTCCATGGGAGGGGGTAAGTATTGCTCTAGTCCCAGAGATATAGCCATATACTCTTACATCCCATAAGAAATTTCCATTTGGTTGGAAATTGGAAAGAAATTTCTGACTTCTGAGAGTTGAATACAACATCACAGTTGTTTTTCTGTTTGCTGTGAGGCAACATTTTTTTCAGTTCTTTCGATTTCCACCTTGCTGGTCATGTTATAGGAAGTGCTGTTGCATTGGGCAAAGTATGCCAATTGATGTTTACAAAAATTCTGTAAAAAAGTTCACTACACTGAAAACAGATGTTTAAAATAAATAAAGGAGATATCTTGCAATGTTTCATTGGCCTCAAAAGATATATTAATTAAAATTATTAGTGGATCTCTGTGGATTTTTTTTTAAATTACATTTTTCTTTATGTTTATATACTTTACAAAAATCATGTTGCTGTTAGCTTATTTTTGAGTTCTTTGATATATATGAGAGTTCTTGCATTTCATAATGCCCTTGAGCACAAGAAAGGTTCTGAGGTACAATATTTTGGGTCAAAATCAATGCTTCTCCACTTTCTGTTTATGCATAATTAGGGGACTTCAAGAAGGGAAAATGTTTGTCTATTTCATGTGCAACAAAACGTGAGATGTGGCTTTATCCCCTGCATAGTATTAAACTCCCTACATGAGGAGAATCTGTCATTGTATGTTAGCTTATAATGAAACAATTCATGAATACTTAGGTAATTAATTGTGTTCCTCTGTTTTTTTCATAATGCCGGGCTTTTCAGGTTATCTTCCACAGAACCCTAGAAAATTTAAATGGGTTCCATAAGAAAATAAGGGCCAGAAAAAGGTTCACTCGAACACAGACAATTTTTTAGCAGTAGAGCTTTGCCTCTCAACATGGAAATCCTGCAAAAAAAAATTAAATGTAACAGGTTTCATAGCCTGAAAAAGTTTGAAAAATCCTGCAGTAATGTATTTTCAGGCTGTATCTTACAGAGAATACCCTGCAACACAGCATCGTACAGACGCATCCTCAATCACATATGTTAGTTCCTGTATGGTTTAGCTTAGGAAACATTGATTTCCTGCCCAGAATACTGAGCCCCCAAAAGTATTTGGCATCTTGCACATTATTATTTTTTCTGTGGCCTGAATCTTTCAGGATTTTTTTTAAGAGCAGCCTTTAAATGAATGTGTAAATGTCAGCCTTACAAGATAGACCAGGCTAAGAAATCAATGCCATAGAGGTCAGGACTTCCCCTCTCCTTCACTTTCTCTTTGGGTGAACTAGGGAGGGGATTGTCTAAGACATTTTCTCATACGTTTTCCAATAGATGTTGCCTGAGGTAAACTGTGTAAACATTGATTTTGATTTTTTTAAAAAAAAAAAATATCTTATAATTTGTAAGACAGGTCATTTTGTCATTGTAGTTATTCCCTTATTTTTTCTAGGAACAGGATCTGGTCTTGGTACATTTTTACTAACAGTGCTCGAAGATGAATTTCCAGAAGTGTATAGATTTGTGACTTCAGTTTATCCATCTCGTGAGGATGATGTCATCACGTCTCCATATAACAGTGTGTTGGCTATGAAGGAACTCAGTGAACATGCCGACTGCGTATTGCCCATTGAAAATGAGGTGAGCATTTGTCAGGGCCTGAGAATTGACCTTAGAAGGGCAGTTCTTTTCCATCTTTAATATAAACTTTATAGTACAAATTCTGAACTGATAGCTTCTGCATGCTTTTTCCATTGTGGAACTATTCTGAGTCAAGATCAAATGACAACTTTGCTTTTTAAAGTGAACAGAAGAGACATTTTTGCATTTTGCATTTTTAAATAAAAACAAAATATTTCCTTATTAAAGTAGTATATGATCAATGTATGTATTGTGTAAATTTTTAGCCTTTCATGTGTATGTATTGTATGTATATGCGATACATACATTTAACAGGAATTAAATATTTTGCTTGGTTCTCTACATCAGAGGTCCCCAACCTACGGGCCGCGGCCCACTACCAGGCCGCGGCCTCTTGGCTACGGGCCGCATGAGTGGCTGGCCAGTGCGCGCGCACATGCACTTGTGCTCACTCTCCCTTGTGCTGGCACTACTGATCTGCGCATTGGCGCTAGCAGCCCCATTTGTGGAGCGCGCATGCTCAAAGCCCCATTCACGTGCACACAGCCGCAATTGCGTGTGTGCGCATGCGCACATAAAGGTGCCTCCCCTTTCCTTTCCCACCAGGCTGCCAATCCAGAAAGGTTGATGACCCCTGCTCTACATTGATTTAGCATGTGTTTGGATGTTAAATTTGTGAAGCATCTTTCAACTTTTTAATTTTTTTAATTATTTTTTTTCTAATTAGTTTTAATAACAATGTTATTATTTATGTGTATATCCAATCTCTGGGAGCCCAAGGCAGTGTAAATTGTATTCTCCTGTTCACATTTCCATTGTGAATTGGGCTGAGTGATATTGACAATCCACAATCGCTTATTGAATATCCATGATGGAGCATGTACCCGATCTTGGATTTTTCATCTTCCTCGTCCAACTCCTTAATTGAAAGCACTGTTTAGAATATCACAAGCTCTACCCATTTCATGGAGCTACTCTAAGACTAACTAAATCTGTCATTCTATTATAAAATCCAGTCCGTTGTAGTTTTGCTTATTTTGTCTTTTAAAGTTTACATATATTTGAAACAAATTAGAAACATAATGCTGCATTCCTGCATTGTGATGAACTTCTTTGAAAATATCTTTCCTGCTCAATGGATTTAATTAGAACTATGCAATAATTATTGACTTCGCATAATATAAATGTTTTTCATTGGTTTTTTTTTCTTCTTCCAAAGTCTTTATTTGACATAGTTAGTAAAATTAACCAGATGTCCAACTCTGGAAAGCTAGGATCAACTGTGAAACAAAGTAGCTTGGTGACTTCGAGTGCAGGTGGAATAAAACATCTTCAAGAAAAACCTTTTGATGCTATGAACAACATTGTGGCTAACTTACTATTGAATCTGACCAGGTGAATTTTTTAAGCCTTCTAATATATATATATTATACTTATACTAAAATATGTTATCTTGTTGAAATAAAGGTTCTGCATTTTTCCACTTGCTTATTTACAAGTAGCCATCTCCTTAAAAATGATGTGAGTTGATGTTTTTGTGAGAAGCTTAAAAGGCCAGGTGCTGGGAGTGGCAGACAGTTGAAAGAAAATAAATAGTTGTAAAGCCCCTGAGCACACTTGCTAAATTGAAAGGATAAAATCCATTCTTTTTGTTGAGGCCCTGTTTGGCTTTGAATGGGAAGTTTGAAACTTTGTTTCTGCAGCATTTGTGTATAATTGATAAACATAGGTATAATTTTGCAAAATATCAGCATATCCCTATGTAGAATTTCCATCAGTCTGGGTCTTGTAGTAAGGGCAAAGGCAACAGGATTTTTTTTTCCTTTTCTACTCTTCTGAAATAAGTATGATTAATCTGACTGTTAAACTCAAGAGTTATTAAAGCACCACATAACTTGGCAGAGAAGATCTGTAATCTCCTCCTCAAGCATGAAAAGGACTGTTTGATCTTATACAACTTTTGTATGTTATTTTCAGCTCTGCTAGATTTGAAGGCTCTCTTAATATGGATCTTAATGAAATCAGCATGAACTTGGTTCCCTTTCCTCGACTTCATTATCTAGTTTCCAGCTTGACTCCTCTTTATACTCTGGCTGATGTTAATGTGCCTTCTCGAAGGTGAGTATTTTTATTCAGCATTGTTCCTAGAAGGGTAACCTGTCAAAACTAGCATTATGCTTTGAAGACTCTCTCAGCTCTTGGCTGTTTTTACATGTAAATGACAACTGTATACTAACTTGAAAATGAATCTGCTTTGTAACGTCCATAGGCGAAAAGAAATGAAATTTCTTTTGTTCAGTGATCAGCAATCTAAGTAAAATATTAAAAGGAAAAAATAGTGCTTAGCCTTGTGTCGGCTGTTTTCATATTGAACACATAAAATAGGTAGTAGAAGGTTTTATATCTGAGAAGGAGGTTCACATAGTGCTTATCCACTCCTCCTGAGTATTGTCACAGCAAGGATATAATAACAACTAGTCTGAATATCCTCATAGAAGCTACAATAAAAGAGCATGCGAATTTCTTTCTCCCTGGATCCATGCAGGGAGGTTGCCCTCCACAAATGAGTTTTTTAGAATACCTACCCTGCAGAGGTTCAGAGGGAAGGATATTGTGTCAAGCCCAAAAAACTCTTTTTTTTTTTTTTCATATAGGGGAAGGTAAGAGTATTTAAACTAACATTCCATATTATTAATCTTTGAGTGAATGTTTAGTCAACTTCTTTTTCTTTTCTTTTTTCTTTTTCTTTTTTTTTTTGCCTTCAGTTCAGTTTTGATTCCTAGCAACTGCCTGGAAAAGTCCCTCCAGTTTTCTTGGCAAGATTTTTTGGAAGTATTTTACCTTTCCCTCCTTTTCACGGTTGAAAGAGAGTGATTGTCCCAAGGTCCTCCAGCTTGCTTTCTACCAAAGGCAGGATTAGAACTCACTGTTTCCTAGTTTTTTGCCAAATGCTTTAACCACTACCTCTAATTGGCTCTCCAACTTGTTCATATCCCATTAGAAATAATGCTGGTCACCCCCATGGTATTAATCTTTGTTCTACTGCAACTTTCTAGTTTGACGAATAAGAGGTAGTCAATTTGTTAGAAAAAACTGAATCTTTAACCAATAATTATCAGTTTCCAAACTTGAACCTCAGTTTTTGGGCATCCTTGTCTACAATCTGATCAAAATGCTTGGCTTGTACTGGCTTTAATGCATTCTTCTCAGCATAAATTCTCCCTTGTGCAGCATATATGATTTGGTTAAGATTCTATCATTAAAGAATTTTTATGCTTAAGGTATTAATTCTCCAACTTGATTTTTTTAAAATAAAGTCCTTTATGGCAGCTGATGATTTTAAAGCTGACTGGAAGATGTAATCCTGGGGTGCAAGAACAGGTTAGGACTAGATTAGGCATACTAGGTCTCTTTGGAATAGAAAATTACCCCAAATATTTAAAGATATAGATCTGTTTTATTCTGTTCCCCTCTATAATCCAGCCTTAGTCTTTGCCTTATAGACCAAACGTTAATATTTTAGATATTTTTAAAACTGAGTATCAGACTATTTAGCTTGCTGTGCTTTTAAGCCTAGTCCGGAGTTGCAATATGATTGCAATGTCACTTGCATAAAGGAGTATTGGGATCTTATGCCCTGCCTTTTTAGGAGGATGGAAGTCTGGGTAGGTTAGGACTTCTACCATACAGTTGATATACAGTTTGAACAGAACTGAATATATTTTTGGCAGTCTCCTCTTTGTATGCACAGGGTGTCAGAGAAGGTCCCTTGTGAATGGCATCTCGTTCTTAAAAAAGAATTAGTGTTAATTGTGAATCAATAAAGGTGCCTGTCAATAAATATTTTTTTAACTTTCTCCCATGGAATAGTTCTACATAACACATCATAACATAGAATAACAGAGTTGGAAGGGACCATGGAGATCTTCTAGTCCACGGGTCAGCAACCCGTGGCTCCAGAGCCGCATGTGGCTCTTTGAGCCTTCTCCTGCGGCTCCCAGCCTCCTCCGCCATTTGCAGAGAGAGAGACAGAGAGAGGCACTTGCGCTTTCCCCCCCCCTCTCTCTCTCTCTCTCTCTCTCTCTCCGTGTGTGTGTGTAAAAAAGAGAGTGGCCTCACGCTGTCCTCCAACAAGCTGACAAGCTTATTGGGCGGGGCTCCTGCCTTTGCTGCGTCGAAGCAGGAAGCAGCAGCTCTCTCTCGCTCTCTCTGTCTCTCTCCCAGTGTTTTCTTTTCTCTGGGAAACAGGTCCAAGTGGCTCTTGTGAGTGTTTAAGGTTGCCGAACCCTGTTCTAGTCCAACCCTCTGCTCAAGCAGGAGATCTTATACCATTTCAGACAAATGGCTGTCCAGTCTCTTCTTGGAAGCCTCCAGTGAAGCTATTCGGCTGGTTGATTGCTCTCAACATTAGGAAGTTTCTCCTTAGTTCTAGGTTGCTTCTCTCCTTGATTAGTTTCCATCCATTGGTTCTTACCTTGCCTTCTGGTGCATAATGGGCAGCTTTGAAATGTAAGAAGGTAAAAGTATGCAGAGGACTTCTTTTTTTGAACATTTTCTGTATGAGATGGTATAGTACAAGAATATGTTCTTCTCTGAATCCTACTTGCTCATCTTTAGTTATCCTTTCCATTTCCATCCATTCTTATAGTTTTAAGTATTTGGCATATTATTTGCTAACTGCACTGAGAAGATAAGCAGCTGGCTTATCTTTCGTGTTATCCTTTTGTGTATTGATATTATTGCCAGTTCTCAACCCTTTGTGATGTGACCGGTTTGATTGATGTGTGTAAATAAGGATGCTAAAAATGGAAAAATTCCATTTTTTATTTCAGGTAATATATAATCAAAACACAGGGCCTTTCTGACCTAAGGATTGTATTAGTTTAACTACACCTCTTCAGGAGACGTGAGGCCTGCTGTTCACTTGACCAGAATTTGTATTGTTTTTGTTCAGTCTTCTGTATTGTCAGAATCTACAAACAAATCTGATTTTCTTTTCCTTTTAAGGAAGATTATATTGTTTTTTGAGATTCTATAGGACATGTATCTGGCCTTTCGGGAACCAGGGATGGGGTGGGGGGGGGGGTTTGTAGGAAATAAAATTCACAAATATGTTCTTACTATTCATATAACTACAGTATAGTTTCCAAAAGCTTGCAACCAGAATATATACAAAATACATGTATACCTTATTTGTCATATATTCTTAATACTGTTAAATAATTCCTCTGTTTTTTAGGTTGGATCAAATGTTTTCTGATGCTTTTAGCAAAGAACACCAGCTGTTACGGGCTGATCCAAGACATAATTTGTACCTTGCTTGCGCCCTCTTAGTCAGAGGAAACGTACAAGTTTCAGATCTTCGTAGAAATATTGAACGGTTTGTACTAAAACATATGTTCTCAAGAATTACTAGTTGCTTTTTCAAAAGGCCAAAATACAGCATTTTTGAGATTAGTGTGATCTCTTCCTAATGCACGGGTACACTTATGTTGTAAATGATTATATTGTTGAGAATACAGAAGCATTTGGTAATTTAATCTTACATTTTCTCTAACATAGAATTTGATGTACATGTAAATGTTCAGAAGCCCTGCGAGGCTGGCCAACTCAGAAAACAAGAATCACTTGGATTTCTAGAAAGATCTTTATTGCTAGGAATATGTAAGAATCATAAAGCCTACAGAGTCATTATTCTGTGGAACTTACACCTGCTGTATTAAGGCAGAACTGTTATTTTTCTCATGTTTCCCCCACCACCACCTCCCTGGACTCAAGAATCTCTTTTGTAACAAAGCTGTTTTCCCCCTTAAGAGTCTTTATTGCGTCTTCTGTGTTCCCAAGATCTTTTAGGCATCTTTAGGCATCAATTTGATACATGGTTTAGAAACTAGCACACAGAATGTAAAACTCAGATTTAGCATCAATTTTTGGCAAATGCTTTTGAATGCACTTCCATTAAAAGGGTAGTTAGAATGCCTTTATTGCATACTAGTGCTGTGGACATCAGTTTAAATATCACTGGAAACAGTTAGATCTGCCACTAACTTTGCTCTGTGTAATGGCATCTTCTCCAACCAGGCACCCTTGGGATATGCTAATCTAATCTTATTAATCATAATCTGACTTTATTGCCTGGAATTATAGTCCATTTAGGAAGCATAATATAGCACTGATAATTGCTTGCTATTATTTCAGCCCTAATTTTCTGGTTGCAGGTTGAAGCCTTCACTTCAGTTTGTATCCTGGAATCAAGAAGGATGGAAAACTGGTTTGTGTTCAGTACCTCCAGTTGGCCATTCCCATTCTTTGTTGGCACTGGCAAATAACACCTGCATTAAACCAACTTTCACTGAACTCAAAGAGAGGTTCATGAAGCTGTACAAGAAAAAGGTATACCCTGAAATGAGAAGTCATGCAACTATTTTAATTACTTCATTTATACTTGTGTTATTCTCAGTGTAAGGAAATGCTCTGTATCAAAAAACCATGTACCTATGTCAGCTGGCTTCCCTGTTTATAGACTGTAAGTAGGGTTGTATTATATTTGAAGGTATATAAATGGCCAGTTGGCTGCAGTGCAAAGTTATATAATCAGAATGGGAGAGAAAGGGAACAAGAAAAAGACTGTGAGAGGGAGTGCAGGTGACAGATGATATCTAGATTTGTTTTTTTTTAAAAAAAAATCTACCTAGATTTTCCACCATAAGTGGTCATTTGTTCTGTTACTTTTCAATTTTAGGAGAACAATTGCATTTATGTGAAATATTCATCCCAGTAAAGGATATGCTGCATAATTGAAGTGAATACTTGTTTCTGCAGGCTCACCTTCATCATTACCTACATGTTGATGGGATGGATCAGAACTGTTTCTCTGAAGCACTTTCATCGCTGTCAAACTTAATAGAGGACTATAATCAGCTTGAAGCTGCTAACAGTGGGCCTGCAGTAGATCCACCAAGATTGAAGATAGTGATGTAGCAATGCAGGGACGTAGCAGGAAAAATGCAGTTATTTGCAAAAAAAAAAAAAAAAAATGTGCATGCAATCTAACCCATGGTGAGCACCACTGAAGTTGGCTGAATTCAGTTGGAAAAATGTAAGACCATTTCTAGCTGATAAATTCTTAACAAATGATCTTTTGTGACAATCAGAATCACTGTCACTCTTGAAAGAAAGTGGAAACATTCAGTCTGCCCAACTGTTTCATAACGTATTTTTTTTATTTTGCACAGAGACTGGGCTGAGATTGGATAATACAAATCTCAACGTACATATTGTGAAATGCACTTTTATCTCAAGCACTGTTAGTTTTGTATGTATATTTTTTGAAAGGAAACCATTTTGAATATAAATATTTCTCATGATTTTTATATTAATACTTTTAAGTGTAAAATAATTCCTTGTTTTGAATTTGCAATTATCAGCTGTGCAATATTTGCTGACTGTCCTATTGACCTATGGGGTTTACTGCAGACAGAAATCCCAATATGAAGTAAAAGCTGTCTAGTTTAGAATCCAGTTCCCTGTTTCAGATTCTATCAGTTACTCCAGTTTAACTGAGGTTTTAGGCACACACACTGCTAGTTTCATTGGATGTTATTCTGATTCAGAGCCAAGTGTGATGCCGTCTTTCAGAAGTCTGTGGCTTTGAATGAGATGCATTTTTCTATGTGTTCTTGAAAATGAAACGCTGTCATAATTATTAATTATTATTATTATAACCATTATGCAGACCAGGATCCTTCCTGTTTCTTCTGATGGTTGGGTAGAAAGATTAACAAAAACAGCAGTTATGGAGCAAATCTTCAGGTTGAGAGTAAAATGAAATTCTACAGTCTCTATTTCTACAAAAATATATGTACAGTATTGCTAGTTTTGCTATGCTGTTGACTGAGATTTGGAGAGTTAACTGCTAAAGGCAAACTAAATTATAAGGGCATGTTGAGTTATGAAAGGTGGACATTTTGAATCATATTATGATGCGTAGATATTTTGAAAAAGATACCTACCAACTCCAGAAACATTAATTTTTGAAAGTTATAACAAGCAAGCCATATCTATAACATAAAATGGGTCCATTCATGTGCATGAAGATGTTTTTCTCAAGTATATAACCAGGTTGAAGTAAATCTGTTTTATTATATTCAGGAATTGTGTTGAAATCAACACACCAATTGAAATCAACACATTAGGCCACTAATTATTTGCTTCTTGCTCAGAGTGACTATAATACTGCAAATAAGTGTTTTTCTCATATAGTTCCTTTTTATTCGAGTTTAAAGGCATTCAAAACTATTTAAAAATAATCTTTTTGGTTAATATTTCATATACTGGGTAGTGAATTGCATTCAGTATGGACGTGGCCACCTTTTTCATGGCAAAAAAAGAAGGAGGGGGTATTTTCTTTCCACACATTTCTTATAAAAGCCTGAGTTCAGAAAACAAGTCTCCTGGATCATCACATATCTTTTGACAAACACAAGATGTAATCCACATCATCTTCCACTTGATGGATGCTTCCTCAGGGCAATCAAACTGTACTGTAATCATTACAGACTTATTGGGTATGCAGCATCTCTTATCCAGGCAGATTCCACAAAACACAGGTTTGTATATTTGTCTACTTGTGCATCCAGAGAAGACTAGTTTCTCAGCTTTAGCAAGCTGAAAGGTGGGCCGACACGTTTTTCCTTTTGGAATCTCAAAAATACACACAGAAAACATAGAAAATTATGGTCAATATGCATACTGTATTACATAGTAGAATTTAGGGCAGCTTTTTAAATGCCCTTACATAATTTGGTGAAGTACATTTATAATGTGTGTGTGCGTATATATATATTTTTTGAAGACATTTGAGTTAGCCATGATAGCTAAGGTTCCTCCCCTCTCTGTTCAAGCAGGATGGGCTGCCAGCACAAGAACTCAACGCAACTGATGTAAAATGCCTACCCCCTCCATCAGCAATCACTAAAACAGAAGGCAACAAATCCTTAATTAGAAGTAATTGGTAGATATAAAAGCAATGTAGGAAAAGGCCCACAGAACTAAAATGACTGAGCTATTAATCCTGACTCCTGTTCCCCGACCCTACTAATTCCTAGCCCATAACTCAACCAAAGGGCAAAATGATAGCTCTGCACAATCATCCATGCACTATATTTCTTTTTAAATCTGTATTCGTTAAGCATTTGCTTTCTGAGTAAAGAGGCAGTTTGGGCATTACAATTTACCTTCAGAATCTTTGTAAAATTTGCTTGGCAGGGTTGAATATAACACAGTCTCTTTTCCTTCCTCATTTCACATTTACTGTTTCCGTTGGTCACCCTGTCAGAGATGCCAATACCACAAGTTCGGGAACAAGGTGTCCATGGAGTTGTTTGTATGAGGCATTTCTTTTTCAAAACAAGAGGAACATTTCTGAAAGCTAAAAGGCAGAAATATATTAAATTTTTTACATTTTAAACTATATTGAATGATACCTCAGCAAGCAAACCATAATATGATAAGATAAAATATGGCAAAAATGATTTTAAAAATGCCACTATTTAAGTCAGGGGTCTTCAAACTTGGCCCTTTTATGACTTGTGGACTTCAACTCCCAGAATTCCTTAGCCAGTTGAAGTCACAAGTCATAAAAGGGCCAAGTTTGAAGACCCCTGATTTAAGTTCATGAGCTTAAGGTTTTTTGCAGAATTGGCCAATGGATGTGTGCCTCTTCAAATTTTCATGACATTTCACAGGACTTTGGTACCTCTTGAACTTAATTCTATATGAATTTGATTTTCTTCAAGAGGAATGACTTTAAAGATTTTGAGCACTAATGGTTCTCTGTGTTAAATAAACTGTTTTTTTTTAAAGTCTCCATTAGCAAATCCTGATGGGAGTTTCAGAGGATGACTGACCAGATATAAACAATGCGCAGCTCAAGGGACAAAGCAGAAGAGCCAGGATACCTGGGAAGTAAACAGCAGCTTAAAATCTCAGTGCAGGAAGCAAAGTAAAAACTGTCACAGATCTGAAATAAATAAAGCGAGGTTACAAAGCGGCATATTTTAACAGATAGTATATTTAGATTTATTGTATGTAACGTAATTGCATTGCCTTTTCTACAGGGACTTCTTAACTAGGACAGTAAATGAAAAAAGCAAGAAAGACAGCGGACATTCCAATAAAGCTTTGCATCTGGCAAAATAAACGACTGAAAACAATTATTTATAATGCTGCGTGCAAACCATGTATTAATAGCATAAAAGTGGTCAGCTGCTTGGTTTTTAGAATTTGAGGCAGCGTTTCCACAATTGCTTATTTATCCTAATATGTCAGGTGTGAGAAAAGGATTGGTATCCTTGAACCCCAAATTAAAAAGTGGAGCTTCCCAGCAAGCTCAAAACAGCTGGCCCTGAGTTTGACATGCAGTAGGTCAGGCATTCCTCCCCTGCCCTCGCAAAGAAAGCCAATCTCTCAAGGTAGACGTTTCACTTGAGATTGCAGAAATCACACAAGATCTCATGATAATGCCAGACTATCCTGAAACTTTAGCAGCCATGTGCGTGATTTTGAATGGATTCTAATTTACGGGGGAAGTAGAATATTCTTGGATATCTGGCAGATGTGGAGAGGCCAGCCCTGTTCTCAAATCTTGTTGCTTTTGGGTAAAAAGAAAAAAAAAGAGCAGCCCTGTGGCGAGATCGATGGCAACTAAATTTAACAAAATATTTATTATTGGCTTTTTTTAAATTAATGAGACAGGTCTTCTGTTCTTTTTTTTTTTTTAACAGCAATAATATTTCATTGGTCCAACCTTGTATACCTGACATTATTCGGTAATGTCTTGATCGCCGTTCTTCCAAATGCCCTAAAGCACAGTTGGAATATCCACCCTCCTTTTTGTCCTTGGGCAATGCACAGTCATTTGATGCTGACTTCAGGATGAATACCGGTGTGCATCCAATGGCACCATTCACACACAGGCACGAAAACAGAGGAGAAGGCTGGAAAGATTGGCCGTTGGTGTAGTACATACCATTTAGCTCACAGCCAACGGCTATCATATCTTGAAATAGCAAAACAGAATGAACAAATGTCAGGGAAATCAATTAAATATAAATATTGCAGGTGATACGTTTGAAGTTACCTATCAAGGAAGTGGATGGCATATAAATTTAATAAATAATGAAGCAGGTAATTAGTATTAAAGAATGTTTCACATGATTCAAAACACTTTGCATGCACATAAAAACACATGCAGGTTTGTTAAGATTTGAAGCATTCTTGCTTGATATTTCATATTTCCTGTTGTTAGTATTTAATATTTATTTGCTATGTATATGTAGGGATGTGGGTCTATATATATGTTGTACATAGTATGTTTAGGTGTGTGTCATGTATATGTTTCACTTTGAGAGCGGGCGACTAAATTTCATTTTTTTATGTGTGCCATTGTGCCCACAATATAAAAATGACAATAAAGGTTATTTATCTTATCTTATTTATCTTCTTCACTATTTTCCATAGACAAAAAAACCAGGATCTGGTGGTAATAATATCTCCATTATCTCAGCTTTCTAATCCTAAAAATCCTTTTTAAAGGGGAAATCTATTTAGTTAGCTTTGGAAAGCTTTGGTGGGATTAGATTCCTAACAATTAAGTTCAGGTTCAAAAATTCACTTGTTCAATTAATTTTCAGTGACATTAATAGCTAAAGAATACGTTTCTCTGTTATTTCAGAGAGTGATGCAAGCCACTGTTTCAGAGTGTGTTCCCTTATCTCTGTTTTGGAAGAAAAATAGCAGGGTTGGGAGTGCCCTTTCTTTCTGGCCCTGCGGCCCCTTGATAAGAAATAGAAAAGAAAACAGTGAAGACTTACATGCACATATTCCTCTTTCATACCTAGGCTTATCTGCAGAGTAATCACAGTAGAGTCCCTTGTGATGGTCACAGACCTCTGCTTCATTACACGTGGTATTTGCTTGTTTGGCACACATCCAGCAACATCCACAGCCATCTCTCACCAGGCTCACCCCAGGACTGCAGCTTGGCACAGGTGGGCATCTGCAGGGCCAGTGACATAACTCTTGGCGCTGATGCAGTTCACTGTTGGCTGCGCCTTCTCCACTCTTTCCTTGAGGTTGCCTTTGGCCTGATGCCCTGAAAGAAAGCTTTCATACAGGTGGACTCATCTGAGAGCTGGAAAGCTTGCAATGACATATTACGACTTGTTTTTTTTCCAAGTGCAACAAAATCCTGAATATTAATACCCTTTTATTACAAGAGGGTGGGACACTCTACAACCTGTACGATTACTCTTCCACCTCAATGACTCCTAAAACACAAAATAGCATAATGCATACAGGTCTACTTAGGAGTCCTAAAAGTAATGCCTAATGTGTTTCCCTACAGCCTGATCTCACGAGCCATTGAAGATTCAGGACCAAAGCAAGAGGACAATATGTCTATCATCTATTAATGAAGAGAAGGATGAGGGATGGCATGATAGCAGTGTTCCAATATCTTAGGGGCTGCCACAAAGAAGAGGGAGTCAGGCTATTCTCCAAAGCACCTGAAGGCAGGACAAGAAGCAACGGATGGAAACTAATCAAGGAGAGAAGCAACCTAGAACTAAGGAGAAACTTCCTGACAGTTAGAACAATTAACCAGTGGAACAACCTGCCTCCAGAAGCGATGAATGCCCCAACACTGGAAGTTTTTAAGAAGAGACTGAACAGCCATTTGTCTGAAATAGTATAGGGTTTCCTGCCTGAGCAAGGGTTGGACTAGATGACCTCCAAGGTCCCTTCCAACATCATCATCATTATTATTATTATCATCATCATCTTCTTCCTTGGCTAAACAAAGGCAACCATTAGCCTTGCCACAGAAAAAGACATTTCCTCTTATATTTCTGAAGCACAAATGACAAACACTCCCTACCAGGGAAATCTAGGCAAATGAGGCCAAATAGGACATCTGTGTCACATCTTGGTCTAAGCATGACATTTCTTGGCATGCAAGCATAGTGAAAACTGATTTAACTGGACTGCAATTGACTTACATATCTGTGTGCTCTCTTCAGCTCTGTTTAATATCTCAAAGAGCCAAGTCAAGTCAGCTTGGTTCAGCAATACATGCATTAAGGATCCAGATGGAAGGAGACTTTGTCTGGAGTTGCATTGGAGTGGAACGACTCCATATCACTCAGGTAGGTCAAGACAATTACCTCAGGAAACAGATTCATTACTATATTTCTCTGCCAATCAGGGTAAATGGCCAAAATAACTTGATTCGCCTTGAGAGTATATACATATGTTGATCAGGGCAGTTCATGGAGGAGGATGTTGATGCTGCAAAATATTTTCACCCAGTTTTACTCTCAGTCCACATGGAAAACACAGACCAGCAAATGTGTCCTTATTTCAGACAGATACATTTATACTTAAGGATGTTTCCTAGACGTTTTCTTCTCTGATTCAATACATTACAGATGGATTTAACTCCAGCTCCTATCACCCCAAATTTGGACTGGACCTTAACGTCAAGAAAACAAAGATAACAACTGCAGAGAACACACAGATCAGAGTGCAGATCGACAATGATGCCATCAAAACAGTAAAGGAATTCATCTTCCTGGGCTCTAAAATCGACCAAAGTGATGACGGCAGCCCTGAGATCAGAAGGTGTATAGCGCTTGAAAGATTAGTTAACACAATAATTTTTCCAACTGCTACTTATGGCTGTGAAACCTGGGCTCTGAAAAAGGCAGATAGGAGAAGGGTGGATGCCTTTGAACTGTGATGCTGGAGGCGACTATTACATACTTTGTGGACTGCAAAAATAACAAACGAAGTGCTAGGCCAAATCTCCCCAAAAATATCACTTGAAGCCAAGACCCCCAAACAGAGGCTGTCATACTCTGATCACGTCATGAGAGCTGACTCACTCGAAAAGTCAATCATGCTGGGCATGATCAGCAGAAAAAGGAGAAGGGGCCACTGTAGTAACTGCTGACTGGACACTATGAAGGGTGACATTGGGATGACTATGGCGGATCTGAAGGAGGTGGTGCGAGAAAGAGGTGCATGGAGAGTGTTGGTCTATAGAGTGGTCGAAGGTCAGACATGACTAAATGGCTGACAACGATGACGCCTATCAGCACAGCCAGTGAGTATGCTAACAAAAGATGATTGGAGTAGCAGGACAAAAAAAGTGCCAAATTAAGATATTCTGGAACAAAGAACATTTGCTTTCCTACAGAGACTTCCCATATTACTTTTCATTTAGAGAAGGTTCATATAGCACTCTAATCCATACTATAATTTGGCTTAGCCTGTTGTATGCACCAATCATTGTAATTTGTAAAACAATATAGTTTGGTGTTATTTGTAAACCTTCCCATCTGGAGTTTATTCAACAAAGCACAACATGTTGCAGTGGCTGAATCCACTTTTACAGGGTAATATCCTTGGTAACAGCATTCTCCAACCTGGACTCCAGTTGGGAATCCTTTGAATTGCAGTCCCAAATTATCACAGAGCACTAGATTCTGTACTTAAATTGAAATAAAACAAAAGCTAGCTTCATTCTTCAATTGTGGTGTTTTGCCTCCCTTGAGGTAGTCAGACATCCATGTTTTCTGCTCATGAAAATGTTCATGCCCCTAATTTTAATGATCTTTATCATTTTATTTTTTAAAAAATATAATTTTAATAACGCTGTTTGGTATCATTCAGGAAACTGAAGGTCTTACCTGAGATGCTAACTTGGAGGCATAATGGACTTGCATATTTCATGCAAGCCAAATGTTTGAGAATATCTAAAATCATTTTTTTCCTTTTTATTCCTTTTTTGTATTTAATTCCATACACTATAACAACTCTTCTTTCAGCTCTAGTTCTGGTTTGATTAATCAACTAGAAGTCAATCTTTCAAAAGTCCTTTCCAGAATTAAAAAAAACTAACAGGAGTTGAGCAATCAGTTAGAAATAAAATTAAAAAGCAATAAAATAAAATAGGCTACCAGATCTGAGCAGCAAAAATCCAGAGAACCACCAGATGGCAGCAAAGCAACAGACAAAATACTACCTTATCCAGATTTTTGCAGCCCTGATCTGGTATCTGTTGAATATGCAATCAGTAAATTCAGGTAAACCTTTAATCCGTCCTACTGTAGACTGTAATGTGGATCCGGATTATTTATGTCCTACACTTTGAAATGAAAGGAATTTGAGTCATTCTGAAATATTCACACCAATTTAAGTAGGACTTTCATTCTATTAAGATAACGAAGAGCCAATTTGCAATTAATATCATATGACATAATCCTATTACACTGGATCCATGCAAAAGAATAGCTTAATTTATGTTAATTTAATTATAGCATGATTTAGGAAGCATATTTTCACCATAACAACAGATAAACAATTTGAGTTTTGAAGAGTATATTAAAATTATCCCTTAATAACCCATATGCTTAACAGATCAACAGATCAGATCACCTTAAAAAATTTAGATGTCCCCCATTTTATCCCTTACAGTAATCTGCCTTTTCATCATTTGAATGTTCCACAATATATTCCTAGTTTGGTCTTCTTGTGTTCACATTATAAAAATTAACACTTCAGCTTTCTCAATTAACTTCACAGGGCAAAAATTAAAATAGAAGCACTTTGTAGGAATCTCATGAGGAAAAAATGTTATTAAGCAAAATGCCTCTTCTGTAAATCCATAGTAAAAAATGAGAGAATTAACTGTTTTATAAAATCTATTTCTGATAAGTTTGGATAATTCTTAGTGGTCATGCAAAGATGTAGTTGAAGCTCTATAACACTCTGTATCTTTAGAACATGAATAATTTGTGCTATGAAATTACAATAGGATCTTAAACAAAGGAGCCAACAGCTTATATTGTGGTGGTTATTTATACTTATAAATACATATATTTTATACACAAATTGAAAGCTTGGGGGGGGAAAGGATTTCAATCAAGAAATTGTGATCAAAAATGTGACTTCAAACAGACAACTAATGCAAACAATTAGCAGCAATTGATTATTATGCCCTACCTTTTTCTCTAAGTAAGATTTGCTTGTTCGGATAACAGATCAGCCTTTGATATGACAAGGTCATCTTTCTAGAGAGCTTACTTACCTGCTGAGTATAAGGGATTATAAGAAGGGTGGAGATGAGGACCCACTGCATTTTCTTGGGATGGCAGAAGTGAAAAGCAGAGAGTGAGCGAACAGGCTGAGCTGTGCAGGAGCCCAGGCTGTTGACAAAGTGTCCTCTGTCTACCCTGCCAGGTTCCCCTCTTCGGCACATTGACAAAGACCCACAGATTCATATTTAGAATCCTCCACCGAGACGAAGCTTTGCCCTCAATCTGTCAAGTAGTTCTTTCTTTCTTCTGGAGCACCGTCTCTTCCACAGGATGGTTTGGTCACAATGACTTTTCGGAATGTCTTTCATTTGAAAGGCTTCTTCCTCGTCTGAGAACATTTTTGGAGCCTGAAGTATTCCATGATTTTGCAATTTAGATCCAGCAGATGCTGAGGGTGAACTCTTGTTTGCCCATTTCTGGTATATACCCTAGAATGCATGGGTTTACGTTTACGTTTGTTTATTTATTTAAATGATTTATAGATCCATGAGAATATCAGTATTGGGATGTGGCAATATTAACAAATGTCCAGTTCCTAGAAAAGGAATCCAAGCAAGTTAAGCAGATATAATTAAATACAGTATGGTAGCAGACAATCTCCATTTGACAAACCAATTAGAGGTGTCTCTGTTTAACCTTTTCCCAACTTATCTAGTAGACTGCCAACATGACTCTATGCCACCAAACATGTCTATGAATTTCATATTAAGAAGTAATCTTCTGTCAGGGGTAAAGCTGTCTCCTAGTGTGTGTATCAGGAAGTTTCCTGTTAGGGCTTTTATTATGAAAAGATGTGAATATTTCATTATAATTCAAGTTCCATTGATTTCAAAGCATAGGACATAAATATAATTCAAATAAACTCTAGATAGACCCCCGGGGACAGTGAATTTGAGATTTTTATTACTTCCATAAATATTCTGGGCGGGGAGGGGAACAGATGCTAGCCAGTGTAAACAAGGATAATATCCATCCTTATCTACACACACACACACACACACACACACACACACACACACACACACACAAATGAAGGCAGGAGGAAGATAGACGTCATGACATGGCTGAGATATCTTTTGCTCTTTTCATTTACAATGCAAAATTGCTTACAGCAGCAATCAAGGCGTTGTTTTTTTTAGGCAGATAGTTTCCTTTTCAGCATTTCCTGAACTGGGTGACCATGCGACATTTAATACTGCTTCCCAAAATTATACAAATGTGCAAACACTGTAGGGATTAATTCAGCCATTTTTATGCCATGTAAAAGATCTATGGTTGTGTTCTTTGCTGATTTGCCATAGTTGGTCTTACAGCTCTCTAGCTCTGTAAAATAGTAATATCAGCATTACCAGTTGCTTAAGGAACGCTTATAAAGAATTATTCAGGGAATTTTTAGCATTGATTAGTGCAGAAAAATAGTTCTCAAGAAATGTCAGAGAAAGCAAGTATGTCCATCCTAAAAGTGCTTTTTCAAAAGGCAAGTGTTTTTTCTTGAAAACATTTCACTTCTCATCCAAGAAGCTTCTTCAGTTTAAGTATGCCCACGTTGTACTTTATTTCCTCCCACCTTCCCACAACTTCCTTTTTCACTCTTCATTGTAACCACTCGAGAGACATTTCTGCTCCTCAGAATATGATGATGAGCTTCCCTAACCCTTCTTCCAGGAGTTTCAGGCTGAAGGGAACCATGATATACAGTATCTTGCAAGATTTGTTTGCAATGTTCTTTACAGCAACAAAGTTGTCTTAGGGCTGCAGCACAAGCAAGTTGGTGACTTCTACCACATTTCCAATGTCCAAATTTTGGGAAGCATGCCTGCTTCAAGTACGCAGGTTACCAGGAGGATGGAAGTTGAACAATTTGAAAAAAAAACCTTGATTGACAGCAATACCTGAGAGAAAGCCTCTGAATTATTTCAGTGTTTCTCAAGAAAGTGACAAGAGTTTTGTTCTGTTTCTTTAAACTTTACATTTCCTAGCTGCAAATTCGATCCGCTAACCCTTTTTTTTCTTCTAGAATTTTTTTTCTTTGATTTATTTATTTGTTTATTGTTTTATACTTTGTGGTGAGCTATTTGAAATATAATTTTTGCTGGATAGTTGAGATGTAAACTAAGTAACCCCATAAGGTCATGGAATTTTTATGAAAGAGTAACTCATTAATCGCTGGATTTAGGAATATATTGAGAGAGACAGAGACACGGATATAGAAATAGATAGGATAAATTGGTATTGCTATAATGATTCAGATATCAATTCCCCTTTTGAAATACAATATACATCTTTGTTTCTGCCAGTCAGTTCAAGGGTTTAAATACAGCTGCTATAGAAATATGTATTCAATGACAAGCTCCATAAAGAAGAGATGGCTTGAGGTTCTCCTTTTTTTCTTTTTTTTTTAGTTTTTCACAAACGTTCTGTGATGGGAAATACTATTCACCCATTTACACACATGTGAGTGAATGGATAATCAAGTTCTCTGTTTCCATGGAAATGCCAGCTGGAAGCCATGCATAAAAGCATTCCCTTACGTTCAGCTGTTGAAATGGGGAAGGTGGCTTTAATATTCCTTTTGGACCCAAGAATGCTGGCGATGGCTTGCGTTTTGCAAACTATATCTCCTATAAAAAGCTGTGAAAACAGTACCCAAGTCAGAATGATCCAAGAAAGTAATGATGAATTTAAGGCTAATTTGCACATAATGAAATTGTAGTCATCTAAATTATTAAATGACATAGAAGCATGCTCATGCATAAAAGACTTTCCTTTGACACATTTGTCAAGGGATGAAAAGATAGAAAGCTATTCTACGTATTGATGCTGTATTAACATTAACACTAAAATAATACTGAAGTTTGCACCCAGTGTGGATGTCAATAATTTGCAGTGTCTCCTAGAGATAGTGGGATGCAGGCTTCAAGTATACTGCAAGGTAGTTTCTGAATTAGAGAACCTAAATTTGAATAAAACCATGCTTGTCACATACTGGCAAAATGTGGGAAACCGATTGTATGTAGCTTGGATGCTGCATATGGCATAGGTATGACTAAGGCTGACCATCTAGTCTACACCTTCTTTATTTTATTTAAAAAAAAGTTATATGAAAGCCTCGATTGACCAAAGTCAGGATGGATGGAGAAGATCAATATCTATCCCCCCCATCAGCTGACAACTATGACATATGGACATACATGATATGGAACGCGTGGAGGGCGAAGGGGTCAGGTACAGGAGAGATTGCTTACAGAAATTGCTTTTTTTTTCCCCTCCCTTCATCCCCTGCCTTGCAGAACAGAGAGATTGGAGAAGTTTATGTCAACCCCGAGGGACCTCATAGATGGAGGTTGCTCAGAATGATCTGTCCCCATCCTGGCCGTTCGGTCTGGTGCATCCATCACCACTGTAATTAAATCTTTATTTACCTTGCTGCTGGTACTTCTTTACTTTTCACCTTTCCAAGTGTTATAGACTTCTCAAGAGAGCTAGATATTTGCATAACATGTGCATAATATGATAATTTGAGCTTAGTCATTTGTACCTCAAGTGAGAGGTCTGAATGCATGTGGTCTATGATTCATTGGTTTGTTTTCTTGGCTATCCATGGTATTCTTCAGAGCTCACAACATTAATAGTCTTCCTACCTTGCTTCTTCGAAGTCCAATTTTCACCTCCATAAAATATCATAAAGAAAATTATTGCCTTCATTATTTGATCTTTGTGATGATGTGCAGGCATATCCCCACATCTGGATATATTTTTCAAGACCTTCACTGCTACATGACCAAGGGCTAGTCTGCAGGGTACTGTATCTATTAACTGCTGGTGCTTTTAGTATTGATAGTCAGTCATAAAAGGCAAACATTATCCACCATTTCAGGATGTTCATTGTCAGTTCTGAGGCTGGTTCTTATACTTGTTGTCATTAGTTTGGACTTCTTTATGTTTAAAATTTAGTCATTTAATTTTAGTTTAGTTCTTTTTTCATTTTTCATGTCCTGAGTAGTAAAATATTACTGCTCTATAGCATACCAATTAAATTCTGCAAAAAAAAAAAACACTTTGTGTTCTAATTCCTGTCCTTTTATCTGCATTATTTTTGAATAAAAAATATCACTTTCAAATTCTGTGGTATTACTGATAATGTTACCTAGTTTGGTAATGAAATGTCTGCAAGTGAACAAGTTCACAGAGCACCAAGGACTCCACAATTCAACCCCAAGCTATAGATATTATCTTTTACTGGCACTTTCAAATTCATTTGATTTCATTCTTTCAAACTTTTACTTTATTCAATATTTAAAAACAAAAAAAAACGTGCAGTAAAAATTCAGGGTGTCTACAAAATAATTCTAAGATTAATTAATGATTTTGTTAAATAAACTATTGACTACAATCCATGGGTTTTGAATGAAGTTCCAAAGTCTTTCTGGACAGAAGTTAAACAGCTGTTTCTGGTTCTGGGATATGATAACATTTGCATAATTTTATGCAAATGTCAGAACAAAATTAGGCCAAAGGAAAATGGGGTAACTGCCAAAAGCATAATAATATATTATTAAGAGGGATGGGAATCAAAATTTACAAAAGAAAGCTATGGGTGAAAGATGGCTGACATGCAAGAATTTCTTTCAGAGTAATTCAAAAGATATAATGGTTGATCTCGAAGTTCATAACAGAAGACTTATTATATTGATGGGGAGCCAGAAGGTTTAAAAGCAAAATGTAAAAAAAAAAAAATCGGCTTTTCCCCCTAAATATAACACAACACATATTTCTGTTTTATTTGCACCGCAGGAGATCATATCATGGGAATAAATGCATAACATCATAAATGTCTCCACAAATTATTGGCATGAACATTAAGTTTTATGATTTCACAGTTGGGTTAAAGGAGGAAAAGAAAATTAGTATAGCACCGAGGAAAGCTTTTACTTCAAATGCCACATAAGGGAATACAGAAAGCAGCAAAGAGAGAAAATTGCTTTCCATTTAAATGTGCTTTTTAATATTGCCCTGTGTGAAAGACCTTCTGAGGACATATAATTTGAGTAATGATGCCTATCCATTTTGATTTTGCAGCAGAATAATGATAAAGCCAATCTATCTTTAGAGCACTTGTAACAGCATTAATGGTAGGTGGTTACCAGTAGCATGGTTTGTCAAGAACAAGCAGGCTAATCTGGACTTCCATTGCGTTAGCCACAATTAAGTGCATCGCCATGCAGCAAAATAATAGATGCAAGAATAGCAATAGAATCAAAAGGTAAGATAGGCACTAGCATAGCAACTCTTTGGTTATACACCAATCTTAAAGTTTCTCACTGATGATGGTTCTCCATTAGATACACAGAGAGTAATCAACATGAACTAATGCTATCGTATGAGACATGTAGACAAAGCAGAAGTCGTCAGATTAGATGGTATAACTGGTATGGTAGTTTAGCATGGAAAAGATGTTCGTGCAGTAAACCCCATATTAACCATGCATGCAAATCTTATTTATTTTGTTGATTTGCAGTCAAAGACCAGATTACTAACCAATATGCTACAATGTCAGGTGTCCTGAGATGGCCATCACAGACCTGTCTCTGGCAGTACATTCCTTAGGCCCTTTCCCCACTACTGAGTTAAATTACTGATGTCTATCCTCTAGATATCACAAAACAATAATAGCATAAAATTGCTTTATGCATTGTTGATCTCTAGCCTGCTTTTATTGCATCTGTTTTAAGACATTGCTGAATATTGTCCTCCTGATTTGTGACAATACTATTTCTTGTAGGTAATCAGCGAAACAACAAATGGGGTAATGATACGTGGGAAGGACCTTGGGAGATAGGAGGAAGAGCCACAGGCTAGACAAAAAGTATCATGCAAAAAGTATCTCACAGAAACAGAAGAGATGTGGGAAGCATTTCAAAAGGGAACCTCCCTAATTTTCTGGAGAGTAAAAGGAAAAGAGGGAATAACTACTTTCAGGCTTGCAAAAAATATAGAGTTGGTATTCATAATTGTGCTTCTTTCTGGAATATATTGAGGGGCTAATAATCTGATTTCAGGTTCCAACCTGGATTGTTTTGTCAGAATCTTCTGGAATATTTTTCAAATTAAAGTGAGCTGGAGAGAGAGAGAGAGAGAGAGAGAGAGAGAGAGAGAGAGAGAGAATGAATACTAAAGGGGAGGGAAGCAAATCAGCAATGATTGTGCAATTAATTAGGTCCATATTGATGGAGAATTGAAAATGACTAGCCGCTGAGGTAATGAGGGAATGAATGACTAAAACTGAAAAGTACACCAGAACTGTACAACAACAAAGCCCTGTTAAAAAGCCTAATATTATTTTCTTGACTTTACAATGAGAAAAGGTGGGGCAGCTTAAAATAAAAATACATCTCAAAATAAAGATGTATTTCAGAATGCTGTTAAAACAGAGAAGCATAAATGTGCTGCCCTTTTTCTCCCCGAGTGAAATAGTAACGCTCTGCTGTTCTGATTTTTATCTTGTACGAACCCTAAAGAGTTTGGAGTCAAAACTAGGGAGAAGGGAAAGAAGGATGGGCAGGAAAAGAACTGATGATGAAGCAAGGTACTAATGAAGGAAGCAAACGCTGGGAGAGAGATAGCTGTGTGGAGGAAGACTGGTGGCCAGAGAAGAAGGGAATGCTTGCACCTCTTCATCCAACCACGATCAGACCTGCCTCAGGGATCACCTGATTTCAAGATAATGTGTTGACAAACCATTACGGATTGATGCATCTTGAATGTGAAGTGGTATTAACCTGATGAGGAAATACTGCATTAGACACTAATATGTCTCATGACGATCTAAGACTGATTAATTCATGGGCTTGGGAGGGAAGAGCAACGTTGTGCGGGGAAAGGAGGAGACTGCTGTGGTCAGAACATGATCGATGTGATTGTGCAAGTAGTCAAAGGGTTTAGGCTACTTCTGTGGCACACTGACTTTGTTGGCACTGACTAGCAATGGCTCTTTGTGCACCGAAGGAAGAATTTTTCAAGTCCTTTTAGGAAATGCTGGAGAGAGAATTTGGCGGGTCTTCTGCTTGCAAAGGATATCCTCTATCACCGTTGCTCTCCCAGATGCTCTGCCCTTTGGAGATTTTGTTTCTTTATCTGTACTAAAATTCAGAATGCAACATTAAATTATTCAAGAAAATTTTCATCCTTCCGCTAAACAATGGAATGCCCTCTCATTTTATATAATGAATAGCCATGGAAAAACATGCTGCAAACTACACACTAGAGGTCACTCTTATAATAAAAGAATACATCATTTAAGAGAAACTGAAAGCATTATTTCACTCAGAATGCATAATCAAAAATTGTTTAAAACATTACTTGGATTAGTCAGTATAATAAAATTCAATTAGGATACATCCATTATTGCAAATCTGGTGTTAAAATCCTGCTTTTTGCTCCTTAGAGGGGGGGGGGGAAACCCCACAAATCAAGGATACCACTATTCCTCTCTGACATGTTTATATGGGGGAGGGGTTGCCCCCACCTCTGGCAATGTTAAATCAATTTAGGCTCCAATCTGATGTGTTAAAACCAGGAAGCTGTTGGTTTACAGAGGTCACTTTAATCTGTGGCTGAATGCATCAGAGGGCATTGCTAATATATGGAGAAGACCTTTAGGTCAATAGGAAAGTATATCCTTCACAGATAAAAAAAAAATGTAGTTCCAATTCCTGGCATTTTCAGATAAGGCAAGATAGATAAAGTCCCTGATTGGAAAGATCCATTTTAACAGTGTAAAAAAATATTATTGCACCATTAAGCGGGGAGGAGATTGCATATGCAAGCCTTCGAGTAGGTCTTGACTCCTGGCAACTGCCTGAACTAGTCCCTGCAGTTTTCTTGGCAAAGGATTTTTGGAATTGGTTTGCTATTGCCTCTTTCTTAGGACTGATGGAGAATGACTGGCTCAAGATCACTGAGCTGGCTTTGTGTCTAAGACAGGGCTAGAATTCATGTCTATGGAGATTCTCAGTCATCCAGGTCACAGTTATCCCAAAGATGCTTTTTCACAAGGCAACTGGACTTTCTTGTTTTTCTTTGAAGACATTTCGCTTCTCCTCCAAGAAGCTTCTTCAGGTCTGACTGGATGGTGGGGAATGGAAAGATTTATACTCCTGCAGAATGCAAATGAACAGCTGTCTGCAGGAGTATAAATCTTTCCATTCCCCACCATCCAGTCAGACCTGAAGAAGCTTCTTGGATGAGAAGCGAAACATCTTCAAAGAAAAACAAGAAAGTCCAGTTGCCTTGTGCAACAGCATCTTTAGGATAGCTAGAATTCATGGTTTCCTGTTTCATCTAGTGCCTTAACCACTACATATAATGCTAATAGCAATTTAAAAATAAAACTTTCCAGCCTACCCAATTATAATTAACTTGCTACTTCTAAGTAGATGTTTCTTAATAATGTTTCCAAACCCTCTTCATCACATATCTTCTACTTGTGTTAATTGGTTGGGAATGGTATATCTTTTTTTTTCATTTACATATATTTATGTTGTATTTTAATTCTTTTTAGCCATCCAGAGTCATATTGGTGAGATGGGCAGTCATATACATTAATACAAATAAATAAATTCAGGGCACTTTTATCCATTCTCAGATAAAATCATCCAACCAGCCTCATACAACTTGCTATGCATTCCCCAGTACTATATTTGGTGCTCTAAGATAATATTCGTCCTCCTTAATGAATGCACAAGTTAGCCTAAAATAGAGTTGTGCACTTTCCACTAGACAAATTGGTCTGTCAAAGTTGCTAAATTTGGTTTGATTTTGATTGGTGTTAGAAGGTGCTGCATTTGAATTATATTTAGATTAGCTAGCTATTTATTTATGGTGTTACTGTCATTTTCTTCTGTTCCTTGACCAAAAATGCAATCAGTCAATACTTTTAGATACATAAGATACATCACTTCAGACAAGTGCCCAGAGTCACCGGGAGACAGGCAGCATATAAATTGTATTATTATAGTTCTCCACATAGTCAGCTATAGGTGTTTAGACTGGATTTGACATTTTTGTCTACTTACTTTTGTCCTAAGGCTGGGATAGGCAATGTTGTTCTTTGATGGTGTTAAAGTTATCACAGGATATCAGTTCTTCCCAGTAAAGCTGCCTTTTGCAATTTACTTATGATGATTTTGTCAATGCCGATGGGAATAAAGTGGTGCTCCAGCTGTTTTGGAATTGTTACCCAAGGCATCTTTTGCTACAATTGTTCTCTTTGCAGGTCTTTGCACTGTGTGACTTTCTCCAGTTCTTTCTCTTCTATTTTGCTGTCTCCAGATGTTGCAATGTTCATTCATCATCATCATTTTAGCCATTGTCTGTCCACTGCAGGATGAAAGTCTCTTCTGCATGTTTCCAAACAATATGGCCCTGAGCTTTCTTTTGCCAATTGGGCCCACAATCCTTGCTGATGTCATCGATCCATCTTGTTTTAGGTCTCTTTTGTGGACGCTTTTTATCAAGTGGAATCCATTCTATGACCGTCTTGGTCCATCTGCCATCAGTTCTTCTTGCTATGTGACCAGCCCATTTCCATTTCAATTCTTTTACTCTCTTGACGATATTGTATACTTTCATTTGTTCTCTAATCCAGTTGCAGGCCTTTCTATCTTGTCTGGTAATGCCAAGCATGTATCTTTCCATGGCTCTTTGTGCCACTCTTAGCTTTTGTATTGCTTGTGAGGTTAGTGTCCGTGTTTCACCGGCATATGTCAGAGCAGGTAGCACACACTGATCGAAAACTTTTCTCTTCAGGCCTAGGAGAGAAGTTGTTCTTGAAAATTATGCTTAGCTTGTCAAATGCCTGCCAGCCATATTTAACACACCTTTCAATTTCTTTTATTGTATCACCTTCCATTGAGATCTGTTCCATTGAGATCTGTCTACTACGTCTAGCTCTTCTCCAGATATAATTCTTTTTCTTTCTTTGGTGAATTTATTAAACATAACCTGGCTCTTTTTCAGGTTTATTTTTAAGCCAAATAGTTCTTCTGCTTTGTGCAGCTCTTGTATGTGTCTTTGTAGCTCTTCTGGGTCTTGTGAGAAGAGAACAACATCATCTGCAAATCTTAAGTGATTTAAATAGGCGCCATTGATTTTTATTCCATCTTTTACCCAGTTTAGTTTGCGAAATACTTCTTCAAGGCAGGCTGAGAAAAGGATAGGTGATATTGTATCACCTTGTCATATACCTCGTTCTGTGTTGATTTAAGATCATTAAGGCAAGGTCCATTATCCAGACTATTTTGCCTTTTTATTGACAATTGTTAAGTCTGCAGTGTTATATGGCAAATGCTTGTCAGTTTGAATCTTGAAGTCCCAGAGTGCTTTAACTTCTTCATTTTCTATTACTTTGTCTGTTTTGTGGTCTCACTAGTTACTTGCAGGCAAACAATATTTGTTGCAGATATTCCAATACACCATTGTTGCTATTTTGTCATGCGATTGTTTGTAGTTAGTCTGTGCAATCTTTCTGCAGTAGCTAACTAGGTAGTCCACTGTTTCTTCAGCTTCTTTGCAGAGGCGGCATTTGCTGTCAATTGCTGTCTTCTCAATTCTGACTTTATTTGTATTTTTCTTAAGGCATGGACTTGTGCAGAATTGGCCCCTTTGTGCAGTGGTGGGATTCAGCCAGTTCACACCAGTTCGGCAGAACCGGTAGCTAATTTTTTGTTACACAGGCCCAAAATGGAGTTCCAGAAGTGGCATCCACACAAAGAACTGGTTGTTCACATATTTGAATCCCACCACTGCCTGTGTCCCTTTCTTCAACTTTCCTGCTTTAAGCTATTGCCACGTCTTATTGTTATCTGCTTTGCCATTATAATTTACTATGTCTGCCTACTCCAAAAGACTCTAGGTGGCTTATAACATCAAACAGTTAAAAACAAATTTATTTGCTAATGATGTGGGTTTTGCAGAAAATCCTGCTGCCCTAAAGAATTAGGCAATTTAATTGCATTTAGTAACACTT
This sequence comes from Azemiops feae, assembly GCA_023970755.1. Taxonomy (NCBI): domain Eukaryota; kingdom Metazoa; phylum Chordata; class Lepidosauria; order Squamata; family Viperidae; genus Azemiops; species Azemiops feae. The sequence goes on from JALGBA010000094.1 coordinate 233,966, forward strand.
TCAAAGGTACTTGGCTTGAATTGTCACATTAACCAAGTGTTTGACATGAAATACTAGAAGGAAAAGGTTAGAACAGACCTAAAATATTATACACACACCCCAAGTACATGTAATTTATAACTAGCTCCTTGTAACAGGCTGGCATCAGCCACCTGTCCTTAATACAGGATTATCATATTGGTACAATGATGGTTGGATGGCTCTAGAAAAATTCAGTGTAAACATTTAAAGATAGTGCCATCTGTCTTTACATTATGTAAGTTAAACAAAACTCAAAGAACGGTATTGAAAAATTCTGATGGATTGTACCACTTTAGGTACCTTAAGAAATCTGTATGATTTCTTGGCCACATTTTTCAGAATGCAACTTTGTTTCATTGGGGTTATGTTGGGATACTTAGTTTCTTTGTCAATACTAATTACTTCCATTTTACACTGAGTCAAGACTGATTCACACTTCCTGAAAGTGTTAGTCCCTACAAATGTGCTCATGAAACTGAAAAATTTCCACTGCCACATCACCTCCTCCTCCCACCCCCCATTATTCTGTTTGATCATGAGACAGCTTCCTGTTTATTTTTCAATGCTCTTTTGGCCAAGGTATCTTTTCTTCTATGTCTCTGCTGCAGGGAAAAGTGTTGCTTTATTGTTGAATGCCCAGAATTTTTTTTAAAAAATGGATTTATATATTCGTATAGATTTTCCTTCTTCTGCTAATGTTATGAAGCATGTGAAGACAAGACTGTCAGTCAGAATAACTCATTCGAGTGACAATGTTCACGGTTAGTGTTTCGCTGGTTTTTTGCCTGACTCAGCAATGCAACTTGTCTTAGTAGGCCTGCTCCAAGATTATTTGGAACATGTTTCCTGTTTTATTTCCTTCAAAGTTGTGGAGTTCCTGATGTTTTGCACATCTTCATGTGGCATATCCTGCCCAGGGACTTCTTACCAGCAGTGTTGATAATATATTCTGTCAGCTGGGCCTCCTCATACTGTCTCCAGCCAAGAGGACTTACATTACTATTAAGTAACATCACTTTATAGTGTTCTGTGGAAGAAATGTCATCATCCAGCTTGGTTTTTCCATAGACTGATCTATCATCACTTTCCATGATGCAAGGAAACTCAGTTTGGGAGAGGTGTCCTTACAATGTCCAGATACATATCAATATATTAAACTGGTTTCCCAAGTGAATATTTGTTTTGACAAATGCTACACTAGGATGGAATTTCTAGCAGGGGAGGAGGGCACATCTGTTCCATATCCTTGACCGAAGAACAATGCCCTCTGTCTCAGTGATCACCCTCTTCCATCAAAGGCAAAGTTTCAGGAGTGATGTATATGCCTAGAGCGGGCGGGGGGAGACTGATGTTTAAAACTGCAACCCTCTGAGCTAACTCTTTCCCTTCCTTATATAAACCCAAAGAACACGCATCAAGTGATGGATTTACTTTCACTTACATAGCAGCAGCACAAGTATGGACTGTGGAAGCACAGGGCATGATGACACTCTGGAACACTTTGCACAACTATATTGTGGGAAGTCAGCCCCCCCAGAGAAAGAAATATTCTTGGAAATATTTAAAAGGCAGAATATATTGCCTTAAAGGGTTTTAAAGGCAGAAACCAACCCCCCCACCCAAGTGTCCCAAACAGAAACCAAGTCTGCAGAAATGCAGATAATCTTATCAGAAAGACTGGAGTCAGGAAAATGGGATTAGGAAGAAAGATCCCTAGAATCAACACCAAAAATCTAAGAGTCATCAGCCACAGCCACAAGGAAGCAGGATATGACCCTTGGGACATAATAGGATTAACCCATCACCATCAGAATACCAGAAAGGCACACTCAGGTCAAAGTTCATGCCACAGGAACAACTCCAAACAAAAGGCTCCAGAGGGTATAAAAACCCACTCCCTACATGTGCTCACCCCTTTTCTTCCAGAGCCATCTTCCTGTCTGGCTCTCCTCTTCAATAAACTGCAACCTTCTTCCTAAAGCAGTCGCCATGTTGTTTATCCCCGGCTTGGACTGAACCATGATGAAGACTTTTCCTTCAACAATATTTTAAAGCTGCTTTTCCAGATTTTCCTTTTCGCACGTGGAAGAGAACGATTGCCCAGTAAAGAAAAAGAGGAATCAATCAATCAATCAATCAACTTTTTCAGGCCTTTTTAATAGAAAAACTCACACGTACCTTCCAGTGAAGATGTAGGATGTTTCTTTAAAAAAAAAATAAAAAAATAAAAAACCTTTTGGTGCCAGTGAAGTATTACAACGCCGTTCCTATGTAAAATATGCATTTTTCCCCGTTTTTTTTTTTTCTGTGCAAAAGATGGGAGTTAGATCACCCTTTCCCTCCAAGCAGAACTCCTGACTGAAATCAGCTCGCTGTTCTAGTCTGTTTGTTCAAAGCACTTGCCACGAGACTTCAAGATAATTCCCTCCTTCATCACTTGAATAATATGGGAGAAAGGAAAGCCATAAAGCTGTATGCATCTTGGCCTCCATGTGAATTAGGACTTTTTTATACTGCAAATGTCATTTGAAGGACATTGAAGAATGTGGGACTTCACTGGAGTGTTCATGTATCACATGCTCTAGTTCTGTACCATTTGATAAGACAAACCCACAAAGAAGGGCAGCTGAATAATTTGCTTCATGTATTTACCCCTGCATCATAGATTTAAGTGCTCCCAAATGTCTTAGCTAGGAAAGGCATATTCCCCCTGGGGCATGAGGTTTATCAACATCCCCAAAGAAGGCATCAATACTGCCACAACAATATGCATTAATAAAGCCAACTAACAACTTCAATCAGTGAAGAAGCTCTTTAAATATATGCCCTCTGGTATTTTGTGCAGCACATCATACAAGGAAGTAAAGTCAGAGATGACTAAGTACATTTAGGACTACAGGCACAGATACATACTGAATATTCTGATGCTTCCAAGTAGCATTGTTCATTATGATCAAGACTATGCAGTGTTAAGCATAAATTTAATTATTTGATGTTCAATCAATCAGAATAGAAGTGGAAGGGACCTTGGAGGTCTTCTAGTCCAACCCCCTGCTCAGGCAGGAGACCTATACTATTTTAGACAAGTGGCTGTCCAGTCTCTTCTTAAAAGCCCCCACTGATGAAGCACCCACAACTTCTGGTGGCAAGCTGTTCCACTGGTTAATCGTTAATTGCTAGGAAGTTTCTCTTTAATTCCAGGTTGCTTCTCTCCTTGATTAGTTTCCATCCGTTGCTTCTTGTCCTGCCTTCTGGTGCTTTGGAGAATAGGCTGACCCCCTCTTCTTTGTGGCAGCTCCCCAAATATTAGAAGACTGCTATCATGTCTGCCCACGCACACACCCTGTCCTTCTTTTCTCTAGACTAGCCATACCCAGTTCCTGCATCCTATAGAGTGGCCTATAGGATGCCAAATCTGCTTTCTAGTCACTCCTGAGTTCAGTAAGAAAAATAAACCCAATAAATAGCTGCATTGCAGGCTTCTAGAGAAAATTATATTTCTATGTGTTTGCGGCATTTGTTATATATTCTTGTGAACGTAATTTGATTTATGGATACTTGGCATGCTAAGATATCAGCATGATCGACCTCACAAAAATTGTTTATTTTTCTTGAGAGAGAGAGAGAGAGAGAGAGAGAGAGAGAGAGAGAGATGTACATATACACACAGACACATTGCATTTGTTACAGGTACAACATTCATAAGTAGTGTGTTCAAAGGCATAGAGAGGTGTTGTGACTCAGTGGCTTAATGATGAAGGTCTTTGCTCCAGCAGTTCAAGCCCTGGCACTGGGGTGAGCTCCCATCACTCGCCTCAGCTTCTGCCCACCTAGCAGTTTGAAAGCATGTTATATGTGAGTAGATAAATAGGTACCACTTCAGTGGAGAAATGAGCCAGGTCTTTGTGTAGATGTTTAGAATCTTGCTGATGCTGGACATTCCCAATTGCGACATCCATTTACGAGGTGGCTTTGGCGGAGGGAGAGGGCCCCAGATGCTGCTGCAGGAAAGCTTCTTCGAAACCACACAAGCGTGTTCCAAACAGGCCTAGTAGTCTTAGGCTGCCAAACTATTACTCTGTATTAGTATTGTAGTCTCCTGGCTAATGTAACATCGCCGTACGCTAAATAAATAAATAAAAGGCATATGTATCCAGAAGAATTTACACATGTACAAAGAGATGAGGTTTCAGTGTTGTGATCAACAACTTTCTTGTTTTGATTCCGACTCCCCAACCTGGACACTACTGTTTGCTATTATAGTTGTTGCAGAATATTTTCAATAGCAGCATTCATACTGTATTGACAATATATGAACAATCTATGACCGTCTAAATATATTTCACTTACCTAAAAGCTGCAGCACAGTGTGAGAATATATGAATATATGTTCCTTTACATTTTAATTAAAATACATTTCTGTGAAAAACAATAAAATGTACATGATCACTCACTGAAGAGAAAAAAACACCATTTTCATACAGTAGTAAATATGTAAATAAATGAAACATCTCTTCATATTCTAGCATTGTCTTTATTCAAGATGAACTGCCAAACCTTTTTACACCCTTACTGAATTCAGCCTAGCTGTAAAAGATTATAGGCTTATATTTTATTGCTAAAAGTTTAAGCATTACTGTTGATGTTAATGAGCCTAGAATCAGTCACAATTAATGTAGGTCTTTCTAAATGTTATTAATAGCAATTCCCATGTATCCTATGGATTTGATTCATATCTTCTCAATGCCACTGAAATACAATGCAAAGTCTTTAAACATTTCATAGATAAGGGATACTTCTGCATATTAGTAATATCAATGTTTGTACAAAAAGAGCAGTCAGCTGAGCAATCTGTAACCAAATATCCACATCTGAAGCTTAATCCAATTTCATGTTTCATTTAGTCTTATTTTAAAAAGCCTTCTGAGGACTGTCCATTTCTCACTAGCAAAGCCAATTTATCCCACCTCTAGCAACCCTCTGCAGAGAGAAGAGAAAGGGAGAAAGAAATCAGAGAAGGAAATAAGGTGGAGAAACACAGACAGCATCATTTTTAGTACCACTCCTATGAAAGGTTGGTAACCATCATTTGCTATTTGTTCTTTTGATGTTCTTGTCCACAAAATTGTATTTTTTCCAAACCAAAACTGTGTGTGTGTGTGTGTGTGTGTGTGTGTGTGTGTGTGTGTGTGTGTGTTTCAGTTCTCCCTTGTGTTGTATCTGTGTCTTTGTGGTATGTCTATACTGGGGAAGTGGAATGGACTGCATTTGCTCCCTTCTAGATCACCAGATTTTTCCAACACTTTTACCACTAGTCTAGTGGAATATGTTTTTATGAAAAGCAATGAATACGGTACTTTTTTTTTCATTGTAAACAAAAATTACCATCTTCACATCATTGAAAACGTGCGAGCCAATGAAACGCCTCCATACTCTGCTTAGGAGCTATCTGTATTTTATTTTGGGTGGAAACCTCACTCAGTGCTGCTGCAGCCACAAGAGAGGGGCACTGGACAAGACTGGCAGGGCAACAGTAGCTGTATGCTCCATTCCAGGTCATGTCACCAAGAAAGAGGAGGCTTGGAATGGCCAGCATCACAAGTTTCTGCCCAATTGCCTGTCCCAATGGGATGTATTGGGGATCACTTTTGGGAATGTTTTTCTCTGCAACATCCTGCTGCATCCAGCTCATCTATTTTGCCAGCTTCTCTCATCACATCAAATTTTGTCTTATTTTGTTCTCTTTGCAGAGAACTACTTTGAGGATAGACAGGCAGAGTCCCAAACATTGTTATGTAATTCTTTTACAATTTTCCATTGGGTTGCAAAGAATAAAAGGATGGTGAGTAATAATAATAAAGTTGGAAGGGACCTTGGAGGTCATCTAGTCCAACCCCCTGCTCAGGCAGGAAACCCTGTACCATTTCAGACAAATGGCTGTCCAGTCTCTTCTTAAGAACTTCCAGTGTTGGAGCATTCACAGTTTCTGGAGGCAGGTTGTTCCACTGATTGATTGTTCTAACTGTCAGGAAATTTCTCCTTAGTTCTAGGTTGCTTCTCTCTTTGGTTAGTTTCCATGGTTCTTGTCCCGCCTTCAGGCGCTTTGGAGAATAGCTTGACCCCCTCTTCTTTGTGGCAGCCCCTGAGATATTGGAACACTGCTATCATGTCCCCCCTCGTCCTTCTCTTCATTAAACTAGACATACCCAATTCCAGCAACTGTTCCTTATATGTTTTAGCCTCCAGTCCCCTAATCATTTTTGTTGCTCTTCTCTGTACTCTTTCTAGAGTTTCAACATCTTTTTTACATCGTGGTGACCAAAACTGGATGCAGTATTCCAAGTGTGGCCTTACCAAGCATTGTAAAGTGGTATTAACCCTTCAAGTGATCTTGATTCTATCCCTCTGTTAATGCAGCCTAACACTGTGTTGGCTTTTTTGGCAGCTGCAGCACATTGCTGGCTCATATTTAAATGATTGTCCACTAGGATTCCGAGATCCCTCTCACAGTTACTGCTATTGAGCAAGGTACCACCTATACCAGGGGTGTCAAACTGCTGGCCTACGGGCCGGATGCATCACCAGGAAACTGCACCCACCCCATTGCCGGCAATGGAGAAAAAGCTCCGATACGTCGGGCGACATCACGTGACATCGCAAGTTTGACATGTCTGACCTATACTATAAAGAGGCTGTCATACTTTGGACATGTCACGAGAGCTGACTCACTCGAAAAGTCAATCATGCTGGGAGTGATTAGCGGGAAAAGGAGAAGGGGCCGCCCTAATACCCGCTGGCTGGACATTATCAAGGATGACACCAGGATAACCATGGGGGGGGTTGAAGGAGGCAATATTGAGAATGCTGATCCATAGAGTGGCCGAGGGTCAGACATGACAGAATGGCTGACAACTATGATAAGGAAAGTGTGGGGGGGGGAAATGACTGAGTAGAAGAGAAAAATAAAGGGATGGATGTCCCTACTACTATTCCTTCTTTATCTCATTACTGACATATAGTCCCAAATATTATTTCTGTGGGTAAACAGCCACTAGCAAAAAAAAAAAAAAAAAAGATTCCCATTGCTGCCTCAAAGGAGTGGACAGATCCATGAATTCATGCAGTCCATTATTTCTGTTACCTAGATGTTTTCAGAAAGCCCAACACCACAGAGATTTCCAGTACAAACTGCGGTAATACAAATATTAGGTATTGTGATATCATGATAGCCTATCATACTTGCACTTTAACCAGCACGTATGTCATGTTCATTGCATCATTTTGACACAGATATTGAAATCCTAAAGGGACCTACTTGCTGAACTGGGTCCTATATACCCAGTCTTTGAAGGATAAATTCTGACATTCTTGTGGGAATCTCCCAATTTGTCGGTCTTGCAAGGTAGTCCCTGCAAGAAGCATATCCAGGAGTACTAGAACTACCTTTATTGTAAGATTACATTATCAAAATCTTGCACATCTGAAACTAGGGAGGGTCTCTTCTGAGATGTGTGCCACACCCTCATTCCTTCTGCAGGGTCAGCTGCCTCTTTTCTGACTGTTGCCTAGTTTGTAGTTCTTCCTCTTATTTTCCAAGGTCATTCCCATTATACCAGGGGTGTCAAACTCAATTTCATTGAGGGCCGCATCAGCATTGTGGTTGTCCTCGGGGGGGGTAGGTGTGGCCAGGGTGGGCGTGGCCTACTGGGTGGGTGTGGCTGGAGTGGGTGTGGCCTACTGGGTGGGCATGGCCAGCTCTACATCATTCACATCAAGGGTGCCTGTGGGGGCCTGAGCAGGAGTGGGACAGTGTACATTGGCTCCCGGGCGGCCGGGGCCAAGGCAGCGGGGGCCATTCCCTCTCTGTTTCCAGGATGGCTTCACGGGCCACATGAAACCACGTCGCGGGCCGCATCCGGCCCCCGGGCCTTGTGTTTGACATGTCTGCATTATACCATTACACAATTAACCCATAGCATACAAAACTTCCTGAAATTCAAATTCCTTGGGGCCTATTTTTGATTCAACATTCAGAAAACCTTTGGTTTCAGACGACAGCAATATTCTGATTCCCACTCAGGCTTCAAAGCCAAGCAAATTTAAAATTAAGCGTTAATAACCTGAAACTTAACTTAGATTTGGCTGAGTAATGTATTCTGTTATGGCTTTAGAAGTCACTGTCCTCGTCTCATCTCCATATATTTTTCATCCATCTAAACATGTCTTACTATCATCATATTTGTGCAGGTAGAAACTGGTTCCATCTACAATCACTTTAAAAATTAAATGATGTAATAGGCAATACAGACACCCAGCAGTTTGTGTCATCATTTGATCACTGAATAAGAATTGCAAACTGAGCACTTAAAGGACCACAGAGCAATCAATAAAACTTGAAGGGCTAAACTCTTTTAACACTGGGATTGTGAGACTACTGTTGCCTTGCAACTGTTTATTCTTACAAATGTAAATGGATTCCATTAACAACATTAACAATAAGTTTAGTAATATAAAACAAAATCTCAGTAGCAAGGGAAACTGATACCATGAGGTTTAATCATTCTACTTATAAAGCTCTATGTTAAAAATAAAAAGGGAGAAAACGGTATTAGCAAATTATGTATCACAATCAAGTAGAGGCAATCAGGATTAATCAAGAAGTTCATTTCTTCAAGACAAGGGATCACAAACAAGTCTTTAGTGTCTCAACAGTGGTAAAAGTATAGCAGTGGTCTTTGTTAAAAGAACATGCATTATTTTTTCTTTAGTTTTTAATTTTTAGATATTTATTTTAAAAAGTGTATATGGTTGTCCAACTTACATATGAATTCCAGGTAGCTAATACCAAATAACAAAAACTATCATAAAACCTTTATAAATCAAATAGAAACAGAATTAAATTGTTCATAATGCAGTAACCCAACCACCATATAACAAATTCCATCTTTATTGGGATCATCTAGCACAGGGTTTTTCAACCAGTGGTACGGGTACCACCTGTGGTACATTGGCACCTGGCAGGTGGTACGCGACCATCCTAGAAAAGTGGTAGTGGGGGAGGGGAATGAGCTGGACCGGTGGCAGCACCGCATAAGCCTGAGTGGAAGCGCCAGGATCAGTGCCGCTTTCCAGCTGATCAGCACTTCTTCGGGGCTGTCAGGGCTCAGTGGAAGCGCCAGGATCAGCGCCAGGCTCCAGCTGGAGCTCGGTGCTGATCCTGGTGCTTCCACTGAGCCCTGACAGCCCCGAAGAAGCGCCGATCAGCTGGAATGCTGCAGCATCTCCAGGGTCTTGTGATTTATACTCAGATGCTTGGCAACTGATTCATATTTATGATGGTCACAGTGTCCCAGGGTCATGTGAAGTGACAAAAACCTGCTGCAACCACCCAGCAGACGGGGAGAATAAAAACCAAACACCCCCCACCCCACCCCCGCTGCCAATCCTCAACAGAAATGCTCACAACAATGAAAACCTTTGACAGGAGGAAGAGCGCCACCGGGCGCTTTCTTGCTCGGCTGTGGCTTGGGGGGCACTTTTTTCAGTACCATTGTAACTTCGAACAGTCACTAAGTGAACTGTTGTAAGTCGAGGACTACCTGCACTTTATCACTTTTTTCCTTTTCTTTTCTTTTTTGGTCAAGTTTTTGATACCTTGCTAGGCGACTGGTGGTACTCGGATGTTGCCATATCCTAAAAGTGGTACAATGGGTGAAAAGGTTGAAAAGCCCTGATCTAGCATTCACAGCCTTCCGAGAGTAAAGCCCCTCTGGATGTTGAATGTTTCCCCCCAGTCCAAAAAAATGACTCCTTGGACTCACAAGATGACATTGTTTAACAGAGGGGACCTGGAGCACACCTGCCCTGATAGACTTGGTGAGGTAGGCAGGGACCCTAATATATAGGTGATTCTGTGAGTAACATGGACGACTGCAACACTTCTGTGTGTCTGCCATCCTTTAAAAATGATAACCAGCATCTTGCATTTGAAAGCTTAACAGGAGTTAGTGCAGCTCACCCTCCAGTTGATTCTGACTTTGAAGAAGCAGCTCCAACAGAGCCTGTGAAATATTAAGCTAAGGAGACACAAAACCAAGAATCACATGAGGCTGGTCTAAAACAGGAACCCCTAGGCAGGTGGAGCATTTAGGTGGGGATGATGTAACTGACTCCCACACCTGGCAAATACAAAAAAAGAGCACATCAGAGCTGTTCTAAGATGTTTCTTGACAAGCAAGGAAGTAAATCTCTTGATTAAAGACATCTGGCTGCAGTTTGATTTAAGAAGCAGCCCTGGCCCATGATCCCTTGTTGGAATCAATTGTCTGATCTTTGGCTTTTGTGTGAATTCTGTTTGTGAAATTCTGGACTGGCTGACAACCTTAACTTGGATCTTGTAACGGTGAACTGGATTTTGGCTACCCTTTTATACGCTCCAGTTAAAAGCAAACTATTCAGGCAAATTTCTTTCAAAGATTCTGTTTTGGGTTGCATTCCTTGTGTACTGTTATGTCCCTTGAGTAAACTGCTGATTTCCATAGCAATTGTGAGAGTATGTAATTGAAATCAGAAACAGAACAAACAAATCCCTGAATTCAGGTCCCCCCAAAATTCAAAGCAGCTCCTTCTTGCTAGGGTTGGGTTGTAGTCTGATCTTCTGTATGCAGAAGATGAGGACAAATTAGATGTCTTTAGTTTACTAAGCAAAAAAATCTTGATTCTGTCTTTGCAAACAAAATATATTTTGCCTTGAAAATACTAAAGACCTTTAACAGAAGGTTTAACTCAGAAGACTACCTATTAAAAAGTCTTTGAAGCCCATTGAAATTAAATGCTGGATGTTGTTCAAAGAGTCTCAGAAAGGAATGGTACCCAGAATCATCCACATGGTATTGCACACTACTATTTCAAGATGAATGACTGGCACCAGTGACACAATCATGTAACATAAATGGCAAAACTATGGATATCTTCACTCTATCACCTCTCCATGCTAAAGAAAAGCATAATTAGAGTGATCAAAAGTGGTAGGGTTGCAAGGATCTTTGGGAACAAGACTGTCGGTTATAAAAATCAAGTAATTCCTGTCATTCTTCTCTCTTCACTGCAGCATATTACATAAGCGACAAACCTTTTGCTTTAATGAATTTCTACAGAAAAACCCTTCACAGTGCACTGAGAATCCAGGGATACTGACCAAGACCCATATATCAACACCCAGTATTGGATTAGCGAGAGATCAGACTCACCTATTTTGTCCCCCAAGATTAAAACACTTTCTAAATTATCTTCCTTCTCCTGAGAATTTGATTTCAGCTCATCTGCTGCTCACCATAAGTAGTTACATTTTAATTTAAAATTACTAAATGTATAATAACAATGGTAAACCCTCAATGCTGGAATACTGTATAATTTCTTAATGCATTAAAATGTGTGAAGAAGGCTTTGAGCAAAATTAACAGTCTGGACTCTGCCATAAATCCCATAATTAAATAAATGTGAACTTTGTCATACATTTATATTGCAGTCCCAGGTTGGTACATAATAATCCTGGTTAATCACCCACATGCTATGTGGCCTGAATTCTGTAGCTTTTACCAATTAAAGGTTTATTGATATGAAAACCTCTAATACTATACTAGCAGAAGATCAGGCAAAATACCATGAGATCAAATAACTTCATAGTCCAAAGAGTATGATTTGAACAAAGATATAAATATATTAAGATATTTGACAAAACAGCTTAAAGGGGATTTTTAAAAATACTGCAAACTTGCAAAGAAAAAGGAAAGCAAAACAGTGGGAAGCTAAGCAACTCTTTTTTATGGTGAAAAGTGAATTGTAGAACATTGTTTTTAGCCAAAGATGAACCTAGAGGTAGAGATAATATTTCTATTTTTGGATGTGTCTAAAAGGATGCCTAGGGTGAAGCCTCCCCCATATTTTGGCAGTGCCATATAAGTATTTGATATTGTGCCTTATCAGGAAGTCTTATGAGTATTAAGGATTCCTTGTTTTCTGTGCTTCAGTTGTTTCTCATCCTTTTTTCAAACATTTCTTCATTATCTGAGGACACCCAGGTTATACACTGGCAATCTCTTTACTTTAGCAATAGTCATACTAAGCTACCAGCAGCTACTCTCCCTTCCTTGGAGGTGTTATAGAGGTAGGAATTTTTCCCTGATATCATTCATGTTATTTCTTCACAATACTTAGTGGCACCAAAAGATCAGGCTTTGCAAGATGTGAATTAAGAAATTTAAAAAAACTGCAACAAAAAAAAGGAAAAAGGGACCCTCATAGTTAGAAACACACTTCACTTCAACTTTGGCACATTATTCATTGTATAGGATGCCAAAGCAGTCCTGGACATTGTCCCTTAATTCCTATCTTAAAAATCTACAGGTAACATGATCTCTCTCTAAAACCAGGTGCAAAGAGAACACTGCTAATGATTGCATAAAGAAATCTCCTAATTTCACTTGTTTAATCATTCTAGTTGTGTTTTGACACCAAAATGAAACCACCTGCATTTCTATAAGCTTCTTGTGCCTGGGAGCCATAAAAGTCTAAAGGAAGGCTGCACAAACGCACTCCTGTGGCTGCTTGCAGCCTGTCAGCATTTTTTTTGAAGGCCCAGAGCCCCAGGGTGAATGGGGCCAGAACATTATGCTCTTTTTGTAATTTTAGGGAGGTTAAAAAGTAAAACAGATCCCTTTAGGTTTGCAGATACTTAATCACCCCATAAAATGTAGATCTCAATATGGCACATAGAGTTTCCCATCTGAAGTCGCACATGCCTAATCTAAAGTATGTAGCAACAATTATATTGTCAATTGTATATTTTACCAGTTGCATTTTAATTGTGGGATTTATGCTTTAACACCTTGAAAGAGAGGTAATGTTGCACAGTGGAATGTACCCTAGAGCCTGTTTGCTAAATCAATTTATTTCCCCATATGTAGTTATTGCTCTCAGGCCCCATATTAATGAAGTTGTGCTTACCAGAGCAGAAAAGCAAGGTAGAAATCAAATAGATAAATCTTTTCTGTACATACAGGTAGTCCTTGACTTATGTCCAAAATTGAGCCTAAATTTTCTGTTGCTAAGTGACACGTTTGTCAAGTGAATTTTGCCCCATTTTATGACCTTTCTTGCCACATTTGTTGGGTGAATCACTGCAGTTGTTAAGTTAGTCACATAGTTGTTAAGTGAATCTGGGTTCCCCATTGACTTTGCTTGTCCCAAGGACACTGCAACCATCATAAATATGAGTCAGTTGCCAAGTATCTGAATTTTGATCATGTGACTATAGAGATGCCACAACAGTCATAAGTGTGAAAAATGGGCATAAGTCACTTTTTCAGTGTCGTTGTAACTAAACAAACTGTTGTAAGTCGAGGACTACCTGTATTATATGATTAAGTACTATAGATCAGTGGCACAGAATTGTATTTCTAGAAAAAAATATCAGACTGAACTTTGTATTTTACCATTTTTGTCCATATGAAGACCATATGCTCCAAGCATAATGTGGAAGTCACAAGAGAAATCCCATCAACCATTGCAGAATCAGTCCCTTAAATCAGCCTAAATCAGTCCTAAATCAGCTTCTGTATCTGAACTGCTATAGAGGCTTACTGTTTTCAAAATAAACATTACATATCAATTGCCTTTCTAAATTGATGCAACTTTGAAATAATTCTTTAAAAGTCTGATCAATAACCCTGGAACTGAAAGAGAAAAAAAACAGGACAGGAAACACTCCAGACCCAGCTCCAGGTCAAAATGAGAGGGAAGGATAATATTGTAACGTCATATAAGTATATAACAGAGCATATTTTAAAAAAAGAACAAATGGTGCTTCTCACGTTTCAGTTTTGTTTCATGGGAATGTACTATTTTCCCATAGTTATGTGTGTGTAAATATACATATGCATAGACACATACAGAGTAGAATTTACATCTTTGAAGTTCAGTGTAGGTTTTTGTATAACTATTTGCGACATAGTGACTTTTAGAAAAGTCACAGAACCAGCAGTATCACTTCCAAAAGTTTTAACAACCACCAAAAAGTTGCCAAAGAATTTTCTCCTCTGGTCATAAATAAATTGCCTCTTTTTGATATAGAAAAATGAGCTTTGATAAAGAAGCATCAACAGGGCTTCTGCAAAGTTAAGCCCCGTATTACTAATTGATTAAACTGTATATCAACAAAGTGACTTTCAAAAGATTACAACATAGCCTCTCTCCACATTCCCCTAAAAAATTTAGTAGCCAGCAGGAAACAGACTAAAGGAATATAAATTGACAGAACGTCCCATGGAGATGTGTACAAAGGTTCTCCAAGAATCAGTATAGGGATCAAGCTTTTAATTGTTTATAACGGTTCTGCAACCAGCGTTTACCAAGATGTCCACATTTGCTATGTAGAACAATTTGAACAAAAAGCGATGGCAATTATCTTCAATTCTGCCAAACTAGAAATGCAGAGAACAGGTGGAAATATTAATACTTTTCCTCCATCTAACCGGAGGAGGATTTCAATTGGTGTCCAATTCCAAACTGCTGCATATTCTGGAACAGACAAAGGCACCCCCCCCCCAGCAGTCCAACCACATTTCCAAATATACTGTATGTGTTTGCCTAGTCCTTTTGCAAAAAAGCTGAGCAGCTGTTCTATAAAGAAGAGCTGCAAACTCACCAATCCACCATTTGTCTTGCATTCAAAAAAACCCCTCTTGTTTGCAGTCATGGTGAAAGGACAGTGTGCTGGCAATTTTGCAACCAGGCCTTTTCCTTGTAATTGTCACTATGTTCACATGGTGTCGCAGAAGGCAGAATGAAGATGAGAAGAAGAGAAATTCTGAATATAGCTGAACACTATAAACAAGGTGCTAAAATTTCCCTGTAGGAAGTCTGGGAAGGTGACACAGAGCTGAAGAAACACATCACACAAAAGTGGGGGGCAAATTGCTAGCATCTTGTTCTGTGCACAAAACTAAGGTGGGGACCCTCAAATGGAGCGTCAGTTTACAGACTGGCTGCCCCTCTCTCTAAAAAAAAAAGGGAGAAAACCAAGATGAACTATTATCAATTTCAGCCCAATTTCCTTCATCAGGAGAAATGTGCGCTTGGAAACAGTTGCAAAGGCCTAAGAGTCGAAAGAGTCCAGAATAATCTCTATTGCCTTTCGGAGTGGAAGCAGCAAGAAGTCTGTGTGTCTTTGTCTGGTCGCTGACCAAAATAAACAAATAAACCAGAGGATGCTGCAAAGGGGGACTTGTGATGCTGTCAAAGTCCCCCCCCCCTTTTAAATACAGTAAGCGAATTGCAATGTCAGCTGAAGCCCAGGAGCCAGAGTGAGGCAAAAGTTCTTCCCAATGGGAAAACACCGCCCACAAGCGCTGTAGTACTGCAGCATTTCAGAGAGATGTAACATATTGAATATGATTTTAGAAACATACCAACTGAGCAAAACCAGAACTGGATCAGTTTCTTGACATAGATGATGGCACCAGACCACACATGTCCAAAGCTGACTGTAGATGGATGCAACTACAGATGCCCCAAATGAGTACAGGCGTATTAAATAATGGATGGTATTGAGAAACTGAATAGAATTAACATATTTCTTATGTGAGTGTGCATGATATAATGCAAGAATCCGTGAGAATGAATGGTGGAAAACTCAGGAAAGTTAAAAGGAAAGTATTGTGCAAAAATTCTTATAAAACCATAAATATCTAAAATGACTAACACATACCAACCAGACAATAGTCGCACATATGGATTCATATAAAACAGAAATACCAGAACTCCTGCAGAAATGATCCAGGAACATCCACCCAAGCCAGATGTGCTTCGTTTACTACTTCAGTCATGTGTAATAAGCTAAAAAAGCAATATATATACAAGCTGGATAATTACAATTGAGAAATACTGTTCTCATTGAACTCTCCATTGCCTACTAAATTATGAGAGCTATATATTACCTTCTCCATCAGAGGCAAGATACCACTAAATTCCAGTTGCTAGAAAATACTAGTATAAGAAAACTACGGCTTGCTGTGGAACTGTGATTTAACAGTGGAGAAACAGAATGATGCATTAAATGGGATATTGATGAAATCCAATACAGTGTTCTTGTATTCTTATGGTAAGAGGTATTATATCTCCATTTAAATTACAATAATTATTTTAATATATACATAAAAGTGTGCAAATATTATGCAAATTGTCATTATTTGTTATCCTTTAAAAAAAAGAAATGTAAAAGGAAATGAATAAAATATTGCAAATTTGAGTTCTGAACTACTGCAAGAGTTCTTGAAGAAAAATAACAAGTTGAACTGAAGCGTGACATAAATCACAATGTAAGTGGATGTATATTTGTACATTCTCAGATTACATAGCACAGGATTAACAACTGATTTATCTTATTTGTCATTTGAATTAAAATCAGCATGATCCATATTATCAACAGAACACAGATATTGCAAAAAAGGTACACTACATTCTTACAAAATCATGGAAGACTGCATTTATAATTTTGCAATTCAGTGGCAATGAAATCCCCCCCCCCCCGAAAATGCAATATATTCATGTGTACACATTTACTAAAGAATAGAAAACAGATGTTTTTTTTAAAAAAATTAACAGCCAGGAAAAAATAATAATTAGAATAACCCAGCATTTTTGCAGGGGGGGGGGGGGATATATAAATACTGATTTTTTGATTGTACCATCCATTTGAAAGTATCTTTACATTCAGAAAACGAATGATTCCACTCATTCCCCACATACCCTACAAGAACAAAAGGCAAAGCAAAGTTGATTAAATTTTTCCAGTTTAATAAATTCTTACAAAAGCCTAGCATCTTTGGAACTTGTTAATGCTTTTAAGTCAGTTTGTGTGATGTGGCAGAATGCCACAAGAATGTTTAGCGGTATAGTATACTTTAGTATAAATAGTTCATAACTGCAGGTCCTAATGTTAAAACAGCTTAGTTAAGATCTACATTCTCTCCTGGGCAAAACATGTCTCCTGTAGGGTCTATAATATTTTGTTTTTCATCTTTCCAGAGTTAGCTCTTCCTTCCATCCAGCAATGCAGATCCTCTTCCATTCCTTGCTCCTATATTGGGTTTTCTGTGGTCCCATTTCTCTTGGCTGTTTCATTTCCGTTTTCCACTCTTAATTCTATTTTTCAGTCATATTACTTTGTCCCAACTTCTTTGATTATTCTCTCTTAAAAATTCTGCCACAGTATGCCATGTTTCCTAAAATTAAGGGCACTTTCAGGTGAGCTTTGACTCAGTCCTGGTGTAGTACCATACTACTGATAGTACCAGTGGAGAAACATTTTGTTTTTTTTAAAAAAGTTAATTGATCAATATCCAAAATTAGAAAACTGATGTGTCTCCTGCCTCTACTTGCCATACTCTCAACTGTGGCTCATCTAGGTTACTATTTCATCATAGACAACAGTGAAAAATTACAATAATTGATTACTACAATTTAAATGCTAGGTTTCTTCCTCTGTCTTAAAAAATTAACAGATGGTTGGCTAGTGTCTTGTTGGTGTTAGAGAAACCTGAAATTTGGATAACTTACTGGTTCCTATCTTGCTGATCTCAGGCCTTATTCCTCCAGGGTATCACAGTGATTTGACACCCATCTTCACTCAGGCCACTTTTTTTCTTCCCCTTCACAATTAATGAGAAGAGGGAGAACTGGGGTGGATGAGGGCACCAGCTAGATGCTGATTTCCACACTTCCTTATGGAGAGAGCGAAGTCAATATGAGTTATTGAAATGAATTCAATCACGAGCATTTTGGCAATGCCCCTGAGTGTTTGGGAAGTGTTTCAGGGATGAGAAAGGTGGCCACAAGAAAGAGTTCCAGGCTTGTCTTCTAACCTTAAGTGTTATGGCAGGATGAAAAGGCAAAATGGGGCCTTTTGCCCTAAGTTTATTTGAAAAAGCATTTTATTTTTAATTTGGTAGTTAGGATACTGCAAAGCAGAACTTCCATTCTCCATTACTTTGCTTCCAAGACCCTATTGGCCTTCTGTAATGGCCTGGTTTTTCTCCCATTCACTAGACTGGGATGGCTGATGAACCTGTTCTGTAATGTTATTATTGCCAGCTTAGATTGTGTGTTGATTATAAGTTGTTTTTGTTTTTTAAAATTATTTTTTCAATTGTTGTATGCCACCAGGAGTCACAAATTATGAGGGGAGACTTTACAAATCTAGGGAGGGAGGAAAGAAGGAAGGAACGAAAGCCTCCAGGCAGTGTATTTCAAACTTGGCAACTTTAAGATGTGTGGAGTTCAACTTCCAGAATTCCCCAGCCAGCATATTCTGGGCTCTACATCACCTGTTCAGAAAAATTGATTGCAGACCAGTGGCTTATTTTGGGGGGGGGGGAGGTCTATTTGAAGAAGTGCCCAAATGAGAGAAGAAATGAAGGAAAGCAGGAGAGGTAAAGTGTATTTAGATAGGTGGCAGGGAGTAATCTCACATTTGTTGCCCATTAAACTCACTTTTGTGATCATAAATGTAAACTTTAGTCCACCAAGATAATGTCCACTTTTCAGCTTTCTGACAAGCCAGTATCCCCTTTATGAGAGTTGACTAACTACTACTTGCTATAAAAATCCTCCGCACTGCTTGTGACTGGATCCACAGTGCTTGCAGAATCACCTAATTAATCCAAGCGGCAATCTGACTTCAATCCAACGAAGCGGGTGGGCTTGGATTACAGAGATTGCTTTATAGAAATGCCGGCAGTCGTTGTACTTTACGGGCGGCTGGAGCAAAATCGGATGCGAAACAGGAAGGTTGGGGGTAATCACAGACTGGATCTTCCCGAAGAGATGATTCATTGCAATCTTGCAATCCGAAGGCCAGTCAAGAAAGAGAAGAGTATTCTCCGTAATAGTTCCATTTCCGTTTAATTGGATGCCTCAGAGAGCCCTTTTACGAGACGCTGCGAGAGATACTGAAGGCGCAGCCCATCCCACCGCGTGGAAGCCGCCGCTGTTGCAGCTGATGTGACGCGCAAACGACCCCCCCCACACACAAACACACTTTTTTTTTTTTTTTTACATACCCGCCTTCCCGTATAGGGCGCCTGCCAATAAGGACCGAAGCGTTTCCATCCGCCCCAAAGTCGCTTCGCCATAGGCCGGCTTGGGATGTCATTCTTGAGCCGCTTTCCCCGCTTTGGGAACTGACGCAGGGGTGAGGAGGCAAGGCAAGGCAGGATAGCGGAGTCCAGGCTCCAGCCGCGCGAGCTACTGAGGAGCAGCGCCAAAGCTGCGATGCTGCGGTTGCGCCATCTGTCAGGAGCCTGGGGGGCGGCGGCGGCGGCGGCGGCGATAGTGGAAGGAGGGGAGGAGACTGACTGAGGCAGCTTTTCCTTAAGACTTGCATTTGGAAAAGAAAAGAAAAGAGAGGAAACGGAGCCCTCCCGAACCCCATCTTCTCCGGACAAGCACCGCCAAGGCTGCCCACGCGCCGAACAAAGCTGCGGCCGCCCTCTTCGCCTCCGCGCCCCTCGCTGCTGAGGCAGGGACTTTTAACGCCCACCCGTTTCCTCCCCTCCGCGATCTTTTCGGTCCTTGCGTTCATAATAGCAAGCTCCGGAGCTGGCGGGAAGTGAGCGAGCGAAGGACCTGGAGAGCATTTCACAAGGGACTCCCGCCTCCGCCCTTAGGATCCTGCAGAGAGGAGGAAAAACGAAGG
Source organism: Azemiops feae (assembly GCA_023970755.1). NCBI lineage: Eukaryota > Metazoa > Chordata > Lepidosauria > Squamata > Viperidae > Azemiops > Azemiops feae. Next base: position 253,740 of record JALGBA010000094.1, read on the forward strand.
GGAGGGGGCGTTGGTGAGAAAGGGGCTCTGCAGACCAAGTCCTGCTGCGTTTCAGGTAAGACCCTGAGCGACGCCCTCCCCCCCCACACATAAACACACACACACACACACATAATGACACGCCGCCCCGCCTTAGGGGAAAGGGAAGGAAGCGTGCGCCGGCTTTTGTGTGCTCGTGTTGGGTTTCTTTTCCTTCGCCCTGCTTTGTGCGCACTTCTTTGCCTGAAGTGCCTCTGAGCGTAATTGGCTCTTTCCTTCCTGCCTTTTTTTTTTTTCCCCTCCTTCGGAACTCCCTCCTGCAACCCCCGGGGCTATGTAGGGACCTACATTCCCGCAGGAGAATTGGAAAGGTGGCAGCGGTGGTAATAGAAACGTGGAGGAGTGCATTCGGTAATTCGGAGTGGGTGGGGATGGGCCCAAAGAACGAGTGGCGGGGGAAGCCTACCCACCCGTACGAAGGGAAATCGCTTGCGTTCGCAGTGCAGGAAGGGTTAATTATGTCGTTGAACGTGGCCGGGTGGGGAGTGAGGATCCCCTAAAGAATTTTTAGATACAAATATACTTAATACCGTACATTTATACGTGTTCTCCTAAATGTATATGAGAATTAAACCTCCAGCTTGGCTAAGACCACCGTGGCTAAGACTTACAAAGGATGTAGTAGTCCAAGTCCTAAGCACTAATGGTTGTGTGTGTGTGTGTGTGGGGGTCATTCACATTATTGTTGGGTAAGAGTACTTGTGTTATTTTGGGGACGGAAGTCCATGAGAGGAAGACTTTGAGATTAGAAGTTTCTCTTCACTAGATTTGGCCGATGGTGTGTTGGCATGAAGGGTATCGCACCCAGAAAGCATAGGGTTAGTGTGACTTGCTGGCGAATTTGTGAGACCGGCTCTTGTGACCTGCTGATTAGGACTAAGGGTGCCACATGACAAAATGTTCAAAACCGGATAATGCTTACAGATCTGCGGAGCTGAGGCTTTGTGAAATGAGGGCTTGCTGCTTCTGTGTGGCTGTGGCTGTTCTGGAGTGGAACTTGTTCCCTTGGCCCATAAGAGAAGAAAGACTGGATAATCCCTGATGGAGATGCATCGAGGTGTGAGAACATTAAATAGACAACGTTCTGTAGCTTGTGAATGTGGAAAAGAATGGTAATAACTCTGATGATGTAATCCTTTAATAATTGATGACTTTCCTGTTCAGCTGGGTTTTTCACACACTAAAGTTTTTCTTCTTTTGGGGCCCTTTGCAAAAAATCCTTGAAATTAGATCAGTTCTCAAACCTCTCTAACTTGCACAAACTGAGTAATTTAGTAGTCTAAGGATGGGAGGAGCCATAGCGATCCATGCCTGCACTTTATGTTGCTGTTAACTGCAAAAAGAGGGAGTGAAAGAAATAGTAAAACGGTTCCTCCTCTTCAAATAATTTTTGCAGGATTTGTATAAGAGTGACAAAGAGAGGGCTTTAAGAGAAGAGATTGATAAAATGCTGAAGGGCACTGAAGTTTGAAAGGGGCTCTCATTTCTTCCTTTTGATTCTTCTTTCTCCTCCCAGGGGCTGCAATTCTCTTTCCTCAGGGGAGACCACTACTCTACTCTCATTTACTTTCCTTAAACATTTAGCCTTAGTGAAGGATTCTAAATGCTCCACCATGTGTGCCAGCATTTTTGGTGGCTGCAATCTTAAAGTGCATTTAAACCATTTTAAAAAGCCTGGTTTTGTGGTGCACTTGAGTTTGATATAATGCTCTATCTGGAAAAAAAATCAGAATTTTTCTAATTTAAAAATGAAGGAGTGATTCACGCAGGTGATTCAATTCATTCTGAGATAGGATAATGCCAAAAGCATAGTCCTATTCATGCTGACTCAGAAACAAATCCTGTTAAGTTTAATGGATTTAGGTCTGTAAGACTGCAACTATAATGCACATAATAAAGGTGAAATAAAAGATGCACACACCTTCTCTTTTATTCTCTCACCTCACCTTTAACATTGTAATTGATCTGAATCCTCCAAAAAGAGAAACAGGTTTGGAAGATAACCTCTTTCTAGGTACCTTCTACAACAGGGGTGTCAAACTGCTGGCCTGTGGGTTGGATGCATCATAGTGAAATTGCGCCCAGCCCATTGCCGGCAATGGCAAAAAAGTCACGATACGTTGTGACACATCACATGACGTTGCAAGTTTGACGTCCCTGTTCTACATGAATTCTGGGAACTTCAATTCTCAGAATTCTCAGTATTGCTGGTTGAGAGTTTTGGGAACTCCAGTTTAGTCTGACATATATAGAATTTAAAACCTCTGCTTAAAAGACTGGTTTTCTTATTTTCAATTGCACATCCTTGTTTTATACTACCTAAGTAAGTTATAGTGAACTGTTCTTTACAGCAGAATTATCACATGATGCCATTGTAAGAATTATACTAATTTTGGATACACTTGTGCTAATTTTTAAAAGATACAGTCTACTAGTAAGGTATAATCATACATCCTGTAACTCTAGAATAAATTTAGTAGAATTAATTTTATTTGAATTGTTTATAAGGCTGCCTGTTTTAGCATATTGACCCTGGGTGACTAACAATTCATAAAAGAATACTTTTAGTTGCTTACTATTTAATATAATGAAGTTATTTTATAAATGGTCCTATTGTCCTTGTGTTAGTAACTGGCTGTATTCTGCGATTGCAAAGGATGAATAGTTTATGAAATTCCCTAGCTTTTTATTATATTTTAATTTGCCCATAGTTGTATCTATTATAAGTGTTATGTATTACCTGAACAAATGTAAAGAGATGCTAATTCCACTTAAATATGTTCATTGCTTACACCAGGGGTGTCAAACTGCCGGCCTGCAGGCCGGTTGCATCATATGGAGGCCGCGCCCACCCCAGCTCTGGCAACGCAAAAAAAGTCGCATCACGTGACGTGGCGAGTTTGACACCCATGGCTTAGCCTTACACTGTCCAAGAGGCAAAAAGGCCAAAGCATATACTGCATTATAACCTCTGATATAGTACATGCACCTCAAAATTTAAAAACAAAAATGACACAATGATAGAGATGCAACTGCAGATGGCCCCACTGGTTTGTCACTCCCTTCCCTGAACCTTTTTCCGGTTATCTGGGCTCAGAGAATAAGAGTGAATCTGGCTACAGGAAAAGGAATTATTGGAATGGGCATCCACAGGAACTGGCTGTTTTCATTAGCATGGTGAAATCAACAATGTAGTTTTGTGCTGAAGATTCGACCCCTTTTGTTTGTTCATATTATATTTACAACACATGTACAAAGGTGGTTGGGTTTGCATCACAATGCCATGGTGCTTCTTACATCGTTCTACACACATCCTTCTGAAATAAATCTCAAAAGTCTATGTTATGACCACAGCAACGTGCAAGGGTCAGGTGATCACTATTTGTGACTTTGCCAGCTGGCTTCATACAACACAGTCAATGGGGAAATGATTCATTTAATGACCACAGCAAAAAGACTCCTAAAATCAGGTGTGGTCACACAATGACTTAATGACTGCCTTGCTTAGCGATGGAAGTTCTGGTCACTGTTGTAATAAGTTGAGGTCTACGTCTCACCACTACCTAACCTTGTAGGCTAGACTGGGAAACTAAAAAAAGATATGAACACCCAAGCCTCAGAAGAGTGAAAGCTACTTCTATCCTGTTGCCAAGAAAACTGATTCCTATCAGAAGTAAATCTCAGCTCAGATTTGTGTCATTACATTTAAATGGTGGGAAGAGGGTTTGATTCTCCTCTCAATGATTGTATTTTTATGCTACAAACCTGAGACACACACCCCGGTGCAGGGGTCTTCAAACTTGGCCCTCTTATGACTTGTGGACTTCAACTGCCAGAATTCCTCAGCCAGTGTGCCTGGCTGAGGAATTCTGGGAGTTGAAGTCCACAAGTCATAAAAGGGCCAAGTTTGAAGATCCCTACCCCAGTGAATCAGTTCTCTGGAAATGATAATTTTAGTAAGAAGATCATCTGGCTCTTGACTGGCCTAAGCTTAGCTGTTCACTAACATACTAACTCTTGCATATTTATTTGAAAATATGGGAACAACAGCCATTGATTTTTTACATAGGTGAATGTAGATAGATATATCACATCACAAGTAATGTATGCTTCCACGAATTTATCTGCATTGTGTCCATTTATTTTTAATGAAATTGTTTTTATAAAATAAGGGTTGAGATTTTAAAAACAATTTAATAATTTGTAATAATTGTAATGTAGTGCTTAAAATGCATGAAAACGTCTGAATTCTAGAATTGTTTCTTAGGCGTCTTATTGAAGAACCAATGAACAATAGCTGCAGTTTTTCAGATAAACTAGTAGTACATAGACATCAACTCATTGACGTCTATAGCACTAAGGTTACTCATAAATAACTTTGGTTCATTATAATGAGCAACTCAAATATGATTGTATTTGTTCCAAGGAACAACTTCACCTCACTTTTCTGTCCTACTTTAGAGGAAATGCTGCTGTATAGTAATTTCTTTAGAAGCATGGGCTGTATGAGACAATTTTGACAGGGCTGAATGTCTTTTGTAAGATTATACTGTTTAATGGAAGAATTTGATAGTTGCAGCTGGGATATTAGTGCTGTTGGGAAGTAATTTAAAGAGCTGCTTCTCAGATTCATAATATTTCATTGATGCCTTCAAAATCTGTTTTTGCAATACTGATATACCATGTAGTAATTTCTTTTGTTAGAATAGCAGTTCAGGAAACAATTTGAACACAAGAGGATTCTTCTGGCTTTCAGATTACAGTGAAAATTGCAGAACAGAAGTAATTTTGAACATCTCTATGAGCCATTGTCTTGCCCAGTTGAAGTAACATTTCTTGAGTGAGTGTAGATGGTTTTTCAAAGAGTTCAATTCCAGAAAAGATGTATTCACTATTGTAATAGTAAAAATAAATAATTTGTATCCCATAAGGAAGATGGGTGGTAAAATTTCCTGACTGGATGTCTTCCAGATATGTGGAACACCATATTCTGTTGAATATGCAGATTTATGGGTGCGCCTAGCTACCTTTAATATAGTTGCAAGGTAATACAGTACCAGTTGGGGAATACTGTACTAGCTTGGGGAATAATTTTATTTTTGTCAGCAAATAGTGCATGCTTTTATGTGTGCATATCTTGTTACATTCAGACATGTTTTAGAGTAAAAAAAAATAAAACATTTCAGGATATTTAGTGTCAAATCATTTTTTCCCTGACGTGTCCCTTAAATCCTTATCATTCAGCTCATTAGAAATGAGTCAATTCACATTTCCACTGGTACAGTCATGAGAATGAAGTGACTGTAATTTCCTTAACTGCTCCAAAGATGGACTTTTAATTATCAGTGGGACAAATGGGCTTTTGTAATAAGATATATCTGCTAATTTTTTTAGCCGATGCAGATGCTAGGCAGCTTTGAAAGTTTTTGTCTGTTGAATTTTCCATCAAAGAGGTAACAGTAGAAAATACTTGCTATCTATAAAGCTATGAATATGAATCTTCTTTATGCCTTAATAGAAAATAATATATTGCTACAGGAGCTTGAGTCATATGATGCAAGTATACATAGGTGGAATTGTTTGACAAGATACCCTTGAGGCTTACATACCACTAAGCTTCATTAGGATAAACACTATTTCTAGGCATAATATGATTTGTAATGAATTTAATGCAAATTTGATTGCAGAAGTTAAAACTACTCGCTCTTTCAAGCAGTATGCTTCAATTAATAATTGCATTAAACTAACCTTTTGGAAAACACTTTTTATAATTTTATCGTCCGTACGTTCATAGATGCAAATATTTACTCTTGCAATCTCTTATCCATCCACTAAAATGAACTGTTAGTAAAGTCATATATGTGCCATTATAATGTCATATATCTCTTCTATGTTCTTATGTTAATATCCGCATCAATGTACACTGTCTTATGGAAACCATTGTTAGTGGATCCCAGACTCCAATTCAACCACCCTTTCCCTTTATCTGTCATAGAATAATTGTTTGGAATGAAAATAGGTCACTAAAGATATTTATAGTCCCAACGGATCTCCGTCAAGAAGGAACTATTTTTATAATACATGTATATAACATAGCAGCTTAACCAGGAAATAAATATTTCAGACATGATTAGTGGGACTGCAAGCCTGAAAAATTCTGAAAATACAGGGTTTTTTTCTTTCAGCATGGGAGTAAAAATATCTGTCACAGAAGGAAGAATCAAACTAAAAAGAGCCTAAAAAGAGCCTTTTAGCATTCACTGTATTCTGCCTCCTGCTTCCCATTGTGACTAAAATGTTACCAGGAAATGTACAAATGAACAAACTTTATTTGTTGCCCTTCTCCAGAAGTGACCCTTGGATGTATTTGGATTCTACCCTTGCAGTCAGGATTTAGTATTATATTTTGCCTTCATGAATTATCTAATATTTTTAAAAAGACATCTGGAACCTCTTACATAGTAATTTTCTACATAGTTATTCAGTCTGGTCAGAGCAGCTTCCCATCTTCAAAATACTAGGCTGTAAATTCTGCCTGCTGTTTTATTATAAATTACTTGTATAAGAGGGTTTTTTTGTTTTTTTTAAGAAAATGCAAGTGATGGGTAAAAACCATTGTCCTTTGGCAATAAGTCAGAAGAGGAGGAAAGAAGGGGGAAATTCCCTTTTATATAAAACAGCTTTTAATGTCTTTCACTAAAACATGATAAAAGCTTTGACAGTCGTCTTGTAGAATCAGTAGGAAGGAATGCTCTGTAGGTTGCCTTGGACTCCTGAGGAGAAGATCTAACCAATTTATAGTTTTATACTAAGTGTTTATACTTGTACTGATAATGCAACACAGAAAAAGAATGATTAAAAACAATGCTGTAGAAGCTAAGTGAAGATAAGGTATGAATGCTAAGATGGGAGTGCTTACACAAAGGTGGCTTTTGTTTTGATTGTGCTTTCTTATTATATTTTGAAAAGAGTAAAAATATAAAGATACTATCCAGCCAAAATTAAAGACTTCGCTCCTGTTAATTTTAACAGATGCCTATATTTAGAATTCCTCTGCTGAAATCAATGGGATCTGTTTAATTTCAATGAGTTTATGCTCTAATTTGCATTCTAGTCATTGGAAATTCTTAAAGATCATGTGTGATGCCAACTTACTATATCTGAAAAATTGTTTGTTTCTGTATTTATAGTTAAAGTTTTGGTAAATGAATGCTTGCAGTTAAAAAAAACACACCTGATAAATAATGTCTCAATACTGCAATGGAATAACTGTGGAAACATTTACTTCTATCTGTATAGGGAAAAGTAACTATCTTAGTGAGAAGCCCATCACTGGAGAATTAGTACTTTTTATTTTTTCTCTTATTTATAATAATAATAATAATAAAGTTGGAAGGGATCTTGAAGGTCATCTAGTCCAACCCCCTGCTCAGGCAGGAAACCCTATACCATGTCAGACAAATGGCTGTCCAGTCTCTTCTTAAAAACTTCCAGTGCTGGAGCAGTGCTCCAGTTCTGGAGGCAGGTTGTTCCACTGGTTAATTGTTCTAACTGTCAGGAAGTTTCTCCTCAGTTCTAGGTTGCTTCTCTCCTTGATTAGTTTCCATCCGTTGCTTCTTGTCCTGCCTTCAGGCGCTTTGGAGAATAGCTTGACTCCCTCTTCTTTGTGGCAGTCCCTGAGATATTGGAAAACTGCTATCATGTCCCCCCTCATCCTTCTCTTCATTAAACTAGACATACCCAATTCCAGCAACCATTCCTTATATGTTTTAGCCTCCAGTCCCCTAATCATCTTTGTTGCTCTTCTCTGTACTCTTTCTAGAGTCTCAACGTCTTTTTTACATTGTGGTGACCAAAACTGGATGCAGTATTCCAAGTGTAGTCTTACCAAGGCATTGTAAAGTGGTATTAATACTTCATGTAATCTTGATTCTATCCCTCTGTTAATGCAGCCTGGCACTGTGTTGGCATTTTGGCAGCTGCAGCACACTGCTGGCTCATATTTAAGTGATTGTCCACTAGGACTCCGAGATCCCTCTCACAGTTACTACTATTGAGCAAGATATCACCTATACTATACCTATACATTTGGTTTTTCTTGCCTAAATATAGAACCTTACTTTTTTCACCATTGAATTTCATTTTGTTAGATAGCGCCCAGTGTTCAAGCCTGTCCAGATCCTCCTGTATCTTAAGCCTGTTTTCTGGAGTGTTGGCTATTCCTGCCAGCTTGGTGTCTGCAAATTTGATGAGTTCCCCATCTATCCCCTCGTCCAAATCGTTGATGAAGATGTTAAAGAGCACTGGGCCTAGAACAGAGCCCTGGGGCACCCCACTACACACTTCCCTCCATGTAGATGCAGTTCCATTGAGGACCACACGCTGAGTACGGCCGGTCAGCCAGCTACGAATCCATCTGGTGGTGATGCTGTCTAACCCACATTTTTCTATCTTATCAAGTAGTAGGTTGTGATCTACTTTATCAAATGCCTTACTGAAGTCCAAGTAAATTATATCCACAGCATTCCTCTGGTCCACTAATTTTGTCACTTGGTCAAAGAATGCAATAAGATTTGTCTGGCATGATATGTTTTTGACAAACCCATGTTGGCTTTTAGTAATGACTTTGTTTGCCTCTAGGTGTTCGCTGATTTGTTGTTTGATTATCTTTTCCAGAATCTTCCCAGATATTGAGGTCTGGCTGATAGGTCTGTAATTTCTTGGATCCCTTTTTTTCCTTTTTTGAAGATGGGAATTACATCAGCTCTTTTTCAGTCCTCTGGTAGTTCCCCAGTGCTCCAGGATCTTTGAAAAATATAGTTCAGTAGTTCTGAGATCACATCTGCCAGTTCCTTGAGAATCTTGGGGTGTAATCCATCTGGTCCTGGTGATTTGAACTCGTCTAGGCTGGACAGGTGCTCACTTACTGTTTTCTTGCCTATCTTAACTTGTGTTTCTATTCTGTTTTTTATGGTACTGTTTTTGATAGGTTGGACTGTTTTTTTTCCTTTGTGTAAAGACAGATGCAAAAAACGAGTTAAATAGTTCTGCTTTCTCCCTGTTGCTTGTCACTTCTTGCCACTTTCCCTCATCAATGGACCAATCATTTCCTTAACTTTTTTCTTGTTTTTTACATGTTGAAAGAAGCTTTTTTTGTTATTTTTGACTTTGGTTACAAGCCTTAGTTCATTTTGAGCCTTAGTTTTCCTCACTTCATCTTTGCAGGCTCGGGCTATTTGCTGATATTCTGCCTTAGTTATGTGCCCCTCTTTCCACTTTCTATACTTGTCCTTTTTATCTTTCAATTTATCAGAGAATTCTTTATGCAGCCATGCTGGTTTCTTTTGAGAGCTGTTATTTTTCTTCTTTGTTGGTATTGTGCTAGATTGGGCTTTTATTATCTCACTTTTCAAAATTTCCCAAGCTTCCTGTGTTGTTTTCCCCTTGAGGATTCTCATCCATGGAATCCTTCCCAAGCCCTCTCTAAGTTTATTGAAATTAGCTCTCTTAAAGTCCAAGACTCTAGTTTGACTGTGTTCTATTGCTTGTGCTTCCATAATGTTGAATTCCAATATTGCATGATCACTTCCCCCCAAGGTTCCTGTGGCTTCAACACCTTCTATCATTTCATGTCTGTTAGTGAGAATTAGATCCAATATGGCTAATCCCCTAGTTCCCTTCTCTACTTTTTGGGAGACAAAGTTGTCTGCTAGGTTTGTCAGGAATCTGTTTGATCTTCCACTTGGTGCAGAGTCTCCCAGTTGATGTCAGGGTAATTAAAGTCCCCCATTACTATTGTGATGTGGTTTCTACATACCTTAGTTAGCTGACTAGCAAAAAGTTCATCTATTTCCTCTGTTTGGTTGGGTGGCCTATAGTATACATCTATGGCAATGTCATTTTCCCCCCCCTTTTATATTGACCCAAATGCATTCAAGACAGTTTTCATCATTATTGTGCTCTATTTCTGTAGAGATGTAGTTATTTCTTACATATAAAGCAACTCCACCTCCTCTTTTATTTGGTCTGTTTCTTTTAAATAATTTAAATCCCTCTAGCTGTGTGTTCCATTTGTGGGTTTCATCCCACCATGTTTCCGTAATGGCAACAATATCATATCTGCCCTCATTAACCTGAATTTCTAGTTCACCTTGTTTACTGTTCATACTTTGTGCATTGGTGTATAGACATTTGAGTCCTTTATGACTTACCCTGTGTTTACCTTCTACATAACCTGTGTGGTGCCTGAGTTCCCCTATTTTCTTACCACCTGTTTGGTTAGTGCACTTTGTGTGGCACTCGCTATTAAAAGCTTGATTTTGCTTGACAGCAAGGTTGATATTCTTGTCCACACACACATCTATGTTACATGCACTGATAGCCCTATAATTTTTAGATTGCCGGGGACAGGGATGTTCTGTATCAATTAACTCACTGTCCCCATTGTTTAGTTTAAATATTTCTCCAGAAAACCTGTGAATTTATTGCCAAGTAACTCAGTCCCTTTCTTTGATGGATGCAAACCATCTCTTTTGTACATTTTTTCATTGGACCAGCTACAGACATCATGACTAATATAACCAAAGCCTTTTACTTTTTTGAAAGTAATATAGCTAACTTCAAAATAATTTTCATAGAATTGAATTTGAGTAATGGAAAAGCAGATATGCTGTTCACTTCGTTATTCTAATCCAGAAATAATTGGCACATTCAAATTATTATTCAGTTGTGTCTTTCATAATTCTAATGCTTATTCTATTGTGTCCGTTTGGCCACCAAAAGTATTCTCAAAATTCCTTTTGAGGCATCAGTCCAAAAATGTTGGGGATCCAGAAAAATATTAATACACTGCAGTGTTCTCAGTAATTACAACTCTGTCATATTTCCAGTTTTCCATTTCTTTGGCAAAATCCAGTTCTGTAGAAATCTATAGAAATTTGTAGTTTAAGAAAGAAGTCTGGAACTGTTTTCACACTGTAAGAGTATTGATCAGGCAGTATGTCTATATGATAAATCAAAAGTTGTTTCCTTAAAATATTTTGTTTCTAGAGCATCAGGAATGGGATAGTATCCAAGCTCTTTTAAAGTAATATATTTCCAAATAGGATTTAGGCTATGGGAAGCAGTGCACAATCTCCACCATAATCACTCCCCCTCTCTCTTATGGCATAAGTGAACAGGTAATCATTTCAAGTACAATGGGGAACTTGTCCTTGCATGTGAGCTACGAGACAAATAATACAATAATCTTACCTACTAGTGTGACATGCATATATTGTATACAGGCTCCAAATAATTGCATATGGTAATCCAAGTGTACCTTCAAGTTTTCCTTTGTCTCTCTTTGTCTAAATGGCAGACTTCACTCCCAGGAACATTCTTCACAAACAAGGCCTTCCTGATAGGAATAAGAAGCTGCTGACAGAAGGAAAAATACAATTGTATGGACATGCTTTGCCTATCTGCTTTTTTGGATCTGATATAGAGGGATAGATGTTGCTTTAGTTTAATTATTCTATTGTTGGAATTTCCTTATGCACAGTATACCAGTTACATATAGAGCTATTTATCTTGTGAATAGATGTGGGTATGTCTATGTGCTTAAATATGCTTGTATTAAATCATGATTTTGATTGCACAAACTTCTGTAGATTGATGCATGATTCCGCTTTTGGAGGGGAAAAATAACTTGATCAAAATAAATATTTTGCTGATTCTGTCATGATAGTCATTAACCTGTTGGTGGATTGTTAGTGTGTGGGCATAGGATAGAATGAATCTTTATTATTCTGATTAAATGTCAAGCTCAAATGATTTCCTTTTCTGCTGTGTGAACAGTCAGTGGGGTGGACATTTTTCCCCTTGACGATGCCAGTAATGTTTTGCCCTTCCAAATCAAGGACCTTGCCAATACTCTGTGTAATGAAGCAAGTCAAGAGCAAACCAAACAGTGCTTGATTTATATTCAGTCTACCTGAACTGATTACCGCACGTGTGTTACACATACAGAAAATATAACATTTTTACTGGCTCATATATCTTCTACACATGATGAATGTGCACTTTTGGCTTCTAATTTCAAGGACCGTGATGCTCCTGATCGTTCTGTTTTCATAAAATCAGTTTATCCTGTTTTCAAAAAATAGTCCTAATCATTTTAAAAACAATTATTTTCAAATAACAAATCTATTTGTTAAAATAGAGAGGGCAACAAATAAATAAGCAAAATAATAAAAACAAAAATTGAGAAATCTTAACATATATGGGGGAAAAGAGCATTAAAAACTCAAATTATTGGTTGCTGTAATAAAATCAGTTAAAATGTTTGGAGAATAACATATCCTAATCCAGTAGTTCGAAAGTTAAAGAGTGAAGGTGGCAGAAAATCTTTTTCAGAAATGTATTCCATAAATTAAGTATTACAGAAGGGATTTTTTCTGGACTTTATCCTCATTTCTGAAACCAGAGCGATGAATTTGTGACTAATTCCAGATCTTTTTTCTTGAGAACTTCATAGATAGATCAGATATACAGTTTTTAAAAGTTAAATCCTACATTATCTGTAAACTAACAGGGGAGTTCCTGGTAATTTTTTCCTATCCTATCCTATCCTATCCTATCCATTTCTAAGTTTCAGAAACAGCATAGTATGGTTCAAATATAGAATTCTGGTAGTCAAAATAACTATATAGCATGGCACCAGGATACATCAGGAACTGCTTTACCAAAAAAATTTCTGCTCATCCAGTCCAAATATCCACATGAGATCATGTGAAATACAAGGGAAGAAGTCCAGGTGTAAGGCCTTGTCAATGACAGTCTACTCTGAAACTCCTCTGCACGGGAATGTCTGTTTCAGGTTCCTCTCATTCCAAAAAGCTCTGAAGATAAAATGCACTGCTTTATACATATTTAAATTTGTAATCACCAGCTTCATTGTTAAACACTATTCCATTTTGCAGATACTAAGTTTTAGACAAGGTTTGCTAAGAATATTTGTGCAGTTTAATATAAACTATGCTTGCAAGATATGCTGAATATTTTTAGTTAACAAAAATATACAGTGCAATTTTAATACTTCTAAATAGGGCTCTTTAACTGAGGTTTCAGTTATTGTGTTGCATGGAATCAAAATGGCTGTTATCTTGCTGTAATATGCAACAAACATAAGTATAGCAGTGAGTTTATGATGTTCTAAGAGGACAGCCATTTATATGATAAATTAAGCTTGAAATCTCAAACAGCTGTGTTTTATGGGTGTAAAATGGCGCCATATACGAACACAAATCAGTGATTGCTGCTGAATGTATTTTGTGAACAGCTATGCAGCCATAATATAACTACCTTCCTTGTCTACTACCAATATTGTTTATTCTCTATGTAGTTTAATCAACATGCTTATTCAATTATCTTAAAATTTAGACTGTAATGTGCATATGATTCCATATATACCATTAACTTACTTCATAACTCGCTATATAATGGTGTAAATTCTTGAGGAGGTAGTGTTTCAGTGAAACCTCAAATACAGCAGTTCTTTAGAGCTATTTTTTGAAGTTACAACAACTAACAGTGAAACATCCACATTGCTTTGCTTTGTCCTGTTACAAAACTTTACCACATCCTTGATTAGTACTTTCAATATCTGAAAAAGATTTCTCTGCCATTATAGATTTGTCTTTTGATGCTTCCACTTGACTACTAGAAATCTCATTTTTCATCTTTTACAAGTGTCTGTCAAGACTATGAAGTGATATACGGACTTCTGGTGAGGATTCATAATAATTAGCAAAAGAAGTTTTAAAGATAGATTTAAGGACCAACTCACCCACCGTTTTTTTTAATAAACAGCAAAAGGGAGATTAGAATATTGATTTTAGAAAATTGTAAATGTATTAAGGATACAGATAGATTTGAAATAACATTTTGAATTAATCATTAGACTCCTTCCCATGGGAAAATGGTAGAAGGTGATAGGATGGGAATTTGGATGTTAGACACTAGAGAGAATCAGAAGGAACTAAATATTACAATTAAAGGAGAACACTTAAATTTCACTTACTAACACAGAATGGAGCAAAATACTTTAATGTTGGATGTATTGGAAGATACTTGTGAGTAATGGACCCAGAGATTAATCTTAAAAGTATCTGCTGTTACATATAGCTTTTTATTCATTTGGTAAGGAAAAGGAACAAGTTTCACCAGACAAGACTGATCTGAAACTGCATTTAAAAATGACAAGCTACAAGAATTAAATGTAAAAAGATATTACATTGGATATACAAATAAGAGCAGTCTTAATAATGAAAAGGAATATACAAATGGCAAATCAAATAATGACTTGGGTAACTTTCTTATATTGGATTTACAAAAGAGATATGTGAAAGTTCTGAAGGATTTTGTGAGAAGGGACAAAGAAAAAAATAAAACAAGCTCTAGGACACAGGTCGGCAACCTGCGGCTCCGGAGCCACATGTGGCTCTTTGAGCCTTCCCCTGTGGCTCCCAGCCTCCTCTGCCATTTGCAGAGAGAGACAGAGACAGAGCTTTTCTTTCTTTCTTTCTTTCTTTCTTTCTTTCTTTCTTTCTTTCTTTCTTTCTTTCTTTCTTTCTTTCTTTCTTTCTTTCTTTCTCTCTCTCTCTCTCTCTCTCTCTCTCTTTCTCTCTCTCTCTCTCTCTCTCTCTCTCTGTGTTTGTGTGTGTGTAAAAAAGAGAGTAGCCTTACCCTGTTCCAAAAAGGCCGACAAGCTTACTGGGCGGAGCTCCTCCCTTTGCTGCGTCTCTGCAGGAAGCAGGAAGCAGGAAGGGCAGGAGAGAGCTAGCTAGCTCAGCTATGCTGACTCAGGAATTCTGGGAGTTGAAGTCCATGAGTCATAAAAGAGCCAAAGTTGCCTACCCCTGAGCTTGTTGGAGATCAGCTTGAAGCCAACTTGCCAGGTGAGCAGAAGATCAGAGAGAGGGAGGGGAGAGAGACAGAGAGAGACCCTTTTGACATCTAAAATGAAGATAACACTGCATATATCCTTTTTTACCTTTTATACACACACACACACACACACACACATATACATACACACTTATACACACACACCACACACACACACATATATATATATATATATATATATGTGTGTGTGTGTGTGTGTGTGTGTGTGTGGTGTGTGTGTGTGTGTGTGTGTGTGTATAAAAGGTAAAAAAGGATATATGCAGTGTTATCTTCATTTTAGATATCAAAAGGGTTTTGCAGCTCCCAGTGTTTTGTTTTCGGTGGGAAACGGGTCCAAGTGGCTCTTTGAGTGTTTTGGGTTGCCTACCCCTGCTCTAGGACATTACTTGAAGGGATTAATGATTGGGATTGTTAAAAGTAAAAAGAATGAATATAAAGTGGGTTTACTTGATCAAAATTAAAATAAATATGTTGTTACAAGTAGTCCTCAACTTAATTGTTGTTTGTTAGTTGTTAGACAACTGCAGTCACAACATCCTCCAAATGGGTACTTTATGGCCCATAAAGCACTTTCATCTATCATAAAACATACCACACACACACACCCGTCACATGATCACTTTTTGGGTGCTTGGCAACCTGTTTGCATTTACAACCAGTTCTCAAGTGCCCTGCAATCATGTGAACACCATTTGCAATCTTCTCTGCTGGTTTCCCTGAAAGTCAATGAAAACTGTCCCCAGAAAACACAAGCAGAGGGGATATTGGATTTGAAATCTGTTTACTTGATGCACGTCAGGACTTCCCTTTCCCTCTATACAGGGAGGGAAAATTCTCCTGTCTGCTGGAGGAATGGACCTCAAATCTAACAAAACGTAGCATTTTCCGCACCAGAGGGGAAAACACTAGCAAATGCCACAGTTCTGAGCATAATGTTTTCACCAGATTTGAGGTTTATTCCTCCAGTGGACCAGGAGATTCCCCTGAAGGAAATCCCTCAGTACACTGAAGAATAGACCTCAAATATGGTAAAAATGCTAGTGAACACTATCGTTCCTTGGATTATTCTCCCTGAAAGGGGGGGAGAAGATCTATACCCTCTCCCACCCCAGAGATCTGGGCCCTCTCCCTGATGCTCCACTTAACAACCTGTGCAGTTGCTTAATGACTGCAATCGGGAGAGCCAGAATTGTAGTCATTGAGTGAAATGGTTATGTGGCATCTCGCTTAACCGCTTCACTCAATGTCCAAGATTCCGGGTCCTGATCCTAATTGGAGGATTACCTGTATTTCTGGTAACCGTTAATGGACTTTTGCTGACTAGGACTGAAATAAAGGTTTTAAGGATATGTTTATAGATGAGAGATGGGATGAAGAGGTTGTTGTATTTTAAGAAAGTGATAAATTGTTAAAATTATTTATACTTGTAATGAAGTGACTTCTTTATATATTTTGTTTTTCTTTGCTATATATTTTTAGTTTTCTGAGCTTTATTTTTTGTAGTTTTGTACTTTTTGTATTATTTTTATCTGTTTAATGGTAATATTTAATAAAATGATTGTATAAAAATGACTATCAAGTGATATAAGCAAATCCCAGTTGCCTCACAGAGGCCTAATAATCTCTGCAGTCTCTATTTTAACTCCAAAGTTGCATGGTTCTCATGCTGATAATTCCTGCCCTGCCCTTTTTGTCTTTTTTCTGCTAACGTTTGATCTAACAAAGAGTGCTGCAAAAGTTGCTGACTCATGTTTTACTTTTTAACAATTCTACCTAGATTAAGGACAAGAGAGCACAAACAAGACTAAATATTTACTTATAGTTGGGGCCTGTAAATTCTTAGCACTGATTTCCACTATCCATGGGATCAGTATCCCTGATTATAATGGCGCTTTGTTCTTCCCACTTGATGTATTTACTTTATACAAGGAGCCATGAGCTTCAGAGCTTTGGGGGGAAAGTCTGACATAAAGAAATACAAATTCCTGATTAAGAATAGTTTAACTATATTGGTTCTAGACAAGGCTTTGATACATTATTTTTCAATTTATTCTAGTACATTCACAAGACTTGGCAACAAACATAATACTAGAAAACTTCTATATTTCTGAACATAATCTTTTATGTATGCTTTTTTTTTCTTTGAGTAGGCCTTAATCCCACATTGAACACAATGAGATTTCCTTCTGAGTAAACATATACAAGATTATACTTTGTAGATATGTTTATTTCTGCATATTATGAACAGGTGTTCTTTCTTTTTTTGATCATTAGAGAGTAATCTCATTTGCTTCTTTAATTTGGAGGAGATTAAGGGTTTCTTTAAGATGTGGAAGAGTTCAGATCACCTTTTCTAAATTATCTTTTATCCACCCCAGGCAGTACATTTATATTGAAATCTACTTCACAGAACACATGATATTTGCCTAATTTTTTAGACTCTCTGATAAAGATAATAAAGGAAATACACTGCTAATACTGGATGAAAACAATGGAGTTTTACACTAATATAGCTGGATAGCACTACACTGGGAAGCTCTGCTTATAAAAAAGGACATAGTTTTTCCAGCAAGTGTTGGCTTCTGCTGAGGATCAAAAAATAGAAATAGATACTGTACATAAGGCTGGGATGGAAACTAATTATTTGAACCAAGTTAATACTTTTTCACTGTAAATTTTACACAGTAAAGTCAGTCTGTCCCATGAGGAGAGGGAGAATTTGTGACCCATAGATATTGCTGAACCATAGTTCTTTGCATCCTTTATCATTGTCCGAGACTGCTGGGAATTGTAGTTCAGCAACATTAGTAGGATAAACTATTTTATGTGGGCTGATGACAGGTATTAATGAGATTAGGACTTTATTTTATTGGATGAGAGGAGCAGAGACCAGTTGCTACTGAAACTGTTTGCATTTCCAAGAATCACGGCCATTTGGATATAGGAAAAACAAAGAGCTGGTCTAAAAAAACTGATGATCATGAACTTCTGAAAAAAATAGAAATTAATCAAACCTCTTAAGTTTTATTTACGCTAATAATAATGAAACACTGGACATCTACCCTTTGCGCCCACTAGACTTTGTGCCTCCGGAGATATTATCAAATATGTAAATTAGATGCAGTTGCTGTATGGCTATCATTCAGGTTGAAACTAGACTGAAATTCCTCTAGCTGTTTCCCATAGAAAAGACCAAGGAGACAGTGTGTAATAACTTGTAGTTGCTACTGTGATGAGTTGGATAATGTTAAATTAGTGACCCTGAAGGAGATTTCAGAGGTTATTTCCCAGTGCTGGAGCTCCCTGCCAAGGAAGAGCAGCTAACTGTAATTCACTTGTCATTCCATTGGCAAACAATGACATTGTTACTTCAGACAGATTTCTGGAGCTTGTGCTAAAGCAAGCTTAATCTGAAAAATGCTGTATTATTGTATTTTTATTTGAGGAATTTTTATTATATTTTATATAATTAAAATTATATAATTAAATAAATTATATAAATAAAAGTAAATATTTTATATAATTAAAGAAGCTTGAATTATATAATTATAACTTATTTATAGTTAACCTTGACATTTTTAATGGCAAAATGTTTTTTTTAATGTGTTCTTACTGGAGTCATTTCTGTTCCAATTCAGCTACATTCTTAAATTTTATCCCTGTATTGCATCATTTTAACTCAAGTAAACATTATAGCAATTCAAAATCCTGTCAGTAATTCTCAGAGTTTGACCTAAATCCTTGCCTAAAGAAGAAATTTAATTAAGTTAGACAGCTGGACTCTTGTTCCTAATGTTCTTACCAAATATTGTAACTTCCGCAAAATTATCTCATTTGAGCTTTTCACATTAAAAGACAAAACTACATTAAGATGATTACAAAAGACCTTGTAGTCTAGGTGTGGGTATTGTAAGGTATCTGCATGGAGGAAAATGGAACTGGTTGAAAAGCTGGTTTGGAAATGGGTTTTCTGTGAAGGAAGATTACTATTACATTTATACTCTACATAAGGTTAGAAATGGGAGGAGTTAAAGAACAAATATTCAGCAATTGCCATCTTAGTTAATTTAAGCCATTATTACTAACCAAGCTGGAATGTAGAGCAAAATTTCTTGTCCTGTTATTTGAGATGAGTTGATTTGATCAGTGATCCATTGGTTTTAATGCTTCTTTAAAATCCAGTTTTCAATTCCATAGTGTGTTTAGGGAATATCATTCTCATTTTTGCAGGTATAGACACATCATGGCATTTGAATATCTTTTCCAAGGCCTTCATGGATTCTTTACCAAGGGCTAGTCTGTGGTGTATTTTTTGACAGCTTGTTCCTTTACTCTTGATGGCTGATCCTAAAAGGCAGACAGTTATATTGATGTATTTTCATTGTGTTCCTTTTTCATTGTTTGTTTTGTGGGTTTTATTATTTTACTTCTGTTTACATTCATTTCATTTTTTTCATTTTTATTATTGTAAGCTGCAATAATAGTCCCCTGATGAGATAGGTGGCAAATAAATTTAACAAATACATAAAATAATACTTCAACAATATTGTTGGATGATGCTTTGAAGGTGCAGTGAAACAGCTCTTTTGAAATAAAGCAGGTAATGAATGGAGACATGATCTTTGTAATAGTGGTATTGTAACTTTGGAACCTTCTCTTTAGGAAAGTTTGTCTAGAATTTCTTCCTTAGCGTTACTTGGTGCTAGATGAAAACCATTCCCAAATTCCTGAAGCTCTTTGTAAATGACATTGCTATATGGTGTATTATGGATAGAATAGCAGAGCCCCACTACTCTGTTGATTGGAAATAATTATTAAAAACCAATCAGTCTGTATGATGGGAGCAAGGCACTTTTTTCCCTGATAATATTCTTTGGAAGAGAGGAATGTATATGAGCATAATTGAATTTACCCTACTGGATAAGATTCTTTACCCATAGAAGAGTTTTATGTGAGAAATAAGGCTGTTTTCCTAACAATTGAGTTTATTGTTTTGAGACAAGTTTGTACATGGAGAAGAGTCAAAATGTAATTCAGTTCACCAACCTACTCTCACAGTTAATAGAAACAACACCTTGAAACAACATGGTTTATTGAATAAACCACAACTCATATAACACACTGAGTCATAAACCATGTTACAAAGTGCAGTGGTTAGATTCCTAACCACGTTAAGCTAAATCACATAGATTACTTTGTTTATTTGTCAGACTCATTATGCTGTTTCAGTCATGAAAATGTGTCCTGTACATTTCAGTCCAATAATATATGCTTCCAAAATAAAGAATATGATGAATAACCCAAAATTATATGGCTTCATACAATTGAATGGAAGAAGAAAAAATCAAATATGAGCAGTTTTGAATTATATGAGATATAAAATATTTGAATTAGCTGCATATTGATTGAATATGAGGACAAAGATCTCATTTTTTTATTACATTCCATTATTTATGTCATGCCTTAATGCAGATCAGTGGTGTCATTCATGAGCTGTGTAAATCGTTGAGGGTATCACTGATGCAAGCATGAAAACATTATGCATGTTCCTAGGTGCAGATAGATCTCTGAATAATATGATTAATAAGATCAAAAATTTTCCCACCGGTAATCAAAGCCACCTCTTAATTATTCCTGCAAAAAAAAAGAAGACTTAACTTTTTTGAATAGTCATGACATTGAACAGATTGCTATGTCTCATTTTCTAAGGTATACTAAGGAAGGTGCTACTCTTTATTGTGATACAATTAACTCTCCCCAACCTTTTTCAGGAAAATTATTTTAGTGACACTAATATTTTTGTAATATTGCATTTTTTTACCTGCAAGAACTTAAGTTCACACTTAGCAGTTGAAGGAATAAGAAGAACAGATATCATTGTGTCTTTACTTTCAAGAAGGAAAAAAAGCCAAGGAAAACAGAAAAAATGCTTTCCCCACATGGATATTTTGCTTGGAGATTAAATTACTCTTGGAAATTCTATTCCAAGGTAAAGCTTTCCATAGAGTTCCTTCACCCATTCTCTTAATTTATCTTAATAGACTCATATTAAAAGGTAAAGATAAGCCTTTGTTTTTTCAGACATGAGTCATTTTGTCTTAGGATCTGCTAATATGAGAGCACAGTAGTAAAGGTAGTCTTGACTTATGACTATAATGGAACCAGGAATGTCCATTGTAAGTCAAGGCACCCACACGACTGATCCAATTTTACAATCCTTTTTGTGGTGGTCATTAAGTGAACACAATGGTTGTTAAGTCATTGCATTCCTATGGGTGTTTCCCCCCCCCCTGAAACTGGCTGAAAAGGCTGACTGGTTGCCAAGCACTCAAAAACACTTTGAACAGTTGCTAAGTGAGGACTACCTGTATTACCAGACATTGATCTCCAACTATAAATAAGCCACATGAAGAATTATTACTTTTTTTGTATGTGTGTTTCTGAGTCAGGGTTGAATCCTCAATTAGTCTCCGAAATTGTCTTGGCAAGATTTCAGAAGTGGTTTGCTGTTGCCTGCTTCTGAGGGCTGAGAGAGAAGGACTGGTCCAAGGTCACCCAACTGGCTTTGTCCCTAAGGCAGGACTACACTCATAGTCTCATGATTTCTAGCCTGGAGCCTTATCCATTACACCAAACTGACTTTCATGATTATTTTATTAGGTTTGTATAGCTGCCCATCTCATAAAATGTGACTTGTACTGTAAAAAAAAAAGCTGTTGTACTAGTAATCTACGTTTCTACATTTTGTGGGATATGGTGGTATATGTGTTTCCATACTACTCAGTACAACAGTTATATGCGTTGGAAAGGAACAATTATGAATGCATTATTCTTTCAATAAATGTTTCAGTTATTTAATTTGAGATAAAATGCTATTTTAATTAGTGACTATTAGATGACTAATTTCATTTCTAAAACAATAGGATATACTGTGAAGGGTTTTAGAAATAATTCTAAAAATGGCTCCTGAAATCACTTCCACAGTGTTAAATGGTGCTGAATAGAAAAGTAGAATGGCTTTAAGTTTATTCAGATCTTTGCTTAATTGTGTTCCTTTCTTTTTAAGACTTACAGCTCAAATACTTCAATTAAAATATAGAAAAAGGCAATCAGTTTGTTAAAATAGCATCAAATGGCACTAATAATTAGAATAGTGCTATATGGAAGGGTATGTGTGTGTGTGTGTCTATCCATGCAATAAGCACACTCATTTTTCTATATACCGTGTTTCCCCAAAAATAAGACCCGGTCTTATATTATTTTTTTTGCCTCCAAAAGAGACAGTAGGTCTTATTTTCAGGGGAAGTCTTATTTTTTTCCTGACACCTGCCTTGCCTCATGGCAGGGGCACCAACAGTCCCGTCCAGCAGGAGCTCACAACAGGAAGCCACGTGGCCCACAAAGTGAGGCAGGAGGGGGATGGGTGGAGCTGACCCAAGCACCCCATAGGCGCCCAAACACTTTTCGTCCAGAGAGAGACTGGAAGCTTTGTCTGCTTGCAAATGGGGTGCTTGGGAACAGAGTGATTAGCCCTTTTCCCAAGCACCCCATTAACAAGCAGATGAAGCTTCCAGTCTCCCTCTGGGTGAAAAGTGCGTGGCGCATCTGGATCGCCTGCCTCCCCCCCACCTCTGTCTCTGCACTCGGACTTATCTGTGCTGTGCCAAGGGGTTGGCGGGTTGCAGCTCACCACCACTTGTGTGACCACGCCCACCCCCTGGGCTTATTTTTTGGGTAGGGCTTATATTAGGCTAGCTAGGGCTTATTTTCGGGGTGCATCTTATTTTTGGGGAAATGTGGTAGGTACTCCAGCACTAAGATAATTACCATTGCAGAAACTGTACCAACATATTTTTTTCCAAAACAAGATAACATTTGGTTCTTTGAGAAGAATTGGAAGAAATGGGTAATTCATTCAGTGCTATGTCTATTTAAAGTAGAAGAAAATATGTGTAGCTCAGGATTGGAGTCCTTGGTGCTCTTTGAGATTGGTTGTTTTCATTACTCTATTAGGTAACATCAGTGCTAGTGAGTGTGGGATTTGCTCCCTGTTTATATACAGTAGCTTGTCCTGCTGGGAGGGCAGATGAGAGCTTTTTCTCTTTGGTAATTCCTTGATTGGAATATTGTTCTCTGCTGTCGGGTGTTAATCCCTGCTTACCTGGCTGTTGGTTGCTGGAGAGGATGTGTTCTGGTCTTTATAGTTCCTTAGCTTTTTTTATCGTCTATTTTTAATAGCATGTAAATGCGGTTTATCTCTGTGTGTCTATTGATGGCTGATTTGTCTGAATGCAAAGTTTTCAGGAAATCCTTACCACTTTTGGATTGAGCTTGGACTAGGATGCTCTCTTAGAGAACCAGTTTAGCGTAATAGTTAAGGCATCAGGCTAGAAATAGGGGACTGTGAGTTGTAGTCCTGCTTTAGGTACAAAGACCTTGGACTACTCACTTTCTCTCAGTGCTAGGGAGGAGGAAATAGCAAACTACTTCTGAAAAACCTTGCCAAGAAAAGTGCAGGTATTTATCCAGGCAGTCTCTGGACATGATTGAACAGAAGAAAAAGAATGTTCTGTTTCCCAGCTGAAATTATGTTTGGGTTTGTGTTGCGAGATTAAGGAGTTTTCATCATGTCTCCTGACTACTAGTTGGTGCTCGTGGATATGCTCTGCTGGTTTTTTGTCTAAAGTTCCTACATAGTGACTGTTATTGTCCTTCCTTTTATGCTGTCGATGTATTCTGTTTTTTCTTCTGTTTTTTCTTTCTTCTATTGGACCTTTTGGTTAATTTAAGATGTTATGGAGGTCTTTAGTTGATTTGTGTGCTATAGTGATACCATGTGGTTGTACTAGTCTGTTGATTGTTTCTGTACAGTGTAAGGACTAACAGCCACTATGTAGGACAGATATATTCCAACTTGCAGTAGATAGATAGAAATAAATGGCATTTACAAACTATTAAAAAGAGACAATAAAAAAGAAGAAACAAAAAGAGTAGAACACATTCTCTCCAACAATCCACACCCAGATAAGCAGGGATTAACACCAGACAAACCGCCAAGCAGAGAACAATACCCTAATCAAGGAATATCAAGGACAACCCCACTTCCACCAAAACTGAGAGGGCAAGCGATTGTATATAAATAGGAAGTAAACCCCACATTCATCAGCACTGATTGTGTTATCTAGCCAGGCGTCTGCAAGCAATCAACGCATAGAGCACCAAGGATTCCACATACCTATTCCCTTTTAAACCACTAGAAACCTTCCCACTGTTGAAATTATTCTAGCGAACAAAGAGATAGGTAGACAGACAG
Source organism: Azemiops feae (assembly GCA_023970755.1). NCBI lineage: Eukaryota > Metazoa > Chordata > Lepidosauria > Squamata > Viperidae > Azemiops > Azemiops feae. The sequence continues at coordinate 278,041 of JALGBA010000094.1, forward strand.
ACAGACAGACAGACTTTATCAGGGGTAGGTAACCTTGGCTCTTTTATGATTCGTGGACTTCAACTCCCAGAATTCCTGAGACAGCCATGCTGGCTCAGGAATTCTGGGAGTTGAAGTCCACGAGTCATAAAAGAGCCAAGGTTGCCTACCCCTGGCCTTTATTGTCATTTTTCACTGTGGGCACAATGGCACACATTAAAAATGAAATTTAGTTGCTTGCTCTCAAAGTGTACACATACATAACACACATTTAAACATACTATATACAACATATGTGTAGACCTACACCCTTACAGAGTTCCTCTGTTCCTGATCTAAATTGGGATTAATTCACCACATAGTCCATGTTATATGAAAAATGTAAATATATCTTCATCCTTTCCATTAAATAGTTATCCAAAATAGCAGTAAGCATCTGTAATTTTATGATTTATCACTGAGGCAACACTTGTTAAGGGAAGGGAAGAGAAGATTTATTGGCCAAAGGTCATAATCATACTTACAAATATTAATCATAATTTACAAACAACAATTGATACATCATAAAAAAACCAATAGAAGATAATAGAAAAGATGAGAAGATAAGAAAAGATGAGAAATGAGACAGTGCTGTGGGAATTAAATGTTCAGCAGAGTGATGGCACAGGGAAAAAACTATCTTTATGTCTGATTGTTTGGGCATGCAATACTCTATAGCAGCATCCTGAGGAAAGAAGTTGAAATAGGTTATGTCCAGGATGTGAGAGGTCTGTAGATATTTTCTCAGCCCTCTTTTTGATTCATACATTATACAGATCTTCAATGGAAGGTAGGCTGGTAGCAATTGTTTTTTCTGCAGTCCTAACTATCTATTGAAGTCTGCACCTATCCTGTTTGGTTGCTGTGCCGAACCAGTTATTGAGGTACAAATGACAGATTCAATAATTCCTCTGAAGAACTGTATCAACAGATCCTTGGGCAATATGAGCTTTCTGAGTTGACGCAGGAAGAACATTCTTTGTTGTGCCTTTTTTAATGATGGTTCTAATATTATATGTCCATTTCAAGTCCTTGTAGATAATAGAACCTAGAAACCTGAAGGTCTCTACTGTTGATAGTGTGTTGCCTAATATTGTAAGAGGTGGTAGAATAGGAGAGCTTCTTCTAAAATCTATTATCATCTCTACAGTTTTAAGAATGTTCAGCTCCAGATTGTTCCAACTGCACCAAAGGGCCAGTTGATTTACCTTTTTTCTATATGGAGACTCATCATTGTCTCAAATGAGACCAAGGACTGTTGTATCATCTGCAAATTTCAGCATTTTAACAGAGGGATCCTTCAAGATGCAACCATTAGTATATATAAAGAGAAGAGTAATGGAGAGAGCACACAGCCCTGGGGGACTCCTGTGCTAATTGAACGGTTTGTTCTACCCCACCCCCCACCCCCCCAAAATCAAGTAGGGCCAGAACAAAAATTGGTAGGGCCAATTTTTAATTTTAATTTTAATTAAATTTTTAACTCAGTGACAGTGTTGTAATGTTGAATTGGTTTTATATAAAGCCACTATTTGTTTTTTATTTCCTATGATTCAGATCAAGTAAAATCATAAATTGCTTACTAAGAGGAAAATTTAAATAAATTGCTTTAATCTGATTGATTCATAACTGCCATTATATTACCTGTGATCCTTTGAAACATTTTTAAATGGCTTTATATGTTTACTCATAACTGTAAACTGCTATGAAATAATAGTCTCTTGTAAAAAAATCCGTCAGGCTGTCCAGTATATCTGAAGGCACAATTGCACCCACATAATTCAGGAGACAATGGAGTGGGAAAGGAATGGCTTGTGTATTCCATTTTAGGAATTTGAAAAGTGGCATGAGTCCTCTTTGAATAATAATTCTGCTTCATTCCAAGGCTTATTTTGGAGTGTTAATTCACTTATTTTCTTACCATTAGTTATCGATCCAAGCCTGTGACCTTGGGGTATTTTCTTTTTTAAAAATGACAAGGCATGTCACATCCAGGAGGCAGTGCAATTGTCCTCATCAAAGCAGAGTCATTGTGATTTACCTTAATGAAGTGCTTAGTCTTGTATTGAAGTGGACAAGCAGTTCTAGCAACATTTGGTAGTATCAGAGGAGGCTTTGGCACCCACACTGGAGCTTTTTCCAGCAAATAGAATTGATGAAGAGTGAGCTCATTTTTTCATGTCCATAACCAGAAAGAGGAAGAAGAGGATGTGAATGCAAGAGGCAGTTAGATTAAAAGAGTTGTACCTTTTAATTAGGAGTGCAAGAAGTTTTTTCTGATTTGTTTTTCAAAAGGCTTTTTGGATTTTTGCTTGCAAGAAGAGTCTTCTGCACCGTCTCCTTGAGCTGAAGTCTAGACAGGAACAGGATGTTAACAATTACAGTGCAGGTATGTAAAGTGACAGTTCATTTGCATACATATTCTGCATCCTCTCTCATTTACAGGCATTCTGGTTGCTTATTTTTCTGAGAAGAAAGCTGAAAGCCAGCATCTTTAAATCTCATTTTAAAAAATGAGCTAAGTGATTGCCCACTATTTTATACATTATCCTTATAACCCATATCTCACTAATGTCTTTGTCACTCTGAACATCAATGTTGTACAGCAAGCATTCTCTAATAGAAAATCCAGCTCTACAGTTTAAAAGATGCTAGTTGCATTCACTACGTAAATCAGTTTCACTCCCCTCCTTCCCCCACACCACCATCTTCTTGTAACTCCTGGATTCTTCCGTGGCCTTTCCTTCCCCACAGAGGCCCACCTATCTTTTTGCCTAAGCTGTTACTATACCATATAAAGCACATAATCATGGCAGAAGAAAAGGGATGATGGATACCCTGTGAATGGTGAAGTGGGAGAATATAAAAAATAATGGGAGGTGATGGAAAGCATCTAGAAAAGAGAAAAGAAAGGAAAAACGGTCAATCTGGATTCTTTCTGGCACTGGAAATGCTCAGAAGCTGAACCTCAGAAGGCTGCTAAGAGAATAAGATCTTTGCAGCTAATGTAAAACCCTGAAAGTTCTAGCAACTATTGACCTACTCCTCAGGGGATGATGCTCTGTTTGGTGCTCTCCCCATAATGTCTAAGATTTACAATGAAACCAGTTAAAGAGATTATCAGGAGATTTGGGGTGGATCCTGTCAATATACTGATGATGTTCAGTTGTAAAAATTGCCACCTCAGGCTCATCTAGAGATGCTGTTGAAATTTTGTTGTGTCTGGAGGGTGTTGAGGTCTGTATTGGATAAAACAGCCTGAAATTTAACCTAAGCAAGGTGGAGCTGCTGTTTCATTGCCATTGTATGTCGGCTCCAGAGTGGTATTTTGAGCGGATGGTAGTGCCCTTAAGAAGCAGCTGTATGACTTAGGGCAGGGGTCTTCAAACTTGGCCCTTTTATGACTTGTGGACTTCAACTCCCAGAATTCCTCAGCCAGCATGCCTGGCTGAGGAATTCTGGGAGTTGAAGTCCACAAGTCATAAAAGGGCCAAGTTTGAAGACCCCTGACTTAGGGACTTCTCCTAAACATACAAGCTATTGGTACAATGCAGATTTATAGTGGGCAGGGAATGTGCAAGCCAGATTTTTGCTCTTCAGCAAATCATTAAGAAATGTATGAATATGAAAAAAATAAGTTAAGTGCCCATTTGTTGATTCATTGAAAGCATATGATAACATGAATAGACTTGAATAATGGAACATTTTTTGCAATATGTAATTGAAATTTACTGTACATCTGAATTGGATCAGAGACTTATATAATGGAACTAAAGCATGAGTAGTGAAATGAAAGAAGTCATGAGAATAAATAGAAAGAGGTAAGATTGGCCACAACCCTGCATACCTTTGCAATGCCCTTGAAACTTGGATGTGCCATTGGGTTTGGATATCCCAAGGAATTGTGGAACTCTTTAAATAGTTACATTGTTCATAGTTAGAGTGCACTCTTCTTGCATATTTAAATATAGCTTTTATTTCTTTAAATTGTTTTTCATGGAAGAAGACTCAGACTATGAATTTTCTTTTGTTTTAGTTGCGTATGCCAACCAGTGTCACATGCAAGTGAGATGGGTGGCGATATAAATTTAATAGGTAGGTAGGTAAAATATAAATGGAATGCTCATAGCAAATGATTTGACGTTGAGTAGAGAGACAGGGAAGTGATTTGTCTTCTGTTATTTATACATAAATGACTAGAAAATGTGTGCAATGTTTGGCGCCATGAATGTGTGTGTATTTTTGTAAGCAGATGATACGGTGTTATGGCTGAGAATTCAAATGATTTGCAGCAAATTTTAGATTATATGAAGCAACAAGGGGTGTGTTTCTGAAAATTAATACACCAAAGCCCAAGGCAGTCATATTTGACAAGGAAAATGGAATTAATAATTGCAAAAAAATAGATTTGAAAAAGCTAGAGCAAGTATATGAATTTGTGAACTTTGAATCTTTACTAAAAATAGGGAAACAGGTGGAGAAATCTTCAATTGTGTAAATATTAGGAGAAAAGTACGTATAGCAGGGGTGTCAAACTGCCGGCCCGCGGGCCGGAGTGTCATGAGGAAACTGTGCCCACCCCATTGCCGGCAATGGGGAAAAAGTTCCGATACGTCACGCAACATCACGTGACGTCGCGAGTTTGACATGTCTGATGTATAGTGTCTGATCTTTTACATGGAGTACATGTTTATTGAGAAAATATGAAAATGGCTGTGTATAAGAATGTACTTTTGATCACTTTGTTATATCAAAGTAATAATTGGATATCTCAAGAAAAACATAAAAATAAGTTGGATGCTGTGGGAGCTTCATGCTGAAAAAAATAAATAGTTGTATAAAATGAGAAGACATAGAGTCAAGAATTAATGGGTAATGAATGAGTACAGGTTCGATAAAAAATAAATAACCAATAAGGAACAAAGTATGTTGAGATAGTTGGTCATACAGGGAGAATGAATGAGAGTTGAATAGTAAGACAAATAAATGAAGGTTGTATGGATCAAGAGGATAAAAAACATTATTTTAGACAAAAACAAAAGAAAGAACAGAATTTGGTTTCCATAGTGGTAACCAATTATAGCAAATGTGAAACGGTGTTTTAGGAAATCCTTTGTGAAAGGAATCTGTGAGAAGAAGAATATGCTAGTTTGACTGATATGGAGGATACAGCTGCAGCAAACATAACAGGAAGCACTGCAAGAGTCATAAAGGCAGAGACAGAAGAAGTCAAGACCGATTTCACAGAGTCAAAATGAGCTCTTAAGGTTCTCCCCTTCAGCTGGTACAAAAGGAAAAAAATGAACTTTTAATGGTGCTGGCTTCCTGTTTTTAATTGATTGCTTTGTAGATAATGAAGATGAGTTCACTGTCACTTTTCATTCTGCATTTTCATGTAATTGGTAAGAAAGTATTTTCAGTCAAGGATGTATTTTTTAGTCCCCCTATTTTTCATTAGAGAACATATTTTTAAATTTTAATCTGTGTTCCATATAGTGAATTCATTTTTAGTCACTACTAAGAGATGAAACTTGCTTACTCAATCACCCTTTTTCATCGCTATTGGCTTCTGCTATATACTAATGTCTTCCATCTCATCACCTCAATCTCTAATCTAACAGATATGGTCAGGGGAAATCCTTTTCAATGTAGGTCACTTTGCCATTCCATCTACCACCCCCACCACTGCAGCCGGAGCTATTAAATATATATATGTAGAAAAAGAACAATAGGATATGGATGAGATTGACAACACTCTGCCATCTGTTTGTAGTTGAAGAAGAAAAAGGATGGAAACTCCAGCAGTTACAAAAGGAGAGCATTACATGCTGTTTTGATTGTCACTGATCTTATTATATTAAGATTGTTTCTGCATTCATTATTCAGGATTTAGTTTTCATCCCCAAGAGCCCCTTTGACTGTTTGGGACTAAATTAATTCCCCCCCGTCTGCTGTATCATTTGAACGCACGCAGGAAGTTAGCTTCCCTTCCTTCTTTCAAGGCTAATAGAGTCGCTTGACAGTGAGATGGGTGGCATATGAATTGAATAGATAATAATATGGGGTCCTGGATTTTCTTTTTAGGATGAAAATGACACAGAAAATATTGGAGGTTGATAAACCATCTCCATCTATCTGCTATGGTATGAAACTAATCAGGATAGTGTAGATTTTCTAATTTTCTGTTCATTTCTTTAGTAAAAATGCAGGAAATAACGATCTCTTAGGCTGCTTTGCAGCAGTTGGAAGGACTTAGAAAATGGCTGACTGGATCATTGGTGATTATGTGCTCATAAGTGATTTCACTTTCCTGGAAACAGTCCAGGAATCAGTCTCATCACTCTAGCAGAGACAATGTAGGTAGACTTTCCTGAATAATAATCACTGGAAAATGTATAAGCGATTTTGGCCAGACATATGCAACTCTGCACAATTGAGCAAAGACAAAAGGATATAATCAGCAGATAGAAGAAAGAACAATAATCAGGAGTGGAGTTTTAAATATAACTAGTAGTAAATTCATATCTGTAAACTGATAAGTGAGGCTTCAGAAAGTTGAATGGGGCAGCTGGATAGAGGTTACTTAGCACACACATTTTATTTTCTTTATTTGTTTCATAAAACTTCATTAAGTTAACAATGAAAAGTAAAATAGCAAACAGAAAACTAAAGAGAAATTGGAAAGAAAAGGTCAAGAGGGGAACAAGTAGAGGTGCAGAAAAAGAAAAATAGGGAAAAAGTAACTTCTGACTTTCTTTGGTACAGATACTTGCATTGTAGGAATCTGTAAGTCTTCCTTCTCAGTGCATACAAGTCTTGCTGCTGTTATTATACATAAAAACAGGGTCCCATGTTTATTTTCAAGATATGCATCAAATGCATATGCATTTTTATGCATCAAACTTAAAAGAAAAATCTCTTGATTTCAATTGCACATTTATTCCAAAGAATTGTCTGAATTAAAGTATATATCTGATCCCAATATTTTTTAACTTTTTTACATGTCCCTTAAAGATGATAAAAAATACCTTCAAATAGGTTACACTTCCAACATATGTTTGACACACCTTTGTACATCTTTGATAATTTATCAAGTGTTAAACACCAAGGGTACGTCTTCTTATAAAAATTCTCTTTCATGTTATAATTCAATATATATTTCTGTCCTTTATTCCACATATTCTCCCATTGATGAAGCATTACATTATATCAATTTTTGCCCATTTAGTCATACAATCTTTAACATATTCATCTTTCATAATTCAGTTTCAGTAAAAATTTATACCTTATTAATAACATGCTCATCAATGGTACGCATATCCAATTCAAAATTGGTTTTCTTATTTGTAAAATCAAATTTCTTGTCCAATTTAAATCTTTCTGTCAACTGAGCATACCATTGACAAATATGACCCTTCATTTAATTTGGTTCTCCTTTGGAAAAAATCAATAAGTCTGCATAGGTCAGCCAAGTTTGTGTAACTGTCATTTCTTTTCTAAAAAGGCTTCTTGGGTTGACAACCATAGAGGAATTTTGGGAGTCAGTCTTACTTTATGCCTGTTCCAAACTTTCAATATGACATGTCTAACAAAATGATTTTGAAAATCCATATTAACCTTAACTTTGTCATACTGTTAGCCTACATATTTTGAAGCTGTATAGCATGAGCAAAGGTTAGCAGAGTAGGTTATATACTAGGCTAGGAAAATGATAAATCATTGGTGTATATACACTCTAGAATGGAGTGCTAGCTATATTCTACTGAGAAATATACTGAGAAAGCAAAAGTAAGGGCAGGCATTTTTCCCATTTAATGCAGATGATAGCAAATAATATATCTAAGTCTTCTTCCTCTATTCACAATATAGGAATAGAGTATGCCAATGTGTGTGCATTATATGAAGCTACAGTAATCTTCCTCAATCCAATTGCAATTTAACACACAAAACAAAAATCCTAAGCATTTTAAAAAGACAAGTATTGTAGACTGTGGTTAGCATATTTATTGGCCAATATTAAATGAAGTTTGTAGCTTGCAGTTTACGATGTAATGGCTGGAGTTGACATCAATAGGATCAGTTGTTGTCCCTTTCAGCTGAGATGCTAAAGGGTGAATAGTCATGGAAACAGAACAAGCTTTTTTCCTCTATTTTCTAATGCCGCCAAATCATTAAGCAATGTGGGAGAAGCAGCCTCTGCCACAACTGTTCAGTTGCTAAACAAAGAGGTTAATTCTTTGAGGTTCATTCTTTTTGGCATCTGTCAGCAACAATAAAATATTAGGTGCACACTCCCCCCACCCACTTCACTCTTTTTTATGTTCAGGGTATCATTGTACCTATAGTGATTCATGTGCTAACCTCCTACCTTTGACTCTTGATGTCCTAGGAGAACCCACTGGTATAGTTGGTACTCAGTTGCTGTTAAAGAACAACTAGTGGGAGAATTAATCAGATAGATTTCTACATAGATTAATGGGTAATACATAAAAAGGCAAGGCAAGGTAGAAAATAGAGTTCTGCAGAGGCTACTTGATTTCTTTTCACCAGAATGAATATTGAGAAAATAGCCTGCCTCATCACATATGAGAGTTTGGTACAGCGGGTAAGGCATTAGGCTAGAAACCAGGAGACACTGAGTTCTAGTTCTACCTTGGGGACAAAACCAACTGATTGACCTTGGGCCACCCACTCTTGGCCCTAGGAAGGAGACGACGGCAAGCCCTGAAAAACCTTGCCAAGAAAACTGGAGGGACTATCCAGGAAGTCACAGCAGTCAAAAACTGACCCGAAGGCACTTTAAAAAAAACATGCACATGGTCCAAGGAATAGTCCTTCCTGCAGTTTGATCCCAGAAAAACAGAAGTTGTTCTTTCTCAAAACGGACAGTATGGTAAACAGATGCGGAAGAAACTTTGCAAGACAGGTCATTAGGAGAAATGAAACATGCCCCCAAACATAAAAATCAATGGATGGGTGGATGAATTGCAAGAAAGGTGAATAAATCAGGGAGGAGGACCACAACTGAAACCTTATCTTTAAACAAAATAAAACATTGAAATTCAGAGCATATATTCTGGAAGAAAGGGATGGGATGAATGGAAAGGATGGATAAGCAAACTAATGGAAAAAGATCGAGTAAGAATGGGATTGAGAATTATAAAAAAAAGCTTGTCACAGTTTATTCACAAGAGACTCAAGTTAAAAATTGAAATCAGTGAGGTTTGTTGTAGAAGGTAATCATATATCTTTGTTTTCTCTCAACTATCCAGACAATTGTGTTTGGAACCATCTGTAGCCTGATTATAAGAGTAACTCTGATTTGGGGCTAGACTAATTGACTACTGCCTCTATTAGTGATGGCTTGGGTATTTGAATTCTACTTGGGAGAAAAACATTGCAGTTAAACTGGTAAATAAATTAAAACTTGACATAAACAGGTCCCGCAGTAAGCTTCTCTAAATTTGATTTTTGCCATTGCATCTGCTCATTTTCACACTTTGATGGGTTGCTGCTTGCACTAGTTTGTGGCTTAGGGTTACAATGTGTGATTGCTTTATTTCATGCAGAACTATCAACTTAAGCCTACTGTAAAACCACAGAATTGGCAGAAATAAATTGAGCCAAAACAGGATTAGTTGTGAGGTCTACTGCTTCAGCATTTACCTACTTATTTGACAGTCACACCATCTTTTCACAAATCTGTCATTTTACGAATGCATTCCATCTATATTTATAATTTACCAGTAAATTGTCGCTTAAAGAAACTAATACACTTGCAGTATAATAGTCCATGTAGAGTAGTCCCACTTGGGAGTATACAAAATTGGGGAATATTGTTATGTAGGCATGTAACAGGTCAAACACATGGATATTTTTGTTTTTTAGGACTAAAATTCAGATAATGCTCTCTGTAGAAGGAATGATTACTTTATATATGATTATTTTATTGTGTCTGCATTTAGGAAAAAAAATGAAAGGCAATAAAATACTCGACATTTTTGCTCAACATTTGTTGTTTGAAATGAATAGATGAGTATGTTAATCTACTACAAGTAGAAGTCAGATTCGTCAGCAAGCTAAATTATACAGTTAACATCTTTGACATTTCTATAAATGTAAAAAGCTTGGATTTGAAATTGTAAGGTCTTGAACAGAAAGGCTTGCATCATCTTAGAGAAGTTACTTTAGCTTTGGACAATTGCACCCTCCCCCCCAAATGAAAGGATTCTACATTTATAATTGAATGGGTGTAGTTAAAAATAATCTTTGGTGGTTAGAAAGTTGTTATAACATGACAGCTATATTTATGTTACAAGCATATGGACAAAACCTATAATCATAGCTCTAAGTTTCTATAAAGCTTTATGGCTTTGCTTTTAACTTAAATTCCAAAAGTAGGATATTTTTGCAAACTTGCTTCATTTCTTCTGCAGCAGTGTTTACTTTAAAAAACACACTTAAAATTTTTATTTCTTTATATTGATTTTGATTCTCAGGTTTAAGAATTGGGTTGGTAATTAGCATGGAAGAAGTAAATACCGGTTACCAGAAACAATTTATGAGTCTTCAAGATTTTTTCTGTATTTTCTAAAACATACATTTGATTAATTGATTAAATTAATATGGGAGTATTAATTATGCATCATAGCAAACTTTGTTTTCACACGAAATATGTGAGAAGATTAGGGGGAATTTGAAGGATATGTATTTTTGACATTTCAGGAAACAGAATATGAAGCAATCTATTTGTTGTATGTCTGCAATTCTTTTTTAGCATCTCTTCTAGCTTCTGTTTGCTATGGATATAGTGCAGTGTTTCTCAACTTAAGATGTGTGGACTTCAACTCCCATAATTCCCCAGCCAGCTATGCTGGATAAGGAATTTGGGGAATTGAAGTTCATACATCTTACAGTTGTCAGGGTTGAGAAACACTGGGATAGAGGGTGTGGTTTCTAAATAGGAACTTTATATATGAACTCTTAGGTAATTAAAACCAGGCATTGCTTTTATTCAAATTTCCATAAGGAAATCACAATCTCAACTTTTAAAAAACAGGTCTGATAGAACATCACTCTTTGGAATGGTGTTCTGAAATTGATCATCTAAACTGATTACTATTCTTGATAGCACTTTCTAACTGATATGACTCAGTAAATTAAATCTTCCCAGAAAAAATGCTTCTGGGAAATACTTTCTCCTCGGAATACTACTAGAAATACCTTCTTCAGGGAAAAACCTAACCAAGATTTGTGAACACATGGCCACTGAGTTTTTTTGGTGCGGCCAACAAAAGCTCAGCCATTTTGCTTACCACTTTCTCTACCCATCTTGTACCTCTGCAGGTCTCTGCTATCTGCTGCCTTCCTGTAGGAGTGTGTATGTGGTAGTGCGTCACCTGGAAACCACGCCCACCCCATTGCTGGCAATGGGGAAAAAGCTCCAATACGTCGCGCGATGTCACGTGACGTCGTGAGTTTGACAAGTCTGGCATAGAACAACACAGCCATTATGGTGTGTGACAACAGGCATGTCAGAGAAATGTATTATTGTACATATACAATGTATTATTTTATTCATTTAATAGTTTTCTTAATATAAATAATATGTGTTGCATTTTTTTATAGGTAGAATATGGCTCAGCAATTATCACATTTTATGTAACTCCTCCCCCCATATTTATTCCCATTTGAGATCCTGGTCTCAGCCATATTACATTTATAGTATGCATAATATCTATAGTGCTGCAAGAATAGCATCTCACTTCTTTGATTTCTGTAAAAGTATTTTCTGTTTTACTACAGGGGTCCCCAAACTATGGTCCATGACCCGGTACCACTGGGCCGTGGGAATAGCTGGCGAGCCCCCCATTCACGGTAGCATTGCTGTGTGGCCGCTAGCGGCCCTGTTTGCGCATGTGTGGGTGCGCTAGCACTGCCACCATCGTCACGTGGACACCAGTGGCCCGTTTACACATGTGCGCAGGCACCAGCGGCCTGTTTGCGCATGTGTGCAGGTGCCAGCGGCCCATTGTGGGTGCCAGCAGCTCATTTGCGCATGCGTGTGGGCACCAGCGCACTGCTGTGGGTGCACATGCCCATTTGCACATGCAGGTGCCCATTTGTGCCACCATCATGCATGTGCCCATTTGCACAAGCGCACACAGGCTGTGCGCATGCACATTTCCCTGCTCCTCCCTTTCCTTCCGGGCCACCAAGCCGGAAAGGTTGGGTGTAACAAATACCCTATAACCAATGAAACTGAATAAAAGAGCTTATAATACAGTAGATACTGTGGCTCATTAGCCATTGTTTATGTATTTATTATGGCTTAGCGCAGGGGTAGGCAACCTTGGCTCTTTTATGACTCGTGGACTTCAACTCCCAGAATCCCTGAGCCAGCCATGCTGGCTCAGGAATTCTGGGAGTTGAAGTCCACGAGTCATAAAAGAGCCAAGGTTGCCTACCCCTGGCTTAGCGTGTCATCTAAACTCAGAGTTTCCACTGTTTTCAGCCAGTCTTCCTGATTTCAAATTCTAGTTAGTTCTTACTGAATATGATGTGCATGTGCTTGTGTCTTCAACAAGTTTGGAAGACACACTTAGTCATAAGAAATCCATCAAAATAGTTATATGAACGGAGGATTAGGAAGGCAGCATGTGCATTCCTATCATTACCTTGTTGGCTAAAAATGTCATTTGACCATAATCTGTTAACTGTATTAATGCAATGCTGGTATTTAATGGAGGAGCTGCTCGACAGTGGTACTACTTTTTTCTCAGTTGGTGGTTCCAGTTGATTTATAAATGGAGGAGCAGAATTTGGTCCAGTGGCCACTCCAGTGTGAGGTGCCACAGGGATGCTACTGTGTTACCTCCTGCTGTTTAGCATTTACGTGAAGATTATTGACAAAGATCATCAGGAGATTTGGGTATGATGCCATAAATATGCTGATGATATTCAGCTTTCTATTGTCACCTCTGGCCCAGCTGGAAGTGCTTTCAAAGTCTTGTTTTGGCACCTGGATGTTGGGTTTGACCCAAACAAGATGGAGTTGCAGTTTATTCATTACATTCTCTGCCAATCTATCTCTCAATAAGGGAGCACTGCCCTTAGAGGTTCCCCTAGAGTAGGGGTAGGCAACCTCGGCTCTTTTATGACTCATGGACATAGCTGACTCAGGAATTCTGAGAGTTGAAGTCCATGAGTCATAAAAGAGCCAAGGTTGCCTACCCCTGCCCTAGAGTCATGCTTCCTGTTAGATGTGCAAGTGGAGGCCATAGTTTAGAGGGCCTTTGCCTTGCTCTGAGTGGTGCACCAGCTGCATCCCTACCTAGAGTGGAAACACCTGCCTACAATGACTTAGCACCTCTTGATTGGGCTACCTTTGAAGACCACCTGGAAAGAGGGGCTGCCTTTGAAGACCACCTGGAAAGAGCATTTGATTCAAAAGACAGCATCCAATTCATTGGCCAGAGCTCACAGCTTTGAGTAGGCCCTTTATTGAGTGTACAGTAATTCAAACTGCAAGTGTTAAGTTATAAAGCCCTATATTGCTTGACAATAAGATGTTTTCAGGATCACTTGTTCCAACCAGAAGTTGACCCACCCAAGATGACCCACTCAGGATAAACTGTTTGTGGTTCCCATTTCATGAAGTGAGAAAGTATGAGGCAAACACCCCCCCCCCACTTTCCAGTTCAACAACATTAGTGGTGCACTAGTTTTTTTTAGATGTAGCACTAGTGCTGTAGAACAACTGGTCTAGATTTGGAATTTGATTCTTTGGTAATGGTTTTTCAGAAACCTGTGAAAATGTATTTTTTCTAAGGGGAATTTTGTCACTATTGTGTTAATATTTTGTTTTATCACATATATATTTTGTCATTGTTGGAGGTAGATGGGTTTCTTTGGCAATATTAACATGACAACTGTAATTTTTCATTATATATTTATTATTCTTGAAAGCCACGAAGAGTCTTGAAGGATTTGGTAATTCAATCAACCGATAAAATGAATAAACATATACAGACACACACAATGTATCTATATACTTCTACCTGTTTAATGTGAATATTCATGCTTTATTTGCTCATGTTGCTCACACTGGTTGCGCAAATCCAAAAGTGGTGAAGTGAGTCTTGTTTTGATGAAATTATATAAACTGAATGAGCCAGCACAGCATTTTTGTGTGTGACATTTGCTGGTGGGCTGCAAGCCAGTTAGCTAGCTAACCAATGGGGAAAATGTAAAAAGTGGAAAGAGAGATGCAGTAGAGGTGGACCTGAAGAGAAGAGTGGTTCTATCAGTCATTGATCAAATGGCATCCCTGGAAATAAAATAATTATCTATCAAACTACTACTTTTTCATTCCCTTATCTAGTTTAGAACAGAAAGGCAGAGGAAAGATCAGAGCTGAGGAGCAAAAGATGTTTCATGCAAATGCTCACGTGGCAGTAATTGGGAACAGAATAAATTCAGTGAAGACTGAGTGGTCTGGTAATATGCAAAACCAGGAATGGAATTGCCAAGCAGGCAAGTACACAGTTAACCCACCCATTAGGAAGAGCTGGCTAGCAGTAATACTGCAGCGGCACACACAGTGTCATTTTGCCATCAGTCAAGCAAAGCAGAGTGAATTTGGGATAGCATCCAAGGTCTTGGGTAGAGAGTGATCAAGGCAGCCAAAGATGATATAATGGTGGAACGGCCTTACTCAGCAGTTTAAATTAGAGTTTGACTAAACATTTAGAAACATTGAGTTGTAATTGGCATAAGTCAAATTAAAATTTACATCTGGAGTAGAATGCAGTGAATTCCACTTCTGTTTGAATCTTTTTGGACTTTTTTTGAAGGGATGAAATTAACAACATAGACACTAGCAGTAGTTCCAACATTAGATCCCACAAATACAACTCTTATTGTCCCTGTGATTCGGAAATCAAGTTCAACAAGAAGAAATAAAATCTCAATATCCTCATTTTTAATTCAGGAGGCTGATACGCTCCCCTTTATTGCTTCTGCATAAAAAGATGTTAACATGTTCTTTGTAATGTCATGATACAACACTTTAGTGGACTTCAAGATGTTGAAAATACATCATTTACACTGGCCTTGTTAGTTGCCAGCAGAAAATGCTGTAGAATAAATCAAGTTTCTTCACCCTAGTAGTGTCTAGATGTCTTAGGATGGCAATCCTTAGAATGAAGCAAGTTAAAGCCTTTTAATACCCAGGAGTTTTTTGTTCAATAATCTGCAGTGTGGAAGAGACCAATTTAAATCATTTCTGACTAGACTTACAAGACATCAAATAGAACCGTGTATTTTGCCAGCAGCAGATTATGTATCTGCTGTTAGTAATCTCTTTAAAGCTAAGGCTCTTGCTTTATAGCTCTCAAGTTTGTATTTATAAAGTTCTAAGACCTCTAGAGGTAGTACATTCAAAATTCTTACAGGATTTATTTTGCATTCCCTGGTATTCTCCATTTTTCTTTGTGCCTGACATCTAGACTAGTTTCCCCAAAGACAAGCGTGAGATTCTGCCAGCTAAGATATTGGTTAGATTTGTCTTTTAATCATGAATCTCTTGTTTCCATTGATCCTTGTATATAAATTTGTACACCCTGGTGAAAAGGAATAGAATTTGATCTTAGACACTACAGACTTTCTTGATCCCACTTGGGATAGAGAACCACCATAGAGTTGAAGCAATATGTGTGATTCCAGTTTTCAGAACGATTGGAATGTAATCCCCACTATTGTAGTGGATATTTGGATGACTGTTTACTAATAGTCTATGCCAGGGGTAGGCAACCTTGGCTCTTTTATGACTCGTGGACTTCAACTCCCAGAATTTCTGAGCCAGCCATGCTGGCTCAGGAATTCTGGGAGTTGAAGTCCACGAGTCATAAAAGAGCCAAGGTTGCCTACCCTTGGTCTATGCAATCATATTAGAGAGCCTTTATATTCAGAGATTTGCTACCAATGTATCTGAAGGGAAGTTGATAACTCCCCCAATACAAAATGCCTTTTGGGTTTGACTGGCTTGGGACCTTGAATCATTCACACAAGTTTTACTTGGCTGCCCATTCTACTTGACCATATCAACTGACTCAATAACACTCCCAACTAGTGAAGGGAAGACAGTTCTTCGTACTAGAAGATTGGTCTCTGGAAATCTCCAGAAAAGTAGCCAAATTCTGTTCTGTTGCCATTGCTACTTGAAGGTACTTGGTATTTTTATATACATAAATATTGTGGGTCATGTGGAAATGTGTTATTTAATGCAGTACATCACTTGAGATGTTTGCATATTTGGTGCCTTGTGTGTATTTAGTATAGTAGTTAACAGCATCATATTAGAAACCAGGGGATTGTATGTTCTAGATCTGCCTTAGGCACAAAACCAGCTGGGTGACTTTGGCTCAGTCACACACTCTCCACCCTAAGAAAAAGAAAATGGCAAACCACTTGCAAAAAATATTGCTAATAAAAATTGCATGGGCATGTCATATAATTGTCAGGAGTCAAGACTGACTTGAAGAGGGTACACACAGAGACATATTTTAATTGTGTGCATGATGTAAAGAATGCCTAACTTGCTACTATAAATTAAAAATAAAATAACCAGCACAGATAATGGTTGAAAATTCTAGAATTGCAGTCCAAAGACATATGGAGTATAATGTATTTTGCAATCATTTGATAAAGAGTTCCTTGGGAAAAATATTGATGTTTGTCTCATATTAAAAAAAATGTAACTTAAAATGAAGCAAAATCATTTGGAATACAGATTCCAGGATAGGATGTAGTGAGTGACAATGTTGCCTATTCCTTGTTAATGAAAAAAGCCTGAGTATCAGAGCCAGATGCATCTTATCTCTAATAGGAAAATATGTAAAATAGTATCTTATATCTGCAAAGTTATGGCATGCTTGACAATCAGCCACTAACCACAACTAGCCAAATCTTCTTTCTTGTGCTTCTGGCAGCCCACAAAAATACAAATTGGGTCAAAATTGACATTTGGGGAATATAGAGTCCCCACCCACATTTTCCAGGATGTGTGTGCACGCACACACATACACGTATATGAAGACAAGATAGGGGCTCTAGTACTTCTTAATGAAATAGGTTGACATTTATCTTGGTTTATTGGACCAACACTCTGCATTATACAGTACAGTGCAAAGCAAAATATCCCCTAGTTGGAAGGGGGAAACCCTGTTAAAAATTCAAACTCACTGCCAGCTTATAGAAAACGCATTATAGAATTTGCCTGGATTTAAAATAAATTAAATAGAAAACTCTGTTGTTTTCCCATGAAAGTTACATTAATTAAGATTATAAGGAAGACCAGTAAGAAAATACGCATCATGTTGTTATGACACAAATATTGCAGCTTACATAGTTGTATTTGATGTTGGAATACAACTACGGTATATGAGGGTGGAATTTGCACCATGACACATCTTGTGCTTATTGTCATTTTTGCATCTTCATGGCACACTGTTAATGCTGCTAAATTGAAGATTTAGTAAACTTGTCTTTTTGACAAGATCAAAATGTACTTTTTGGAATGAATTTTATATATTATTACCTACAGTGTTTACATAGAAGTAATTTATACAGTTCTTATATACTGTAAAATGCATGTGGGATTGAAGTTTACTATGGTTAACTAAAAATCTGTGAAAAAGTAGCTGTCCTTTTTCAAATTTTGTTTTATGAGCATTTTTCGTAGAACTCTGTTCAGAATTATTTTGTCAAGGTTCTGACAGCAAAATCAAGTAGAAAAAAAATGCTGATATTTTAAATGCGTTGTCTCATAGTATCTTCCCCTGGGATATGATGCAGAAATCTTTTCTTCAAGTGTAAATAAACATACAAGTAAACTTATCTTGGCTCATGTGAATAAGCTTTAAAAAATAAGCTGTGAATCAGCTTTAAAAAAAGACTTTTAAAATGGCTTTTATTTTTAAATTGAGCAAAACAAAGTAACTCAGTTGTTTCAGTATAACTCATAATAGTTCAGCATAATCTTTCTTTTAACAGACTATTACATCTGTACTTTGCTGCATAGCCATTTTCTCTGGGCAAACTTTCTGTTTCACTAAGTACGGTTAAGAATTGGTTTTCATGAGTAGGAGATCATCCTCCCCTGAATAATTGCCTATTAATTGAAAAAGAGAGAACATTTACGATAAGAATAGAAGGAACTGCTGGAAACAAAGGCAAGATAAATTTACAATAGATCCTGCAATAGGTTTAATATTTAACTATTTTGTCTACAGTAAGACAATCCTGGCTGCTGAAAATTGGAAGATTAGCCTAAATACCCCTCTCTTCCTAGTGAGTTTTGATTCTTCTTGGAAACTTACACAGGTTTTCTTTTTGCCTCTGCTGTTTTCTTTCAGTTTTATTGTGTATCAGTCCAGTTTTGTTTCCATTTCACTGTATTTCTATCCTGTTTATTCTCTTTTGCTGTTTATGCAGAAATGAACACCAGTTTGGTCTAGTGGTTAAGGCACCAGGCTAGAAAATAAGAAACTGTGAAATTCAAGTCCCTCCTTAGCCATAAAAGCCAGCAGGGTGACCTTGGGCTAGTCATTCTTTCACACCCAATTCACCTCACAGGGTTGTTGTTCTAGGAAAAATAGGAGGAGGAACAATGGGCCCTATCCAACAAAATGAGTTTCAATGTGGAGAAAAGCAAAGTTTTACATTTAGGCAGGAAAAATAAAAGGTACAAGTACAGATTAGGCGAGACCTGGCTGAAAAACAGCAACTGTGAGAGGGACCTTGGAGTCCTAGTGGACAATCACTTGACTATGAGCCAGCAGTGTGCAACAGCAGACAAAAAAGCTAATACAATCCTGGATTGTATAAACAGAGGCATAGAATCGAAGATTACGTAAAGTATTAGTACCGCTTTATAAAACCCTAGTAAGACCACACCTAGAATACTGCAGCCAATTTTGGTCACTATATCACAAAAAAGATGTTGCGAGTTTGGAAAAAATTCAGAGAAGGGCAACTAAGATGATTAAAGGCCTGGAGACTAAAACATATGAAGAACGGCTGCCGGACTTGGGTTTGGCTAGTCTAAAGAAAAGAAGAAATAGGGGAGACATGATAGCAGTATTCCAGTATTTTAGGGGCTGCCACCAAGAAGAGGGGGATACATTATTCACCAAAGCATCAAAGGGCAGGACAAGAAATAATGGTTGGAAACAGATCAAAGAGAGAAGCAACCTGGAATTAAGGAGAAACTTCCTGACAGTGAGGACAATTAACCTGTGGAACAGCTTGCCTCCAGAAATCGTGGGCACTCCATCACTGGAGATTTTTAAGAAGAGGCTGGACAGTCACTTATCTAAGATGGTATAGGTCCTCCTGCTTGAGCAGGGAGCTGGACTAGAAGACCTCCAAGGTCCCTTCCAGCTCTATTCTATTCTAAATATGTTTGCCATCTTGAGTTATTTGTAAAAATGATAAAGGCAGGATATAAATGACCAAATAAAATTAAAAATGGGGGTGTGTGTAAATGGATGGATATATGGATTTGCTTGATTTGTTGTAAGAGAATGGTTGGCCTATGCCAGTGATGGCGAACCTTTTAGAGACTGAGTGCCCAAACTGCAACCCAAAACCCACTTATGCATTGTTGAGTGCCGGGTGGGTGTGGCCCATTTGCTGGGTGTGGCCAATTGGGTGGGCGTGGCTGGGTGGGACTAAAAAGTTCAATCAATTAATTTCAACTTTGCAAGATCTTTTTTTTTCCCGCGAGAAGTTGAAATTGGCTGATTGAACCTTTTTTTTTTTTTTTTTGCACACGCCTAAAGCGAAAAGGTTTTATAAAACCCAGCTGAAGGCCTAGGACTGGGGCGACGGCGTGCGTGCCCACAGAGAGGGCTCTGAGTGCCGCCTCTGGCACCCGTGCCATAGGTTCGCCACCACTGGCCTATGCAAATGAGGGAACTAATAGATCTTATAAAATGGCACTTTACAGATTATACTTAATCAGTTGTTATTAAATTGTTTGTTGTTGCTTGGTCCCTGCTTTTATTTATTTATTTGACTTTTTTTCTCTTGGCAGAAAGGGAGATGTACGTGTGTGCATATGTGTGTATGTTTAAATCCATACATCACAAATCTAGTTGTATGAACATACATCCAGTTGAGGAAAAGTTTTTGCAATTGATTTCAGCTAGCCACTCTGGATTAACACAGAATTTTTGTCTGTTAATTTATTTTCTTCCCACTCTTTTAAGATGTGGAGAAATAGACTTCAGGGTCTTCTTCTCATCTTCTGTTACTTTTCTGTTAACTCTACACATTATAATAATTCTGCAAAATTCTAATTGTTATTTACATATTGCCAGGCACTGGCCCAGAACTGCTTAGCTTCAGTTCAGATTGAGTCTGAATCCATTTATCTCTCCTTTTTCTTTCCTACTTCAACCAAATACATTGAAAATTGTTCAGCTCAGATTTGACAATTTGCCTCAAAGCAATAATCAACCAGGGATTCTCGTGCGGTGAGTGCCTGTGTCCTTTGATGAATGAGTAGGCTTGTGGTAGAAGGACACAGTGCCTCGCCATTCCTCTGGCTTTGATTTTCACACTGGCACTCAGAATGGAAACGCACTGAGCTCTGGAGGAGGAGAAGCAAATGGCTTTTTCCTTCCTCAATGAGCTCATTGAGGCATTTAAAAAGCCTACTAAGCAGCCTGCATTGAAAGGTTATCAGTCACATAGCACTGCTCCCCTACGAGTCCTTACGATCCATTCATGTAAAAGTTCACTAAATCATATACAGTAATTATCCATGCAATATTTATGAAACACTTGTGTATTGCAAACATTTATGCACAGATATATTTGTCTTTTTTTTTGCACTGTGATTTTTCTCTCTGCATTCAGTTTTGGCCTGATGTTTTTGGCTGTAGCTTTACTTTTTACTATTTTTTTAAAAAAAATATTTTTTCTTTCTGTGTGGCTAAGTTATCTGTGGTTTTAATTGAATGCTCAGTCTAATCTAACTTATCAAATATGTCTGTATATGTAGTTTTACTGCAGATAAGATTTGAAATGGTACATTAACTTGCTGGGAAAGGTAGTATGATCATCTTCATCAATCCACGTACTGTAAGTTCCTAAAATTCCTAAAATTCAAAAAGAATCTCCTGCTGTATGGAATTTCTCAAATACTCCTGCTAAAAACAAGATATGAATTTATGGGACCTGACAGCTGCCCGTGAAGTCTGGTACGTGATGAAGCAACAGCTGTGAGTTCTTCTGAACTGCTGTTTCAGCCGTAGAAATGAGCAGTTAAATTACTTGGTATCAGAATTGTTGGATCTTCTCCAAAACCCAAGCACTTTGTCTCCCCGAAGGCAGATGTGCAGTCTTTATTCTTGGTTCTTCTATGCTACCATAGTTTACCATTTCTCCTCCCTCCTTAGTGCATTCATGGCTTCCCCTACATGTAAACGTAACGTTGAATGCAATTTAGTAATATATCTAACCTGCTAATAAAAGCATCAAGGCGGTTCCTGCATTTAGAAAGCCAGAGCAAAGTTTTTAAAATAGCAGAAATTCTGCAACTTGAAAAAATATTTTGATAGGTAATAAATCGGTCCTGAATTTGATATGTTTGAGTGGGAGCTGTATTATGTTGAGAAGTGCCGGTTTTGGTAGTAACAGGAAAATAGTTGCAGAGAAAATGGTCTTTATGATAGATATGAAAAACCCCAAAGTCTCTGTTTCTGTTTTGCTACACGTAGCAGGAAATGTTGCTAGATGTGTGACAAACATGTGTTATCTTTTTAGCATTTCCTATAATCAGTGTAGTTGTCCAGATCTCACTATTGAAAGATAGGATAAGAATTTGTGCTGCTGACATATACAGTATTTGGGATATTCTAGAACCGTGATGTCATGAAAAATGTGTTATCAGAATGGCAAGATCCTGCCCACACTTAATGGTTGGTAGTACCCTGAAATGGTTATTCAATAATACTGTTTAGAGAAGAAAAGGGTGGTTGATTTTTATGAACTTCCCTAATTCAAAATACCTTCATTTTATTCATAAATAAAGTTTATATTAGCCATTGCTAGTAATTATAAACATTGCTTGTTACTGCAAAACCCTTGGCTATAAATTATGACTTACTACAAAAAAACTGGTTATGGTTAATATATAGGTCATCCTCGACTTACAGTCATTTGTTTAGCGACCGTTCAGTGTTACAGTGGCACTGAAAAAAGTGACTTGCAGCTGGTCCTCGCATTTACAACCATTGCAGCAAATAAGATCCAAAATCTATAATATTAATAGTAATGTTAATGTCCCTGTTCTTCATTTGTTTGTAATATTTGGATTTTAAAAGAAACAAAACAATCAAAACTCTTAAAATACTATAAATGCCAGAAAGTAGAGAAAACATTTGAACATTTTCATTTGTTCAGAAAAGCAAAGTATTTCTATAAAATACATATTTTGTTCTTTAGGCAACTGTCAGCAAGTAAACACTATACAACTTGAACCTCTTACAACTTTTGTAAAACCTGTAAGCTTTTGAATTCATAATGTCAACTGCATTTTTATACAGTAGGGCAATTTTGTATATATTTAACTGGATATAAGTTTCTCTAAGGCAAAATTTCTATTAATTCTACTGAACTCTGGATTAAAAATGGAAATACTGTGAAAAAGGAAGGATTTAACATCTAATAATCACAGTTATTTTTTCAGATATTTTTTGAGGAAATGGTTTAGAAGAAGAATCTGCAAACACCATGCTGGCATTAGATTCCCCATACACAATAAAGCTATTGAGAGCTTATCTGGAACATTTGCTACATATCAACATACTGTACTATAGATTATTGTAGCTTCCCCTGGATTTATCTTCTTTAAAGTAATGTCTGAAATTGAATTAGGTTTACTAAATTAAGCCTTTTATTTCTTTTACCTAGAATTGCATGTCTAATGAATGCAAAAAACCCAGCAGCTGTTCAGAATTCTATCCAGTTACAAGATTTCTTGCGGTTGTTTTTTCATATTTGCATAAACAAAATTGATGTTTGACATCCAACATTAAAAATCAGTTTGTTTTAGGCTTCATAAGGATTCTCACAGTCAACTGGCGAGGATTTTTTCCTCAGTTCTCCCCAAGAAACATTTCAAAAGATCAACATTTTTTTTCTATAGTGGAGGAAAAGTATTTCTGAAGCAAGTATTTCCTTTCTACTGACTCCCAAGAGTAGGGCTAGAAAGTCTTCTAAAATCAGTTTTTGTGGGAGAAGATAGCTTTCTTTTCCAATTCCAGTCTTGTTTTGTTCTGGAAAGCTCTGCCAGCTTCTTGTGTGGCCAGGGCCATCTCAATAGTTTTATCTACTTTCTTCTTTTTATTATTGCTTTACTTGGGTTGGCTTTCACTTTCCTTTTTGGGAACTCCTAATCTAATGGCCATCAAAAATCATCAGTGATGTCTAGGGATTTGTTTTGAGTTTTCCAACCACAGGAGAGAAACAAAGAGTTTGGCTTTTAATTATTCTGCATAACAAGTATGCTTGAAACAGTTCTTCACTCTTGGATGGCCTTGTTCTGCACCAGATGGATTTTCCACAATAGCTTATATACCTCTTCATAGTGCTTTACAACCCTCTCTAAGTGGTTTACAGAGTCAGTATATTGTCCCCAACAATCTGGGTCTTCATTTTACCTACCTCGGAAGGATGAAAGACTGAGTCAACCTTGAGTCGGTCAAGATCGAACTACTGATAACTGGCAGAATTAGCCTGCAATACTGCATTCTAACCATGTGCCACCACGGCTCTACAAGTTAGCTCCATGAAGAAAACTTCATTTATTGAACCGGGACTATTGTGTGAATAAGTAAATTGTAAACTCCACTTAGAGTTGTAGTGCTGCAACTAGCATATCAGAACAAGCTGTTTTAAAACTGCTCTTGGTCACTGCAACTGAATCTCAGCTATTAGTGTAGACTTCAAGAAAACTCCCTAAATGTACATTAGTTCTTTCCAAGTCATATCCAGTTGTAAAAGTTTCCCTACTCCTATTGCTTGTTTTAAAAAAAACAAACTACTTTGAGCATATTCATTCTCAATTTTCTCCCCCAAATTTCCAAGTTCCATGTCCTATTTAGGAAAAGTAGAGTTAGTATGTTCTGTGTGTACTAATGAATATTTAGTCCAAATACCTGGATGGCATTCCTTGCAATTACAGTAACTTTCCTATAAAGTGTTGTTTTGATAAGCTTCAAGCAAAACTATCCCTTGAAATTGAAAGCAATATGGCTTCCTTATTTATTTATTGATTTGATTTGAAAGCCACCCAAGTATTCAATCTAGTAGGATTTGTATCAAATGTTATCAGAAAATATTTTTGCCCTGAATGTGTATAGATTTATTATTTGCAAAGATTTTGAACAAAAAAGATACTGGAATCTTGAAACAGTTTTATTAGAGACCTAGCAATCAATGTTAGCTTTCTCCATTTGTCTTCTCATTCCTATCCCAATCTTCCTCAATGCCTTCTGGACATAGGAGATTTTCACTTTCATGGTGTCTAGCTAACACTATATGGGAGCTAAATGCTCCACCAGACACCACCAGAATGGGAAGAATATCCTAAGCAATGAATCTCAGTATGAAATATAATTGATAATACTGTGCAAATGAGCATCTGGTTCTCTTTATTCTAAATACCATTACAGTTGTGCCAGGAGTACAGTGAGATCCTGTGTCTATTATATAATGGGAAGTGGTGGGTACATGCAATGGCACAAGCCTTTGCAGTTTATAAAATATTGGGATTCAGAACATTTTTCAAAATATGAAATTCAGTTTCTTTAAAAAGAGCAGCCACCAAGTGCAGTTCATGTCTATTGAAATCGTTATAAACAACTCACTGTTTTAACATAAGTCCATTCATTGAAAGAATCCTATAAATAGGAGCCTTGTTCTGGCCTTTGAAATGCTTGGAATGTGCCTGACACGTAATATGTGTGCCCATTTCAATGTGAACACATGTCTCGTCAAATCTGTCTTAGCACCCCCAAAGAAAAAGCTCCTCAGGGAAACTTAACGTTGTTTGTGTAATACAAGTAAGCTTTGCTGTTTTATAAAGAGCTATCCTTTTCTTGATAAAGCATTCATATAGAGCAGCTGTAAATTTAAACGAGTGAATTAATCTCCTTGATAAAAATGAACTTATGATCAAACAGAGATCAATCGTTTGGCAGGAGCAGACAACAGTTTGCGTGATTAAATCCAGCTGGTGAAGTTTTGGAAGAAGTGACATTTTAATTATAGACTCTATTCAGCATGGCAATTCATATCATACATATGCTTCAGTATGACTTCAACATGGGAAAGATTAATTTTTTTACATGTGGGTGCGTGTATACATATTCAGAGAATATGTAGGCTTGAGTTTCTTTTTTTTCTCCCGGAAACTTGGGTATAGTCTCTTTCCTCCCCCTCTCTCCACCCTGTTTAGAGCAGGTGGGAAGCCTCACAGTAGACAGCTAGTGTTTCCTTGTGTATTGCTGTAATAAAGGACCTTTGTAAATGTCTCTTTATATGACCTGAATACAAGCTGAGCAGAATACATACTAACTACTTCCAAGAACCATTTCATTTAGTTCAAGATCTTACCTGAATTAGCATTGCTGTTTTCCAGCAGGGTTCGTGCACTTTTTGGAAATATAAAGCTATTATGGGCCTGGCTAACTAAAGGGGCAACTTCTCCATTATATATATATCTGCCATTATAATATTTAAGATCAAGGGAGGAGGGTGCCCATTTGTCAATGACTCACTAGAGAGAGAGCATTCTTGATATAAGCATCTTTGTTGCAAACTAGACTCCATGATCAGTTATGCTTGGCAAACAATGTAATTCGTATATCAAATTAAGATGC
The DNA here is from genome assembly GCA_023970755.1 of Azemiops feae. Classification (NCBI taxonomy): domain Eukaryota; kingdom Metazoa; phylum Chordata; class Lepidosauria; order Squamata; family Viperidae; genus Azemiops; species Azemiops feae. Next base: position 304,014 of record JALGBA010000094.1, read on the forward strand.
TGCTTAGCCTTATAATTTGGTTCAATATTTTCTTTAAGCAATTTATAATTCTAGGGCTTCTTTTTTAGTTTTGTGTTTAATTGTTGCTGTTTAACTATATGGCAAATTGCTTTTGTTAACTGTCTTGCAAATTGCTTTTAAGATTGAGATATAAATAATCATTATTTTGCATATCTCAGGAATAAATACCTTTCTTATTATATAAGTTTGAAGGTTGATAGATAGGTACTCCTTAGACATCATCTGCCAATAACTTCTGCTGTGGAATAAGAGCCAACTTAGAACAGGGGTCCCCAATCCCCGGTCCATGGACCAGTACCGGTCCACGGTGGGCCAGCAACCAGTCCACACAAACAAGCAGAGCCCCATCCATGGGATGTAGGCAGCACACAAAACCACACACCTTCTCTCCACAGAACCGGTCCCTGGTGCCCAAAAGGTTGGGGATCTCTGATTTAGAAGATTTAGAAAAAGAAAGGAAGATTGTGTTCATGTCTCTGCAACATACTACCAATATTCTCTGCCACTTAATGACAGAGCTTATAAGTACACATGCATCTGTTTTTAATTTCATGATGAGATTGCTGAATTTGATTACAAGTAGTCCTTGACTTACAACCATTCATTTAGTGACCATTCAAAGTTGCAAAAAAGATTTATGACTATTTTTCACATGACTGTTGTAGCATCCCCATGGTCATGTGATCAGAATTTGGGCACTTGGCAACTAACACGTATGTATGTCAGTTGCAGTGTCCTGGGGTCTTGTGACCATCTTTTGCAGCCTTCTGACAAACGAAGTCAATGTGGAAGCCAGATTCACTTAACTGTGTTACTAACTTAATAACTGCAGTGATTCACTTAACAGCTGTGGCAAGAAAGATTGTAAAATGGGGAAAAACTCACTTAACAACTGTCTTGTCTAGCAACAGAAATTTGGGGCTGAATTGTTATAACTCAAGGACAATCTGTATAAAATATAAGAAAATTTTAGATGATTTTTTTCCTCTGCTGTGACAACTCAGGAAATTACTTGAGACATGCTGTAAGAATTTGTGCATCCAATGGAATCTGGTAATTTTCTTGGGAAAATATTATATCTCTACACATTATATAGTATTATAAACTGATTTTCACTATATTTACAGATATAATATTTCAAAATATGAATCCAATGCCTAGTCACGATGCTCATGAGACAATAGGTTTACTTTTATTCAAATTGTTACCTTTTCACTCTATACTTTCAGGAGGGAGAATAACAATAAAATAAAGGAATAGAAAGTGGTAGTAATATGTTGTCGGCATGCTTCTTACAATATACATCAAATTGAAACAATAAGTAGGATGTTGTTATTTATGGCTGCACTTCTGTAATAGCACTTCTGAGTAGACCTATATAAAAAAGCATTATGAAATCAGCTCCTAGTCTAGTCAAGAAAGAGGAAAAAGCTCTTTGATACATTTTATTGTTCTTCCACATTCAAAAATTCTGCTATGCTCTAAGTTAGACATAACATTCAAGGCTTCATCAATTATACTTTAAAAAGTTAGGAACAAGTATAATTGTCATGGCTTAATGTATTATGATTAATTAATTACAAGTTTCCCAGTTTTTTTGACAAACCAGGATCATCATTTGGGCCTCGTTGTTAAACTCAACCTAGATCTTTATTATTATCTGTTCACAATAATGTGAAGTCATAACTGTCCATTCTTGATCTGGTATTGGCCTTCATACACATTGAGCTCTTCCCAAGAACCTACGATGTTTTAATAGTATATGTGCATATCCGAGCAATGTGGCCTTTTGCAGTTGACAGATTTTCAGAGGGTTGTCCAAGTAAGGCACTCAGTATGCCAATAACCATTAGGACTGATTTATACCATCATCTTTCAATTCCGATTTTCAGATCTTGATACTTTGTGATCTTTTCCAGTTCTTTGTCTTCTATTTTACTATCCCCCGGTTTGTCACCTCAATTACGCACACTTTCTTCTTTTCAACCACAGTTATGTGATGGTGTTATAAACCAGGAATTTATCAGTTTGTGTTCAGAAATCCCACAATACTTTAATATGCTTAATTTCTATTTTTCAATTCTGTTTAGTATTATTGTTATTTAATGGCATGGCTCAGTTTTGCTAAATACTGTTTCAGGATCACAGAAAGGTTAATCTCTTTCCATAATACCGCTGTAGATTTGAATATATTATTTGGTGGTTGCCTTTTCTCCAATTTATTTTATTATTTCAGAACAGTATTTCTGGGTAGAGATTAAGGATTTGGGATCGTGGCTGAGTGTTTCGTTTTGTCTGTTGCATTGCACGTTGGGGATGATTCTTTGTCTGATATCTTCTTGTGTTTCTTGTAAATAAATGATCATCCCCAAAATTAATCTACATTTGTCACTAGAAAAATGCCTTACCAAGATAATCCATCTACCAACCTCTGAAGTACACCAAGGAGAATCTTAAGAAAAAAGCAAGCTCCTCTGGAATTTTCTCATACTGTCCAATTAAACTGATTTATTGTTAACCATGCCTATGCATAAGAATCTTTCATCTAACAGTTAACACCTGTTTGGTGTTAGATAAGGGTCAACAGAATTCAAGAGGGGTTGTACTTTGTTCGTTTGTGGCTATGTAGGGATTGTAGGCTGATACCTTTTTTAACCCTGCCCGCAGGTTCTACCACTCCTTCACCTACATATACTTAACTTTAAGAAAGAGCCAAGTATGAGAAAGATTGCAGATATCTAATACTACATGTATTAACAGCAGCAAGAATTGTATTTGCCCAATATTGGAAAAATGAAAACTTACCAACTGAAGAAATACTAATTAAGAAAATTCTAGAGTGCGCAGAAATGGATAGATTGACTTTAGAGATTAAAGAGAAAGAAGACTCAGTCTACTTTAGAACATGGATAACTTTTATCAATGGCTAGAAAAACGAGTCAAGAGAGAAAGGAATGTGACATGTAATTTTGAATATATATTAGTAAGAAGAAGGCTACTGAGTGATTAATTAATACTGTTTATGATAATTAACTACATCTATTATTCTTAGTTAAATACATGTACTCAGATAATATGCTGTTTGCTAAATATTGAAAATGTTACCTTGGAAAACCCAAACCCCAATCCTAATCCCGACCCCATTTTATCCTTAACCCTATTAAAACTAATAAAATTTATATTAAAAAAAAAAGAGAGTTGTGAAGAACTATTAAAATTTAGGTAATGGCGTTCATTGTGCATTGTTTGGAATGTTCTTTGATTCATATGGAGATTAAATAAATACAATTGGAGGGAAATATTTACTTGCTATATACTGTACCAAATTTGAAAGACAGAAATTCTGTATACAGATCAATATAATCCTTGGCCTTCCAACTTATTATTATCCAACAGTAGCTGTGATTATATTCAACTGGATTATGGAATTAAAATATATATCAAGGCATAATCTGCAATCTAAGTGGCTTTTAGTCAAGTGCTAATTCACCAGAGTTCCAAAATCACATTTTATTACAAAGTTGATGCTGAACCAATAGTTTTAGAGTCACTATAGGAAAAATATTAAATCTCCTTTTCTATTTTTGTCAGTATTTACTTGTCATAGTACCTCTTTCTTCCTGTTTCTTTGAAATCATTTTTATTTATTTATTTATTTGTATCCCACCTTTTTGTTTCTTTTATTAGCAGCATCTTACCCAAGGCACATGCTTTTTCTCTCCAATAATTGTTATAAAAATTATTCTGTCAGTATAAATTGTCTGCACTGTAAGGTATTTTATTCTATTTTTAGCTTAAGGAAAGAATTGGGATAGCTACCACAAAGATTTCTTTAGCATTGGCAAATTGTTATATTTGTCCATCTTAGCCTTCTTGTTCTCAATTTATTCAAACTGGATCATGCATGTCTGGCAATTTTTCTGTAATTGATAAATTGTTTCTTGATAAATACACTTTTGCTGTTTACAATAAATGTTGATTCACAATAAACCTGTGGAGTTCTATAAAATAGTGATAGTAATGATATTTGTTGTTAAGAGAGTGAGAGAATAAAATATTAAGGATTTGAATGGATTTGAAAATTAGAAATTTTAAAGTTTATAGTCAGCCAGGTATGATTGATGAGCCAAGTTTCCATGGTCATATTCTATGTACATATATTTTGGTGTTTTCATGTATTTTCAGCCAACAAATCAGGAAGCTATGCTAAACAACTTTGAAGTAACTTGGGATATTAATATGACTTAAAATAGGCTTAATAATATAGTTCCTTTTGAAGATTTTTTATTAACACTTTATTTAATGAATTTATAGTCAGGAAAAATGATCAGAAGTTAAAAAAATAAAATAGAGAATTAATTAAAATGCAATTAAAATAAGTCCTGTGGGCTTTTATTTGTATATCTAGCACTCAATTGGAGTTCATTATTCTATGGGAACATTTTGCTTCATTGTGCAATTGAGTACATTTGATAATTGGTAAATGTTTTCAATTTTTTAATTGAAATTTCAGTATGTTGAAAAGCGTATCATAGCCCTTTGCTTAGCTAATAAAGTTTAGAGCTCTCATCATCTACAAGTTTATCTTTTGAGCATAGAACATGTTAAGTTTTGTAAAAGGGAAGTGGCCCAATATCCCATCTCCAGTATTGCACATAGTAAATTTATGTCACTAGTTTTTAAAGAAGACAGTTTATGAAAAATGCCAGAATATTAGATTGTCTGTGTTCCATCAATATGGAAAAGTATAACTGAGCAAGTCTTTTTTTTCTTTGCAGACTCAGTCTTAAAGAAGGTGCCGAAAAAATGTGGTGAATAAAAGCTCGCTGTATTTTCAGGAGGGTAAGCAACTTTCATTTTACAACAGGAGTATTTTCAGTTAAATAGCAATAGCACTTAGATTTATATACTGCTTCATAGTATTTTACAGCCCTCTCTAAGCAGTTTATAGAGTCAGCATATTTCCCCCAACAATCTGGGTCCTCATTTTAGTGACCTCGGAAGGATGCAAGGCTGAGTCAACCTTGAGCCGGTCAGGATGGAATTCCTGGCAGTGAGTTGGCCTGCAATACTGCATTCTAACCACTGCGCCACCACGGCTCTATTTTCAAATCTATTTTTTTCAACCATTTTTAGTTTAATTTGGTATATTGAAAACTATTATTTTACAAAGTTGGTGATTAATATATTAGCAATATTTTCCTCTTTTTAATTTCTTTTAAATCTGAAAGAAATCTAGCCGAGCTTTCAGGCCAAGAGTGCATTGAACAATTTAATTTCTCAAACCAGCTTCTACGTACTGTGCTATGGCTTTTATAAAGTACTTGGGTCTAAAATCTAAGGCAAGGATATAATAACATCTTGCTTCAAAAAAAGCAAATGGATTATATCACCATGAAAACTCATAGCTCAGTTGGGAGTTAAGAATAGTGATTGTTTATTCTGTAAGAAAAGTACATTGAAATGATTTTATTTGGAAAACTTGGCACTGACAGGCCATGACTATTTCTTGTTCTAGTTTTAATTAGTTTGATTCTTTTTAAGATTTTTTTTCTTTGTTTTTGCTAGACTGGACATTGACATATAAAATACCTTGGAGTTAATCCAGGTAGGATTTGTGTTTATTTTTGTCCAGCAGTTTTCAAGTGTACTCACTGAAGAAATGTTTAACTCTTATTTTTTTAAAATCAGAAAGTTGATAATGTGGGTGCACTTTAGATTTTCAAGTGATATTTTAAAAACATCATTTGAAATGAAAGCAGGCTCCAAGACAGGGCATTTAGTGGAACATGGTTATTTACTGAAATATGATGTATGCTAGGAAGTAATCTGTTGGGGATTTGTACGGCGAACAGAGGACAAGATGGAGTAAATTTACCTTTTCACCTCCATGATGTTATCCATTGCCACCTCATCCAAAAGCAGCAACAAATGGAGTCACACTTTTGAATCTCTTGCTACAGATTTGAATCTGAAAGTACTGTAAATGAAATCTGTCTAATTATGTCTATTCACAATTCATTTTTTCCCATATACTGGTACATATTTGAAAACTACATGTGATTTCCTCCAGCTTTATTTCTGTAAGCTGTGAACATAGGAACATTCATTTTATTTTTACATAAATGGGCTATTTAAGCCTCAAGCTAAGATAGACAATTGCCACAATACATTTCACACTGTTCTGCAATATGCTTTAGGTGAATGCCACTGATATTAAAAGATTAAATGCAGGATGCATCCACGCTGCTAAAACTTATCATTGCCTTAAATGCAGGATATATTTGAATATTTTATGCATTATTCAATATTCAGACCAGCTAATAAGTTTGGAATTTATGGGAAATATATACATTTTGTAATAAATGCATTACAATCCCACTGCCTTTCTGTTTCTTTTTTCTTTATTTCCTTTTCTTCCCTATGTAATTTCTTATATAATTACTGGGTGAAAAAAAAATAGAATTTTAGTAGTACTGGTTATCAATCAGTTTGCTGACTTCAGATGAAGCAAACGCTAGAAAGGCACATAGACAAATAAATGGGCCTTAAATTAAATTAAATTTTAAATCCCTTTATTAATTGAATAAATGGGTTTGAATAATCCCATAATAATAATCTCTTTCCACACACACATTCCTCAAAATTTATCATTTGCTGATTTATTTACAGTAAAACATTGATTTAATGTAGTGGGCAGAGAGTACATTAAATCCAAAGATCCCATCTTTTTATTTTCCTCTCCCAATGGTTAACTAGAGAGATGCTTTTTCTTAGAGGAAGAAAAGCTCTGAGGAAGGCAGTTCACTAAGCACCATAATAGAGACTGTTGAGAGTCCATGTTTTTTCTAGTTGCTTAGTGAGCAAGGAAGCATTGGTTGAGACTGGAGGAGGCTATGGAAAATGAATTGCCATTGCTGCTCATAGAGCATATCTTATTGTTTCATCCAGTCAGTGGCTCTTCCCAGCCACTGCTCTGGCATACCACCTGTCCAATTTTTTTATTTCTTCCCAGCCTTGACTTGATGTCACTCCTTCAGTTCATATACCTTGCCAGTCTGAATTTCCCATTCCCTTACATCCCTCCCTTCTCCTTACCAGGAATTCCACATGAAACGTGGAATATTTCACTCTGTTGCTTGATCTTCACTTGGATCTCAAATGAAGAAGTATATGCACTTTTTACAGGAAACTGTGGCTACTGTCTGACTTGTTTGTCAAACTTATGGCATTTTGAAGACTTCCAGAGAGGAAAGCCTCACCCAATTCAGAACACAGTGGGAACAGAACCTTTATAAATGACTATAGCAAAATGGCCAGTGTACTTCCTCTTTGCTTTCATCTTCAGACTTCCCAAAGAGGCTTTCTGTAGGAAGCAAATTCCCAGCTCACATACTCAAAAAGAGAATCTCCTGGAATGTTGAGCATGGCTTCCTCAGATTTCACCTCACCCAATGACTCTCTCTCTCTTCCAGGCGTTTAAATAGGGAAGAAAGAGAACTAAAGGAGAGAAGCAAGTAGAGGTGGCGTTAGAGGTAAAAATGGTTACCACGAACTCTGTGAGATTGATTTATCAAAGCAATTTCATTTTCCTAGTTAAATCCCTAAATCCATAAAATCCACTCAGGAAATACAATCCTATCACCTACCCAGTCAATCTTGCATTTTGGGTAGCTAAAATAGGTCTTGTAGCTTAAGACACAGCAGCAAATATCCCCTTCCTTGATAAACTGAGCAGATTCATCAAGAATATAGCCAAACATTACCATAGTTTGTTCCAGACCATGTCAAAGACTTTAAAGGAACTACTGATAGATCTCCACTAGCTTCCTTGGTTTAGAAACATAGGAATGACTTTCCCAAATATCCTAATGATTACATTATTTTAAAGATGACTCGTGAAGTCAGTGCCTTAGCAATGAAAGCAGCAAATCTTTGATAGACTGTAAATTTCCTAGACATAGACAAATCAGTCCAGCACTCTACATTTGATATTTACTATGAATTTGGTATTTACTTTGTCACCATCATGTGCTAGTTCTGAAAAAACCCCACTCATGATATGCCTCACATCTTCATGGGAAAGGTTTTGAAGGATGCTGTAAATAGACGAAGTCCCATATTACATGTCTCTTACAGCAGCATGGATCTTGGAAATTGAACCCTAGATCCACAGGTATTCAAGGAAAATCTTGGAATAGGATCCTTCATAGAATCCTTCAGATTATAGCAGGGGTCCCCAACCTGTGGGCCACGGCCCGGTAGTGGGCTGTGGGCTACTGGTCACCGGGCACGTGTACACGCACATCCCCCCACTTGTGCTAGTTCCATGGCCACGGGGCACGAAAACAGGATGCTGCGCTGCACGGTGCAAAAACGGGCTGCTGCTGTGCCTCAGAGCAAAAACTGACACTGCCACAAAATCGGGACACTGCTGCGCTGCAGGGTGCAAAAATGGGACGCTGGCATGAAAACAGGGGTGCAGAAACGGCGCTGTGCACAAGAATGGGGCAGGGCTAGCGAGTATCACGCAAGTGCTAGCCATTTGCATCACACACATGCTCGTGGCTCCCTTTCCCTCTGATCCGCCAATCAAGAAAGGTTGGTGACCTCTGGATTATAGGACAGCAAATTGCATGAATTCATTAGCCTGCTCCCTATGGAAAAAAGACTTGCCTGAATCTCTACATGATGTAAGGGTCTTTAGCTTTCCTATGACTCCTCTGGCAGATTCTCATTTTATAGCAAGTGCAAATTAAAAAGTGTGAAGTCATTATTGTTTCCAGTTGACCCATGGAGTTCCCTATGGATTTTTCCCATCAGCCCTGACCTCTTTAGACAGGGAGGCCAATTTTATCCAGACCCAACATGGCTGTAAATGCCTCCCTGGAGGGTTAGCATGGCAGACCCCAACTACTTCTTGCATTAATATTATCATGCAACTTATTTTCCTTACTCTTGTTTCTGAGGCATTACATGTTTAATGGCCTCACCCAAAGCTTGCTTCATCTGATGTAATGGGTAGTAAGAATAACCTTAAGGAACAGGAAGAAGATCTGTAACCATAACCAAGACAATAGTTACTGAGGCAGAAATGTACTACCATTCATAACTGGTTGCTTAATCTGAAGTGCTCAAAAGGCTGATAGTTGACAAGCCCTGCAACAAATTATGACTTATTTGCAGGCCTGCCTAGTGAATAGTTTGTATTTTGTTGGTGATGCACTGCTCATTACCAACATCGAGGATGCCCTACAATAACAGATTTTTTTTTTAAAAAAGAAAATGCCATAAAGGTAAAGGTTTCCCCTGTCCAGTCGTGTCTGACTCTAGAGGACAGTCATCTCTTTTAGCTGAGGGAGCCAGCATTATCCGTAGACATTTCTGCAGTCATGTGGCCAGCATGATTATATGCCGAGGTGCACAGAACTCTGTTACCTTCCCATTAAATGGTACCTATTTATCTATTCTCATTTGCGTGCATTTGAACTGCTAGGTGGGCGGGAGCTGGGGCAGGAATGGGATCTCACTCCATTGTGTGGAACTTGGGTCTCGAACCCGGGCTATCAGCTTTCCAACTGACAAGCTCAGCTTCTTGCACTGCTGAGCCATCGCATGTCCTCAAAAAAAAACCAACCAAAAAAAAGCCATAGTCTTACTTTAAAATTGCTTTTCATACCATAGATAAGGATTTATAGATTTTTCCCCTCTCGGTGAAGACAAAGTATTTGTTATATACTATGGAATGAATTGCCTCTGGGATAATTTGTCTTTACCTCTATTTGTCTTAATGCTATGAAACTCTTTGTAATATTACTGTACACTTAAATGGCTGAGAGGTTGCTCTGTACAGTCATGCAGAGCTACAAAATAAATCTTTGGTCCTGCTTACTGGAACCGTAGAAGGAGTAGTTCTGTAAGTGGGAAGTCACTAGTAAGACTGCACTGTCCCTGCCTTATTTAATTGTTCCATTTTTATTACGTTCCTTTCCCCCTCTGTATACATTACACAGTATATTTCACTCATCATTCTTATATATGCATTTCTTTTCATTGACATTTTTCATTAAATCATGTCACCATTTTTTAAAATATTTCCTATTGGTTAAATCCACATCCTTTCCTGGCAGTCTGAAACTCCTCATTCAGTGACAGTTTGCTTCTATAAACTCTTTCCTTATATCTACTTTCCATTCATTCTGTTGGAAGATTAATTTGTCTTCTGATTTTTTTCATACAACTCATATTTCTCTCCCTGCGGTCATTCTACTTTTATTCTACTTTCATCTTAAATTTTCCCGCTTCCACCTGGATTTTCTCTGCTGTATAACTTCCTTAATGCTGCCAAGAAATAGTCCTATTCAGAGGTTCCCTGCCCCCCTGCATCTTCACTAATTCTCTCAATTCACTCATAATAAATACTTAATTATTGGAGATATCATTTATCATTTGGCTTACATATCTCAGACTAGAACATAAATTTTGCAAATGCCTGTGTTCTAAAGCTAATGTTGAATTGTTTCAGGCTTGCAGCAAAATGACAGAGCTGATACTGTTTTTCTGTGATTTCAAGTATTTCAAATATCTTGAGAAGATATTTTTGCACAAAATCGATAGTGTTTGCTCTGCATCTGTTGCAAAGCTATTTCCCACATAGGTTTTGAATTTTCAGCTATATGTAAAGTAATAGGAATAATTCCTTGCTTGCTTATGGGACAGCTGCAGAGTTGATTCTTTTATTAAAGCACACTGCACAATGCAGTATCTAAAATGAGGGGCAGGGATGGAGACTGTCTGGATGCAGACATATGTGCCAGTCTTGTTACTTCGTCAGTAACTTGATTGCTTTAAACCCCGTGGGTAATTAACATGATTGTTACCCTGTATATGTAGATAATCAATTAAATTGAATGCCACTGGCATGAAGAAAAGGTCAAAGCAGTTTTTCTGTCTCTCACAAACCTAAATGGCTTTGCAAAACTAACTTTTTAATGTGCTTGTGTAATGCGATGTTTGAAATCTATATTTAGCTCTTCTGTTTGTTCTTCTACTTTGATAGTATTAAATCATTTTAACATTTTTTTAAATGTTGCAAAGATTTTGAGGACTGTTTTGATTGAAAGGGGGTGTTTCAAAGCTTGCAAACAGTAAAGTAGAAATGCAGCTGTTTTTTGTTATTGTTGTACCTTAAAAAAACACTGCTGCCTATTTCACATCAAGGCATATGTGACTATCAATTATTTTCTCAGGATATCTCTTTAGTCTCCTGGAACCTCAGGCTACAATCAGAATTTTTAAGGAATGTACAAAGAATATGAGAGGATACATCATAATTCATATTAAGATAGAATGCTTGTGTTTTGTGATTTTTAAGACAAAGGTTTCATCCAGTAAAGTTTGATTTATTGCCAAGTTTTCTTGGCAACGTTTGTCATTGCTTCATAAGATTTATTCATTTTATTCTTCTCTTAATATTTACATGGTCTCTCATCCAGGTATCCACACAGCTATATTGGGCTTTGTGGTGCTGTTTCTGTTTTGTGATGATCTTGCAGATCACCTGGACCTACTCTAAAATATAATACAAGCATTAATAAGAGTTTAGTCTAAAACTGTACTGTAGTCAGATTTGGATAGTAGAATGCAAAACATTTTTCAAGTCAACTTTATAGTTTCTATTTTTTGCATCTACTGTAGGCATTGTTCTATCATTAGGAAGAACAACTGTTTAAGACTGGGAATAAAACTAACATGTTAGAGTCTAGGAACTAACATTATAATTATGGAATATTACCTTCATGAGAAACGTTGCATTTACAGATCACATTATTCAGCATACCATTAAGCTTCCACGAGTGCTATATAATAGCATATATTTTTTATTCTAAAGATTATAGGAGAAATTAATGTTCATGAATATGAATCCTTGCATAAACTGGAACAGCAAAATTCCCTACAGGTTCAGAACTCGCTGCCTATTAATATTAAGAAAGGGTTGGAGGATTATGAGGCCCGTATGAAACTCAAAGCGGTATGATTGAAACACTGGCTAAAAAGCATTGTTTAAGGATTTCTCTTTAGCTGTCCTACCTTGCTTATTTTATTTTTTTTTGCCAATTTCCCCTTTGTTGCCAATCTCTGCTACTGATTCTCTCTCTCTCTCTTACTGTTCCTGGTACTTTTATTTCACTTTCTTTATTCTCATCCTTCTTGCCCTTTTGTTCACTGAAGCAAGCTTTGTACTGAGGAATGACAATTTTTACAGTCAAATAAATATGTGCCCATCCTGCATTTGCATTAGCTGTGCACTCTTATCACTGAATCACACTGCACATCACATTGCTCTTAAATCACCTCTGCAAAGAAATCCCAAACAATCTATCTTCTAATAGTAATGCTCTTCCCCCCCATGCACAAAGCACATATACAAGCATAGTTCTCTGTAGTATATGTTTCATTTTTACCTTATCTTTATAACTCTCCAGCAGAAGTTGCCTCTACTACTTAACTGGTTACTGTCATTCTGATTATAATTAATTATCCTTTTTAAAAATAAATTAATATGTCACTGATTTCAATGTTTTCTCAGGCAAAATAGGGCAATCCCGGTAACTTTGCAGCAAAAATATTTCTTTGCTGTAACTTAAATGGAGTGCGGTGAATCAAAAAGAATCTCACAAAGCTGGTTAATGTAATTCATCATTATAGTAAAGCAACATACTGTATCTGCCTCATAAAATTTGCCAAAACTATTTTGGAGCATGGTTCCTTTGAGACCATGTATTTTACACAAGGCATAATTACATTTCTACACAGATGTACATTCTCTGCGGTCTTTTTCTGTCTATATGCTGTGACTAAGTTAAATCCAGTGTTTCTTTGTGGTTTTCACTTCGCCTCCTGTTCAGAATTGGGTATGCCTAAGTCTTACTACAATAACTTAGTTTATCATGCTTAACCATGCATTTAATAGTGGCATTGATTTTCTGCTTCCTTTGTAAACATCCTTGATTTCCTTTTTTTCTTTTAGCTTCCTTTAATCTGTTCCATACCCAATCAGCACAAGAACTTACAAATTCTGCTTACACTCTTCCTCTGACCTTTCTAAGTCTGTGCTGTGTGCCAGCACAAATCTTCCCTGCCTTGTTCCAGTTTTCCTAAAGCTCTCTCAAAATTAAATTGGAACAAGTTTGTCTTTTTTTTTTTTACTATTAAATTATTTGTGGAAACGTATGTAAGACAATGTAGGACAATAAAAAGCTATTACTCTGAAAGCAGATATTTTTAAATTAATGCTTGATTATCAAACTCGCTAATTGCTTATTTGCACAGCTATTTTTTCTCTTGCATGGAAAAAGTGTATACAGTTTTTTAAAAGTTATATACGTGATTTGCCTCTCTCAATCTTAGCTCTTTTACATCTTCAGCTTCCTCAGATTCAGCTTTTAGTTTTAAATTACTTATTGTCTTCTCTTACCTTGTAAAATCAGATAAATTACCTAACCGTAATACTGTAAATATACTGAATAAGATAAATTCTATGGTACTTTCAGCATAGTATATTGTATGTGTACCTGTGCACTCTTGCTAACATATATTACTACAAGAGTAGTGAGCTATTTATATGGAAGCCTTCTTAGCATCTAGTGTGAAATTTATGATAAGAACCTGATTTACAGCTGAAAGATTTTGGAGAGGACCCAAAGCATGTTAACTGGCTTAAAATTTGTCACTGAGATCAGTCTTTATATCCAATATAAAATTAACTCGATTTTTGCTAAAATAGAATTCATTTTACATTATAAAATTGCTAGTGTGAATAGGAGATTGTAATAATTTTACTGTAAAACGTACCATAAGTTTCAAAAAATAAATATATACGTCTGCAAGTCATACAATATTAGGAGTTCCTTATTCAGTTATGTCCAAATACACCTAACTTGTTGAGAAAAAATATTTTTCTAGTAGAGTGGAAAAAACAACTATTGAAACTCCTCAGTTTTGCATCTGTTTTTTTCACATAGTTGATCAATATTCATTTCTGTTCATCTATACAAGTAGTTCTCACCTTATGATCATAATTGAACCCAAAATTATTGTTGCTAAGCGAGACGGTTGTTAAGTGAGTTTTGCCCCATTTTACGACCTTTCTTGCCACAGTTGTTAAATGAATCACTGCAGCTGTTAAGTTAATAACAGTTGCTAAGTGAATCTGGCCTCCCCATTGAGGTCGCAAAAGGTGATCACATGACCCCGAGACACTTCAACCATCATAAATACGGGCCAGTTCCCAAGCGTCCAAATTTTGATCACATGACCATGGGGATGCTGCAACGGTCATAAGTGTGAAAGAAGTCACTTTTCCCAGTGTTACTGTAACTTTGAATGGTCACTAAAGGGATTGTTGTAAGTAGAGGATTACCAGTATGCAGCAGGATTTTAAAAGATTACTCCCCAAGGTCAATTTGGTTGGACTAGTCCTGGGGTAAGCAACCTTGGCTCTTTTATGACTCGTGGACTTCAATTCCCAGAATTCCTGAGCCAGCCATGCTGGCTTAGGAATTCTGGGAGTTGAAGTCCACGAGTCATAAAAGAACCAAGGTTGCCTACCCCTGGACTAGTTACTAGAAGACCTCCAAGGTTCCTTGCTGCCCTATTATTCTGTGGGGAAAAAAGGTGGGTGGGTGAGCTGGAACTCTTTATGTATGCCTGCTTGCTAGGACATGGTTGAGAACAAGTTCATGCATTCGTATTCTCTAGAAATGGTGGGCAGTTCATGCTTGGGTAAGCTGGAAGTTTGGGTCTGCTGCAAGTTATTAAAAAGGGGAACTGTGTCATGCAAACTGGATTACTCCAGCCAATTAAACCAAAGTCAATTAAAGAAGAAATAGGGGAGACATGATAGCAGTGTTCCAGTATTTGAGGGGCTGCCACCAAGAAGATGGGGTCAAATTCTTTTCCAAAGCACCTGATGGCAAGGCATGGTTGGAAACTAACCAAAGAGAGAAGCAACCTGGAATTAAGGAGAAACTTCCTGACAGTGAGGACAATTAACCAGTGGAACAGCTTGCCTCCAGAAATCGTGAGCGCTCCATCACTGGAGATTTTTAAGAAGAGGCTAGACAGTCACTTGTCTGAGATGGTGTAGTAGGTTCTCCTGCTTGAGCAGGGGGCTGGACCAGAAGACCTCCAAGGTCCCTTCCAGCTCTATTCTATTCAATTCAGTTAGATTTAGCTTCAAACAGTGCCTGATTTGCTTGGGTTAAATTAATTTCCCCTGTCAACTGGTTCGCCCAAGTGGCCGATCAAGGATTAAACGCACTCATCTCCATCTGTGGAAGAGATAACAATTTTCTCTAGGCAATTTATGATTATGTGAATGAAGGAAAATATACATTTTCCAGGATAATGTTGCAGGTTCCAATCTGGGTCAGTTACCGGGACCAGAGGTTTGTTCTTCCAAGCTTTCAGATTCATGCTGGTGGATGGGCTCTTGCACAAGTCCAAAAGCTTGGAAGAACAAACCTCTGGTCCTGGTGACCGACCCAGATTGGATCCTGCAGTTTATTATTATTTCTGCTACACATGAAGTGAAAGAGGGCCAAAACCAGAGGGCTTTTCCCCCAGTCTGTTGAAAGCAGTGGCAGCAAGCAGGAAAGAAAGAAAAATGATTTGGAATGGCTGGGAAGATTAAAAAACGAAAAACATCCTGGCTGAAGCGCATCAATATATAGAAGTGAGGAGATTGCTGGGTCCTTCTATAGATTCCTATGTCTTTTACTAAGTCTGCTGTGTTCAATTATACAGTATGTGTTCTAATATGTTGGGTATAAATGTATTTAGGTTGTCGTCTTATTTTGTCTGGTTTTATCTCTTATTTTATCTGTCCTTCCAGCATTTTGAAGCGCCTCAAGTTGCCTTTCAAGCTCTTAGGAATACTGATGTAAAGTGCACACAGTTCTTCCGATGTTAGCATACTCAGCGAATGTAAAAGTTTACAATAACTATACAAAGTTTTTGATTCTGCTTCAGAGAATGGGGAAAGCCTCTGTACTAAGACTCTACAGTGCATTTGAAAGAAACTGCAAGGTTTTCACTCACTATCTAGGTTGCTGTATCTAACTAAGATAGCCTGAGCTAGGGCAGTGTTTAATGTCCTTCAACTGTTATTCACTGCCACCGCATCCTCTTTTCTTCCCTTCAATCAGGATGATAGGAACAAGGCCAAACAAATTCACACAAAAAAACTGCCTGCCAGTTTTGCTACTTGAGAAATATGAGAGGATCTTAGGCCATTATCTGATACTCAGCCTAATAAGGTCAAGGCCTATTGAAATACAGGTAGTCCTTGATTTATGATTGTCCACTTGTCGACTGTTCTAAGTTATGACGGCACTGAAAAAAATGACTTATAACTGATCCTTGCACTTAACAACCATCACAGCATCCCCATGGCTGCATGATCAAATTTTGGATACTTGACAACTGGCATTTATTTACAAAGTTTGTAGTGTCCCTGGGTCACATAATTGCCATTTGTGACTTCCCAGCTGGCTTCTGACAAGAAAAGTCAATGGGGGAAGACAGATTCACTTAGAGATCATGAGATTCACATAACAACCATAGCTACAAAGGTCATAAAATCTAGTGTGACTTACTTACATCCTCTCTTCATGGCCGAAGTTCTGATCCTAGTTCTGGTTATAAGTTGAGGGCTACCTGTATATTAGCATATTAAAAATCCAGACATAAAATGGCAATAAACATATTTGTTTAACATTGATTTAGATATACAAGGAACACACAACAGCAATAAAAATGGACAGATGGTAGACTTAAAGGAAAAACAATTAGGTTTCGCCAAACAAAAAACAACAACATTGGGACCAGTGTAGATTAAGCCTCACAGAAAAATAGATTTGAAGGAAGCCAGTTATTTGTCTTGAGCACATGTGTAATATAATCAAACTCTTAATGCTATTCTAAGCACTTAATGTACTAGCAGTCTGGATTAGATAAAATCTTTCCTGAGTTTTAAAAGTTTTTATGCCACAAGATTCTTTTCCTTCCCTGCAGCCACGTGCTGTTGGATGTTACAAAAAAAAAAAAAGCTTCTAGCAAACTTGTGCCTTGCTATTTAACTTGAGAAAGAAAGAGTTGACTGTGAGTATGCTGCTGATCTAATGGTGGTTCTCTTTCTACTGCTAGAAATGCTTGCAACTGAGAAGTCTTGCAGAACATCCTTCTCAAAGTGTTTAAGCAGCTGTAACCCCTGGAAGGCTCACAAGGCAGCTTCAGAGATTGTCCTCAGCTGTTTGCACATTTGCTGCATGCACACTTGCTTCCCTGGCATATACATGCAGACAGCTGAGGACAACCTTTGAAGCATCTGTACAAGCTTTGAAATAGCTTGGCTGCTCCACACTTTGCAGAGGATTACACACTTTAGTTATGCTAAAGATGCTTTAGAGAGCCTGCCTTTTGCAGGCTTTACACAGCCATGCTACACAACCTTCTACCAAAGGAAACATGATGCCCACTCAATTAGAGTTTCTTTGAACCACCAAAGTCTATAGCAGCCTTCTCTAAAACTGGCATCTGCCAGCTATGTTGGAATGAATTCCTAACCAAGGACCATACTGGCTGGCAGTTGTTGGAGTTGCAGTTCCAATTCTGTGGAGGGATGATTGGTTTATGGATTGATAAAACATTACATTTATTCATATTCCCTCTCATGTGTCTGAGTAGTCATCCCTTCATAAGATAAATAAATAGCTGGCTTTTTTTTTTTTAAAGTAGATCTTCCCAGTATTTCTTGGCAAACATTCATAATACCTTACCTTGAAGTAACCATTTATGAATTATTATGAGGAAGAAGGCAATTTGGAATTCGGCAAATTTGTTAATTTACATAGGATGGTATGGTACGTTTCCTTCCTTTTTTCATGCTTAAATGTACCATGAGCATTACTTTGTAGCATGCAACATAAGGCTAATTTGCTTCAATTGAATCGAAAGGATCCCACATCCTTCCTGTGCCCTTCAAAGAATTATAAAAGCCTATTCAGAAAAAGAACAGATGCACAAGTATGTATCATTTATCATCAGGAATGTCACAATGATACTGAACAAACCAAAGAAAAAAGTGCCTATGCAAAAGATAAAATGAGATGGACACCCTGCCTTTTTTTTTTTTTGCAGCAACTGCAGTCCATTTGTTTTTTTTTTAAAGTGTAATGAATAAGGTATTATTATGACAGTTATCAAGGAGAGAGAAACATGTTTATTTTTGTAAGTTTTAAACATTTTTTAAAAAAATACCATTTAGCAGGATTTTTTAGAATGCATGTTAAAAATAAAAAAACAGATTTTAAAACCCAACACCTCAGACTATTAAATCTCAGTTACATTTTTGTCTGTGCTTAAATGTTTGACTGTTTTTGACGGTGTCAAGTACAGTGGTGCTTATATTTTGGAATCCTTTTGATGTTCAATGTTTCTGCATAAATATACAAATCCTAAAACTAAATAAAGAGAATCCAATTAAACAAATGAATCAAGAACATTATACTTGTTTATTTAATAGTTGAGGAAAATGATCCAAAGCTACATATTTGCATATGGAAGGATTGCAATAGCTTTCTGGCTTATCCCCATAATATACATGCTGTCCTTGGTGCTCTCCTAGCTTTATTGTTTTCTTGCAGATGTTTCATTACCAAACTAGATAATATCATCAGTGCAAGGCCTTACCAGCCCTACTTTTTAATATTCAAAATAGTATCCATAAATTTAATACCAATTTAGGGGAAATATTTGAAATTATAATAAAATTCTCAATATTACAGAAAGGCATCTAATACCCAGGTCATGGGGCCAGTATAAACATTTAGATGATTTTGTAGGATAATGATGTAAGTATATTTTTAAGACTCAAATATGTGACAATCAAATTATATTTATTTAATTCAGAAAGGATGTGACACGCGTGAATATATTATGTTAAATGTATGCTTTTATGTTATTAAAATAAGATATTTCAGATAACATATGTTTAATTTATTGATAAATGATATGCAGTGGTCTGATTTATTTTAGTTAATATCCACTGCTTTCCTCTCCTTTTTCCCCCTGCACTCATCAATAAACGGATGATTTCTATAGTGTCATATGCAGATGATGGGTATTACTCTCCAAAACACAAATTGATATGGGAAGGATCCTCAGCAAATATTACAGAAATGATTTTTTTTTTAAAGCCAACGGCCTGAAGACAAAAATTGTATTGTGCAAAAAGTCCCGTAAAGATAAATGGACTCTTGATGGCAGTGTAGTAGAAGTTCATTTAAATATCTTGATATTCATTTCTCACATTGTGTCCTTCAAAGCTCATATATCATATGAAAAGACAACAGCTATAAGATCTATGAAACTTGCTGTTCCTTTTTCCCCTCCTTCAGAAGAGCATCTAGAGATACCTGCTGTAAATATATTCCAAAGAAAAATTGTTTTGCTGTTATGTATGGTGTGGAGATCTTGGGATTGGGGAAAATGAATAAATTGGAAGTAATTAAAAATAAATGTAATGTATCATCCTAGATTTCCCACTAAGCCTTGGCAAGAATGTAGGCAGGTCTTTCCACATTACTGTCACAGAATCAAGGCAGTTCTATTTTATGAAATACGAGTTTTTATTTAATTTGTACACTATCTGACTTCCAACAACTATGGGTGCTTTTTTAAAAAAATAATTTTATTTATAACAAAAAATATGAAAATGCAAAAGCCAATAGTAAGGGATGACAATGGGGAAAGGGAAAATGAAAAAGTGTGGAGAAGGGGAGGGGAAGAAACAAATGGCGTTGACTTCCGACTCCCTCTGTTGCAGTAAAATAAGACATTAAGATTGAATCTCAACTTTTTACATTTCTGTAGTATAAACTAGCCATTTCTGTATCAACAAATCAGTCTAATCAGTAAAACCCAAAATCATAGTATCATTTTTTTTCCACCTCAAGCACAAAGTCCAGAAGCAGTTTCCAAGTAGAAACAAAAGTACATATGTTCTTTTCTTTTATCAAAAGAGTCAATTTAGCCATCTCTGCTAATTCCATGAGCTTTTGTAACCATTCGTCCATGGTGGGAATCGAAGCTTCCTTCCATTTTTATGCATAGAGCAGTCTTGCTGCTGTCACCATATAGAGAATCAAGAGTTCCAATTTTATTTTCCAATTCTCTTTCCATTAGATCCCGAAGGAAAGTTTCTGGTTTAATCTTTATGCTCACTTTTAAGATTTTTCTGCAGTAATGTATGAATCCTCCTCCAATATTTCTTTTTCACATGTCCACCATAAATGATAAAAAGTCCCTTCTTTACATTTACATTTCCAACATTCATTTGAAATACCTTTGTACATTCTAGGTACAATAAAGGTAAAGTAAATGTTGATTTTAATAATCATTTTTTTAGATGTGCCGTATTAAGAGTTTTGAATAAATATAAAATAAGGTTCTTTACAAAATTGCCTCCATGGGTGTCTCCCCAGGAAGCTTTTTTTTAGAAAAGAAATGGTGAAGCTGGACTGGTGGATGTATGGTAAAATAGTATCTTTCAATTTTGGAGACCCCACCCTTAAGTCTAAGGAAGAACTAGAATTAGAAGGTCACGTTTGCCATTGGTTTACATACCTACAAATGAAGAAAAGATTTAAACTAGATTAAAAAAGCCATGGGTTTGAGTTTGTTAAAAATGAATTGGAAATTTTACTATGCGGTAGTGATGATCATATTATTGCCAAGGTCTATAAAACGTTATTAAAATTGAATTTGGAAAATGAACATGGAAAACACTGTATGATCCAGTAGGCAAGGAATTTTGGGTATAATGTGATGCTTGAACAATGGGAGAATATGTGGATAAAAGGCTTAAAATTTACATTAAAGTATAACTCAACGACTGGGTGCTTGATATAGTTGATATACTGGAATTGTGCTTATTTTAATAGAGCTGTAGAGAAAACCTTAAAAGTTACTGCTGGGACTGGAATTGTTTGTAATATTTTGAAAATTACTGTTGGTAGAACAAGTATACAACTCAAGCTGTAATGTTAATTTAAAGGAATGATTGTCCTCAGTTTTCAGCAGAATGCTCAGAATGGCTCTGTGTGATTAAATTGTGTGATGGGAAATCAGCATGTTTGCAGATTCTGACAAACCCATCCTTGAGAAAGCTTTAACTGAAATTTATATGAATTTTAAATGTATAAATCACAAATAAGAGACTTGTGGCTGAAATATGTCTCTTGCTAAATCATTTGATTGCTATAAATGCAATGAATGTAGTAAAATTTAGCATAATCCTAAAAAAAAAGGAACCAAAAACCTCCCAAGATAGAGCCACATAATACCCTTCCAATTGTGTCAATAATGGGTTTTAAACTAAAAAGATTCTTACTGGGATCCTGAAATAATCCTGAAATAAAACAACAACCAAAATTTGGAAAAGTGGGGGTGAGGTGGGAGAATCACTTTTTGTTGCCAAACTAGGGTTATTTGAATAAATCTCCTTTTGACCCATTTGTGGGATCTGAAAAAATAATAAACTTTGCATTCTAGATCTTGCTTGCCAGTAAAGCTATTATGATATAATGGATATATTATATAATTATAATAATATTATAGAGCTTTAAAATGTCACCTGAATACAAATGTACAGAAACCTGTGCATTACAGAAAGTAATTTCACATTCCAGTTTGTATGCTAACTGCAGTGGGAAAAAATCTCACGCTTAAATTTCTTCTTAAAGGGTCCTCCTATAGGTTTGCCTTGTTCATTGTTGTATGGAACATTTAAAAATCATAAATTATTTATGTGAAATAGACCCTGTAGAAAGGTCAAGTAATCCTGAATATCTTTCTTTTCAACACTTGTTTCAATGTGATATGCTTTTTATTGGAATTTTCAAACTCTTGTGATTCTTGTTCCATGTAATGGTTGTTTATCTCTGGCATTTCTCACTAACTAATCAAGTCTCTGCTAATCTCCAAGAAAAAAAGATTTCATTAGATTTCTATGTGCATAAATTCAGTCATTTTAAAAGATGCAAATCGTGAGGGAAAGCTTTTAAGTTGATCTAATTTGCACCTAATTTGCTTTCTATGTGGCTTTTCCTGCTGCATTCTGTTTGGATCAGGAATACATTCAGTTCTGGATTGTTGTTTGGATGTGATTGTTGTTTTGTTGTTTTGACTTGAGACCCATAATTTATCACCACCAAAGTAATTTAAATGAAGAAGGGCAAAAGGAGTTTTCTACTTAACCAAGCAAGAAAGGAACAAAGTAGTCCAAAGCAATATATCCTTAACTTCACAGAGATTTTAAATTTAACCTATTGTAATGCCAAGGAGAACTCTCACAATTTCATACTTCAGTGACATCCATATAAAGCCTAGAGTGACTGTTGAGCCAATAGAAATTGTGCTCTAATCTAAATTGGTTTTTGGAGGTTTGAAGTGCTGTTACTAACAGCTAAATTTAATTGGGGAGGGAGTAAACTGAGGGAATGGTGGAGGCCTGAAAACTCTTAGTCCTATTTATGAAGAATTCCCTTCTAAAATGTAAAGTCAGTGATTATAAATCATATTCTAATGGATGTAGTCTCTGCATTTATTAGCATTTCAGTTAAAATAAAATATTGTGTGATACAAAGTTGCAGCATCTGAACTGTAAAACCTTAGGATCCTGGAAGCAAATAATGAGAAATTTAAATCATTGCATACCAATTTTGTGATTTGACAGCATACTATACCGTTATTTGACAATTTAGTGTTATAAATCAAATATTTTGTGTATAACATAGCTGTAGTTCAGAAACTGGAAGTTTGTAGGGTGTGAATATGAGTGCTAGGGAAATTATGTTGCACTCTTGCACAGTAAGTTTGGCTACCCAGACAAATTTGTAGAAGGCAAACAAGAACATTAACACAAGAGTTTAAAATTGCCTGAGTGTAAAAAAGATGATAGCTAAGCTTTTGGTCCATTAAATTGCTCTGTTGTAGTGTTTCGAAATAAAATATTACTATATTGCTGATGTTGATATCACTAAATTTGTTTTATAAATATCAGTGCTCTTAAATAATACAGTACTGTTATCCATAGAATATAGTCAGTCAGCATTATAGTCAGATAAGTTTTTAGGGCAGACTAATGTTTTATAACTATAACCTATGGTGATCAGCAGATTCCTCTCCTTCATAACAGAAGAACTATTTCTGGGGAATTTTTAAACAATATCTTGATTCATTAAACTGGTCATTAATAAATTAGCCATGAAATAAAAAGCAGTAATACATTTCCTGATTATAGGAACATTATTTAAATGTTAAGAAGCATGAACAGATTTCTTGTTATCTCATGCACACCCCCTGGAAATTGCATTTCTTTCTGTCACCACCAGAATTTTAATCTCATTATTGAGCAAGTCACTTTATCTGCAGGATTTCTCTGCTAAATCAACTCCACGGTATTGTTAGCAGTGAAATTTACCCCTAGGATGACCACTACCGATTTCAGGGTTTCAGAGAAAGCTATGGCTGCCAGTCAATTAAATTAACCACACACTAAAATAAATAACATTTGCATGTTCATTTGCATATGAATAAAACAAAGTCTCTGAAAAGTTAGTGTGCAGCGTCTCTTGCAGGATATGTCCCTGCTAAGATCATGCCTTCTACATGTAGCAAGATGGGCAACATTTTCATTACTAGGAGCTGTATTATTTTTTTTTAAGTGGGATTTTGTGGCTGGCAGTATCCTGTCCCTGGGCTGAGTAGAGCCAGAGTTTCAGCCTTTGTTTGTGTTTTGATTATCCCCAAATAAGAAAATAATCAGTGGTTGGAGAACAGCTTCAAGAATTTTTAAGAGATAACTTGGAAGTCTTCAAAATATCAGAGTACATCTGGAGTGCTCTGAAGGGGCAAGCTGGCAACAACAGCTAGAAATTACAGATATCTGCATAAAAAAGAAATAAGTGTTGGTAGTTGGAGGTTAACTCTAAGGAGCTCTTTGGAGCTCAGTATTATGTTACTCATTCCTTTAAATTAAATTACTTTTAATTACTTAAATGCCCATTCCTTTACATTTCTGTGCTTCTTTTGGTTAAACAGTGGCCTTGAAGGATCTAAGTTCAGTTTACAGTATTATGTATCTCCTTACTTGAAGTGACCCCTTGACATTTATTTGGCCTATATCAGACGTGTCAAACTTACAATGTCACGTGATGTCACGGAGCTTTTTCCCCATTGCCGGCAATAGGGTGGGCGCGGTTTCCCGATGACGCGTCCTGCCCATGGGCCGGCAGTTTGACACCCCTGGCCTATATTATGGCAGCCTCTTCACTTTTGCCAGGCTGGTGCTTAAACTTTTTTTGCACTTTTTAATGTTTTGCTTCCTATCCAATTGTTTTCCTGCATTCTTTCACTGAGTTCCATTTTTCAGTCTAGGTTATTATATTTGTTCTCCGCAGTATAGTGGCAAGAATGGAACTCCTGTGAAAACAGAACAATCTGGATGTTCATTTGCTTTTTTGTAATCTACCTAGTTCTTGGTTAGCGACCACTTATTCATTAACTGTTCAAAGTTACAGTTGCACTGAATAAGGAGACTTAGAGCCAGTTCTCAAAGTTGCGGCTGTTGCAGCATCCCTGCAATCATGTGATTCCAGTTTGGGTACTTGGAAACCAGTGCATATTTTTGATAGTCCTGCAGTCACATGATCACCATTTGCAATCTTCACTGCTAGCTTCTGACAAGCAAAGTCAACGAGAAAGCAGACAGGAAGTTGCAAGTTGCAGTCACATAATATGATTAATGACTGCAACTGGAGCTGCCATAACTGCCAGCATAAGTCAATGGGGTCACATGATTATTTTGTTTAAAAACCATGGTTCTTCGTAATATAGTTCCCAGTTTCAATCATATTAACTAAGGACTACCTATATACGGTATTGCATTTAGTTCCTAAAATAAATAAAAGCATATTCTTACTATGCTAAGCTAATCAATAAAAGAAAAGTAGAAATGTGTGCAGCAGCATTAAAGGTTTAAATTAAATTTAAAATTGATAAGTATAGCAATAATACTAATAAGAGGAAAAAAATTGGGAGGAAAACAGAGGAAGTCTGGAAATTATGTGACAGACAGAAGAACTCCAATAATGAAAGTAATGAAAAATTCAGAAAAAAATTATAACGAACACTTAACAGAAACCAATATATTTTATTATTATTATTATAATAATAACAACAACAACAACAACACCATTTCAGGCAAATGGCTATCCAGTCTCTTCTTAAAAACTTCCAGTGTTGGAGCATTCACAACTTCTGGAGGCAGGTTGTCCCACTGATTAATTGTTCTAACTGTCAGGAAGTTTCTCCTGAGTTCTGACAGTTAGAACAATTAATCAGTGGAACAACCTGCCTTGAGAATACTTTGACTTTTGATGGAATGTTTGATCTAGTTTTGGGTCATCTTGATGTTCTCCATCCCTTGCCAGGAAAAAATTCGGGTGAATTTGGAAAACAAACTAAATTGTTTTTGTGCCATTTTCATTTCTCACAGTAAAGGAATTCCCGCCTTGTGGAGGCTGCCTTACTACAGTCTTCCACAGTACTATTGTTATCTAACTGTTTTGGGGGAAGAACATTAGTGACAAAAATTTGCAGTCCTTTCAGCCATTATGGTACATTGTCTACAAACAGTAGAGGTATCAGAAGAAGATGGTTGCTTTAGGGAAAAAATATATCTGCAATAGTGCACACTAAGATTCATTTTGATTTTTTTAGAGCATTAGAAAATATGAAATATAAAAATCAGGAAAATGCTTTTTAACAAACATTTTACTGTCCTTTCCCAAGAGCATGAAAAGTAGTAGAAATGGGTATCTTTTGAAATATTAGTTGAAAGTCCAAATTTAATATATCAAAATGGGCAGAAATTCTGAGACAACGTACAATATTACAGTAGTATACATTTCAACAGTGAACAGTGAAGTTATCGATATTTCTGCTTCAAATCAAAGCAGTGTTCTTATTTAAGTGAATTTGCTACTGAATTCACAACAGTTAATATTCCTCTATCATAAAGTTGGCATTTCATTCAAATTCAAATGTATTTAAATAAAAATTTAAGGGGAAAAATAAAATATAGTTAGGAGATTCCTCCGTTTATAAATTTGTACCTCACTTGAGCAAAAATAAAAACAGTCTATGGTTTGGTGCAGTTTTGTTGAGCAATTATTCTTGTCTATGCTATTCCACCAATTTAAGCCTGTTTTTCCCCTTGTCTGAAACTGGAACAAAACAAATGAAAAAGAATTCCTAATGAAAAAAAGGGCGGGGGAGTGGAAGAGTCCTTACCACTCATGGAAATATTTGGCAATGAAACTACTGCACAAATCAAGAGAAGCAGCCATGTGGCCTTTTGTTAAAGACCATGGAGGTAGGCCGAATGGAGAGTTTTTTTTATCACGCCTGCTCAAACAACCACTTTGTGCTAATGTGTTTTCTTGTGGATTTGCCAGGTGACCTCTGATTCACAGGCACCCAGCCAATTCCACCACAGTAACTGTTCCTTAAACAAGCATAGCAAGTGAAGTCAGTTTTTGCTACTGCTTTCCAGATGAAACACTGATTTTCATGGGGGGAAGGGTTCAGCTGGTGGTGAATATATCCTAAATTTAAATAAACGAAGTACCTCAGTGCAAGACTAAAAGATTGCTCACAGAACACCAGAACTAAAAAGATAGCTTTTGATGAGGTTTTGCAAGGTACTTTTTGTCTCTCTGTGTGTGTCACTCTTTATACTATGGAGTAGTAATTAGCTTTTAGTACATGTATAATGTAGGATAGTTTTGTAAGTAAGGATTTTAGGGTCTGAAGTTAATCCAGTTCACAATATACAATTAGTCCTGAGATTTATATGCAAAGGAGTAATCATCTAGGCTTGTTCCTGGTTTTTCTCCCAGAGAAAGGGAACGCAGCCAGAGCTGTTCTGACAACATTGTATTCATTGTCAGTAAATATAGAACCCATTCTAGGACTGAACTAATGCAATGAAGTGATAGGGGTGACAGATCTGTAGCTTTACACAAAAGAGAGGCTAGTAAGAAGTGAAAAAAATAAGATGCATACTTCATATAGTGCCATGTTTTTGTGGCTTTTTTTCTTTGAATAATCAGGAAATTGATTGTCCTACCAGCAATAATTTGTCATCATTTGCATTTTTAAAATAGATTGCGTTGATAAAAGTAGTCATAGAAGCTAAGCTCAATATTACAATGGTAATGTCCTAATACAGTAATTCACCATTCAGTGTTTTACATTCATCTCTTATTGCTCATTTGTTCTAAATAAGACAGACCATAAAATGGTCAAATGCTTTGTCTACCATCTAGTGCAGGGGTCTTCAAATTTGGCCCTTTTATGACTTGTGGATTTCAATTCCCAGAATTCTTCAGCCAGCATGCCTGGCTGAGGAATTCTGGGAGTTGAAGTCCACAAGTCATAAAAGGGCCAAGTTTGAAGACCCCTGATCTAGTGCCTCTGAGCTTATCTTATCTTCTGAGCTATTAGGAACACACTATCCATGAAGGTAAGTCACCTAACAACAACCTCTAGTGAAAAATGACTGCCCTGACCAAAGAACTGGTATAAAAGGCTTATTTGTTTCCAGTTAAGCCATGCTCTAAATCACACGTAGTTCAATACTCAGAGTGTCTTGGATTTCTGGTCTTGCTTTTAGTTCCGAGTCCTAATTTATTCTTGGGCAGTGCCTCCTGGCTTGCCACTGACTGGCACTGTGAAACCAGTGGTAGGATGTGGCCTAGGTATTTATTCCCATTGCCATCTCAACTAAGCTTCTGGGTGAAGAAAGACTGGAGAATTATCTTTCAGATTCAGGTATCATTGTATTTAATATGTGATAAAACCTTAGTACTAAGTAATGGTTGCTGCAAAGTCATTTATCTTTCATTTTTCTTTTCTATTTTAAAGGCAGAAAGGGAACTGAAGGTGGTTGGAAGAGCAACGTAAAAGCAAAGGAGCAGTGGGTGGAAGCAGAACTCATTCAAGGTGAGCTGAACACAATTAGCTACATTCTATTAATACCTTTAAGACTTTTCTTTGGACTAAGAAGCCAAATGGAATAGGTACAAATTATTATAATGAACACAAGAAATTATCTTAGAAATAAGAAGAGGATGCTGCTCTGGACTCAGCATGCAGAACAGTCCTAAACATTTAAAAAAAAAAATTGAGAGGGTTTCTGATGAGGCTTGTTTCCTTAGCATATTACAGCAATTACTTTTTCAGGTAATAGAAATATTACAGTATGCGCTAACATTTCACTGATTTAAGTAACAGAGTGCATAAGGTTTTCTTGATTTTTATTTGTGTCATAAAATGCATGTGCTGGATCAGAATGCATAGCATTGCCCAAAGCTACACATATTTCCCCAAACTGCTATTACAATCTCCAGAGTCCCTACAGAAGTATCATTTTTACTATGTCAAAAAGGATAAATACAAGGGAATTACCATTATTTAAAAAGTAATTAAATCTAAGTTTAAATTGAATTGAGCTTTTGTTCTTCCCCTTAACCTGCTTTTTAAAGTACAGCTGCTGCACATAATTCACAGGTTCAGTAGGGTGCTCACATCAAATCTATCAAGTTTATGATTCAGAAATGCATTACTATTCATTTCAGTTACCACTATTCTGTTCATACATCCCAAAGTTACCTCAAAAAACAGCATCCATTATATGATTTGTATGTTCATTCCTTCTTAGTGAATTTCAACATTTGCAGATAAGCAGTCTAGACAGCAACAATCTAGATTGCATTAATTAATATTTGTATGGATAGATTTTTGATCTATATTAAGTTTCTATATACAGTATAAAATCTTTGTTATCATTCATTTACATTCTGCACTGTTTATAAGCTTATATAAAAATTCACATCTATTTTAGTATGCAGTTTTCCCAAACATATGTATTTTAGTGCAAATAATACACTTTGATACACAACTTTTGATCTGAGAAATAATTCAGAATATATGTTTTCATACCGTATGGATTTTTTGCTTATTTGGACAACTGTTTGCTTTTATCACACACTATTGTGCTTCTAAAGAAAAGAATTATGGTTTTAAAGAAACTATAATTCTCACGTTTCTAAGCATGCCTCTCCTTGTCAAGCAATGCTTGTTTATGGTTCCAACATATGCCTTATATTTGAGCAAATTATTCTTTTCCTATCTCCTTAGGAATTAAAAATTCCATGCAGCAAATATAATGTAGCATGAAATTAGTAATAATTATGAGATCAAAATATATTTACGAATTTCTTTTCTTTTTCTGTTTTAATGCCCTGTTGGGAAAAAAGAAAGTAGTGTCAAAATGGAATGGAATGTGCACTTATACATGTCTAGACTTGCCAGATATTGACAATTTTGGATGCTTCCTCCCACTGGACCTACAGTAAAAGACTTCTTTTTAAAGTGTGACACCCCTAAGAATAGAAAGCAGAACAAGCCTGCATTTCACTTCCAGAATCATAAGATTGGAATGCCTTTCTGCATTCTGAGAAATGCAGATGGAAAAAGTAATATGAATATATATTGAGAACAGAGTCAGTTGCAAGGCATAGCAAGACCAGCAATTAAATAGCCTCAAACCAGTGAAGCAAAAATAAAAAATAACACTTCCTATTCCAGTATTGCCGCTGCTTTCATTTTTCCAGAGCTTATTAGCAGTCCAGAAATAAAATGGGGATATTCCTTGATGGTGAGAGTCTTGTCCGGGTGCCTACAAAATCTTTACTGATAGCATTAAAAGTAATTTAAATTCTAAATTTTCAGTCATCCAAAGAACTGTTAGATCTAGCAGCTAATAAACAGCATATATTTTGTAGATTCAACAGCTCAGACAAATGCAAATATGATTGAGCATATATGAATAAGGTATCTTTATTTTTCCTTTAGCCACTTGATTTTTCAGAATTACACGCGGCTCTAGTTTGCTTTTTGCTTCTTTTGTGCCCGTCATAGTAACATTATATAACATCATTTTGAAAAGTGGCTTTGGAGCTAAGATCTACATTTGGCCTTTGAATGGCATGTTGCAGGTACTCTCCCCAAAGTGGGTGAACTACATTTCATTTTAATTTAAAGTTCAGTTAAAATGCATTTCATTTTTTTGCATATACTAATAGAATTACTGTCCATGTATTAATGGAGAGTCACCTAAATAATTATAATTTGATGGTAATGTTTGAGGCATGGAAACCACATATCTGTCTGGAGTATAGAGACATTGCTGATCACCCTTGCTTCCCTCTTCCCCCTGGAAGGTTTATCAAAACACTGCTGTGTCATATCAATGTGTTTTTTAAGATATACAGATAGTCCTTGACTTTTTGTTTAGTGACTGTCCAAAATTACAATGTTGGGATCCTTGGTGCTCTCTGAGCTTGGTTGTTTTCTTACAGACATTTCAATACCCAAACTAGGTAACTTCATCAATGCTAGTCATCAGTGATGCTGAAAAAGTGACTTGCAACCAGTCCTTGCACTTAACAACCATCACAGCATTACCACAGTCACATGATCAGAATTTGGACACTTGGCAATCAACATGTGTTTATGACAGTTGCAGCATCCCAGAGTTACCTAATCATCATTTGTGATCTTCCCATCTGGCTTCTGACAAGCAGAGTCAGTGGGGGAAATCAGATTCACTTAAAGACCATGTGATTCATTTAACTATGATGATTCATTTAACAACTGAAGCAAAAAAAAGTCATAAAATTTGTAGTGTGATTCACTTAACAACCACCTTGCTTAGTTTGGGCTCCAACTGTGGTTGTAAATTGAGAACTACTTATATTGTGAGGAGGAAGAAAATTATTGAAAGCTTTCTTGTTACATGTGACATGAAGAAACATCCCCATTGCTATTTCCATTGAACTACTTATTCCTTTGGATGCCATTCGGAAAATGCCCGTAGTGGGTGGAATATGGAATTTTTACTCAGCTGTAGACTTGAATCTATTTATTCTTGCTAATGGCCATCAAGAAAAGTGAGAGGATTGCAAATGATATCTCTTATGTGGACCCATTTTACTCAGGCCTTCAACTAGGAAATAGGATTGACAATGTTCAGTCACCTGGTGAATGATTCAAACTGAAAATTGGGCAACATTTTGCTGTCCTATTGATTCTTGTAAACATTTTTGCAGCTTTCAGTGCTGTCTATTTGTGAGGTAACGAGTAGAGCAATAAATATCTCTTCAGAAAATCAACCCCATATTCAATCCAGCAGACTTTTGTCATTTTGATAACACCTGGATAAATTGCTTTATTGCAGAAAAAATTAGTTATACTCACACAGGCAGTCTGCATATTACAGAACGTAGAATGATATGCATGAATTATGAATGAATGACAGAGCCAGAGATTAAATCCTAAGCATTTTCCTCTCATCTTGTTGCATCAACTGTCTCTTACTCATTTTTTCTCTAGCCTTGAGTTTAGTAGGCAGCTGGCCTGAACAGGGTTGGTTTCTTCGTCAACACTATCAACTCTTATACTGTCTCCCTCCCTATTTTCTCTTTCCTATTTAAAGGTCCAGATGGATTTTTCCCTCCCTCAGTCTGTGAGAGACTGAAAGGCATTGTGTCTCTCTGTCAGTTTCCATATCTTTGCCAACTGGAGCTGACAAAGTCTCCTTCCCCTTCAAATGTCTGTACTCCTTCATTCTGCCTAAGGATCTTAATAATACATATAAATTCTATTTCTCCTTTGACTGCAAAATAAGAGATAATTTCCTATTTTCTCCCAATCTCCACCTCCAGTTGACTCCTCAAAGCAGAGCTTAGTTTCCATCTTATCTATTTTCTTCATCAGGAGCATCACCCATTTCCAAACTCTTCCTTTTGATTGGGATAATCTTCATCTCTTATTAGTTGTACAGATGTCTCCTTTTCTATCCCCCAAACAATTTACTTCTCTCTTAGAGTCAGAACTGCAGATTATTGCCAAAGGTAGAATGGGTCACCAATTAGGTCATTTTGGTTGTGAAGGTATGTCAGAGAAAGTACAGAGCATGAATGTTGTCAGCAACATCCCATGACATTTCTATATCTGGGTAACTCTGCCAATGAATCATGTATTCCAGGTCTGGTCTTTCTGCAGTGAAACTCTAAAATACATTCCATGCCAATTCTTCTTCCCTCATCCCATAACACAAATTGAATGGTGGTTCAAAGATGCACAAGGGAGGAGAGAATCTGTGTGTAAGTTTTAATGTGACTGGAAACTGCAGAGTAATGTCTATAGTATTGATCTATGCAAGTATGATGGTTCAACCAGCTTACACCTAGTTTCTTAGTCTGTTGGTTGACAGGGAGAAATCTGATACAAAGCCAGATGTGATCTTCAGCGACAATGGAGGAGGAGAGGGAAATGCTTCTTGCTGCTGACTGTCAATAGAATGTTTACACATGACCTAGTGTGATCCAGTTGATCCATGAAAAGGTGCCAAGAGTTCAGCATTCCTGGAAAAGGGGAGAGGCAAAATTTGAGGGACTAAGAAGCATATGGCAATAGATGTAGATCAGAGTGTCAAACTCAATTTCATTGAGGGTCGCATCAGCATTGTGGTGCCTTCAGGGGGGCTGGGTGGGCGTGGCCCACTAGGTGGGCATGGCTGCAGTGGTCATGGCAGACTGGATGGGCGTGGCCACGTCAATGTTGCTCGTGGGGGGGACACCTATGGGGGCCGGGCAGGATTGTGGGAGATCCAGGGGGTGGGTGGGGTGGTGGGCAGGAGGCTCGTCCTGTGGGGTAAGACGAGGCAGGGGGCAGGGTGGAGGTGCCATTGCCATGGGGTAAGGCAAGTCAAGGCAGGGGCTACGGCGGTTGCTCCCTGACACCATCGGCCCTGCACACAGAGACCAGCAAGTGCATGGGGGCCGATGGTGTCTATCAGCAGCCACAGCCTGCTGGCCCTTCAACCGGCGCACTCTGGGGCTCTGTAGCCCACTGCAAATACCGGGTCAGTCCTCCAGCAGCAGATGAAGTAGGGGAGGGAGGAGGCACGTGATGCAGACTGCTGGACGCGCCTACTCCATCCCATCTGTTTTTGCTTGCGGTTGGAGAGCAGGTCGCTGCTGGTCATCTCCTCGGCCCCCTCACAGATCTTGCCCTTGGCCTGTGCATGGAGCCTGTTCCCCTCATGCACTTGATGCACCTTGACCCCGCCTTGGCCTGCCGCCACCAACAGCTCGCACAGGTTCATTAGGCTGCTGCCGCCGCCGCCCAGAGTGCCTGCCCTGCCCAGCACAAAGGAGGCAAAACGGCCGGCTAGGAAGCTGAAGTAGAGGTGGTAGAGCACACCCACGCCCAGCAAGCAAAAGGCCACCCCAAGCAGGGAAAGCCAGATCCCCATCGGCACCGTGGCCCTCCAGTCCCAGCTAAGATTGCATGCCTCCCCCCCATCTCTGCTGGGCCTGGGCAGCCATGACGCCGATGGGGATCCGGCTTTCCCCACGCGGGGTGGCCTTTTGCCTGCTGGCCCTGGGCGTACTCTACCACTTCTACTTGGGGCTTCCTAGCTGACCGCTTCACCTCCTGACCGGTTCTCCTGCTTCAGCAGGGGGCTGGACTAGAAGACCTCCAAGGTCCCTTCCAGATTCTATTCTATTCTATTCTATTCCATTCCATTCCATTCCATTCTAGTTCAGTCTTAGAGACTCAGTTGTTGCAGTCTTTCCAGAGATACAAGTTTATCTCTGGATATTAAGATAATTCTGGAACTTATTATTTGATTTGAAGTTAGCAACAGCAGTCCCATTATGAAACTATCTTGTTCCATAATATGCAAGTGACATTTTTGAGCATCTGATTTTTAGAGGTGTGACATATGCAGATAATTATATTTTACATTGCTTTCAAATTAGGGGAATGCCTTTTTATGCTAAGATTAGTTCCCAGTTATTTAGTACAGCAGAATTTGATTACATTTTAATTTCTCTTTTAATATTGTGTTTATATAAATGTTCTTGCATATTTTTTTTTAATTTGCTACCAATTCATGAATATCTGATAGAACGTATTACTACATTTTGTTGCATATGCAGTTATTTTGATGGAGTTTTCATTGTTTGATATTTCATTTTTATTTTATTATTGTAAGTCATGCAAAGTCATCTGAGTTGAATGATTTATAATTGTTTGTAAATAAACATTATTACCAAATAAGAATTCCCAGATAATTTGGCAATGGTATATATGTGTTCCATATGAGCCATTTGACATTTCTCAGATGCTTTGGATTATAACTTCCATGATGAACATGTTGACTGGAAATCCATACATAGTCTTTGCTTCAGTGTATAGTGGTTAAAGCCTTTTGGAATATTTCTTTAGTATGTAATTTCTTGAAAGAATGCATGTTCTACTCTAGTAGCCAGAAGTGAATTGATTTGTTGCCTGAAGCTGACTTGTCCCAGTGAGTTTTCTGCTTTGTGTGTACTTTTATTCTAACTTTGTAGTTTTGATATATATGTAATTTGGGTTGTGCAAGTTTATCCTGTCCTACATAGTTGGCACTGCTTGCAAACATGCAACAGCACAACATCTTAGCAGAAGATTCATTCATGCACATTCCTTGCCCTACCACTGTGATAGGCTTTTTACTCTTTGTTGCAGGCAAGTTCTCCCAACAATGCCTCCATCTCAGTGTCAGCCTGTTGCTAAGCCAGGCTAAACTTGGATTGAGGTGAGCTGGCAGGAAATGCCGGTGTTTTCCATTGAAAATGGAACATTCTATGTTGCAGAAAGGAGAAATGGAAGGTGATGACCTGCAAGGCTCCAGTTGATCTGTTGCCAGTTCCCCTTCTCCCCTTTGGCTTTAGGGCTTTGTGTCTCCACGACCATCTGTGCTTTAGCTGCTGGAAAGAATAGACCTTCATGTGGTAGCCAATTTTTTTCAGTAAGGGGAATATCAAAGTCTTCCACAAGGTCAATAATAACCTTTGTGCAAAAAAAAATAAAGAGATCAGCTACCCTAATTGCAGTTATGCATTAGCAGGACTCCCAATGGCAGTTCCTCCTTTCTCCTCATTCAAATGCACCACTTCCCCTACTGTCCTCAAAGTCAATCCACTTCCTCCCAGGCAATGTAAATTTGGTGAGGCTGATCCCTTCCAATTCTCAGGAAGGGGGCATTCACCTTAGCTGCTACCAATCTTCCTACAGAAAAGAAGAGGTAGTTGGATTGACTCTTTTGAGATGATAGTAGTGCTAGGACTTGTACCAAGTACTCTGCATATGAATGAATTGGCTGTGACACTGCAAGGCAGACCTACTGTGCTATACCAGCAGCCTTCCTGCCACAGCTTTTGATAGGAAGTCTCTGCCACTCTAATCTCAGACATCTGGCTATAGGAATGCACGGGGACAGTGCTTTCTCCAGCATGAAGATGGATAATCCACAGATGCGGGTTATAGACCGTACTTCCTGTCCAGAGACTAAGTCAATTAGAATAGCCACGCCTCCTGCTATCCTGACCCAGATACGACTTAGTCTTCAGCCCAGTGAAGTCGCATGGCATTGGTTCTCCTAGGCAGGTTGTAGATTTCTTTCCCATCTGTGGATTTTTCCCTTAAAATTTTGATTCAGACCTGTGTATTACTTTGATTGACTTTTACCTGTCCTGGGTTCCGGCGCCCCTCTCTGAGATTGCCGAAGTTGCTGAGAAAAACAGCAGACAGGAGCGCGCGTGGGCTGACACCCACCAATTCACGTGCCACCTGCAGGCACTTACATAGCACACCTGGTTCCCTAGTCAGATCACCTGTCTCTTGGGACAAGCGGGCGCTGGCACCAGCCATCTGAAGCCTGCTGCACGTTTAATCCGCAGTTCAGTACAATGGCAGATAAGGAGGTTCCTGAAACCTCTCTTGGTGCCCAATCTATTCCAGAGATGGACAATTCTGCTCCATCAAGAGCAGCAGGGAGCCTGAAGGCTAAGGGCAAGTCCAGTTCTGGTAGGAAGGGTTCCAAAGCAGCTGAGAAAACGGCAGATAGGAGACATTTAGCCCTAGAAAAACAATTCTCCAAGGCTCAACAATCTCTGACTACTCCCTCTCAGGAGGGATCACTATTCAATCCCCAACCGGTCCCACCCAGCTCCCTAACACCTAGAGCTTGGTCTCCTGTGGGTGACCCAGGTCAGCGCATAGCTTCTCCAATTGGTCAACTGCAGGGATCGCAATGGATCTCCCCTGCAACACCATCCATGTCAGTCCCTGAGGCCACATTTACCCCCACTGCAGCCGGGCTTCATCCTCCAGAACTAGGGATGCGTCCAGATCAGCTTCAAGCCTTGATTGCCCAGGCCTTTGCTCAGGGCATGGCATTGTCCTTTCAGCACACGCCCAGGCCGGAGTCATTAGCTCCCAGGGCTGAGCCTAGTTGGCAGCGGGTCTCCCCTCAATATCCGGAGTCAGTTTACTCAGCCCCTTCGTCCAGGACCAGGGACTCTGGCTCTGAGGAGTATGGGGCTCCGGACATACAGTTGTCTGAGGGTGAGGAAACCGCTCCAGATCCGCCTCCCTTTGTTGGTCTTTTTGATCCGGGCTTGTTCAAGTCCTTACTGATGAACAGCCCCATTCCAAACGGCCCTTTCGGGGCGCGGGAGGCCGTCCTTTTAGAAGGCACAAGTGACTCTCGAAGGTCCCTTCCGATTGGGGGCAGGCTCACCTTTTTTCTTCCTGAATGGGAAGCAGTCACTTCAGATGTGTGGGTCCTCCACACCATCAGGGACGGTCTCCCCCTCGAATTTCTATCCCTCCCTCCGGAGCGTTTTGTCTCTTGCCCGGTTTCCAGGGACCCGAGCAAGACCCGACTCATGTCCGAGGCTATCAGGCATCTCTTAGAGATCACAGCCATAGAGCCCGTGCCAGCTGGTCAGATCTGTCAAGGTTTTTAATCCATTCTCTTTGTAGTCCCAAAGACGTCAGGAGGATGGAGGGCAATCCTCGATCTGAAGGGTCTCAACAAGCATCTGGTTTACAAAAAATTCAAGATGCAGACTCTTCGATCCATTCTGGCCAGCATCAGACGGCACGATTTCCTGGCCTCCATAGACCTCATGGAGGCATACCTGCATATTCCAATCCTTCCCAGTCATCGCAGGTACCTCAGGTTTTGTTACAACCATCACCATTACCAATACCGAGTTCTTCCATTCAGTCTCTCATCCTCCCCACGGGCATTCACAAAGGTTTTGACTGCTCTGGCTGCACACCTGAGGTTGGTCCCAGTAAGAGTCCAGTGTTATTTGGACGACATCCTCATTCAGTCCACCTCCTTAAGGAAGGCCCGGTCCGATTTGGCCTTGTCGATCAGAACCCTCCAGAACCTGGGGTTTTCCATAAATTTTCAGAAAAGCCAGACGGCTCCATCCACCCGTCTGCTCCATCTAGGCGCAATCATAGATACCCGCCTTTGCATGGTGTATCTTTCATGAGACCGTCAGGAGAGCATTCGGGCCCTAATCAGACAATTGCAAGGAAAGCCAGTGACCACCCTGGTGGTTCCCTCCCAGCTTCTGGGAAAGATGATTTCCTGTCTGGGAATAGTGCCATGGGCCAGATTCCATTCCAGAGCTCTACAGTGGTTCCTGCTACCATTCCAGGCACTGGGCACAGGTTCCTCTCATCAGAGGGTGTGGATCCCTCACCCAGTATTGATCTCCCTTCGGTGGTGGGCATCCCCAGCCTTGTCCAAAGGTTCCCTGTTCAAGGAACTGGTCAGGATGACCCTGACAACCGATGCCAGCCTTTTTGGCTGGGGGGCGCACTTGGGACCCCAACTAGCTCAGGGTCACTGGTCCCTTTCGGACCTCAGACACAATATCAACTGGCTGGAGCTCTGTGCCATTTACCTTGCCCTCCTCCACTTCAAGGAGACAGTGTTGGGTCAGCACATTCTGGTGCTGACTGACAATGTGACGGCAAAGGCCCACATAAATCGGCAAGGGGGCACTCGGTCCAAGTCCCTGATGACCGAAGCCCAGTTGCTGATATCTTGGGCGGAAGGCCATCTGCCCTCCTTGAGGGCGGAACACATTTTGGGGGAAGCCAATCAACAGGCGGACTCCTTAAGCCGAGCCACTTTGGATCCCTCCGAGTGGAGTCTGCTTCCCAGCCTATTCAGGGAGATCTCAGAGAGGTTCGCACCTCCGATTCTGGACCTGTTCACATCACCTGCGAACACCCAGCTCCCGAGGTTTTACTCCCGGTTCCCCTCTCGAGGGGCGGAGCGGGCGGATGCCCTACGGAGTCAGTGGCCCAAGGGTCTGCTCTACGCCTTCCCTCCGCTTCCCCTTCTTCCAGCCGTAATCAGGAAGATTTTACAAGGAACAGGCAGAGGTTCTGTTGGTTGCTCCACACTGGCCGGGACATCCGTGGTTTGCCGACCTCGTGAGCCTTTCCATCTCCCCATGGTGGAGGATTCCTCTGGAGCGCATGGTGCTCATTCAGGGCACCCTTCGCCACCCGGATCCTCAATGGCTCCAGTTAGCCGTTTGGCACTTGAGAGGCGTCTCCTAACACGAGAGTCCTATTCGGCAGGAGTCATTTCCATGATACAGGCCTCCAGACGTCCTTCCACCAATCGAATCTACGATTCCTCCTGGAGGAGTTTTTGTCGATGGTATACGGCCAATAACCTTGCCTTATCTGCTATCACAATTCCAAATATACTGGACTATTTATTAGAGGGGCTTAGCAAGGGCTTGTCTCCAAGCACTATCCGTAGACAGGTGGCTGCTCTCTCTATGGTTTTGACTTGCGATAATGCAGTGCGATTGGCACACCATCCTATGGTACGCTCCTTCATTAAAGGGGCAACTAATGTCAGACCACCTGTGGTACACCGTTATCCCTCTTGGGACTTGCCTCGGGTCTTACAGGCCCTTACCTTACCACCTTTTGAGCCCGTCAAACACTGTTCCTTACAGTTTTTATCCATGAAATTGGCCTTTCTTATTGCTATTACTTCGGCCAGACGCATCTCGGAGTTGGTTGCTCTTTCTGTCAGAGACGACCTGTGCATTTTTCATGCTGACAGAGTGGTCCTTCGCCTTGATCCGTCATTTGTTCCCAAGGTGAATTCCTTGTTTCATAGGTCACAGGAGCTTGTCCTCCCGGATTTTTGTCCCAATCCAACGCACTCATCGGAGCGTCAGTGGCATAAACTGGACGTTCGAAGGGCGTTGCATTGTTATATTAAGAGGACCTCGGCCTTCCGTAAATCGGAGGCTCTCTTTGTCTCTTTCCAGCCTTCTGCCATGGGACAAAGAGTTTCTTCATCCACCATAGGCAGGTGGATTAAGGCCTGTATTGCAAAGACATACCAATCTCATTCCCTGTCGTTGCCAGGCCGCCTCACCGCTCATTCCACGCAAAGTGCAGCGACTTCTGCGGCATGGGCGACGCAGGCGTCCATTGAGGATATCTGCAGGGCAGCGACCTGGTCGTCGCCTTCTCCTTTTGTGAGGCACTACAGGATAGATAAGTTTGCCTCTGCAGAGGCTTCCTTTGGGAGGAGGGTGCTCCAGCAGGTGATTTCAGCTAGCGGGACACAGGCCCAGACTAGTTCCCTCCCTTAGGGACAGGACAGCTTGGGTATGTCCCATCTGTGGATTATCCATCTTCATGCTGGAGAAGGGGGGTTGTCTTACCTGAACGCCTTTTCTCAGCATGATGATGGAGAATCCACTCCCGCCCCTTGTGGTTAGTCAGGCCCTGTGTCAGGGGTAGGAGAACCAACATGCGGGACGTCCGTAGCTTCGCCTTCGTCGTATCTGAGTCAGGATAGCAGGAGGCGTGGCTATTCTAATTGACTTAGTCTCTGGGCAGGAAGTACGGTCTATAACCCGCATCTGTGGATTCTCCATCATCATGCTGAGAAAAGGCGTTCAGGTAAGACAACGCCCCTTTCCAGAAAACATACTTATCTCTTATCACAACAATGGGAGGACAGCAGACTGCTGGGTTGGGTAAGCCCAGAATGTGCTGTGTTGTTGGGCTCTATCTTTTGACTAGGCTGTTATTCCAAGCTTCGAATGGGTAGAATTATTTGAGCATAACTTTTTTGTGGAGGGATTAGTATCCCATTTGAACTGCCTATAACTATAGCTTGTTTCTTGAATCAGAGCAAAAAAAGCACCTGCTTCAGTTGGACACTACTTGTTTGGCTTGTCTTTTCCTGGCCGTGAAGAATTAATGAACAGCGAGTGGGAAGAAACTAAGAGCAAGAGTTTATATAAACATTTATCTGGTTTTCAATTATGTAAAAACTTATTTAACTCCAAACTTCTGGATTTCCAAAGAAGACACAATATGTTTTGTGGAGCTTTTTCTTCTAATTCTTGACTGTAACATTAAAGTGTTCATGTTCAAACATATGAACAGCTGAAGTTTCTGAAACATGACAATTTGCTTTTTGCAACATAAGTACATTGGCAAATAGAGCATTTAAAATCTGGATGTCGTTGTAAGAGGTGGAATGTTGCTGATACCTAATTTTTGTCCATCTGCTCCTTTGCATATTGTTATATCATTCCAATCAGTATATCCATGTATTCTTGCATAAGGAGGCAATCTGTCACTTGCAGGGTAATTCTATACAGTGTACAATAGAACTTATTGCCTTAGGTAATACACGTAGGATTTAACACACACACACACACACGCACACGCACAAATACACACCCTTCTACTGAATGCTCATTAGGAGTTATTTCTAGGAAAGTATATTGTAAGATTGCAATTGTATGCTGCAGCTTCAGTCATATTGTCATGTGGTTACAAAATTACCGCTTGGTTTCATAAAGCAAACAGGCCCTGGAATTTATGAGGAAATACGTACAGTACTGTATTTCAGTATATCACTCAGTTTCATAATTTCTGTGGGCTTTAATTAGCTCCTTCCTCGTTTTGCTTTGGAGAAGTAGATACAAATTGAACTTCTTTATACAATTATTTTGAAAAACCAATGTCATTTGCTAAAACCATCATATGACCCAGTCATGCCCAAATAATTAAGGGATGTGATATTTTAGAACTACTGTACTGTACATCAAAATCTTATTTACCAGTTGTAGGCCGTAATGATTTTCAGATTTTATGAAACGATATCACCATCGTCCTGCTAAGCCATATGTTTCTAGCTTGCTAAAAGCTTGAAATGCCTACAATCCGTATAGTGATGTTTCTGATATGAAAACTGTAGGAGTTAAGTTTTTTGTCCTCTGGCTGATTAGAGCTCTGTGCTACTGCTGAATAGAGGATGCATTTAAAATGACATACACAAGCCCTGGAGTCATTTGGGATCCCATCCAGTAATACTTTGTTACTTCCTCCAGATTCTTAACTAAGCTTTCAGTGATGTCATGTATGGAGTTTTCAAGAAAAAAATGGATAACTTTTCTAAGTCTTGGTTTGAAAAACAAAACATGTAGGTTACACCCTTCGTCACAAATTATGTAGTCCTCCAATCACGCTTTTAAAAATGCATTGCCTAGATATTGGAGCCAAGTTGAAAAAGACAACAGAAAAGGTGGGGGGGGGAATCTCTCCCATCAAACATTTCCATGTACTCCTCCCCATCTCTTTCACAGAAAATACTTGCCAGCAAAAAAGGGAGAGATTTGGTTGCAGTCCATTAATTAAGTACCTGTTTTGTACAGATAGGCTTTTATCTCTTTGAAATATTACTACTATTACTATCATCACCATCCTCTCCATCATCATCTTTTATGTCTTGGAAGTTTTAGGTATATTCATTATTGGCATAACTTTTCTAAGGTCATAAATTTTTGAAGAATTACTTTATTCTTTGCTTCTTTCTTCCCTTCCCCGCCTTTTGATAACTGGGAAGTTAATTCATTTTTTTGTTGGCTCAGCAGGTGAATAATACATCTCTGGTCATATTCTCATCTTTCCCTGCAATAAACCATGTCCTTCGAAACTTCATCTTACAGAAGCTTTTCAGAAAACCTATAAAGTATTGCGTGCAGATAGTGTGAAACCCAAAGGAAAAATTCCACGGATTATCCCCAAATGGCTAAATGTAGGTGCTTTGTCAGAATTTTGTGGAAAGGTGACTCACCAGGCCAGATTGTGTCCAACTCAGGGGAGCATAAAAGACCTGTAATCTGAGATTGTGCTGCGCTGTTTCCCTCTTAATTTGTACAGTAACTAGGAGCCAGTGTGAGTCCATTTGTTTTGTTTTGTTTTCCTGGCTGATGTTTGCTTGCTGAGCACAAAGTCACAAGGGAAGGGGCTAAGGCTGCCTCTGCCTCACTCATCAAGAGGCAGGTACTTTTAATTAAAATATGTATAAGCTAAAAATGTATTGATAAATGTAACGATGATGTTTTTATTGAGTTGGATTAATCAGAAATGTACTAACTTGATTTTCAAGGGAAAAAGAGAAGAAATATTTGATGATGTAACCTGAGATCGGTACTAAACTTTATGCTATTGAATTATTGTTTAACGCTGCCACCACGTTGCTTTTCAAATACTTAAATGTAAAAAGTGGAAAACCAATGAAATATTATTTTAAAAAAAGAGGCAGGTACTAGGTAAAGTTTCTTTCCCAGCCAACAGCTCAGTCTCATCCAGCACTCTTGGAAAAGGCCAAACTAGTCAGGAGTTCATGACCAGAGTGAGCAAACAGGAGTGCGAAGAGGAAAGCTTGGTGAGGAAGAAGAGCAGGGGAAGAAATTCTAACTACCCATCTTCAGAGTTCAGCTACAGGGTCAAGAAGTCAGGGCTCCACACTCTATAAAATTACTGTATGCCACATAGGCACTGTCTTTTAGATTTAACAGTTCCTAAAGAAAAATAATACCATTGCCAACAACATGAACATAGAAAGCCTGCAGGTGTGAAGGTGTTTTCCAGTTTATTGTACAGAGTATGAAATCTATGATTCCCTGCCTTTTGAACATGTCAAATAATGTTAATAACATTAATATCCGAAGCCATAATTGATACTGGTAGAATACCCACTTTTGCCCTCGTGGCAGCAAGAATGGAGTTGGCATAAACTGAATTGGTATATTTAGCCCCACAAAAATGTGATATCCTTTCATATTTACAATTTGAAGTTCAAACGCTAACTCTGAAGAATTTTTTTTTTAGAATCCACCCCAAGAAAAGTTAGGCTGATTTTAGCAATTGGCTGCCTAGGTATTCCCCCAAAAAATGACTCTAATTCTATCACTCCTGAATACGCATGTGTTGTATATTTTAGTTGAAATGTACAAGCATCATACTGTATATTTTGTTTTAATTTTTGCAGGATTTTAGATAATGGGCTGTGTGCAATGTAAGGATAAAGAAGCAACAAAACTGACCGACGAGAGGGATGGTAGTTTAAACCAGAGTTCAGGTTATCGCTATGGAACAGATCCTACCCCCCAGCATTACCCAAGTTTTGGTGTGACTTCAATTCCAAACTACAACAATTTTCCCACAGCTGGAGGACAAGGATTGACGGTCTTTGGTGGTGTTAATTCTTCATCACATACTGGTACATTGCGTACAAGAGGAGGAACAGGTGAATAACAACAAGAACTGCATCCATTCCCTTTCTAAAGCATGTTTATGTTCCTCAATAAGTGTATATTTCTTCTTTAAATCTCTTTGCCTTTATCTCAGTCATACTTCTTGTACTTGATGAAAATATTATCAGGGTTCACCAGTGCATGAATTCAGTTATGCACATACTTACTATTCATACTCCGACATCATTGTTTGCTTCTCTACTGGCAAAAGTCAGTCATATAGGTTTAGTAGATATTATTTTCTCATCATGTATGTTCAATATACCAAGCCCAACATTCTTATGGAATCAGTTCTCACACAAGTTTTGAAAATTAAGATATATATTTTCTTCTAGATTTAAGGTTTAATTTTCTATAACTTCTGAAGCAGCATAAGAGCTGAAAGGCTATATATAGATAATAACATTTGAAATTCATTATGTTTGTTGCTGATACCAGCCATAAAATTAATAGGTGGTCCTAAATAAAATATCAGTGTATGCATTAACCCAGCACACTAAGTTGTGGTGTGACACAAGCAGGCCAATACACTAAGCCATTAACCATGATTTACAAATCACAGTATGCTCCTGCAACATACAATGCCAAAGCCAAACCAACCATATTATTATTTTATATGGTGTATGATATCTATTCCCATAGATATCCAGAGCAGAGAGATGGTGTTTGTTTCTTAG
Organism: Azemiops feae; assembly: GCA_023970755.1. NCBI lineage: Eukaryota > Metazoa > Chordata > Lepidosauria > Squamata > Viperidae > Azemiops > Azemiops feae. The sequence continues at coordinate 348,424 of JALGBA010000094.1, forward strand.
GTTTATATTCCATGGCCATCTAATGATGTTGTGTGCTTATGATGCTTCTGAGCTCATTATTAAGTTGCATTCTTGGAAATAAATATAGTGCTAGAAGTTGTCAGTTTAACTTGCAGCATGCCAAGATACGATTTATTAATTGAAATGGGGGAGGCAAAGAGCCTCACAGATATGGTAGTAATACATTTGATTAATACACTAAATAAATGAAGAGCCTGGCCCAGCACCAAAAAAAATATCCACTGGCACATTGGTGCCCTGCAAACCACATTAGAATCTCCAGTCCTGCTGGACAACATTGATCAAAGATAATATATACAAAGCAGTTTAGAAAAAGATAATATTAGAATTTAGGTAGTGCATATATAACCAAATGTTTTGGGCTTCCTATGCAAAATGCTGTATGAAAAATAAAATGAGAGGTTCAAATTTATCTTCCATTATGAAAAAAAAATAATGAAATAATTTGTTTAAAAAACACTGTGATTTGCAAAAGTTGCATTCACTTTTGCTATCTTTCTATAGGTGTAACTCTTTTTGTAGCTCTATATGATTACGAAGCAAGAACAGAAGATGATTTAAGTTTTCATAAAGGAGAAAAATTCCAGATACTTAACAATTCGTAAGTTCTGTTTATTATATGTTTACTTTTTAATGTCTAGATGGTTTGTTCCCTAGATAGCAATGATATATTAAATTCCTGTGTATATGAATTTTTAAAATGTGTACAGGTACTCCTTGACTTACGACCACAGTTGAGCCCAAAATTTCCATTGCTAAGCAAGATAGTTAAGTGCGTTTTATCCCATTTTATGACCATTCTTGCCACAGTTGTTAAGTTAGTAACATGGTTATTAAGTGAATCTGGCTTCCCCATTGACTTTACTTGTCAGAAAGTCGCAAAAGGTGATCATATGACCCTGGGATATGACCGTCATAAATACATGCCAGTTGCTAAGCATCCATATTTTTTAACATGACCATGGGGATGCTGCAACAGTCATAAGTGTGAAAAATGGTTTTAAATCACTTTTTCCAGTGCTTTTGTAACTTTAAACAATCACTAAACAAATGACTGTAAGTCGAGGACTACCTGTAATGCATCATATTAGGATCATCTGTTTCAATTTATAACTTTTTAAGAAAGAACATAGGTTATTATTGTGGCAAATGTAAGTTGAATTAAAGTAATTGAAGATTATACAGAGCTATTTTCTTCCATTGAGAGATGTTTCATATCAGGCAGGACATTTAGATTACTGATTATTTAAGCTAATAAAAGAGGAGAGAGAATAGTTACTTGTTAATTAGGTAAAGAGCTGGAACTATTGCTACTGTTACTTTGATGACAGTATTCACTGTTACTGTTTATCAGTGAATATCTGAGTAGAAATCTTATAAATAAATAAAACCAGTAATATTGTAGATGTCTGATGTATGTAAAGAGGGACGGATAACATGGGGGGGTGGGGGGAAGGAGTTAAATTAATTTGCTCCCTACATCCTCATGTCTTTTTAAATTTATTGCCATTCATCTAAATTGTGTGCTACCATCAGAACAAAAGGCAAGAGATGTTCACCCTTACATTATTTCTATAATTGATGAGAAGAGCTTTTGAACTGAGTTGCTGAATGCACTATAAAGCACATCATCCAATATTGTACAATGAACTTCGCTGGTCATTGGTTATAAATATTACTGATTGATTGATCATAGAACAGAAAGAATCTGACATTCCAGAGATGGGGCTGACAAAATCTGCATCTTGATGCAAACTCCATGCCTCCATGCATTAGATTTTATGATCTAATGTTTTGTTGTTTTGATGCTATTGTAGTTAATTATGAACATCTATGAAGAGGAATAATCTGAACCTTCCATCTGTCATCTTTTAGTTGGCCTTTACTGTCTAGGATTAATATTTCTGTCCCAGAATGGCAATTAAAATAAATGTAGAGGCACTGAAAACATGGCCTTTAAGAATCAGTGTTTCTAAAAATTCAGTGTTTATTTTAAATACTTTAAATATTTATTTTAAAAACCTACAGTTTTAAAATATTCCTTAAATGCATCATGTGCTTTTCATATATATATAATGGCAATTCCATCCTTGCAATATTAATAAAGATTCTGTAAATCAAAACAATATCTTTCCAAAGGTAACTGGCAAATTATAAAAGTGAAATTAAAAACAAGGTAATTTGTGGAATATTCTATGATTCTTTATGGCTAAACATCTTTGCTGGTTGTATAAGCATAGTTGGTTGAACTAAAACTAATATCTGCTTTTCCTTATGTCTCAAAATGGTCCTGATGAAGATAAAGATAACATACTTGAATAATAAGCAATTTTATTACAGTTTTCTAAATCTGCAGTTGGGCTATCCAGATGTACATAACAGTACATTGTGTATAATTAATTTTCGTTTTTATTGGGGATATTAAATGCAGTAAAGTTATCCATATTTATACTGGCAAAAATGCCCAAAGGATGCCTAATCATTTTTTCCCATGTTATGCTGGATCTTTTTTTTTTAATTCTAGTTTCTTTTTTAAAGTTCAACTTTAAACATTTTCAGTTTTTTGTCAGTCATTTCAGAGTGCAGTAGTTTGAAAGTCAGTGAAGTTCACAAGCATGCATTTTTTTCAACAGAGCTGTGGAATCCACCCACACTGATACATTCTTTTAACATGGAAGCAAACTGTACAAACACAGCAATACCAGTTAAAGCTTGCTTTCTCTGTTTTCTGAATGAATCTCTGTTATAACATGGCACAAACTGCAGTGTTTATGGCTGTTATAAAAGATCTCCATCTAGTGGAATTTCTAGGCAATAGTAACAAAAGAAAAATGCATTCCATTGTCTGTTTCTTTAATTATGAATGCTCAAAAAGGATGGATTCCTTTACTGAACCAGGACCAAGGTAGGCATATTATGATGGCTATCTTTAAAACAATGTTCTGTTTTTTCTAACCCTTGCTTTGCAGGGAAGGAGATTGGTGGGAAGCCCGGTCCCTGACTACTGGAGAAACTGGTTATATTCCCAGTAATTATGTGGCTCCAGTTGACTCCATCCAAGCAGAAGAGTATGTATTTTAAAAAAAATAAAAAAAATAGGATTGTTTTGGATAGAGAGAAGTTGAAACTGTGGTGACTTTCAAGGAATTACACGTTACATTAGCTTCCTTTTTCAACTAGACTGCTAAATACTTGGGTAATTAAAAGAAAGATGGGGGGGGGGAAACTGAGCTAGCTTTTACCAGATCAGAGTAGTAATATCCAGAATCTTCTGGTTTAGAAATATAACCTTTCTAGTTTCCTGTGTTTAAGCACATTGAGATTGTGAAGGTTTTATTTTAGTTAACTGGCCAGAGCTCAATTCGTAATAAAGGCAGATGGAACAACATTTATTATTTCAGTTTTTAAATATGAACACTAAAGGAAATATTAAAGCCTTTCTAAAGACAGTATTTGAATAAACATGAACTCCTAGCCCTACAGTGCTATCTAGAATAGACTAGAATAGAATAATAACTTTATTGTCACTTTGAATGTACACTAATTGGCATACATTAAAATGAAATTTCATTGCATTCAGCTCTCAAAGGCTCACCACCTCCGATATACACTACATAAATATGACAAAAATAAATAAATAAATACAGAATTATGCATATACCCACATATATTATATGACACGGAGAAACAACAGTCGGATTATGTATACATGTGCATGGCGGAAAAAATAGATAATTTTTTCTATAATTTATCAAATACTTTTTTGCATTGGATTATGCTGTGCAGTGTTTTGCATTGAATTGCTAATTAGGATTACATGATCATACATAATGAATTGTCAATGGACCATTCAGAGTATGCGTATCAGTGTGCAAATTAAAATTAATCTGACTACAGTTGCCAACTTTTTATGTGTTCATCATGTCTCAGGAATCGTTATTAGTAATTGGCTCCTTCTGCTTATACATCATTATCAGAAATCAATGTTTTACTGCTGGGATAAGTCTGCATATAAGTGTGCTGAAGATACAAGAAAAACTTGAATGATCTTCACAGATGGTCTTTACGCAAGCTTAATTGTTTTAAATCCTTAAAAAACAAGACCGCTTCCCGTTTGAAACCTTTTGTTTCTGGCATGTTTGTTCAGATGGTACTTTGGGAAACTTGGACGAAAAGATGCTGAGAGGCAGCTACTGTCCTTTGGAAATCCACGAGGAACCTTCTTGATTCGTGAAAGTGAAACCACCAAAGGTAATGTTTTAATTAAAAAGCAGAGGAAAAGCATCAGTGAAGGTAATGAGACATGCTCAAATGAAACAAAAAATACTATAAGCAGATTATTTTTTCATAATAATTTAAATTTAAATTCAGCAGAACTTATTAGATAAACATCCCATTCAGTTTATGGAATCTGTGCTGGGTGTGATTGTGTCTTACGTAAAGAAAAATAGCATCTAACTTATGAGTTGACTTTTCAGAAGTGCTTATTTTTTAAATTCTGCTCTAAAAATTGAAAGTTGCAAACGATGGTAAGGAGATCTAATTCTGAATATAGCTGTATATAATGAAGAATAAAGAATTCTAAAAGATCCTCTAAATTGTTGAGCAGTTCAGAATTACTGTTAATGTTGTGCCTTTAAAAAGGCCTTTCCTTTTTTCCTTAATTTCAAAAAATTATACTGGATACTCCATTTTTATAGTAACATGCTACCAAAATAATTTAAATTATTCCTGGTTAGAATATTCTATTTTTTTTATTTACATGTAGCTTTTACTTTTCTTATTATAGGTGCCTATTCATTGTCCATTCGTGATTGGGATGATATGAAAGGTGATCATGTCAAACATTATAAAATTCGTAAGCTTGACAGTGGAGGATATTATATTACAACCAGGGCACAGTTTGAAACTCTTCAACAACTTGTTCAGCATTATTCAGGTAACCTTGAAAATTCAGTTGTTAAATAAATTCAGTTTCCTTAAAATAAAAATACTACTGATATAACGCCTCCCTATTAACGTTTGTTAAATAGAAAATGTTAATTAAATTACAGTCTTCTTTTTTCTTTTGGTCTTTAGTTTGGAGATAGATGAATCTCTCATATTATCAGAACATATAAAGATTCACCATTTTAAAATATGATTTTCATTATATAAACCTCAGAGCATTTCTGTACTCCATAAGCTTCATTAGCAATTTTTTGATAACTGCATGGTTTTTCAATATAAACCACTTTATCTGAAAAGTACATTTGGGCTAATCTATTAATGTAATGCATAAATTGGTTTCTTATAGTCACATCTTGATATTGGATTTCCCAAAATTCACCATTGCTTTCATGTTAACATCTTAAACTAAATTTTAGAACTCTGGGAACTGGAGGCATAAAGTTATGAAACTAAAAAGGTGAGGGAGTCCTTATTATAGTATTGAGTTTTTAAATATCTCTCTGGCTTCCCTTCTATTTCCGATAAAATTAATTTGTCTCCCTTCCAATCCCAAAATTCTGCCACACAATTTTTGTCTTTCTTGGGAAATAGAAATCTTTTTTCTAGAAAAGATACATTCTGATTTTTTAAAGGATGCATACATTTTATCCCTAGGTTTAACTCTAATTAGTCATCTTAGTAATATTGACTTTAATGATGCTGGAATTTGTAGGCCTTTTTGCTATAACTCATGGCACTTAAAAAGAGAAATCTCCATTCACCTATCATCAGGATACTTTACCTGGACTAATCACTTGCTTAGTTCTTGAATTTCGTGTAGCTGTTCGCATATTTCTGTTAAGAAATTATGCACATAATAGCCATTCCCTCATTCTCTGCAATGCTGGGATTGAAGCTGACAGTAAACAAATCAGGATCAGATATAAGAAATTGCTCTTGTCAGCTCATGCCACCTTAAGTAAGTGACAGAACATTCCTCCTTCCTTCCAGCGACCCTCATCATCACCTCATTATACTTGTATATTCTGATTGAGTACATCTTGTACAATTTAGTACAAGCATTCCACAAATATTATATTTCTCCCTTTTCCTCTATTTGACAGCTAGTGCTATAAACAGTGCTGAAATAGAAAGCCTTTAGTTCATGCTCATTGCTTGATATGGCTAAGATTCAACCACACTTAGTCTTATATTTATGCAAAGATGGTTCTGTTGTTTTGTTGCTGAGTTTTGTGTGTGTGTGTGTGTGTGTGTGTATGCGTTTGTGTAATTGTTGACTCACAACAACAGCCTAGACCAGGCATGTCAAACTCGCGATGTCATGTGACGTCGCGTGATGTATTGTGACTTTTTCCCCATTGCCGGCAATGGGATGGGCGCGGTTTCAGTATGATGCATGCGGCCCGCGGGCCGGCAGTTTGACATGCCTGACCCTAGACTAATCTTTGCAGTTTTCTTGGCAAGGTTTTTTTGAAGTCGTTTGCCACTAGCTTCTTCCTTGAGCTAAGAGAAAGTGATTGACCAATGTTGCCCAACGGGACTGCAATTCATAGTCTCCTAGTTTTTAGCTTGTACCACTGTACCAAAGACTGTATATGGCACATTAAAATTACAGAGCTGACTGTCTATCAGAATTGTTTTTAGGTTAAAAAAAACAACAACAAACCACATTCCTAGAAACACCTAACTTTTTCTTCATCTAATGAACAAATATTGATACTAATAGGGGTTACATGTAAACAAATTATAGAACTACAGTCTTAATTCTTTTAGACAGTTGTGGACCATAATCATGGTGAAATAATAAATGTATTTATACTTCCTGTATCCTGAGCAGTAATCCATAGTTTTTATTTTAGTACTGGGAGATATCCAGTTTCTTGCAAATAGACTTCTTTTCATTTAACAAAATTGCTCCTTCCCCTGAAAGACTCTAATTGCACTTTCCCAATTAAAAGGTTCCTAAACACTTCTGAGAACACATAGCATGCTAGGGAGGGGAAATCTTGTCCTCCTCATTTCACTGAATGTAGGTATTAATTGGCTAATTACTATCTACTCTTATCCACTGTTGTAAAATAAGTAAAAATGCATGTTTCTAGGACAATTTGTTTTTTAAAAAATAGTCTTCTTATGTCTTAGAATGGTTGTGTGTTATCGTGTGCATGCATACAATATTCTGTGCAAAGTTCTTAACATTCCAGATACTTAGAAATATATTTACTTATTCTAAGAATGTTCAATATTTAAACTGTTTTCTAAATTGTTTTAGAAGTTAAATCAGTTTAGCAATATTTTTGAACTATTTTATCTTTTTAGTAACATTATTCAATATTCATTCTCCTATATTCAGGCACATTTAAACATTCTTCTCTTTTTGCTCACCCAAGGATGCATGCTAACTAGAATGTATTTATACATTCATGCTTCATCTATTGTTTAATACATTAATTAATACTGCATGAAACTTTCAGATGTTGTCTCCTTGCTCTCTATTGCATCAAAGATAGAGCTATTTTGCTTCCATGTATTCTGCCCACTTGCATCTTTCCACGTCTAATAATTTGTTTCTTTTTTATCTCATTTTTTTTCTATTGCCATAATATTGAAGTAATCCATGACATATTTTTGTCACTAGTTGGACAAATTGCTACTTAAAAAGTATATGCTTCTCCAGGAATATCATTCTGGATCCACCTTTATCAACCTGGTACCATCCACTTGTTCAGATAGCAAAATCTGTAATTTCCTAGCAGTATTTCTAGAGCAGAGGTCCCCAACTGGACACCAGGGACCGGTTACATGGAGAGAGGTTTTTCCGCGGGGCATGGTTTTGTGTGCTGCCTGCATCTCGCAAATGGGGCTTTGCTTGTTTGTGCAGCCCGATTGCTGGCATGCCGCGGCCCAGTACCGATCCATGGACTGGGGGTTGGGGACCCCTGCTCTAGAGGATATCTGAATCCAGAATGCCAATCTAGAGCTTTGCCTGAAAGTTTTATCAAGCAATCCATAATTGCCAGAGAACAGTGAGTGAATAGGAGACAGTCCTTAAAATTAATGATGGGCCCGTTGAGGGTATTTTGGTCATGGCCAATTACATCATCAGCTAAGACCCTGACAAGAACCGATGATGTTTTACCAATTGTGTATTTGCATTATGCCATTCCAGCTGTTTTTAACAGAGGTGCTCTACAAAAGAAGCAGGATTTCCTCTTCAGAAAATAAAATCTTAGTGTCAGCCGTTGATTGCTTTCTGCTTCATCTCATAAGCCACCTTGGTAAATCACCACCAGCTTTCCTTTCCCCTGCCCTCTTAAACTTCTTCATACAACATTGAAAAAAACAGAGAGACTGAGGTTGACTTGACTGAGAGATTGTTTTGTTCCTATTGAAGCATTCAGGCCACAGTAATGAATAAAAACATTTTAGGATAATAATGTTAAAAGTTCATACTGGGCCCACGATGATTTGAACATGCTCAGAAACATGCCACAGTATCTAAGACTTATGTTATGACTCTGTTTCTGTTACCCTAACCAGCATTTAGCATTCATTAATCTCATGGTAGGTGTGATAGAAATGATTCTGTCATGCCATAGTCCAATTTGGAAAAAAGAGAATGCCTGGCTCTTGTTACCAAAAAGAATAGGAAGGCTAAGAACCCTTTATTTAGTCACAGTACAGTAGAAGACATCAAGTCTCTTCTGGGAAATTGGGGAAGGGCACAACAATGAAACAAGAAAGAGGTAGCCTCGGGCTACCTTAATATTTTATTAGAATATATGATGTGCCCTACATATTTCCAAAATAGCTTACTATGATGGCAGTAGTTGAACTGCCATCAAAATACAAATGCTAACAATACAAAGCAACTGTGTTGGCTCCAAGTTTAATCCAGACACAATTTACATCAGTAACTTAAATCTATAAAACTGAATCAAATGTGAACCTGATAGCTGTCATAATCTTTAATGAAACTTTTTCTTTGGATTCACCAGACAAGAAAGAAAAGCCTCATTGGTTGTGAAGTCCAGATTATACAATGCATTCACCTGATGCCAAGTCTGAATTCTTTTTGGTGTCAGATGAAAACCTTTCTATTTGTCTATGTCTTTTAGATTTCAATTCAATAATCTTCAAAAATTCAGATTTATAGATGATGGCTTTTTGAACTGATGCTTTTTTATTTGCTTGTTGAATGCTACCACCTTTTTATGTAAACCATACTGAAAAATGAGAGAATAGAATAAAAATATTGGAAATAGATACGCAAACTACTTGTATCTAAAACTCCCTTCAAGGGATTTCCTATGCTTGCATTAGTTTTTAGCCTCTGTGGTTTACTCTAGCTGACGTCCTCCCTGTATCTTCTAGTAAATGACGAAAACCTAGTCTTTCTCCTCCAAATGTTCACCAATTTCAGTGAATACTTTCTATGCATGTTGATCCCAGCCAATAGTTTGGAATATCAGAAACAGACAGTTATTCTCAAACAGCAGATTGTGTGCCAGAAATTATTCTTATGCGGCAAGAAAAGCACTAGACAGTGTAGGAGTAGGATCTCCATATATTAACTGAATCCAGGACTGAAGTAGCCAGTTGGGTGTATATAATATACAAGCTTCCAGAACTTGCCAATATATTTGGCTCCTGATACATCAAATCTGCATATGATTTCCATAGTTTTGCTCCATTTGCAATATTTAGCTCAATATGGAGCCTACAGAACAAACTTGAAAGTACTTTCTCCTTATATTATGTGAAGATATACACTATTTTTTCCACTTCTTGGAAATAACTGTCTGATATCAATATATTCCTGAACTTAACAGTAACTGGCACTCTGCCTTTTCTTAGAATTTAAAAAAATACTTTAAAAATCTGCCATTTCAGGGCTTCGTGTCTTTGATATTTGTTCAATATTCCTTCTTTTTTAAAGAAAAACCAAGATGTAGGAAAGAGTACATTTATTCCTAAAGAGTTGATTGAGTAAATTTTAGTTTAAGTGTAACTTTAACATTGCTGATTTAAAACTTCCATTTCTACTCCTGATATAACCCCTGTGACCATTTCGTTTTTGCATAGTGCCTACTTAGCAACATTTAACATATATAGTATGTATAGTAATGGGAAAAAGTACACCCTATTGAATTTTTTCCTTTCTAAATATATTTCAACATATAGGTATTTGATCTTCATTTCAATAATATTGATAGAGGAAGAGGATATAACAAATACATTAATCATTTACATTTTGTAGTCCATCGTGTAATTTAAATAAACATAATTGCTAATTTCACATGTAGATAAACAACATTATGAGAGAGGCTTTGGGAGAAACCAGTCTTGTTTAAACCTCATTTAGATGAGTTGCTTTTTGTTGTTGAAGTGTGTGAGATTGCTATGCCTAAATCAAAAGAGCTCTCTGAGACATTCAGAAAGAAGATTATATATGTCAATGGATTTGGGAAGGAATTTTAAAAGATTGCCAAACAATTAGTCATCAATTATTCTACTGTCTAGAACAGGGGTGTCAAACTCGCAACATCACGTGACATGTCGCGACGTATCGCAACTTTTTTTCCATTGCCGGCAATGGGGTGGGCGCAGTTTTGGCATGACACATCCGGCCCGTGGGCTGGCAGTTTGACACCCCTGGTCTAGAAGATCATCTAGAATAGAGAAGATTGCCAACAACTGCCAACTTGGCCAGGCCAGCAACCTGAGAGCAGAATACACAAGGTTGATAGTAGTCTAAGATCCCCAAAATTTCATCATGGGACATACAGGTAGCTCTCCTCAATGTGCAAGAGTCTACCATTAGAAAAAACCTTCACAAATTAGATCTATGTGGGAGGTATGCTGCAAGTAAACCTTTGTTGTCCAAAGACACAAGGGCAAGACTACAGTTTGCTTATGGGCACCTAGGCAAAGAATGAAATTTATGGAACAATGTACTCTGGATAACTAAGGCAGAAATAGAGTTATTTGACCACAAGTACCAAAAGTCATGTTTGGCGGAAACCAAAAAAAGCACCAGGAAAAAAAACCTGGTATCAGCTATAAAGCATGGTGGTGAAAATGTTAGGGTTTGGGGCTGCTTTGTTTCATCAGGATCTGGGCAACTCCGTATTATAGAATCACTATGAATTCTTCCTTATACAGAAAGGGATAATGTGGGACAATTTGTCAGAAGACTGATGCTCAGCCAAAAGTGACCCTTGCAACATGGCAGTGACCCTAAACACTCCAGTAAATACACCAAGAAAGGGCTAAAAAAAAAAAAGTGGAGGGTTCTGGAATGGCCTGGATCTAAAATCCACTGAAATGATATGGGCTGATTTGACATAAGCTGCTCCCACAAGAAGCCCCTCAAACATATATTAGATTAAAAAATTCTGTATGGAGGAGTAGGGAAAAAAAATCCTCCCAGTTGATGTCAGAGACTGGCAGATAGTTGCAAAAAAGGCTATACTTGAGGTTATTTCTGCCAAAGGGGGAAAGTAGCAGATATCAGAGCCAAGGGTATATTTACTTTTTCCACAGAAGGGAATAGCATTTCTGTTAATTTTTTGGTGAATGAATGATCACAAAGTCAGTTTTTCATACTTGTATTGTTCAATTACATTTCCTTCTTATACTATGTAATGAAGATAAAATATTTATATGCCCATATATGTTAAAAAGGGAGGGAAAACTTTATGTGGAGTATACTGAATTTTTTTCACATTTGTATACGTCTCCCATTTCTTCTCAAATCTGAGATCCCGATTAACTTTAAAATGTAGTTAAAATTAATACTAGTGCCCCTGCTAACAGTGGTAATAGAGGAGTAGAAAGGAATATAATAGAAATATAATAGAGAGAAGAGGAGAGAGGTTGGAATAGGTCATGCCAACATCTGAATGCCCTTCCAATCAAGAAAGAAACAGTAACCTAGAATGAAGTTGAATGAGACTAGTGATTTCTGTTAAAGAGTCATTCTTATTAACATATGACATTCCGGGGAAGCTGTGAAAAAGACTCTAAGGTAAACGCAGAGCAGAAATTAGGATTAGGCTAAGAATCTTGTCTGATCTCTTTACATTTTGTAACCATCTCAGTCTCCTATTCAAGCTAAGCAAAAGAAAGCAGTGCAGCATTAATACAGAGGTCTCAGAATGAATAGAAGTACACATTTTAGGGGTTTACTTTTTATTTATTTATTTATTAAATATTCATACCACCCATCTCCCGTATAAGGTGACTCTGGGTGGTTTACAAATTAATTTTTAATTAACAAGTTAATTAAAATACTAAAACATTAAAACTGCACAAATTTAAGATTTGAAAACTATACTGAAACCAGAGCTAAGATACGGATGAGACGGGGATGAGGTCTTCTTATCCTGTCAGCCATTTCCAGTGGTGAGAGCGCCCCCTTGGGGCCCCAGGCGAACCAGCAAAGCCAAGTTTTCATAGTCTTCCAAAAAGATGGAAGCAGTTCTCACCTCCGGCGGTATGCAGGATGATTAATCATCAAGCTTATTTTGGAATGCTACTAACAGACATTTTAACTTGTTTACTAGCACTATTTTTGTTTGTTCTTTTCTTCTGTGCTTGCTATGTTTGTTTGATGTTTGTTACTCTTTTCTTTCCCTGTGCTTTACTTCTCCTTCATCAGAGAGAGCTGCGGGTCTTTGCTGCCGCTTAGTAGTCCCTTGTCATAAAGGAATGCCAAGGCTTACTGACCTGTCTGTCAAAACCAAAGATGTCTGGGAAATTCCACGAGAATCACTACAGTTGATCAAGAGACTGGGAAATGGGCAGTTTGGGGAAGTATGGATGGGTATGCTGAGACAATATTTTAACTTATTTAGTCAGCCCCCAGCTATTGGGGACAGGTGTGGAAGATGGAAGGTGGAAGCAAAAGTAATAGGGATCAGTATCAGGAAGAGCAGATGTCTTCCATTACCTAGAGTAATATGGTCCTCTCTGAAAAATTATCATTTTTTAAAAAAAATGATAAAAAGACAGATAATGCCACAGGCTTCCTGAGTTTAGTTGCTAATTTTGTCAAGCTGCCTTCAGTTTTCAAATATATTAATCAGATAGCTATGCAAATATGTATTATGAGCCTACTATCTAGAATAGAACTACTACTGAACACAAATAACTAATGAGGGAAAAAAGCACCTTCCATCTTTCCCTGTGCATGCAATTACTTTATGAATTATAAGTATTTCTTTTATTAATTTCCTTTTCTGTAGAGAAAGCTGATGGTTTATGTTTTAACTTAACTGTGATTGCATCGAATTATACTCCACAAACTGTCGGATTGGCTAAGGATGCATGGGAAGTTGCACGAGATTCATTGTTTCTGGAAAAGAAGCTGGGTCAGGGCTGTTTCGCTGAAGTGTGGAGTGGTAAGGCAGCGAAAACTGTTCTGGTTTGGGATGGATGCTTAAAGCCATCAGGAAAGAAGCCAATTTCAGAATAAGAAAGGCATTATGAACACAAGTTCTAATGAACTAATATTGTTACCTAAGACTAACATTGGATAAGGCCCTCGAGTAGAGAAGACTTTCTAGGCCACACAAGCACAGAAAGAAAACATGATATGTTTTATATATATATATATATATATAAAACAGTATATTGTTATATATCTGTGTTATATTGTAAAAAATGCACTGTTGATTCTAGAACTGGAGGTTTCCAATTCCCAAGTTTCACTATTATTTATATGGTCCAAGATTGGGTATAGTCCACACCATTATTGTGTGTTGGTTCTTTTCTTGGAGCTCTTGTTAGCGTTTATGAGACCAAATAAAGTGTCTTGCAATTTGGGATGCAAATCCTTTTGATATAGGAACCAAGATTTAATCTCAAACAGGGCTTTTTTCTGGGCTCACTCTTTCCCTTTCCCTTATAGCAAAATAGCTTCCATATGCTCCAATTATTGGGAGAGCCTCTTGCTAATTACTAATAAGTAGCTGAGCCACATGGCTATAGATTTCTTTTAGTATGAGAATTTTCAACTCTACAGTATATATATGAAAATGAATTCATTATGTTAACATTTGTCTAGCTTTCGATTTTTTTTTCCTTCCTTAAAAATAAAAGTTTCCAGTTTTGGAATATTAATGAAAATAGTTCCATCGATGATTACGAAATTAAACAGTTCTGAGCTGTAGACAGATAAAATCACAAGAATTTTTTTTAGCTGATATATGAATTTACTTATTCATTGGCATCCTCATAATTTCTAGTTCACAGGAGAATTAGTTTGACAAGAGTCCATGGGATCCTTACCTTCATGTTTTACTATTATTTATATTGTAAAGAATAGTATGTTGTGTGTTGCTTTGACCCTATGTGCAGGCTTTCTCCAGTAGAAAGAGGTTTCTTTATAATGACTTTTCAAAATAAATGAGAGCAATTCTAGCAGAAGAATATTTATCAATACATTTCAGCCCAATAAATTTGTTCACTTTTTAATCAAGGTGAATTCATTCCCTCCACCCCACCCCCCAGGAGCTTGGTGCTATATCTTGGCTGGGCAATAGCTTTGTGAAATGCATTTGCCTCAAGTACCTTGTTCTATGTCCCCCAATGAGCTAAGTCATTAAGACACGTTTTTCATGTTTGTCATCCCTCTTTCGACTGTAGAGGATGAACCTAACTTAAAGTAGTTGGATCACCAGTGTTCTGCAGCTGCATTAGTGCTCACTGCTTCTTATATGTAACATTTACAGATTAATCTTTCCAACTCATTTTCTGTATCACAGCAGCCTTCCCTAATTTGGTGCTCTTCAGAACTGTGGCTAAGGATTCTGACAATTTAAAGCAGAGATCCCCAACCTTTTGGGCACCAGGGACTGGTGCCATGGAGAAAGCTTTTTTCGCGGACCGGATGTGTGTGTGTGGTTTTCAATATTGCCAGCATCCCAAGGATGGAGCTTTGCTTGTTTGTGTGGCCCGCTTGCTGGCATGCTGCGGACCGGTGCCGGTCCGCAGACCGGGGGTTGGGGACCCCTGGTTTAAAGGCAACGCATTTGGAGGATGTCAGATTGGGAAAGACTGCTGTAATATCTGCAAATAACAATCTGTAGTTTAGCTCTCAGTCGGGCATGTGTAAAATTTATTTATTTATCTATCCATCTGGTAATAGGTACTTGGAATGGGAATACTAAAGTGGCAATAAAGACATTGAAGCCTGGCACTATGTCCCCAGAATCATTCCTGGAAGAAGCCCAGATCATGAAAAAGCTAAAGCATGACAAACTGGTCCAACTTTATGCTGTGGTGTCAGAAGAACCCATCTACATTGTCACAGAATATATGGGTAAAGGTAAGATAAGAAGCATGTGTACTCAATAGATTGCGGAATGCAAATTAACTGTGCTATTAGGCTATCTTGTATTTAATTATACAATGTTTATACCAATTGACTCTTGGCAGTTAGCAGTAAAACAGAAAATAAATAGTAAGCATAAATGAAAACCCAACCCCTCAAACCACTGCAATATAATTAAACAATGTAGAGAAAGCATGGCTTCTAGAATTCTTTCCCTTTTAAAATGTAAAAAGAGGATAACATAAAATGGTTTTGCAGCATACAGAAATTGATCACTTAACTATAATTTCATTAAATGTAAAGTCTTACCTATAATTACACCTTTTTCTTAACTAGATTCTTGCCATCAAACCTATAAAATCTTTGTAAATAGCATGTATGTTTCCATATCTGAATATAACAAGCAGATTTTTTTTTTTACAAAGTGTCCTATGTCAAGTATAATGAGATGATAAGGCATTACAACATACCACATTGCCTCTAGAATTCTTTCCAACTCTTAAGAGCCATTGTGGTGTAATATTTATGGTGTTAGAGTAGGAAGAGGGAACATAATATCATAGAAATTACTGATAAGGTAAATAAAGGTAAGGAATAAAGAATTAAGATGTCCTTGTAATACTAGAAAGATCTCCCCAACCACACAAAAAGTTTTACTGCCACCAAAGAATTAAAACTACCTCTCTTTCTTCTTTTCTTCACCATTTTAGTTGCTTACTGAAAGACAATATAAAATCTGTTTGAAGCTGCAATATCCAAAATCTGGTTTATTCCTTTATAAAATCCTTTCACTTGTATTTTCTTTCTTATGCTTCCTTCTGAGTAAAAATCTAGCAGAGATTTTGTTTGTTTTACATCCAATTTTAAATTGTTGAAAAGAAAGTGCTTTCTTTATGTATTTTAATTGCATCTTCACATTAGTGACTCAGTTTTCTGTATCATTTAAGATCACTCAGAACTTTTTAGAGCGATTTTTGTTTTTGTTTTTTAGTGTTTTTTTATATTTTGAGTGATCTGGTATTCAATATATTGCATTCCTTTTTCTGAACATCGATGGTTCTGTTATGATTCTGAACAAAAAAGTTTGTGTGAGTAAAAGGATTGAACATTCCCTCATATATTACTCAGAAGTTTATATTGGACAAGAACCTTAATTAGATATCCATAGATTCCTGTGGTCATAACTGTGTGCCTCCTGTATCCAAATTCTCAAATACCCATGGTTTGAACTTCAAAAGTTAGCATTGTTTCTTTGACTGGAATCACAAAGATTTGAGGGGACTGAATGGTATCCAAGGTATCTAATCCACAGATACTAAAAATGAATTTTTTGGAAATTATTGACATAATCCAGATAGAATAGTTAAGGCCTTTCCAGACAATACCAGTATTTCCCAGTAATTTCACATTTCAGTATTTTTCTGAGAATATCCACAACTATTATATTTTTTACTTCCTTTCTTTTTTATAGCTTTGTGATTACCTTTCACAGAAATATTTCAAGATATGGCCCCTTTTCTTTTCCACTCTTCCGATCCTATTTGACAATTCATACCAGGCTGTTATCACAATATCTTAAAATGTTTATATATTATTGCATCTTACTCTCCCTTAAATGGCAAGGGTTATTGATTTCCACATCCTAAAGTAATTATATCCTGGCTTCATGAATTTGCTGAGCTCAGCATTGCTGTGTAATCAAGCTACTTTCTCCCTCCAGAAATGCTTAAGTAAGCATTCTGAACTTACTCTTTAAATATATTATCTAAACAAAAGTTCTGTGCAGATGATAAAGTGGTGGGAAGAGTTCCTTTTAATGATTTACTCATGACTGGGCACTGCTTCTTCTTTAAGTAATAATATAGAATGCTTTGTTTGTCCTAATAAGGATTCCTTTTTGTTGTGCTTGCCTTATGCAAACTGATATTACAGAATGTACTTTTTTTTTCACCTGGTATTTACTTCAGTAAACCAGTTTTCCAGGAACATTATCCCTTCTGTTCTGCATTATAGAGAATAACCAGTGCTTTTTTTGTAAAAAAAAAAAAAAAAAAAGTGCCGGAACTCACACACGTTATACAACCCGCCTTGCCTACCTTACAAGGTTCCATCCAAAAAAGGTGCCGGAACTCCGTTCTGAGCGTTCTATGAGAAAAAAAGCCCTGAGAATAACTATATTGGAGGGGGAAAGGACCTGAATCCAAAGTTATGTGGAACTTCAGCCTGCATCTAATGGTGCTTTAGACCAGTGGTTCTTAACCTGGGCGATATTGCCCCCCAGGGGGCGATTTCATTTTTCAGGGGGGCGATGGAACGAAAAGGGGCGATGTGGGGGCGAAGGAACGAAAAGGGGGCGATATGGGGGCGATGGAGCGAGACGTTTTGGGGACACTTTTGAGCCTTCCTCTGCGGCTCTGAGCCTCCTCCGCCATTTGCAGAGAGAGACAGAGACAGAGAGAGGCACTTGCGCTTCCCTTCTCTCTCTCTCTCTTTCTCTCTCTCTCATGCGGACTTGCCCCCTCGCAGGGCTCCTGATTGGCCCTGCGCCCAGGTGCCCCACCCCCTGGGAGCAGCACGGCCAGGAAGTCCCTTTCCCTGGCTGGCCCCATCTGAGGTGCACATGGCCAGCCCTCCCGCAAGCCGCGGTCCAGAGGGAGAGCAGCCCCTGTGATGCCCAGCCGGTGAGACTGTTGGCCAAGCAGCAGTAGAGCCGGAGACGGTGGCGGGCGGGAGGGAGGGGGCTCCGAGTCCATGGAGCGCTGCTGCGAAGCATCCACGGGGCAGGTGGCGTGCCCCCCCGGCTTCCCTGTACCGGAGGGGCTGGCAGCTGCCGGTCAGGCAGAGCAGCCGCAGCATCGCGGCCAGGGCCAGCGAGCTGCGGCTACATCTCATGGGCGGAGGGCGAGCCCGGGCGGCGTGGAGTCCCGGCTGGGGCAGAGGCGGCGGCTTCCTCGCCCTCCTCCTCCTCCTCCCCTTCTTCCTCCTGCTGTCCCCTGGGTGGCAGTCCCAGCTGGGGCGGCAGGGGCATCGCTCCCTGGGCTGTCCCCGGGCAGCTCCCTGGGCAGCCAAACCGGCCACACTGTCAAGCCCCCGTGGGCTTGACATTCACGGGAAGGGGGGAAGCACGCTCCAGGCGGCGGCCGCCGCCGCACAGCCCGTCGCACAGCCAGACGCCGGTGGGTCACGGATCGTCGGGAGCGCCATGCAGTATGGAGCGGCCCCAGCTCCTCCAGCACGACAGACCTACCGGTGGCACGGGAGGCTCCAGCGTCGGTCCTGGCGGGAGGCGGATCGTTGCCCCAGTTCCGACCGAGGATGCCGGCGGCGCGGAAGAAGGTTTGGCGATGCAGCCAACGGGGGGGCGTTCTGCGGATGCCCCGCGGCCCACGACTTGAGCCCGGGGATGCTGGCGGCACGTGGGATGGCCTGCCAACGTGACCGTGAGCTGGGGTGTCCCCGCAGGCCCGGCGGGCAGCGGAGCTGGGTGCCTCCAGCGGCGACGGGGTCTGGTGAGGCCACCGCAGGCCAGGGGCGGGCCCGCAGTCCGGAGCGAGAGACGCAGCTAGGGAGAAACACCTGCACTGGATGGCGGTGGAAGGGAGGCTGGGTCCCGGATGGCTACTTTTCACGGCCAAACGCTGGATGCTGGGCAGCTGACTGGGGTGGAACAGCGGAGTGGGGGGAGGCTGCCCAGGGAGCGATGCCCCAGCCGGGACTGCCGACCAGACCGGCTCGGGGAGACGCGCTTTACATAGCCTCCCCCCACCCCGCTGTTCTGCCCCAGTCAATTGCCCAGCATCCGGCGTTTGGCCGTGAAAAGCAGCCATCCGGGACCCAGCCTCCCTTCCGCCGCCATCCAGCACAGGCGTTTCTCCCTAGCCGCGTCTCTCGCTCCAGTCCCGGCTGGGGCGGCGGCCGGCAGGGGCATCGCTCCCTGGGCCGTCTCCGGGCCACTCCCTGGGCAGCCGAGCCGGCCACGCGTCTCCCCGGCCGGTCCGTGGTGCCCCGGGCGCCTTTCAGCGCCTTCTGCTGCCTCCTGCCCCCCCTCCCTGCCCCTTCGGCACCGTCTGCCTTTCGTTCTCTCTCTCTCTCTCTCTCTCTCCTCACCTGGAGAGAGAGAGGGGGGAGGGAGGGAGAGGAAAGAGAGAAAGGGAGAGAGGAAAGAGAAAAAGAGAGAGAGAAAGAGAGGAGAGAAAGAGGAAGCGCAAGTGCCTCTCTCTCTCTCTCTCTTTCTCACACACACACACACACACACACACACACTGAGTGGGGGAAGAATTATTTGCATCGATATGTCCTGATGACAATTTTAAAGGAAACAAAAAAAAGTGTTTGCATAAATTGAAGAATTATTTCCTATGTTGTGATTGAGAGGTTATGTTGGGGGAGGGGGGCGATGACAACTTCCTCATTGGCTCAAGGGGGCGATTCGTTCAAAAAGGTTAAGAACCACTGCTTTAGACAAAGGGTAACATTTTCTGCTCTTTTCCATAGTTCAGTAGTGAATCCCTTGTGATTCCTTAAGCCATGAGAAATTGCAATCGTGTTTTTGGCAGGAGATCATCAACACACAAAATTTCCCTGTTGTATGCAAACGGGGAGGGGGTAGCAGAGGAGAGAACCAGATCAATGGTCTGGTTAAAGGTGCCAAGCTAGTAAATAGAACGTGTGGATTCTGGTCCTTTCTTACATCCAGCTTGGGCTATCTTGGGCTATCTCAGCCTTAGGAAGAAGATAATGAAAAACCACTTCCAAAAATGTTGCCAAGAAAACTTCAGGAACTTTCCAGGCAGTTGCCAGAAGTTAAGAATTACTCCAAGTGTATTTAAAGTGTCTTCAGCTTTAATCACCAAAACCAACACTCCCTAATCTCTTAACACATATTCCTAGAAATTCAGGCATCACCCATACCACTATATCACTTCCTGTTATCTATTGCTAGTCCCAAAACAAATAAAAACATTTGCCCCATTATCAAACACGTTCTTACCTCTGAAGTGGGATGATGTATTAAATCTAGAATTCAATAGGTTGAATTTTATATTAACCTGACATTTTCCATGACTTGTGTGATTTTGATCTTTGGAGACATATGCAAAGTATAAATAAATATGTAGTACAGGTTTTCCAGAGTTATGATCCATAAAATTATTTTGATCGACTGGAAATCATTGCTGATTTTAAAACTGAATTATATTTGTATATGGAGAATGGCTAAAAAAATATTGACACAACATTGGAAAAACAAGTCTATACCTGATACATCATATGTATAAGAGATTTTGGGGAAAATAAAAAAGGAGAAATGATTTGGAGTTCCTTTGATAATGGAATAAATTTCCAGCTTTTCCCTTAATCCCCATTGCTTGGGAAGAGCAAATTTCTATTATTATTGTTGTTGTTGTTGTTGTCGTCGTCGTCATCATCACTGTTTATGAATGTAATTTTTAACTATTTTGAAACAAATATTATTTAAGAACTTATTTTTATTTGTATTGCAGGAAGCTTGCTAGATTTCCTAAAAGATGGTGAAGGAAGAGCTCTGAAATTGCCAAATCTGGTAGACATGGCAGCACAGGTAAATATGAGTGTGTCATTAATCCAAGGTATGAATGTGAAAGTAAGTTGTATTTATTAACTAGTGTATGTCATGTATTGTGAATTAAACAGGTTGCTGCAGGTATGGCTTATATAGAGCGAATGAATTACATACACAGAGATCTGCGTTCTGCAAACATCCTGGTGGGGAATGGTCTAATATGCAAAATTGCTGACTTTGGCTTAGCAAGATTAATTGAAGACAATGAATACACAGCCAGACAAGGTAGGATGAGTGGCCAATATAACCATTGTTGTAGTTGTGAATGTTATGTGCAGGAAGACATGCCCCCAAGTCGTGGCTTTCTGTTGCATACTTGTTTTAAATGTAATCTGCATTTAATTTTTGAGATAAGGAATTGTTATTGCCAAGTCCACTGGATAGGAAAGGTACGTATCACCTCTCTGGCAAATTTGGAAATAATAGTAGTCTTCAGCGAGAGAGATTGCAGTTCAAACAGCTTAATAACTCCAAATGTTTAAAACAAATAACTCCAAACATTTAAGCAAGATAAATAATTTATTACCAACTTTCGTGATCAGTAGTTTCTGTAAATGGGGTGTGTGTGTGGAACCCCTTTTAAAAATATCTGCTGCCTTTGGACACATCTTGGAATAGATGTTATCTCACAGTGACTTCATTTTTTTAAAAAAAAAAATGAGGAATCCTAATTATTTATACTAGGTCTTCATAAGTTATTGGTCAATTATGACCTTCACAAATGGAACTAAGTGATTTCCTATTAAAATAAAGTTAAAATGCATTGATTGCATTCTAGAAAATTCACCCGTACAGTATGTAATAGGAAATCTTTTCATGATAAAAACCGTAATCAGGTTGAAAAACTAGCTAGGTATATTAGAGACAGTCATAGTTACATTTTTAGTTTACTCTTCGTATAGTATAGACCACATTTAAGACGTAAGAGTTTCTCTAAATATGTTCTTTATATTTAAAATATAGCAATCAAATGCTTTTCTGCTGCTCTTGGTGTCTTAATTCTAGAGACTCTGGCATGCATTCTCCCTCCCTCCCTCCTTCTTTTTCCATGACTCCAACACATAGATTTTCCACTGGGGTGCAGCTAGAGGACTGATTGTTTATCTAACTAGTTAGTGTTCCTGTAGAGTTTTGACATGCAGGAACTGAAGACTGACTGGGAAAATGTGATGCAGGCTGGCAGTTCTTCTAGAGACAGGAAGTGCTCACCCCTGTGAAGAGTTGAAGGCTGAATTATAAAAACAGACTTTTCTTTTTCTTACCACCAGTATTGTGTACTTGACATTAATTGGGCTGACTTCCTGCCTCTTCCATCCCCCAAAAGCTTTCTTGGATCCCTGAAGAAATTAGTAAAGGAAGCAGATGGTGTTAAGATACCCATCCCCAGTTAATTTGCAGGACATAAAATTTTGAATTCAATCTGATTCTTTTTGTATTGATTTCTAACAGCTATGCTGACTGTAAGTTGAGAACTAATAGGATTATCAACATTATTTTCCATAAATCATAAGCAAGAGACGGATGTACATTGGCAAATAAAAGCAATTTCTGAATTCTGTCTTCAGTACCTTGCCCTATCCCAAATTTGATAACCACAAATAAGTGATCAAGTCACGTTAAAATATTTCTAGATGTTTCCTAGAAAGGCTAAAAAGTTGTACAGATGGGATTGAAGGGTTAAGGTATTGAAAGGCTATGTGTTTGTATAACACAGAATAGTTAATGGAATTTTCAGTGAGTGCAGAAATAGCTGGAGTTAGCTAAAATAGTGGGGAAATTGGATATATTCTGAGGATCTGCTGTGTGTTAGGTGCTTAGGATTTCTTTGTGTTAATTTAAGCTATGAACAAATTATCTTTTGGGGGGAATATTACTAACAGGTTTCTCCTGTTGCTTATAGTAACTTTGATAATTACAAATATAAAGGAGGATATACTTGGGGTTTTTTTTGTCCTGTTTGTGAAATGGCAAATTGATAGATTTTGTTTTATAAAACAGGAAGATTTAGCATAAATGGAAAAAAGCTTTCTCAAATGCTTGTTTGGATGATCTCTACACATATTACTTGGTTTCTATTGTGCTGATATAGCTGTAGGACAGACATGTTTTTCTAGTAACTTCAGTTAAAGTCAGTCAGTAAGATAATTCAAAGAACCTCCCTAATAAGAATGTACAAAGTATTTTGAATTCAAAATGGCCATTTTGACAAATGAAATAAACCATTTTGAACATAAAAACAGGTTTCGAGCAGGTTTTGAAATCTTTAAAGCAGGGGTCTTCAAACTTGGCCCTTTTATGACTTGTTATAAAAACCGTGCCTGGCTGAGGAATTCTGGGAGTTGAAGTCCACAAGTCATAAAAGGGCCAAGTTTGAAGACCCCTGCTTTAAAGCATTTTAGAAAAGTTTCGTGCTCAAGAGAACCTTTCTTCCAAAATGTTCAAAGTATCGGTAATCCTTGACTTATAAACACAACTGGGACCAGAATTTCAGCTATGAGCAAAGTAGTCATTAAGCGAGATGCCCACATGACTGCTTCATTCAATGACCACAATCCTGGCACTACTGGTTGCAGTTGTTAAGCAGTTATCCATGTCATTAAGCAGACAGAGCTAAAGAGCTGCTTGCCAAGTTCAACTCCCTATGTGCATGGAAGGGAATTCCTTTGAAGTGCTGCAGGAACAAAACTCAGATCTTCTGCGCTCCATTTCAGCAGCCCACTGGAGAACTTTCCCTTCCTCCTGTTGATTTTCTTGGGGAGGCCAGCAGAAAAGATTGCAAATGGCAATCACATGTTAGGGGCCGTTGGCAACCGGTCATAAATGCAAACAGTAACTAGCCAAGCACCCAGATCATTACAATGGCCAGAAGTGCTTTATAGGCCATAAATTAGAACAATTAACAATTAGAACAATTAGAACAGTTAGAGCAATTAACCAGTGGAACAACCTGCTTCCAGAAGCGGTGAATGCTCCAACACTGGAAGTTTTTAAGAAGAGACTGGACAGCCATTTGTCCGAAATTGTATAAGGTTTCCTGCCTGAGCAGGGGGTTGGACTCAATGACCTCCAAGGTCCCTTCCAACTTTATTATTATTATTATTATTATTATTATTATTATTATTATTATTATTATTATTATTATTATTATTATTATTATTATTATTATTATTATTATTATATAAATCATCCATATTGTAGTTGTCATAATCTGGACCACTGTTAAATGGTCATAAATCATACTTCCCATTCCATGCTCGAAGCAATTGTTTCACACCCAAGATAAACCATTTTTAATTTGAAAAGAATTTTGTTTTGTCAAATTGTTTCACATTTGAAACAGTGCAAATTCAAACAGCTTTACATATCGTTTTACCTAGGAATTGTATAAATCTTTGTATTCATTCTTTGAAAAATTACTCTTGATAATGATGTATGTCTTTCCCAGATATTAGAACCGCAAGTCACCTAAGCCAATAGACAAGTATCTTTGATATCATGTGAATAGTTTGTAATATTGAAAAATATCAGTCACTAGTACCTTCTGAATGTTAATGTTAGCATTTTACTCAAATGTTCCAGCAGATAATAGTTTGTTTTTTTATCAAAATTAATTGGTTTCCTGCTCCTAGGTGTATCAACATTTTTCTGCTTTCCTCTTTCAATTCCTCTTTTATATTTGTCACAAAGCTAAATTCTCTAGCAGAGCAGAAACTCAGGTTTAATTGTTGACTCGCTTAAAACAAAGTGATACTTATTACTTTACTGACCACAATGCAAAATAATAATAATAATGCCCACATAATTAGCTGCTGCAAGAAGATCACATAGACTGATTGCAAACAACAGTATATAGCATAGCAACAATGGTGCATTGGAATATCTGCAATACATATCATCTGCCTGCAAGCAACAATTCTTGGTATCAAAAAATAAACCAAGTAATAGAAAATGAAGAAGCTAAAGTGCTCTGGTACTTTAGAATTCAGACAGACAAGCATCTGCCACATAACATCTTGGACTTAACAATTATCAATAAAGCCAAAAGTCTGGATAGTGGGCATTGCAGTACTTGGAGACGGCAGAAGAGAAGAGAAAGAATTGGAGAAGACAACAAAATACAAAGATCCTGCAAATAAAGTGGAGCGGCTGTGGCAAAAGAAAGCAATAATAATAATAGGCACTTGGATGCTGTCCCCTAACTTCTGGGGCACTATTGAATACTATTGGCATTGACGAAATCACCATCAGTCAGTTGCAAAAGGCAGCTTTATTTGGAACAGCTTATATCCTGCAATAATACCTTTAACACCATCAAACAATAGTATCTGCGTATCCTAAGGATAGGCAATAAAAATGCCAAATCCAATCCAAACATCTGGCTGACTGTGCAACCAGCCATAATAAAGATTTAGAGCTACAGCAAAACACTTCACGGTTGGTGTATAATGGGGCTGTAGACTTAATAATCATGAAAACAATTGGAATGCTTAAGTAATTGAGCATTTAGATCTTAGAACATGAATATGGTTTCCATGAATACAAACACACTATTTGAAAGTTCTGCCTTTCGTTTATTTGAAAATACAATCAGAATTTACATGGCTTAAGAGATGTAGAAACAGAAAGGTTAGCATTCAGACTTCAGTGTCAGATAAAAAGGTTTGGATTATGTTTCAAATTGGATCATTTATTAAAATATAAGACAAGGTTTTCCACAAGAAGAATGTAGTGAATTTTTTTTATTTTTCATTCTCTTGAATTATATATTTTCATTAGCCATTAATTCACAACGAAAGGCTTACTGATAATTTCTGTGTTCTCTCAGGTGCAAAATTCCCTATCAAGTGGACTGCTCCGGAAGCTGCATTATATGGAAGATTTACAATAAAATCTGATGTTTGGTCCTTTGGGATATTACTAACAGAATTAGTAACAAAAGGAAGAGTTCCATATCCAGGTAAGAGAAAAATACAAATTAAAGAAAAGAGAACCAAAGTTATATCAAACATTTTAATTGATAGATGCAAATAAGTGATAGGTTCCTGATATTTTGCATGAAAAATGCTACCTTTGACTATTTCACGATTCAGTCAGGAAACATTGATCATTTAAGATCAATTACATGAAGCACACGTGACATAGTAGTGATTGTTAGGGATGCCTGTCTGGTAAGACATTCATAAACATTTGGGGAAAAAATCCATTTTCCAAATAAATAACCCAGATTCAAATAAAAAAATATATTGCAAGCCTACTCAGATTATATGCTTTACACCTCTTCAAAATTGTTTATATTTCCTAGGTATGAATAACCGTGAAGTCCTAGAACAGGTAGAAAGAGGATACAGAATGCCATGTCCCCAGGATTGCCCAATCTCTCTACATGAGCTCATGATCCATTGCTGGAAAAAAGACCCAGAAGAACGCCCAACTTTTGAGTACTTACAGGGTTTCCTGGAAGACTACTTTACGGCAACTGAACCACAATACCAGCCAGGTGATAACCTGTAATTTGGGGGGGCCTGTGCAAACCGGTTACCAGGTGTTCCATTTGCAGTTGACATAGGTTGAATGGCTCAAGGCTGTAATCTTAGAGCACCAAATATACTGAAGCCAGAAGATGAGAACTTCTAGAACTATGTGTCCTAAAAATCTGAATATCTTCTCTGAACAGAAAAGTGAACACGTGGGGTTTTTTTTCTTAATCAAAGACTTTGAAACTGCATTGTTTTAATGTTATGTAAACTGCAAAATCTTTGTTCACTGTAAATAGTAATTCAGTGCCAATAATTTATCCTAGTGCTTTCCTTTTTTAAAAAAGAAATGCAGAATTATGTGATTTTAACTAGTTTTCTCCTGATTCAACTAAAGTATTATTTTCCAGAAGTGGCCTCTTTTTGTCTACATTTTTTCATGTTCTAACACAATAAAATGAGGACCAGTGTTTGGGGGTTTTGTTTTGTTTCTTTTATATATAGAACTATGTAAAATATATACATACCTGTATATATAGTCCACAGGTGCTATAGCTAAAGGAAATTCATTTCAGAAACGGATTCCATAATGCTGAAGCACCCAGAAAGATTTCCCTGGGGACCCATTGAACACTGGTGATGATTCCAAAACCAGTGACTGGATATTTGGCTTTTGCCCAGCATGACTTTTTAAATTGGATTGCACTGTTTGGTTTTACTATATACCCGTAGGTTGTTGTAAGTTTTGATCTTTCAAAACTCATGTACAACATTTCAACAACATTTGCCAAGTGTGTCGTTTGATTTTGGATCAGAATTAAAACAGACTTAATGAAAAGTACCCCTGCCTGGACCGGAAGGTTGAAACTGCAAGTGCTTTTGTGTATCAAAATATGTAAACTGAATTTTCTGATTTTTTAAAAAATAATAAACATTGTAACCCCATGCAATAGTCTCAACCTCATAGCCTTTTAGTCATATTGAGATGCTTTTTCATTCATCAAGCTCAGCTAGAATATCTTTTCTGTGTACCATTTTCCATCATTATATAGGTGTTTTAGATATCCTGTACTGCTAATGAAATTACTTTCAATATGTCTGCAAGTGTTTCAGTAGAATTACTATGCACATCTTTTCTGGGAAATGAGAGCAGTGGGATGCACAAAAGTGTTACTTCTTCAGTTGTCTCTTATCAACCTTGAATTCTTTCCTTCCTTTTTTCTAACCAAAAAGAAACAAAAAACCCAGTCCTTTCTACTTCTCTTTTAAGTTTTTTTTTAAAAATAATGCTATGATCTCAATTACATTTTGTTATTGTTTTATTTGCAAGTTTATGTTTTTTAAATGTTTAACTGTCTTAATTTAGTAATTAAAAAGACCATTTTACATTTGGATTTTCGTTGATTTGTTTAAATCACAGGTAGAGGTAGAGTTTGTGATAGAAGAGGAATCTCTTTGGTTATTTGGCTATTGGGCATGGTTATTCCTAGGCCCTGGTGTGACTTATCTGGATTCCAACTCTAGAGGATGTTCAAACATTAATATATTTCCTCTGCTATTATTCCAGAATTCCATCTTTAATGTTGGAACTGAGGGCATTGGGTAGAATTCTGTATAGGAGTGCATTTTGCACAACAGTCAACCTGGAAATTCCTTCCCAAAAATAATTGAAGCAACCCAATGATAAAGTAAGATAAAGAAGTATTCCTAGGAGCAGTCATGCAAATCAATGCTTCTCAAGCATCATTTGGCCTTCCAAAGTATCACCAGGGGTCACTGGATCTTCAAAAATGCAAAGAAAGGTCTCCATTTGACAAGCAGCCTTCATTTTAAAAACAACAACAAATCCTTTCATGTATTCTTCCATTATTACCTTTTTGGCAGAAAAGGAAGACACTTTTTTTTCTCTCTCTCAGAATTTCTGTGATGTTATGGTATAGATTACTTTTTTATTATATATGTATTCATCACTTATTAGTGCTTTATTCTTATAGAAAGAAGAAACTAGGAGGTTTTTGTTCATACACTCACATTTATTTATTTATTTATTTGCAAGTAATGAGTATTATTGAATTGTTCTCTTCAGAATTTGCCTCTGCATACTCAGTTGTAGACAAAGAACTTAAAAACAGTTTCATAGATGCCTTTGTCTTGTTGCTAAGAAACTGGTGCAAGGAAATATATATATATATAGTGTAGCCTTTGTGGAAGAATAGGAGTATCCACTTTAGATAAACATGCTACTTTATTGCTATAATTTCTAAATGTTGCATTAAGTAGAGGAAAACCAGTGGTTAGTTGTTTCATAATCTGGGGATACAAATCCTCAGACTCTTAAAATGGAAGAATAAAAAGATTTTCTATTCTAGTCAAACATGTTGCCCACTTAGTTCTTAGAGATGCATTAAGGGAAGAGATTTAATATACCTGAAGGTTGACAAATCAATCAAAATGCATTGTCAACTTATTTTATTTTGCCCTGCTCAACTCTTTGTTGTTGATGTTGCATAAGAAAAACAAGGGGGGAAAACAAAGGAATGTCAAACGGAAGGCACCCTTAAAAGCAATCAGAAATACCTGCAGTCTACTTTGTGATGAAATTGAAGGCATGTAGATCCATTTGGTGTGATTTCTAAGAGCTAGCTTTTCATTAAATGTTAAGATTTTATCTGATTGCCAACAAAAATTATTCTTAGCCTTAGTGATTTCAAATACAGAAAGGGGGAGTTCTTCGATAAGATCTATAGAGGTGTCTTT
This sequence comes from Azemiops feae, assembly GCA_023970755.1. NCBI lineage: Eukaryota > Metazoa > Chordata > Lepidosauria > Squamata > Viperidae > Azemiops > Azemiops feae. The sequence goes on from JALGBA010000094.1 coordinate 377,564, forward strand.
GTCTTTAAGCCAGTCTTGACTCCTGGTGACTGTCTGGACAAGTCCCTGCAGTTTTCTGGGCAAGATTTTGGAAGTAGTTTGCCCTTGCCTTTTCCCTAGGGCTGAGAGAGAGTGGCTGGCCCAAGGTGTCCCAGCTGGTTTTGTGTGTAAGGCTGGACTAGAATTCAGTCTCCTGGTGCCTTAACCATTATACCAAATTGGTTCTCGACATATATGTAGTGCTGCACTATTTCACATACTGTAGATCAGTATTCCATTTCTAGCTCTGTGTTCCTTGTAAGATCTTCTTTTGCCTATTAAACCATTTTTAATGGTGACAAAAGGTAGCATTTTTCATTCATTGTCAACCATTTTCAAAGAAAATGGGACAATCTATTGTGAATTAATTTTCAGCAAATACCTACAGCAATGAACTAGCATAATTTCTAATGTGATCATACTGGTGCATTTTGTTGGTGGTATTAAAAATCAGATCATCACTGTGGGTGTGTATGTAAACTCTGACAAATGGAATGATTATTATTTATTTATTAGATATTTATGTGCCACTGCATTCAGACCACATGGCAATAAATAATATTGTATCATTATAATAAAATATTCATACTATAAGATTGAAATAAATCAAGGAACAATAGCATCATAAACCAAAGCATCTTCTCATCCCCCTGAGGCAATGAGAAACAATTCAGGTTTTAGAAGCTTAAAAAACATTGGTAATGTGGGAGCCAATCTTATTTCCAGCAGGAGGCTGTTCCTTAGAGGGGACATTTGTGAGCCTCAAGTTCCTTCATTTCACAGAAGTAGAAACCAAAACAAATTCACCAGGATTAGTAAACTGGAGAGGTTAAATCCAGCTAAGGAAAACAGTCCTGTTGGGACTTTGATACCAAACCTTGATTAAGAGAATCCAGGAAGAAACTCTTAACTGCACTTTGTGGAGGAATACAGAGCTAATCTTGAAGGAATGCAAAAATTGTAAGCTCTGCTTAGTCTTGGAAAGGAAGAAGGGATGAGAAACTCTCAAGATATTCCTACCTTGATTCTTTTTAGAATAACAGGATGCAGAATGAAACTTAGTCAGGCTTCCAAAAGTCTGTTGTTATACCCTCCAAAAGTAGAGAAGAGTTCCAGTAATCCTATGGTGTCTGCTTCCTGGCCTACATCAAAGAACTGATACCTGTTTTGAAAGCCTCCTACTCTTTATTCAGAGAAACGTCAGCCCTTGTCTTTGATTATGGAGATGGCAGCCAATCCTTAAGGAACTCAAGTTTGCAGAAGAATTTGCTGAAGCATTGTGGATCATGGTACAAGTAATTCTCCATTTGGGATACAGCTTGCCTCAACCAGAAGCAGCTCAACAACTGCAGCCTAAGTGGTATTTCTTCACTCTCAAGAGTTTTCTGGAGATGTTGGAAGAACCCAGGACCAGTTTCTGACTTTCACAACTCATTGTAAATTGTTTAGAGCATGTTAGCCAAGCATATTTTTTAGAGATCATTCCAGAATAACTTTTGTTCTGAACATCCTCAAAGTGTCCTCAGCCAAATGAACTATGTCCCTCACTGAAGGCATGGATCTGTTATTGGATAAGAATGAACTGCGTGCAAAAATTTATAGCTGCATTTAATAACTCAGGACAGCAACAGGAAATGGAGAGATTTGCAAGATGAAACCGGGCAACCACAGAGTTTGAGACTGTATCAGATTTGCAATCATATGTCAGGGATATGTGGTGGAATGATCTTGCTCTAATTGATCAGTTCCAAGAAGAACTTATGAACAACTCAGGAATGAATTAGTGAATCAAGGCACACCAGAGAATTTGGACAAATTGTTCCAAAATTGTGCGTTAATTAATGGCTGAATGGAGGAGACAAGGCACAGGGGGAAAAGGGAAAGAACCTTTATGGATCTATTCACCTCTTCTTCCCCATAGCCTTCGAGGGGAGGGCTGGACAATCCATGCAATAGGAACAGTAAGATTCTGTCCATAGTAGAGAAACAGAAGAGGAAAGATCTTGGTTTGCATTTCTATCTTGGAACACCAGGACACCTAGTTAAGGTTTGCCCCATTAAGGTATGGGCCTCAGTTGCTAAGTGCCACACTTGTGGACCTGCAGGCCACATAGCAAGCAAGTGCCTGATCTTTTGAAATGTTTGCAGGGCTCGCTCCCAAGAACTCAGCAGGTTTGACCTCAGGAAGAGCTTTGGCAGCTGACAACAGGCAAGTATATTTTATTATCCCTTTTATATTTTGTGCATTCTCAATTCTCAGTTCCTTTAGATCCAGGTGCAATAGCCAGCTCCATACGTGCAAGAATATAAATTGTCCACACAATTAGTAGAGAAACCTATGCTTGTAGAAATGAATGGTGGACAAGTTCTTCAAATTGAACGCATTGTGCAAATGAACAGAACTGGTGGATTGGGAAGAAGATGTTACATCACTGGAGGTTTTAAAAAGAGATTGGACAACCACTTGTCTGAAATGGTTTAGGGTTTTCTGCTTGAGCAGAGGGTTGGACTAGAATACCTCCAGGGTCCCTTCCAACTCTGTTATTCTGTTCAAGGTGATCTGATCATGTAGAGTGGAATTATTAAAAACATGAAGAGAAGTGACAGTGTGGCTTTAATTATGAATTGAATAGCTAAAATGTTTTCCCATAAAGTGGTCAGAAAAAATTGGTGACTGAGTTAGAGTATTTCTGAAGGTCTGGCCAGTTTACCTTAGCTCCTCCCTTACCTATTGGGAGTATAGGATTCTGTTTCAATGGGTTTTATTGCTAATCTTTCTCATGTACAGTACAGTATAATAGCAATAGCACTTAGACTCATATATCCCTTCATAGTGCTTTACAGCTCTCTTAAGTGGATTACAGAGTCAGCCTGTTGCCCCCAACAATCTGGGTTCTCATTTTATTGACTTCGGAAAGATGGAAGGCTGAGTCAATCTTGAGTCGGTCAGGATCGAACTGCTGGCAGTCGGCAGAGTTAGCTTGCAATTTTGCATTCTAATCACTGTACCAACATGGCTCTTTTCTACTAACTAAAAAATGCTACCATTTTTTATCGTAGACAATTTGTTTACCAAGGTAGCTCATTTTTATTACCTGCAAGGGCTTTCCATCAGCCTAGCAAACTGCAAAACATTTTTTTAGTCATTTTTATGTACAGGGGCCTAGTCAATTATGTGATCCCAGATTACAGCTCTCAATTTACAGTACATTCAGTTTTGGAAAGCCCTGCTCCAGCGATTAGACATTCAAATTCATTTGTGATCCAACCTCTAATGGGCCTCTAACGGGGAAACAGAGAGGATAAACCAATTGTTAGAACAGCTACTTAAAATGCTAAGTCCATTAACAGAGAGGGTAAAACCAATTGCTAGAACAGTTACTTGAAATGCTAGGTCTTTATCAGCAAGACAATTGGACTGAATTGTTGCTTGTGGAATTTGTATATCACATCTCGATACCTTTCTCCATAGGCATGTCTCTCTTTCAGGCAGTCTTATGGCTACCGCCACTTCCATCTCCCATCTTACCTTTCAGAATGTCAGCATCTGAAGTTCCTTTAGCCTCAGACTTTCTGCAGGAAAAGCAGGCTTCTCCAATCCTTTCAATGGTCAGATTTAGCAAAGGTTACATACAAACAGATTACATAAGCACATGGGCAAGATTGCTTTGGGGGAATTTGATGTGGCTTTCCATTAAATGTTTACCTTCTGCCTGCTCATCTAAAAAGCTGGACTCAAAAATTTATTGGTTCCTTCCCAATTACCCAGCAAATTAATCCCGTGGCCTTTTGTTTGCAATTGTCTACTCTTGGTTAAGATTCATCTGGTCTTCCATTGTGCCTTGCTGGTTTGTGAGAAGCCCCCGTGCTCCTTACTTTTGAAAACTGTTCCTCCCCTTCCCCTTCTTATATTGGTGAACAAAGAAGTGGAATGTACTTTGGATAATGGAGCCAGGAGGAATTGTTTGGAATGCTTAGCCCGAGAGTTCACGAGAGAGCACAACAGATGACCAGCAGTTTCATTGAAAATTCCCACACAAGCCTCATACCTGTAATCTCCCCCAACTATCAATAGGAACTGAGCTCAGAACTAAGAAGATTCTGTCCTTCCCACCATGATGTACTGTCCAGCTCAGGTCATCATTCAACAGGAAGGGAGGGGGGACTCTCCACCTCCAACTGACTGCATGGCAAGACTGGTGACTCTGGGGAGCTGCCAAGGGAGGATAGGGGGAGTAAGTCTGTATTGGTTCCCATAGCAACTGGCTAGTGTGTTTGTGTGCATGAGGGGAGACTGAGTGATCTGGCATGGAAGAGGAAGCAAACAACCCAGAACTGCTTTTTCTCTAAACTAGAGATGGGCCTGGTTTTTATTCTTGCCATTAAACTTTGCCTGAAAGACTGGGATACAGTCTTTATCATGTCGGTGGCAGAGATCTAAATCCACTTCTCTCTAGTTCTGAATATTCTTTCAAATCTGAAATAGTCTGTTCCACAAAACAGCTCATTCCAAGCTCAAAAGTGTTTTGAATTTTAAAACATATTTGCCCATCTCAACACTCCAGTACTCGCCTATTATCCTCATGCTTGGAGACACTCAATAATAGTCATTAGCAAGACATGATTGGTTTTAAGACAACCTGGGAGATGGTGACCTGCCTTTTCTTCAAGAAAAATCTCAGGCCCCAAAATTAATTGTAGTACAGTGCCTTGGGAAAATTAAAGCAAACAGATTATAACTGCAAGATCATCAGAAGCCATCATCAAATGTAGCTTTTAGTTCTGCACAGGAAGCAAATTAAACCTCATGCTTATCAGGCACTGATGTCATTGCCTTTTTTTTCCATTGGGCCAGAACCCACCTTCCTACTGCTGTAAGGCTAGTTCCTGGCTTCTTCCTGCTTCAACATGATGCAAAGAAAGGTTCCATTTGCACAAAACCACCCTGTCACGTGTAGAGGAAGCCAGAACCCGGTGCAATGAAAGTGCTTATGATGCCTCCATTTGATATGCAGAGCATTCAATTAATTTCATGTGCAATATTGAAATCACATCTTCTCACACTGTGTAGTCTCACCTTAGAGTTGGCAAAGGTGTTTCCAGATGGAAGGACTCCTAGCCTACCAGACAAAAAAGTATTGTTCATCTGTATCAACCTTTCATGGGAAGAGAAACAAATAATAAAAGCAAGGAAGCTATGTGAATGTTTATGAATGAGGAGGGGGGGGGGAAGCACAATCACTCATTGTTAAATAAGACTACAAACAGAATGAAGTAGATAATACAAAGTGCAAATCCTTTTAACATAGAGATTTTAAGAGCAAAATGCTGGTTCTTAAGACAATTATTTTTCTCTCCTGCTTGTTCATGAAACCACTCAGCAATTTCTCCTCTGTCCCTAGAATAATTTGTTAGTATTCCCTCCCTATTTTTTACCCAATTATATTATAATCCAGGGATGGGCATGTGGAACAGAGCAGGGAGTCTCCCAAGGGTCACTGAGCCATTCTTCTGGATGTCTGTGTTTACACCATAAATGTCTACAGGGAAAGGGCTTTGTGTGTTGGTGCAAAAGAACTCCAAGCTGTGTGGTTTCAGCTCATGCAAAGGCCTCCACATGTTTTTGTGCTCAGATCCCAGATATTTACTCTGTCCCTGTGGATGTTGGATAGATGGATTGTGTGATATGAAAGACATCAAGGGTGTGTACTCTCTCCTTTTTACTCAAGAAAGTGTACAGGGTTCCAAGATGGCTTACAATAATTTGAGCTTTGTTTCCTTATATTTTTTCTTCTTCTTGACCTATTATTTTTTCATTTGGTCTCATACACACTAGTTTATTAAAATGCAGGGAGAGGTAGCTTAAATCTTGCATATATTTTCCAGAAGCCAGTCACATTCAACTCAGTTGGACTTTTAGAGAGATGTGCATAAGATTGTAGTAGAATATGGTGTGGTGATCTAGATTTTCATCTTGTTTCTATGGGAATGCCACAAAGGTCGTAGGTGTCAAAAACGGTCATAAGTCACTTTTTTTCAGTGCCATTGTAACTTCAGTCACTAAATGAATGGTTGTAACTTGAGGGCAATCTGTATAGTGTAAAGACTGCAATAGTCACTATGTAGGCAGAAGACCAGGCAGAAGATTAGCAGAATGCATCCATGAACACCAACTAGTAATCAGAAAACATGACGAAAACTCTTTAATTTCACAATATAAAGACAGACTTAACCATTGTTTCAACTGGGAAACCATGATCATCCTGGACCAAGCCAAGTCCAAAAATACTAGAGAATTTCTGGAAGTCTGGAACTCGGACAAATCAGCCATCAATAGACACATAAACATAAACAACATCTACATACTATATAAAAAAGATAAGACAAATACAGGAACAAAAGACCAAAACACCTCACCAGCAATCAACACCCAGATGAGTATAGATTAACACAACAATCAACATCGGACCAACAATCAAGAAGTAAACAATACCCCGATTAAGGAACTGCCCCCAAACTAACAATAAACAGCCCAATTAAGAACCACCAAAACCTCGCCCACCAACACTGACAGGGCAAGCCACTAGAACAGGAGTCCCCAACCCCCGGTCCGTGGATTGGTACCGGGCCGCGGCATGCCAGAAACCGGTCCACGCAAACAAGCAAAGCCCCATCTGCGGGATGCAGGCAGTATGTGAAACCACAACCCCTCTGATCTGCAGAAAAACCTCTCCACGGAACCGGTCCCTGGTGCTCAAAAGGTTGGGGACCTCTGCACTAGAATATAAACTGAGAGCAAATCCCACTCCCTATTAGCATGATAATATTACCTAGTTTAGGTAATGAAACATCTGCAAAAAAACAACCAAGCTCAGAGAGCCCCAAGGACCCCTCATTTCAACCCTGAGCTACAAATCTCCTTTATTGTCTACCCTTTCTAACCACCAAACCCATAAATCACAAGTTCATGTTTTTCCATTTTCAGCAAAAAGTCCATAAACCATTTCCAATCATTGACATTTTGTCCTTTCTCTAATCAAACACGTCAGTTTTGTGACCTTAGCAAATTCTGCCATTGTCACCAATCATTTCTCCATTGCTTTATTTCAGTATTTTTGTTTCTACTACACCTTTTTACAAAGCTTCCTAGAGAAAGCAAGCCACGAGTTGTTTCTTGCAATCCTTGAGTACACGAGTAGGTGTAGAGCAAAAATGAGAGACAGATCTCTTTGGAAACAAGGGTAGCTCCTTTAGATGGGAAGCAAGGAAGATCCAGATTATTCATCACATTCTACCCAAAGAGGTCTCAAACCAGAAAACAGTCCATCAGTCTTCTCCCAAACTGACGTTCTGTCTAATACCTGAAGAGCAGGGTTTTTCCCCCTTTGTTCTGTTTTATTTTTTAAAAAGCAGTTTAAACCCCTCCCCCACAAAACAGATGAAAAGAACCTTGCAGAAGCAGGGGGAAAAGTATGCCATGATATCTTTTTTCTTTTTATCTGTGTCCTTTTAGTATGCTTACTCAGGATTAACTTAAATCAAGTTTACTCAGCACAATTACTTGTACACTGAACAACGATCTAACCATTCAGGCTAGGTTTGCACCACATAATACACTAAAACGTGATCGGCTCTTTTGCCTTCAGTAAGTCATGGCAACATAGCCACTGTGTACTGTGCAAAGGGAAGACTCATACCTGTGATTCTGCTTACTCTGTGAGCTTTGTCCATTGTTGAATGCAGCTCCAGTTGGTTTCAACTGCAGTAAGGAAAGAAGTTTTTCATCTGAACTTCAAATGTCTGAATTGTCCAACATAAAATAATGTATGCACTATTTGTTAGGGTTTTAGTGTTTTAATCCTGGAAGCCACCCAGAATCGTTTCATTATGAAATGGGTAGCAAATAAATTCAATAAATAAATAAAAAAGAAATATTTTGAAATTCATTTCCTCATTATGAAAGGAGACTAAATACACACTCTCCTATTTGTAAGAACAGCACATTTCTGCAGTCAAACATGAGAAATTCCAGGTTAATTCCCATGAAAAATGTTGATTGGAGCTTCAGAAGGGACAGCATTATTCCCATGTAAAGCAGAGGTCCCCAATGTTTTGGGCACCAGGGACCAGTTACATGGAGAGAAGTTGTTCCACGGACCGGAAGGGGCATGGTTTTGTGTGCTGCCTGCATCCTGTGGATGGGGCTTTGCTTGTTTGTGTGGCCCAGTTGCTGGCATGCTGCGGACCGGTACTGCTCCACAGACCGGGGGTTGGGGACCCTTGATGTAAAGCATCTCATTCTTTACCATACTTCATGCCAGTGACTCCCAATTCAAAAAAAAAAGGGATCTGTTCAAAGAAGCTTGCTTTTCTATAAAATCAAGGCATGTCTCATTGGGTAAAATCTAATCTGATATTAAATGCTGCTGTAGTTTTGTCTTAGTACTGTATGAAGCAAGTAGTTTTTCCTTGCAATACCTTCCCTATTACCTCCTTCCCCATTATATCTCCTGAAGCATAATTTCTAAGCAATCTATCCGATGTTTGTTCTTCTATAAATTGCCATGTGTTTTGGGGATAATGATCAATGAATGACTAATTGAAAGCAACAGGGAATAAGGAAAGCGTTATTTCATTGCTGATCTTAATTAAAGAGATATGTATTGCTGTGGGGAAAACTTTAATAAATAGCAAGAGAGGTTTTTATTATTAAGAGAGAATTAATTGGAAGTTGCTTATAAATCAACGGATTGCGTTCATTCTTTTGTTTGTATCTTGGAGTATAACAAACGCGGGGGGAGGGTTACCCCTTGAAAGGATGATTTAGCTTTTCTAGAAACATATAAAAGGGGCTGGGGGGGTTGGGGGGGTGTTGTCATTCTTATTTGTAGTGAAACGGTAAAGAAATTACCATATACACTTTTTAAAATTCCTAAGTAGTACTTCTATAGAAAAGACCATTCTTTCAGCCTTACCAGTAAAATCTTTACTTGAGGCGGGAAGCTCACTGAGATGAATGGAAATTATTTGCCACAAACATTATTTGGATTAGTATTGCCAAGATAGTTTAGGAACAATATGTAATTTAGGTGCTATAATTGGCTGGAAATAGCACATCCTAAGCCAAAATAAAATAGAACAGAATAGAACAGAGCTGGAAGAGACCATGGAGGTCTTCTAGTCCAGCCCCCTGCTCAAGTAGGAGAACCTATACCATCTCAGAAAAGTGACTGTCTAGTCTCTTCTTAAAAACCTCCAGTGATGGAGCACCCACGATTTCTGGAGGCAAGCTGTTCCACTGGTTGATTGACCTCACTGTCAGGAAATTTCTCCTTAATTCCAGGTTGTTTCTCTCTTTGATCAGTTTCCAACCATTGTTTCTCGTCCTTCCCTCTGGTGCTTTGGTGAATAACGTGACCCCCTCTTCTTTGTGGCAGCCCCTCAAATACTAGAATACTGCTATCATGTCTCCCCTATTTCTTCTTTTCTTTCACTAGCCAAACCCAAGTTCCACAGCCGTTCTTCTCTGAATTTTTTCCAAACTCTCAACATCTTTTTTGTGATATGGGGACCAAAATTAGCTGCAGTATTCTAGGTGTGGTCTTACCAGGGTTTTATAAAGTGGTACTAATACTTTGCATGATTTTGATTCTATGCCTCTGTTTATACAATCCAGGATTGTATTAGTTTTTTTGGTTGCTGCTGCACACTGCTGGCTCATAGTCAAGTGATTGTCCACTAGGACTCCAAGATCCCTCTCACAGTTACTGTTTTTGAGCCAGGTCTCGCCCAATCTGTACTTGTATCTTTGATTTTTCCTGTCTAAATGTAAAATTTTGCTTTTCTCCACATTGAAACTCATTTTGTTGGATAGGGAAACTCATTTTGTTTGTCTAGATCTTTTTGGATCCTGAGTTTGTCTTCTGGGGTGTTGGCTACTCCTGTCAGTTTGGTGTCATCCACAAATTTGATGAGTTCCCCTTCAATTCCCTCATCTAAGTCATTTATGAAGATATTAAAGAGTACTGGGCCTAAGACGGAACCTTGTGGTACCCCACTGCTTACTTCTCTCCATGTGGATGTAGTGCCATTGAGGACTACTCGTTGAGTACGGTTTGTCAGCCAGCTACAGATCCATCTGATGGTGATGTTGTCTATTTCACCTTTTTCTAGTTTACCAAGGAGTAGGTTGTGGTCTACTTTATCAAATGCCTTTCTGAAATCTAAGTATACTACATCCACAGCATTTCGCTGGTCTTTAGTTACTTTATCGAAGAATGAAATAAGATTGGTTTGGCATGATCTGTTTTTAACAAACCCGTGCTGGTTACTAGTTGTGACTTTGTTTGCTTCTAGTTGTTCACAGATCTGTTTTTTGATTATCTTTTCTAAGATCTTCCCAGTTATTGATGTTAAACTGATTGGTCTGTAGTTTCCTGAATCCATTTTTTTCCCCTTTCTTGAAGATGGGAACCATATCAGTCCTTTTCCAATCCTCAGGTACTTTCCCGGTGCGCCAGGATTTATGAAAGATGCGGTGCAATGGCTCTGAGATAACATCTGCCAGCTCTTTCAGAACTCTGGGATGTAATCTGTTGGGTCCCGGTGATTTATATTCATCAAGGTCGGATAAGTATCCTCTTACCATTTTCTTGCTTATTTTAATTTTTGTTTCTAGTTTGTCTTTTGCAGTGGTTTTTTTGGTATGTTGGGCTATAGTTTCTTTGTGTGTGAAGACTGATGCAAAGTATGAGTTAAGCAGCTCTGCTTTCTCCCTGTTGCCTGTTATTTCCTTGCCATCTTCTCTCTTTAGTGGGCCTACAGTTTCCTTGACTTTTTTCTTGTTGTTAATATGTTGGAAGAAACTTTTTTTATTATCCTTGATTTCTGTTGCAAGTCTTTGTTCGCTCTGAGCCTTTGTTTTCCTGACTTCATCTTTGCATGTTCTGGCTGTCTGCTGATAATTGGCCTTAGTTATGTGCCCCTCTTTCCATTTTTTGTATTTGTCCTTTAATTATTATTATTTATTTATTTTATTTTATTATTATATTATTATTTTATTATTTTATTTTTATTTATTTAAGATAATATTTTTTAAATATTATGCTTACTATTACTTGTGAATGTAATGGGGGCGTGATGGCTTAGCGGTTAAAGATCCTGTGTTTGAGACCCGAGCACCATGCAATGGGGTGAGCTCCCGTTACTTACCTCTGCTCCTGCCGATCTAGAAGTTAGAAAACATGCAAATGTGAGTAGATAAATAGGGAGTAAATAAATACGTACCACATTGGTGGGAAGGTAACAGCATTCCACGCTCCTTGGCATATAGTCATGCTGGCCATATGACCACGGAAATGTCTTCAGACGACAAATGTCTTCAGTTGGCTCCCTTGGCTAATAAACAGAGATAAGTACCGTCCCTAGAGTTGGAAACTCCCCCATTTCCACCCCACCTCTATCTTTCAAATTTAGTCTCTCGTTAGAACATGAACAACAGAGGTCAGTTTTATATGTTGACAGTCTAGGAAAGCTTCAGTGCAGAACTGCACAGTGAGATTATTTCCTGAGAAATTTATTGACTGATAACTAGAACTTCCTAACTATTCACTAGATTTCTTTGCAAACTATACCAACTATTCCTCTGGAGCATCTTTGGTTTTACTTCCAATGGTGCAGTCAAAGATGTGCTTGTTTCAGTTTTGAGCCTGTGAGCTCATACAAGATTCCCTGGTGTCATCATTGACCAATTAGCTGCAGACATTCCTCAAATGTCCAGATTTATGAACAAGACTTTCAAACAGAGCTTCAGAACTATTCCACCACTGCATATAGAAGCAAATGAGGCCAGGCATGATCCAAATAAGAGACAAGCAAAATATCATAAGGATATTCTTACAACTGGAATTTTATTTGAAATAAGGAAGTTCAGTCATACAATACTATATTTTACAATCACTTTGCAGTTACTACTGTATGAGATCTGTCTGCAAAATCCAGACAACCACTAGATAGCAGCAAAGAATTCTGACAGCCTAGTCTAAAGATCTGAGTTTCCCTGAATTATATAAGCAGCATAAAATATATTTCAGTATTTGCATGTTCTCTTGCTAATCAGAAGCTACTGCAGAGAATTCAAAAGCAATTAGAAACCCCAAGCAAACCACTTCCTGCTGTCCATATAAATTTTTATAAAGATAAAAGTTTGCATCATCCAACTGTGTTAGAGATAATTATATGTCATGACGACATGATTGTGGGATGTGTGGAATATATGTAACCAGTTTTCAGTCATTATCCTAGATAGCTACTACCATACCATTTCTGTTATCAGTTCCCATATATCTAACTGCAATCTAGTATATGAATCCCATCCCTACATAATTGCCAAATACTTTAGCATTCACACATTAAAATATGATTCCTTTTCAGTGTCTGGACATTTGATTCCCCAGGTCACATAAAGCTACCTGATTCATAAGTATAAAAATCAGCTACTTCTACTGCATGAACATCTGATATGCATTTCCCTCAGGAAGGAAGGAAGGTTTAAGCTACTACCGTAGTTACCTTATCAACTGACTATAGTATATATGTCCTTAAAGGCACCTATGACAATAATAATAATAATAATAATAATAATAATAATAATAATAATAATAATAATAATAATAATAATAATAATAATAATAATAATAATAATAATAATAATAATAATAATAATAATAAAGTTGGAAGGGACCTTGGAGGTTATCTAGTCCAACCCACTGCTCAGGCAGGAAACCCTATATTTCGGACAAATGGCTGTCCAGTCTCTTCTTAAAAACTTCCAGTGTTGGAGCATTCACCGCTTCTGGAGGCAGGTTGTTCCACTGGTTAATTGTTCTAACTGTCAGGAAGTTTCCCTTAGTTCTAGGTTGCTTCTCTCCTTGATTAGTTTCCATCCGTTACTTCTTGTCCTGCCTTCAGGTGCTTTGGAGAATAGCCTGACTCCCTCTTCTTTGTGGCAGCCCCTGAGATATTGGAAGACTGCTATCATATCCCCCCTCGTCCTTCTCTTCATTAAACTAGACATACCCAATTCCAGCAACCATTCCTTATATCTTTTAGCCTTCAGTCCCCAATCATCTTTGTTGCTCTTCTCTGTACTCTTTCTAGCATCTCAACATCATTTTTACATCATGGTGACCAAAACTGGATGCAGTATTCCAAATGTGGCCTTACCAAGGCATTGTAAAGTGGTATTAATACTTCACGTGATCTTGATTCTATCCCTCTGTTAATGCAGCCTAGCACTGTGTTGGCTTTTTTGTCAGCTGCAGCACACTGCTGGCTCATATTTAAGTGATTGTCCACTAGGACTCCGAGATCTCTCTCATAGTTACTACTATTGAGCAAGGTACCCCTATATTATACCTGTACATTTGGTTTTTCTTGCCTAAATGTAAAACCTTACTTTTTTCACCATTGAATTTCATTTTGTTAGATAGCACCCAGTGTTCAAGTCTGTCCAGATCCTCCTGTATCTTAAGCCTGTCTTCTGGAGTATTGGCTATTCCTGCCAGCTTGGTGTCGTCTGCAAATTTGATGAGTTCCCCATCTACCCCCTCGTCCAAATCGTTGATGAAGATGTTGAAGAGCACTGGGCCCAGAACAGAGCCCTGGGGCACCCCACTACACACTTCCCTCCATGTAGATGTGGTTCCATTGAGGACCACACGCTGAGTACGGCCGGTCAGCCAGCTACGAATCCATCTGGTGGTGATGCTGTCTAACCCACATTTTTCTATCTTATCAAGTAGTAGGTTGTGATCTACTTTATCAAATGCATTGATTGATTGCAAAAGGCTTTGAACTATCTCTATTTTATAGGGGACTGGAGGCAAATAAAAAAGTGAGGAAGTAGGGAGGGCTATATACTTTTCCAGATATACCTTGAGGTAGTTGTGTAGACTAAAAATATGGGCACCAGCCAACGAACCCAGTGATCTTATATTGAGTGTTGTTGGCATTTAAGGTGAATAAATTGACTGTGAGGGGATAAATGAGTCAGTCTTGTTATGTAGATATGGCCTTAAATTATTTCTACCAAAACTAAATTAAAGCATGTTTGGGATTTCAGTTACATAAATTGTATAAATTTGAATTTCTTCTTATAGCACTTATTTGATAATGCAATGATTTGATAATAACATATTCAAGTCATAGCAAGACATACCTGAGACAATGTTTGTCAATGTAGTCAATGACCAAATAATATCAATTAGACCTCATTTAATATGATAGTTATCCAGTTTATGCCTCAATCACAGATGCAGAAGAAGAGGAGGTTGATGAGTTTTATGGTCAAGTTTAATCTGAAATCAGCGGAACATGCAAACAGCATGCGCTACTTGTGGTTGGAGACTGGAAAGCCAAAACTGGAAATAGTATAGACATGGTCGAACTGTATGGCTAAGAAACAGAAATCATTTGTTAGTTTTTGCCAATCTGGTCATTTCTTTATTGCAAATACAGTCTCCAAACAAAATTACATCTATTTATCTAAGCATTGCTAAATAGAGTACACAGAAATCCAATTTACTATATTATTGGCACAAGACTATTGAAACCTCAGTTGTAAAAATGAAGATGTGGTCAAGGCTGACTATGGAGCAGTTCATGAACTTCTCATGTACAAGTTCCAAGTCGGGCTCAAGTTCAAGATTAAAACCAAGAAACTTCCATAATATGATTTTGAAGTTCTGAATTACATTCAAAGGGAACCATAAGAACTGTGGAATGAAATAAAAAAGGTGTTAAGAATATAAAAAGAGATTGCCAAATATCAAGATTCAAAGTCAGTTGTTAGATGATGGAAGTTGCCAAGAAGAGAAGCCAAAGCCAAGAAAAACAAAGGTATCATAAAGAATCTTAATTATTCATTTTATAATTTATTTCAGAAAGATTTTGAAAGAGTGAAGAAGCAGAATTATACTAAATTTTGTAAAGATATCAAAGGTGGAAACAGACCGAAAAATAAAGTTTTAATGAAAAGGAGGCTCCAATTTTGAATTGTGAGTTAAAGGATTTCAATAGACAGATCATACAAAGATGAAAGGAGTAGAGTCTTCGACTTACAACATTTAGTGACTGTTCAAAGTTACAACATCACTGAAAAAAGTGATTTATGCCTATTTTTCACACTTACGACCATTGCAGCATCCCCATGGTCATGTGATCAAAATTCAGACAGTTGGCAACTGACTCACATTTATGACAATTGCAGTGTCCCGGGATCATGTGATCACCTTTTGCAACCTTCTGACAAGCAAAGTCAATGGGTAAACCAGATGCAATTAACAACCATGTAACTAACTTAACAATTGCCGTGATTCACTTAACAACTATAGCAAGAAAGGTCATAAAATGGGGCAAAATTCACTTAACAAATGTCTTGCTTAGCAACATAAATGTTGGTCTCAATTGTCGAGGATTACTAAAATTATAGTAGAGATGTCAATAACTAAAATACAGAAACGCCATGGTTAAGTCTTGCTGGTACATAGTACTGAAGTGGTAGTTCAGTCAGGCTTCCAAAACATTTAGACATACGTAGCCATCCTGCTCTTTCTTTTCATATACCCTCCTAATCTGCTTTCACATAATCTTGACTTTGCAGTGTCTATTTCTTTTCCTTTTTTTTTTTTCTTCTTCACTGAGGCCTGACTAATGATTCACATAGGGGCATGAAGGACAATTTTAAAACATGAATAACCTAAGTAATAGAATAAAATAAATGGTCCCATTCTTTAAAAAAGCATGCAGGGGGAAAAATCAGAACATCATGGCTTCTAGTACTGTCTGCTCACTGACAGATTGCTGTCAAGCACCTCTCCTATATTAGTAGGAGTAAATTTATAGTACCTGTGTTTATATCTTAGCACCATGCAAGACCTATTTTTCTCCACAGCATCAAGTTTGGAAGAAAGGTCAGGCAAGAGGGAAAGGAACCTTGGGGCTCCCTGTTTTCACTTCCACACCTTAAGCACATCTGCTACTCCGGGCTGCCAAAAGGTTGACACCTCTTCCTTTAAAGCAGCCTTTCTCAAACTTGGCAACTTTAAGATGTGTAGACCAATTCCCAGAATTCCACGGGTCTTAAGAGTTGGAAAGTTTGAGAAACACGGCTTTAAACAAGCCGCGGGGGTGGGAGAGCGTTGTTATTTTTTGTTTTGGAGTTTAGACGTTTTAAAAAACAGATTTAGTAGTAAGGCTGTTGGAGTCAGGCTGCAAACATCCAGATGACTACTAGATGGCAGTGTCGTTTTCTGAATCTCTTTGCTGCACGCTCCTATCGGTGCAAATTTTTGCAACCCGGGTCTGGTAGCTTCCGTTAGAGAAGCCTGAGTGCTTCAGATTCTTGTAACTTATGCAGTCATTCGGTCATATGCCGCAACAAATCCTTCGGAGCTCTGATTTTGGGTGGCATTTTTTTTTCCCATGAGGGCAGGCTGCAACATTGCCAAAAATGCCCGTCAGTGTATATTATACCAATGTTAACTCCTGTCAGATCCTGATAAAAAAAAGCCTGATACCGATCGTTAAAGTTGCACAGTAGAGGGATAAATGATCACTTGATTAACTTGTCCTGTTCTGTTTCTAAAGTGTAGGGCAGGAGACAGCTCTTGTCAATGGCCGAAATGAATCTGCCCCGCTCTCCTTCCCCTTTCCAGCTGAAAACCAAGGAACCCAACCTCGCCGCCTGAACCGCTCTTTAGTCAAACGCTCCCTCCTCCAGTGTTATCGGTCGCACTTCCTCCCCTGACAGCCCTCTGACTTTTTCAAAATGAGGCCTCCAACTCGGCGATTTGCATACACAGATCTACTTCCTGGTGTGGAGCCTGTTCAGCAACTTACCTGTCAGAGCAAGGGAGGAGAGAGAAGCCGGAAAAACTCCGGGAGGGGACAATCTGGGGAGAAGAGGAGGACAGACGAGACCAGGCGGCCAGGTGGTCTGCCCTGCCTTACCGATCCCCTTTGGGGGTGTGGGTGTCTAAGGTAAGTTGTTAAAAGCTCTCCTCTTTAGCTATTTGGCTGTTAGCTGTTGGCCCACTTTTTCTCTACTGCTCTTGTTTTTCTCGGCTGGGGCCTGTTTCGCTTCCTGACTGCTGAGTTACTCCCGCAGCAGGCTAGGTGGGAGTGAGACCTTGGGCTCTGCCATTATCTCAGGCCATAAGAGCCCTTCGAAAATGCAGACCCCGTGATTCTGTTGCCAATAAATCTGTGTTGTCATCGGAAGGAAGGCTGAGAGGCCCAGGGTTTGGCTCTCGTGGATTCCATGGGCTTGGCTGAGTTTTATAAGCTTGATTGATTATGTGCCATCAAGCACCGGTGTCAACTCTTAGTGGGCCCTGGGTAGATTTTCTCTAGGAGGCTCTGTTCCCAAACTGCTTCTCTTGTACCAGGGGAGAAATATGTAAAGCTGTTTTTATGCACGCAATACCCTCCTAAGTATAGGCATAGAGTAGATTATGTTTGTTCTCTGATTTGTTGCCAAAATATTACTCAAAAATGAACTTGCAACATACCTCTTTGAGGGAGTGGAGACATTTTGACAATGTAAATATATCATGGTTAGGATTTATTTATTTGTTGGGATTTGTTAAGGTTACCCAACTCCAAGAAAATTCTGGATGCCTACATA
Source organism: Azemiops feae (assembly GCA_023970755.1). NCBI lineage: Eukaryota > Metazoa > Chordata > Lepidosauria > Squamata > Viperidae > Azemiops > Azemiops feae. The sequence continues at coordinate 395,268 of JALGBA010000094.1, forward strand.
TATCTGAATAGAAAACAATACACTGCCTGTTTTAGTGATGTGTGCAAGGTTTTCTATTTGTACATTCTTTTACCACTTAAAATGAAAAAGTGAGTTAAGCCGCAGTGGGTTAGTTAGGAAATAAGTCCCCAGTGGTCTCTCCCTATTAGATGTTTAATTGATGGTTATCAGGAGCAGGACCTTCTTAGTGGTGGTGCCTCGGTATGACTTTTCCAGCACTATTTCTGATCAGCCATGCTGAAACTGGCACAACTTTAAGGCAATTCTATATCCCACTATTCTCTCTTAATCTTTAGAACTATCATCTACTTATCTGAAAAATCTGAAATTGATGGCACAATAGTTGAAATTAGAATTAGGGAGAAGGAAGTCTCAGTTAGGCTGTGGATCTCTTTTCATACCCTAATTTAGAAAGAATGCTTTTGCTGAAAAAGCCTGTAAACCAAATTGCATTTCTCTCTCCATGACGGTGCTGTTGCATGCTCAGGCTAGCTTTATGGTCTATCTACCCCCCTCCCCGTTTCCTATTTCCTAGCCGTTTCTTTCAGCTAACAGCATGGCCTTTGAAGCTTGAATCTACCTAGCTTGCCATGTGTTACTCCACATTCTTCTTCTCTACTGTCAGAAAAGATTTAATCAAAAGCAGAGAGTTAGTCAGACTTGTTCTTTGGAGATTTCATAGGCCAACACATGCCTTTAAAAGGGAAAGTACAGAGATTTCAATGAAGTTCAAATTGTCTTAAGAAATGCACAAATAGTTGGAGCACAAGGGATTCTGGTTTTTCTCTTTTCTTCCTTCCAAAATGCTGGCCATGATTGAATATGAATTAAAACTTAATATGGACTCGTTCAGGGCAAATTACCCAAACAAATTATCTTATTTGACTCCTCTCCCCTTTCCCACTTGACAGCCTGATTGGATTCATTATCCAGCAATCATTTAAATGTGTACACTGCTGCTATGTGCTGGTATTTGAGCCAAACGGAAACAGCTCCCCCATCCCTGAATTTTTCATCTGCCTTCAGCCATACTGACAGGGCAGATGCAGGATGCACAGATTCAACAGCTGGGTCTTTTTTTCTTGTAAGGGGTGAGATTTCTGCATCTCAGTTTGTTGAAGGCCTTCAGGATTATCTACAGAAAGATTCTTGAATTGGATTGTGGGGAGAAAAGTCTTCATCCTGGTTCATCCAAGCCGGGGATAAATAAAACAACATGGCAACTGCTTTGGGAAGAAGGTTACAGTTTATTGAAGAGCCAGAAAGATGGTTCTTGCAGGAAGGAGGAGGGAAATCAAGGGAGAAGGACTGAGCACATGTGGAGTAGGTTTTTATACCCCCTCTAGCCTTTTGTTTGGAAGTTTCCTGTTCCTTTGGCATGAACTTTGAGGCTATTTCCTGTGTCACGTATTCTGACCTGAGTTTAGGTGTGCCTCTCTGGTATTCTTGATGGTTATGAGTTAGTCCTATTATGTCCCATCTCAGGTGGGGTATGCAGATTTTAGGTATTTGTCTCCTTGAGCTTCTGGCTCCAACTTTCCTGATGGTTTTACATCTGCATTTGTATAGGGTTGGCTCCTGCTTGGGCAGGGAGACTTGGGGGCAGAGTTGGTTTCTGCTTTAAAAAAAAATCCTTTTGAGGAAATATATTTTTCTGCCCTTTTAATATTTCCTTCTCTGAGGGGCTGACTTCCCACAATCCCCGCTTTGTGCCTTAAGTGTGAGAATGACACACTTACTGGCACAAGATTAAAATTGATCTGGTCAGGGAGACTTGGTAAACAAGCTTTTAAACTGTTAAGCCAAAAAAAAGTGGGGGACACCAATGGAGGCAAGCAGAAAAAGATCCCTGCTCCCAAAAGGGGAGCTTACAACCTATAAAGTTCTAAAAGTCAGGGCAAAAATTTTGTTAGGTGGAAAAGAAATTTATAGTGTCCAATATTCTGTGCCAATCATTTTCAAATGTTGGATGTCACTTTTAGCTTCCAGTCAGGTTTGCACATTCCTCCCAAAATTCTTCACAGCCATGGTTTGCCTCAGTACATAACCACAGGCTTCCCATTTTCAGGGGTTGTTTCCTGCCTTAGCTCTTAGTTCAGTGCATCCAGGTTTGTAATGTCCAATTGAGGTTAGCCAGTATTGCAAGCCAGCTATCAAATGTTTCCTTAAATTGCACATAGTGAGCTCTAGGAATCCCAATCTGAGTCCACCAGTGCAAGATATTCAGGGCTGAGGTTTGGGGATCTGTTTCCTGCTACTTCCTTAGTCAGGGCATATGAATTGCAAATCACCTGAGGGGGTGGTGGTTCCCTCCCCCTTGGAATTTGTTGAAAGTTGTTCCTATAAAGTTTTAATGACAGAGGGCAAGAATCAGGCTGGAGCTTCACTGAAGGTAGGTGAAAGAGACTCAGTGTGGTTATGAATGGTGTGTGTGCGTGTGTATGTGCAGCTACTAATACAAAACAAGCAATACAAATATTCTGGATAGATTTTCCCTCCCCCCAGATAGAAGTCCAAGGTGTTCAGTACTTGCTGTGCCAACTATTCCCAAATGCCATCTCTCCATGAATACATTCAACTGGCTTATTACAATACAAATGGGGCAAGAAAGAAAAACTTTACAATGAGTTTCCACCCTCCCCCCATAGTCTTCCTAATTTTCTTCTGAGGCTTCACATGGGACCAGTGGCTCCAGGAATCCTTCCTTCTGCATCTCTCACAGGCATCTGGGGGAATGGTAGGACTTGGGAAGATGTTCCACTCAGGTTGCATGGTGGCTTTTTTTAGTGGATGGCTGGATTCAAAACTCAGTTCCATGGCTCAAATGGATGGAGGCAACATCTGGGTCAGTGTGATCTGCTTCCAAAGGTTGGGGGGGTCATCTATGCAGGGCTGAAAGACCTGAGAATAAGATTCTGCCCCCCCCCCTTTCTGGGTGGACTCTCCCAGGAGAGGCAAAGAAAAGGTAGGGAGAACAAAGGACAAGAAAAAAGGGGGGTAGCTTGCAGGTAGTTTGAAAAGGCATTAATATTGCAGTGGTCAAAGAAACAGATAGGCAGACAAAATGAGGGAAATCACAGATGAGGAAAGAGAAACCTGGATTCTGGTAAGAGAACATACATGAAATGTTTCACTTCTGAACTTGAACATTTGCAACATGTTAAAGACAAGAACTTGGAAAAAAAGAATGCTAGGCAGCTTGAGAATGCTGAAAGAATATTTTAAGGTGTGCAATTTTCCAGGGGCAGGAGAATCTACCTTTAACATTTATTCTAAAATAGACCACATTGTTTTAGAGATTGAAAAATGCTTATATGTTCCAGGATTAGCTTCATAGTAGTTTCGCCAATTAGTGATAGGATAAGAAAAGTAACTTAAGAAAATTATTTCCCCACACAAGCAGACTTGAGCTTCAAAAGGCTCTTGTAGCTAGACACACATTTTTCAGGAAAAGGATAGATAGATAAAACACATACAGTAAAACTTTTCCAGCAGGTGAACTTAAAACATTCCCTCCTGGTAACTTTGGGCTGTTCTTAAAAGTACACAGAGAGAGAAAGAAAGAGGAAAAACAAACAAACAAACACAATTTTCTTCACTCTGTTTGTTGGCCAGACAAACAGAGTGAGGTATTTCCTTTTTGTAGCTTATTTTAAGCAGAATTTCTAGCAGAATTTTAAAATTCTTTCTCTTTGGATTTGAAACAATAAACAGTCACATTTACCTCACACACAAAGACTTTGACAAACATATATACACAAAGACAAGGAAAACAGAAAAGGAAACAGAAGTCTTAGTTTTACACATCCTAGTCATTCCCACCATAAATCTCAGATAACTCAAGTTAGGGAAGGCTCAAATCTTAAACATACCACGTGGTTGCAGAGAGAGAGAGAGAGAGAATCACTATTTCTTATTTTCCCTTTTAAGTACCTTTATTTAGCCAAATTGGTTTCCCTGCAAAGCCCTAGCAAAGCCCATTCTTCACAAATTTGTCTTGCTCGCTTCTTTTTCATTCCATCCAGGACAGGCACTCGCCTCTCGTCCCACACCTCGAGCAAATTCCAACCCTCGAACTGCAGCTACCCATGTTCCCCTTCCGATGTGGGGTTCAATCTGGCTCAGTTGGGTTATTTCCTAGCAGCACTTCCCAGCTGCTCTTAGTGACAACAACCCTGTTGCCCCGCCTCAGTTTTGGGGCACTAAAAAATTGCCCAGGAAGACTCCGTTTCCCTACACGGAGTAAGGAACTTCCTATTTAGGGAACACCGTCACTTTGCAGACCTCAAAAATACATTGTCTGAGGAGGACCTGCTGCACAGGTACCCGGCCTCCGTTTACACCCCGCCTGCAGTTTTCAGACTTAGGAGAAGTTTGGGAGGACCTGTGCTTTGTGCACTAGTACGGACTCCTCCTATAATTGGGCTTTGCTTACAGGGCCTTACCGCTAGTTACCCAAATCCAATTCTCTCATTCACTCATTCCATTCCATTTTCACACAGCCTCTCCCTTTTCCCTAACAAAAGGTCCTGCACTCTGGCCAAACCCCCATGCTTTCCAGGGTCTGCACTTGAACAGATCCTTTCTGCGGCTAGGAAAGACCAGAAGGAGCAAAATCCAACTGTGATTGGGAAAAAAGGGTCTTCTCACTCACACACACAGACATATACACATTTCCTTTGTTCCCCTGGGCTTTAAAGTTAAAATTTAGAGGTACTCACCTTCACCTTCTTTCCAAAGCAGTCCTTGAGCTCAAACCCAAAATTCCCTTTACTACCCTGGCTCCACATGGGCAAGGCCTGGGAAATCCATTCACAGACACAAGGGGTCTGCTGCCAGCTAGATGGGGCTTACCAGTCTCAGTCCATTGGAGAGGTTAGCTTGGAGTCCCATCTCTGGGGTGCCAAATTGTGGGGAGAAAAGTCTTCATCCTGGTTCATCCAAGCCGGGGATAAATAAAACAACATGGCGACTGCTTTGGGAAGAAGGTTACAGTTTATTGAAGAACCAGAAAGATGGTTCTTGCAGGAAGGAGAGAAATCAAGGGAGAAGGACTGAGCACATGTGGAGTAGGTTTTTATACCCTCTCTAGCCTTTTGTTTGGAAGTTTCCTGTTCCTGTGGCATGAACTTTGAGGCTATTTCCTGTGTCACGTATTCTGACCTGAGTTTAGGTGTGCCTCTCTGGTATTCTTGATGGTTATGAGTTAGTCCTATTATGTCCCATCTCAGGTGGGGTATGCAGATTTTAGGTATTTGTCTCCTTGAGCTTCTGGCTCCAACTTTCCTGATGGTTTTACATCTGCATTTGTATAGGGTTGGCTCCTGCTTGGGCAGGGAGACTTGGGGGCAGAGTTGGTTTCTGCTTTTTAAAAAAATCCTTTTGAGAAAATATATTTTTCTGCCCTTTTAATATTTCCTTCTCTGAGGGGCTGACTTCCCACAGGATAATTCTAGACAAGGAAAGGAAACGAAATTAAAATAAGTGTTCTTAAATACTACAGAATAATATTGCTTCCTTGCCCAGATGTGGCAGTTTTACAGTCCATATAGATGTAAGCCCAACATTTTGAATTATATTTCAGAACTAGGTACCTGTGGACTTGATAGATGTATGTCTATTGTATTCTTCATTTCTGTTTAATTTTGTAGGAGTTGAATTATAAGATGACTGAAGGAGTAGAAATGAGAAAGTGGCAATATAATAAAGAGAAATTTGCTTTTTTTTTCCTTTATATTTTTTAAACGCTGCAACTGTTTGGGTCAGGATGAAATTTAATCTGATACTGCAGAGACTCAGAATAGTTTTCTGATTCAACTTATTTCTTATGAAGTTTCATTGAAGGGTGAAATAAATACATTTTAAGTCTTTTTTCTGAAATTGTGGAATTGACTGATATTAAAATGTGTAGAACTCTTGCTATTTTAAAATCATTCTCAGCTGTTTCTCTTCTGCAAAAAGTAAAAAAAAAATTAATTTGGATGTGTTTCAGTTCATTACTGAATTTTTCCCTCTATGCAACTAAAGAGTGAGCAAGGTTTGAAGAAATACTTCAAGTCAGCTCTACTGGAACTCATTGTTATTCTTCCAAACTTGGCAAGAAAATCAACCATGAAGAACATGTGCTTCCTCAAATGAAATGCATTGATTTTTGGACCAGAGAGCTGCACAGGTCAGAACGGAGAAACTAACACTCCATTTATTAGGATCCTAAGCCTGAAGGTTTTCCTCCCTTTGCTAATGACAGCTTCTGTGTGGTGGAAGTGAGTGGGGGAAAGGAACTAGTTCAGGGGTAGGCAACCTTGGCTCTTTTATGACTTGTGGACTTCAACTCCCAGAATTCCTGAGCCAGCATACCTGGGAGTTGAAGTCCACGAGTCATAAAAGAGCCAAGGTTGCCTACCCCTGAACTAGTTGGTCTACTGCAGTCTTTCTCAACCTTGGCAACTTTAGATGTGTGGACTTCAATTCCCAGAATTCTCCAGCCAGCCTACAGTCCTGTGTAAATCATGCAGTTGCTTTTTTTCATATTTAGAAGACTGAAAGTAGGAGCTTCCATAGCTTCTCAAAGTGCATACCTCATTGATTTTTATGACACTGCAGAAGCTTACTGATTCTGATCAGAAAATGCATGTGTAATTTTGAAGTTGGGGACTTGACGATGAATATTTTTAGCCATACATCACAATTAGATACAATTGAGCTGAATTAAATACTTTATTTGACAAAGTGTGATTAGACAGACAAGGAATTTGTCTCCAGTGCAGAAGCTCTCAGTGTGCATGCAAAGCAACAGAATAATGATAATAATCATAATACCAATAAGAGGGAGCAGTAAAGAAGATAATTAGAAGGATAAATAATACTACAGCCATACTACATGAGTAAATACAGTCAGACATTAGACAGCATTGTGAGAATTGGATGTTCTGCAGAGTGATGGCATGAGGGGAAAAACTGTCCCCGTGTCTAGTTGTTTTGACCTGTAATGCCCTATAGTGCCGCCCAGCCCTACCAAAAGAACAACTCAGATAATATGTTTTTTTAATGTTTCCTTGACATAAATACAAAAGCATCTTGTTGATTGAAGATGAGTTGACTATAATTTATTTATTTATTGTATTCTTATCCTGTCTTTATTACTTTATAGGTAACTAAAGGCAGTGAACATTCCCCATAGTCCTTCTCTTCCTATTGTGGTTCCCAAACATCTGAAGAACTCTAAAGTGAAGAAAAGTGTTTTATTTGTTGACTACTTGTTTATTTAAATATTTATCACATAATCTATATCCATAGATCTCAGAGCATGATATAATTAATCAAAAGCAATAAGGCATAAAACAAGCATTGCTTAAATGGGATCCCATATGTCTTCCTTCAGCCATTTCAATGTGTGGAAATTTGGAAATGAGCATATTATTATGGAAATAAATCTTTTTCCTATCTATTCTGTGAATGATGATCATAATTGTTTATTTCTGTTGTGATTTGTATTTTCTTCTTTTTACCCCCTAGCTACCACTTGCACTTGGTACCTATTTCCATAGATTTCCTACAAAATATTGAAATGACATCCTTACAAGGTTAGTGTTTTGTATTGCCACTTTGCAAAGCCTTTTATTCAGACCGAACCAGTGCCAATAAAACAGATCATGGTTGTCTATATGAATTATGTCAAATGCGTTAGAAAATTTTAGACTTTCAAAAACCTTTGGGGAAGGTTTTGCCAGCTCAGTTCCCTCCACTGATTGACTAGGTCCTAAGGATTGGGTGGAAAGCAAAAAGAACTATGATGAAGAGAGCAATCAAAGCTGACTATGACAGTCTAATTTTTTTCAGGCACCTAGGCAGGTGTTTGCCAAGTCAGAAGTCTCTTTAAAGTATTTCCATAAGATTCCCAATTATGTAATAAAATTCAGCCATCCCAACTTCGTCTTATCTTCCAGAAGTGTTGCTTTCATTTCTCAGATTTCCCATTTTATTGCTGGGAGCACATCTGAATTAGATATGAAGTACTTTTATGCAGAGTAAATAATAAAAAAATTGTACTATATATTTTTTTTTCCACTTTAGGTGCTACAATGGGTCGAAGTATGCCAGTTGAAGTGGATGAAACTATTGACTGGTCTCCATTTCCAGAACATTTACTGAAAGAGGCATTGAACCCTTCTGCAGAAATTATAAATAACTCAATGCCTATGGGATCTTATCCATCTCAAATGTCTCATCCGATGAATGGGCAACTAGGATTCTATAAGCACCTTGATCGTGTCAATTATAATAATGGCATACTAGAAACTGATGGCCACAGTTTTCCACAAGACATCTATGATTCTAGAAGTGGGCAATTTCCAGGCCCATCCAGCAACTCCACAGATCATTCAGAATGTAATCATTTGCCTCAACACAAAACAAACCAGCTCTTGAGGTCTCAACCATCCGCTGATTCTCCTGACATCGGGCACAGTTCTAGTAATTTGCAAAGAAGTTCATCTGAAATATCCCAGCATTCACTTGGTGAAAGTCAGGAAAAGGCAAAGCCAAACTGGCAGCACGATAATAGGGTGCCAGTAGACCTAAGGACAGAAGATGCAGGATATGATTCTCAGCCTCAGGATCCTCTGGGCATTGGACAAGCTGAGTTTCTCTTGTCCTTTACTTCTGCTTTGAACCTACAAGACCTTCCAAAGCCTCTGATGTCCAGAGAATATCCACAGATGGACTCTCAGTCATACCCTTTATTTCCACAGATGCCCCATCTTTATATTTCACCAGAAGCTCAGTGGCGTCCAAGATACTACAATCATAATATGTACCGCCAGAATCCCTGTAAGCTCATTAGTCATAAATGGTGCTTCCATTGCTACACATGCATTTTTGTAAAATGGTGGTCCTATTGGCTGAGTCCGTGTCATATTAACCTGTAATGTTGTAGTTTATTGGGATTTGGTTTCATATGTTGTATGAATTCATTACGGCAGCCTTAATCAAGTGATTCCACCCAACATAGATTATTCAATAAGCTACAATTAAGAAAACAATCACACATTAGTGTGACGTTACCATTATTTAATGCCGTGCATAATTTAATGAATAACAAAGGGATGCTGTGCTTGCAGGAATCCCAAGCACTTCTTCCAAATTGGTTTTGAAGCATGTGCAGCCTTAGTGAGTTGCATGTGGGGTTTATTCAATAAAATGTGAATAAATAAAACCATGTCTTGGTGTAATGAATGCATCCAGTTTGATCATACAGGTCGTCTTTGACTTACGACCACAAATGAGCCCAAAATGTTTGTTGCTAAGTGAGACCATTTTAAGTGAATTTTGCCTCTTTTTCCAACCTTTCTTGCCACATTTGTTAAGGGAATCCCTGCAGTTATTAAGTTAGTAACCTGGTTGTTAAGTGAATCTGGCTTTCCCATTGATTTTGCTTGTCAGAAGGTTGGAAAAGATGATCACTTGACCCCAGGGCACTGTAACCGTCATAAATATGAGTCAGTTGCCAAGCATCTGAATTTTGATCACATGACCATGAGGATGCTGCAACGATCGTATGTGTGAGAAATGGTCAGAAGTCCTTTTTTCCGTGCTGTTGTAACTTCGGTCACTAAACGAACTGTTGTAAGTCGAGAATTGTCTGTACCATCTATTTACCTGCTATGGAAAGGAGTCTCATTTATACAATGGCCTGAATTTTTATTTTCTGTTATGCTTAGATGGGCAAGCCCCCTATCAACATTTGGCACGTTCACCTCAAATGCAGCTTCCTCTTCCTGGCCCTTGTGCAAGAGTCATCCGCCCTGCTCAGCAAATAATCCCACATTATTCTAGTCCACATGGACCCAAGTGTAATGAAGGAAGGCTGCCTGAGGGGGAAAGCTCTTCCGAAGGACTTCAGAGATTTCAGTAAGTATTTTCCAAGCTTGGAGCTTATTTCATTTTTTCAGGCAAAGCTAATCATGATTGTTTTAGCATCATATGTGTATGAACGGTATGCTAATCTGCCTGGATGATATCAACACATATATTGCCATTTCACCTGCCATCTCATTACCTCCTATAATCAAGGCTGATGGCTAAGTATATAGAAATAGGTTCTATTTCTGGTTACTGTGAACCAGAATTTCAAACTACTGACTTAGTCATTATTTGTTCCAAATTTAATCAAGAATGGCTGCTTCAGATTCAGACAAGCTTAAATTTACTAAGCCACTGACTTAAAGAGAGCACTAGAAATGGACATTAAAAAAATCATTTGACAATAGTTAAGTAAAGTGGATTTGGCCATTTCATTGCTAGTGACTTACAGCATCACTTGGCCATGATTGATGGGATATAAAGACTGTCATTGCTGTTATTTTGACACAACTTCTCATTGGATGATTCTTGAAGACACAGTAAGTCATTAGTGGAGAAATTACCTTAGCGTTTCATCTAAAGGTTCTGAGTGAAAGTGCAAACCTTTTGCATTTCTCTAAACGTCTCACTTCAAGAGTATAGTAATTTATTGCTGTGAGGTCATCTACAAAATGTATATAAACCTAAAGTAATTTAAAACCTCCCTAATAATTTCACTGAGGCAAATTGAGTGGTCTTCCCAAGCTGAATTGCCTTGTTGATATGAATCTCTGCTGCTTCTGACAAGCCTCTGATTTCTGGCAGGAAAACAAAATCTTATGTACTTTGATTCAGTAATTTTATGTCTTTCTCCTTGTTCACCTTGTTAGCTTCCAGTTTTTCTAGATACAGTGCTTTCTCTTTTCTTGCCTCTTTGGATTATTCCCCCAGAGTTAGCCTCTATCTAGTAACTGTATCCATGAAGAGTCACTAATTTATGGGATAAGTCAACCAGGCATAACAAAACATAGGAGAGTTTGGAGTTAAAAGTGGGTGAAGTTTGCAGCAATGTAGGATTGCATATACCATCTTGTCATCTTCTATGAAATTAGTTGGAAGGCCATGTGACCACTGAGAGCTGCAGGTTATTCAGTCTGGAAATAGATTGCAAACATTGTCCTTCAACACAGACAATTCAACTTGCATAGTAAGGATGTATGTCTGCATGCCCACATATTGTATGTTACTGCTTCTCCTCTGGGAGCCAAGTCTATTTGAAATGAATGAGGCCATGCAATGCAGGTAGTGACTAACATACATGTGTTTCCTGCTCCAACCCATAATGGAGCTTTGACATCGCCCTTTGATTTACAATTCCCTGTTCACAAAGGATTGGCCGCTACAGTCACCCTGACTTCAGGATTGATTGAAATCACAGAACTGTTTTTATCCCACAGGAACAGGAGATCTCAGATTCCTATCAAATGCTTCAGGGTTTCTCTTAATTTTTAAGATATTAAACAGAACAAAATAAATAATTGAAATTTAAAAAAAGTAAAAAATGCTAGTGACAGACCTCTTTTAAAATCCTGATGGTCTTTTCAAGAGCTTGGATACACTTGGCATACAGAAAGTATACTTTAAGAAGTATTGATATGAATTCCTCCAATCCTTATGTTGAGCAACAAACCGTTGAACTAATTACTGTGTGTTGCCGAAAATAAGACCTATCCCCAAAATAAGCCCTAGCTTGATTTTTACACATGCGCCTAATATAAGCCCTGCTCCCAAAATAAACCCTAGTTTTGGGGCCAGGCACATACATAAAAATCAAGCTAGGGCGGGGATAGGGGTGTGGGGCTGCCCCACATGCCCCGCGCCCCTGCTTACCTTAGGACCGCTGCAGTCAGGCCTCCTACGCCCTGACACCTGTCGCGCTGGTGCTTGAGTTCTGTTACCGCTTGTGGCCGCATGCCATGTGGTGCATTGCGCCAGTGTTGCCGCTCGTGGCAGGACGCCGCATGGCTTGTGGCAATCGCGCTGCCGCCGCTACTCATAGCAGGACACTGAGTGGCTCGTCACGGTGATTGCGCCAGTGCTGCTGCTTGCGGCAGGAGGCCGCAATGCGCCACACGGCGATCTGCCATGAGCAGCGGCACTGGTACGATGCGCCACATGGCATGCGGCCGCAAGTGGCCACAGTACAACTCTAGCAGCGGCACAACAGGTGTCAGGGCGTGGGAGGCTGCAGCGGTCCTAAGGTAAGCGGGTAAGACATCCCCCAAAAATAAGACCTGGTGCCTCTTTTGGAGGCAAAAAAAATATAAGACCGGATCTTATTTTCAGGGAAACATGGCAGGACTTTTGCTTGCAGGATTCCACTGTCACTGAGCATCTTCAGTACTGGCAGGCCCCAAGTACAAATGGTGGCAGACTTGTCTAAATCCAGTCCACCCCAATTCTGTTTCAACAAATAGGAGAAAGCTCAATTCATTTCTTTTGCATTTTAAAACAAAAGGAGCTTGTGGGTGGGGGGATGCTAAATCTTCCCTGGCTTATAAATGCAGTTTTTCCCGGCTTTCTCTGAACACAGAGAATCTTTATGCCTTTATTATTAAGAAAGGACACCAAACATGTATTCATAATCATTAGATTTGAACATTTTCAGAATTTACAGTCGTTTTTCTTTCTCTTCTCAGTGACCAGTTTCAGAAGCAGATGCTTGATAATAACACACCATTCAAAATATATGGTGCCCATGAGGGCATAGAGAGAGTTCCTTTTGATTCCATGGCTCAGTCTGGCAGCATGTCCACCCCTGGGGCTATCCCAAGACCCCTGAATAATTCTGCAGCCAGAGGGACACTGAGGACCAGCAACTTGCCTGAAGAGCTACGTACGTTTCTGCTGTTTCCTGTTTGTTAGTTCTGCATATATTTACAGTATGTGCTGGAAATAAATAAGGATCATCACCCCCCCCCCCAACATGTATCACATACCATTTTTGCATTATTGAGTTCTTCTACTGATTAAGAGATTTCTAGATCTATATTAATAAAAAGCTTGAAAGAACATTCCTATAAATCTTTCTGATTTATATAGCTAGCCTACTCAGCACATGACTCTGGGGGACTCTTTGTGTTTGCAAAGTGAAAAGAAAAGCACCCAAAGATACCGAACAGAATTAAAAACACAAGCAGGGAGAAAGTTTTAAAAAGCTGAAGGAAAACAGTCTTTTTGAAGAATTTATCTTGTTGCTTCTTCTCCTGTAAAAAGAGGCCCAAGTACAGCTTCTCCCTAGATAAAGAGGAACCAGCTAATTGGCAGATGCATTCAATACACTGAATGGGCATTAAATTTTGGACTAATCTACAAAGCCAATATAGGTACTTCTGGGCCAAAAAAATGAACTCCTTAAAAGGGAGGCTGTACTGGTCAGTGACAAGTTCTGATCCTTCACTTGCTCTACCTCTTAATTTATTTTGTAAGGTTCAGGCTAAGACTAGCAGAGTCATTGGTTATCAGAAAAGTGTGACAGTGATAGCTTTAACAATGTTTCTTGTGGTTTAGTATAATGTGCATAATGCTTTCTATCTGAAGAGGTCAGTGGCCAATATTTCATTTGCATTTGAGTGGATTAATTTCATCACCACCATGCATGGCCTCAAAATGGAATGGGTTTCAAAGCTCTTGGCATAAGTGAGACAGGGGTTCTCTACAAATTTTGACAGAATTTGATCTGTTCTCCGACATTCCTTTTGGAGAAAATAAATTTATAAATTTTCCTCTGCAGGAACATACATTCAGCATAACGCAGTCTGCCCACGGCTGTCTGCACCACTGCATGCTAGTGGTGCATGCAGCTATACCTTCTAAGTAGTTTTCAAGATCAGCCCTGTGTAGGATGCATTACAATAGTCCACTTGTGAGGTGGCCAAGGCATTAGTGACTGTTTGGAGAATCTCCTGGTCCAGGGCGGGCCATATATTGCGGGCCATATATTGGGATGGTTTTTGCCCCTGTGGACCCGGGTTGGGTGTGGCCTGCACAGGCTGCATCTGGCCCGTGGACCGCATGTTTGATATGCCTGCACTAGATGTACTTGTGCAAAGGGCCTCTTGGCCACACCTGCCATCTGCTCTGCAGCATATCATTGTCATGGTTCCGACAGATGAAACTCTTCAAAGAACTTCGAGGTATTGTTTACCTTAAAGAATCTTTATCCAAGTAGCATAGCATCGGCACGTACATAGGCAAAGCCAAAATCTGAGTTCCCCTCCCCTGAGCACATAGTATCAAAAGACAACCTCCTCTAATTAACAGTCATAAATCACATTCTCCAATTAGTTTGAAATGCAGGCTTTCCCTCCAGTTCGTAACCGCCATTTCTTATCATCTCTTATTTCAAAAAACCTTGGTTCTCACACTAGTTACAATATTGTTATGTCTAACTAAACTCCCATGCACATTCCTCCTCCTACCCCCCCCCCAGTATCATCTAATTCTAACTAATTCTAAGAGTAAAACATAAGAAGGAAAATGGTTGCATCTCCATATGTTGTCAAAGCAAGAACATCCGATGTTAGCAGCGTTGACAGTCATCTTGCAGCTACTCATGGTAGGCTGCCTTTGTGAATTCTTTGGAATTCAGAACTAGTTTGTTTCAAAGCACACCTGTTTTATTTATGGATAATTATACTTCTCCTAGGTAAAGTCTTTATAACCTATTCTGTGGATGCAGCTGTGGAGGTCATGAAATTTGTGAACTTTTTATTTGTAAATGGATTTCAGACTGCGGTAAGTGCTTTGTTTTGGAAGCCTGAATCACTGCAAAGAGAAAAAAGTGAGAATATCTGAAGAGAGGCAATTCTAAATTCAAAGTGGTATGGTTTGTTTTTAATGTGCCTGTCTGCCTAAATATTGTATATTTTATAATGAATATTATATAAAAGAGACAGAAAATTCATTTAAGTAATACATGTAAATGTGAATTTAAAGTGGATGTATTGGGTGGAAATGACGTTTCAGAATTGTAACTTATTTCTAAAAGGTTTATCCAGCAGCACCCTGCATGTGTGAACAACATTCACAGGTGTTGACTTCAATATTAGTAGGAACAGACCTACTTTCATGTCAAGAATTTCCGTTTACATTTTATTCTTCCATGACAGTAACTTCATGAACATCTTCCTCCAAGACTGAGTGAAACATTCTCTGAAGTGGTAGATACCAATTAATGATGTGAAATGGTGGAAGTTGGCCTGGCATTTTGCAATCTATGGACACAAGAAATTTGACTTACTCTAACATGAACAAAAGAGGGCCATTTTCTGGGACTCCTAAAGATCCTGGTTGGGTCAAAATAGTATGCAGTATTTTAACATGATGCTCATAGTTTTGGCAAAATGTGTTGTGTGAACTTGAGCACTGTGGTTTGTAAACCATGGCTTATGGCAGGCGAGTATAACCTTTGGGGCAGATGAGGTCACCATTGGGATGGCACAGGTGCAAAGTGGGCAAGGCCTTATCGCACAAGTGTGTGTTTTTTCCCAGGGTGCATTGAGTTAATTTAACCAATTTCTCCACTAAGATATGAACTGCAAAAATGTTACCAACTACGTACTAAACGTAGTAGTGATTTTTTAAAAAATGGACAGTATTGTTGGGCTAGGTACACTTGCATTAAAAGCTTTTTAAATCAAACTATTTGCAAAGGATGCTAATGTTGAATTAAGGTTAAAGTAGCCTCGTAGAGAGCAGTCAGGGCTAAAGAAATCATATTAATATTTTCACTTTTTAACAGATTGACATATTTGAGGACACCGTTCGAGGAATTGATATTATCAAGTGGATGGAACGTTATCTAAGTGATGTAAGTAAAGATAAAATGTAAATCTTGTACTTTTTTCCTGCACTGAATACATAAGGCTTCTTCCTAAGACCCAATGAATTAAAATAGGAACCTATTCCCCCCCCTCCCCATGTGGCTTAATTATTAATGTTTTTCCTGCCCTGTCTCCTCCCCTTTCCTCAAATTTAAAATGGAAGCAACTGAGAGAAGAAAGCCTGGCTCTTTTTTATCAGTAACATTCCTTTGCTGAGCATTTCGAGGAATCTTTCTCTGAGTAATGAACTATCCATCTTGTCTGTATTATGTACAGCAATGTACATGTTTTTTTTGTGTGTGTGTGTGTGTGTGTGTATGAACAAAAGCATACATCAAGCACATCAATTAGCTATGCTGTATATTTTGGATTAGATTCAAAGAAACATATGAGCAGCAGTGAACTGCCAAGAGAACTTGATTTACATATTGAACTAACCCATAGTTGGGCATATTTTGCTTTTGACCAAGTAGATCATGTAAACCAAGGCAATTGGGGCTTATTTGATAAACTAAGATTAAACTTTTGCTTAATTCATTATATGAACCTAGGTTCTGCTCACTTTAATAATTTGATGAGATAGGTATGCCTTGAAAAAAGTGATTGTGCTGCCCAGAAGAAATCTTATCAGTTGCTAGAAATAGCATGCTGGATAGATACTTTTGCATATGTTGGCTTACTATACATGTAAGACTGGATAAAGAAATCATGAACTGTAGATAAAAGGCAGTTTCCAAAGCTTTGTACTTAATGCCCCAACAATTTGCAAGCCAAAGTGAGTGGTAAATCCCCCAAACCAATATCCTACCAGTGTTCAGTGATAAACTAAAGGAAGTTTGTGCTGCACTTCCAATAAGCTTTATACACTTACAAAAATGACACATATACTCCCCAAAGAACAAATTGATAATTTTGGCTTCATCCCCTTATTACATTATTGTCTCTTCTACCCCTCAGCGAACTGAAGATGATAATATAATAAAGCATGCTCTGCCAAGCAGAAAAAATCATCCAGTCCTGCTGTAAATTTTAGTGCTCCTTCTGATTTCAGATGGGATACAAAGTAATTTTTTTTAAAGCCACAGTGTGAATTAGTACAGCGTATGAATCTAGTATTTATGGAAGGAGAACCTTTGTGATTATGGCTTGTTTGTTTTTAAACCTACCTCCTAAAAATAAGCTTTAAATCTTCTTCTCTGGAAAATAAGAGGTGTTTAATTTCTTCCACAGCTTCTTAGCTATTCCAAGCTGTGAGAATCAACATTATAAATATGCATTCTTTGTGTGTATGTGTGTGTGTGTGTGTGTGTTGTACAGTATGCATAATTATGTCCAATAGGCTGAGTTGGTGAGCTTTGTGATTCAGCACGGCCAATGCTGAAAAATATTTTCTCTCACTGTTAAATTAAGCTGAGCTTCATGGGAGATCCAGGAAATCTGGTATGAGGAATTCCAATGTATACTGTACCGTTTCACTGCCAAAAGGAACTGGCTTGTCTTATGCTTCCAGGGAACATCAGATCACGTAAAATTCCAGCTGGCAGATTTCCCAGCTGTTTTTGCCCAACTGTACTGCATTTTATGATTTCACAAAAGTGTTTCTCTTTCTGACAGAAGACAGTAATGATAATCATAGCAATCAGTCCAAAATACAAACAGGATGTTGAAGGGGCTGGATCTCAGCTGGACAAGGATGAGCATGGTTTACATACTAAGTACATCCACAGGATGGTGAGTGAGGACACGTGTTTGCCATTTCAAAAAGAAGTCTTCAGCTTCTTCTTCTGCCAAATAATTGTCGTTTGTGCTATAGTTAAGCCCTGCTTTGTTCATATTTAAAATTTTGCTTTCTGCAGTGCTTCGTAGAGGGCTCGGCAACTCCATGTTCTGTAAATGCAGTTGACTTTATGTGTGCCTTTGCAACCTGTTTAAATTCTTTCATAGCTTGTTCAGGTCTCTGCCATGTGATCTATGGGTACTCATTGGGAACAAGGGAGGCAAGTAATGACATTTGCATCTTGACATCATTGTGCCTTGCCACAGATGACTATGATGTGAAGATATCTTATGCCTGCACTGAACATGTGGAACACACTGAGATGCTACACACACACACACACACGCACACACACACACATGGCAGACTGTGAAAAATACAAACAGAATTGTATTTTGAGGAATTTTTCTAGCTACACTTTCATATCCACCTGAGCTACTGTGTTCTCTTTCTCTGTGCATTTGATCTTTGTCTCCCTACGGCTTCTCCATTGCCACAGAGACTCAGCTTGACAACACCTTTGAGGATTCTCTCTAGGGTTTCCTCTGATCAGATTGAATAAACTGCAACAGAGCTTCCTGCCTTTCAGCTACAGTAGGAAAGAAATACTATAACATGCTTGTCTAGAAAGCTTCCAGCAGGACAGATTTATCACAGAGTGAGAGCAGACTCACAAGTACAGCTAGAGGAAAGGCATGTTTTAGATCTGCAAAGATAAGCTTCCTTCGGTGGCAGTGATGGGGAAGGAGGCAGAGAAAGGAGGAAAAGCTATTTGGCCCTTTATTAGCAGTGAATATCTTCTGACATAGATTTTAGTCACATACATCTTGATCCTGTTCCTTTGCTTTTGATAGAAGTTAGGGTTTTCTCACTAGGATCCCTAGGAGGCTTAGCCCTTGTGGTAGTGACAAGCCTGCTGTCAACATTGCAATGTGTCGTCCTGGCTTCCTTTACTCTTTTAGTATTTTACAAATGGCTGATGTTCTGAAACATAGAGCAGGGTATGAATGCTTAAATGCAAAAAATGTAAAAGCTGGTTCCAAGATGGCGGCCGCGTAGGAAGCAGTATCGGATCACGGGGAGAGAAGTAACCAAACTAAGTAGGAAAGTACTAGGAGGGGGGGAAAGGGAGGAAAAAGAAGCAGAAAGTTAGATAAGGAAGATAGAAAGGATAAAGGAAAAGAAATTGGGGTAAGGAGGAAAACACCAGCAAACAGGAGTGCAGCAAATGAATGGCTGCACATGGAGTCGGAGGCAGCCAGCAACAGAGAACGAGAGAGCCAGCTCCGGAGCATAGCTAAGCAGCCCAACGCTGGGAAAAAAAGGCAACTCAGAGCAGCAAACTGGCATCTGAACAGCAGACAAGGAGGGAAACCGTTGGAAGCAGCAAACTGGTGGGTCATAGCATTTATTCAGCAATTGCCTAGGCCCAAACCCCAATCAAGGCAGCCCAGCTCAAGCGGGCAGCCAGGCAGCCCGACCCAGGGCCCAGCAAAGCAGAGACAGCCCGACTCGCACAGCCCCCTCCCTGCCTCCTTCCAGCTCCGCAGCCCTCCCCAGGGGAGACTTGCCTCAGGTGGAGGACTGGATCAGCATTCCCTCCCCAGCGAGATCAGCAGCCCCCTTCCCCGCCTCCTGCTAGCCTGATCTGGCAGAAGACAAAAGGCCTACAGCAATCCCTCGACTGTGAGGAATTGGAGGCAGCAAGACCTGAGGGAGAGGGAGAAATGCAGCAGCAGCAACAGAGATGTTTCAAGCCTCTCAAACTGAGTGGCCGGCTGAGAGGAGCAGACCAGACAGAGCAACTGAGCTGACCGGAAAGCTGACCAAAGGCCTCACCAGAGCAGAGACGAACACCAAAGACAGAAGGGAGCCGGCAGAGAAAACAACAAGAGGCCGGAGCAGCGAGCAACAGAAGTGAAGGCAACAATTAAGTTTGAGGTCCCAATAGGAAAGGAGGGAAGACCTCCAGTAAAGAACAAAAAGGAATTGGAGTTCAAAAACTTTTTTAAAAAATAGAGGGAAGAAAAGGATAGATAAAATGAACATAATAGTAAGAAGGTTAAATAAATAACAAAGTAGAAAAACGAGCACAAACAGGCAGATAAAAGGATAGTAAAAAAACAGGCGCAATTACCTAGAACAGAGAAGGAAGAAACAAGGCTAACAGCAAAGCACATTCACCAACTAAAAAGAGGGATTTTCAAACAACAAACTCGTGGAACAGGAGACTGATACTATTGTGGTATGCAATACATGTTCCATGTATGTGCTTATGCCCAAAGAACACCCAAATTATACATGCATTAGATGTAAACTATGTGAACTACTACAGGAAAAAGTAAGGCACTTAAGAGGCAACTCTAGCCAAACCCCAATCTATGAAAGAAAGCTATACCCAAACCGAACCAAATAATGAACAAATAACTCCTAGAGGATTTGACCCTACTGATAAACCCTTGGAGGAAGACAAATGGAGGTATGTCACACATAGAAGGAAACACAATACTCAAAGAAAGAAGCAGCATACAACTAACAAACCCCTTCTTCCCAATCCAACCCAACCAGAAGCAGTCCCATTAAAACTGAGCGATTGATTTTTTCCCTTAGAAACACGCAGACCAACAACCTCCCTCTCAAAGAAAATATGCAGACACCTAGCAAAGAAACAACTTCAAATATCTCTAAAAAAGTCACTTCTAATATCCCTAAAAAAGTCACATCAACAAACACACCTGAGATAAACAGAAAAGCACCCCAGACTGCAGCCCCCCAAAAAGGAGATTCTATCCTCAAAGGAACAGAATCATCCATCTGCAGACCGAACATACAATCCAGGGAGATATGTTGTCTCCCTGGAGCAAAAATCAAAGATGTGGCTGAGAACCTAACCAAAATTATTAGGCCTACAGATTACTACTCTTTCTTTCTCCTCCACATTGGGACAAATGACACAACTGAATACAATAGTAAGAGATTACAAACAACTAAATTTGTTTACAAAATTGATTACAAACAATAAAGTTAAGAAGCTAGGAGCATAAGTAGTGTTCTCATCAGTACTCCCAACGAAAGCCCAACACCCATTGAGGGGAAAAAGAATTTTACAAATAAACCATTGGCTAAAGGGTTGGTGTCACAAAGAAAACTTTGGTTTCCTGTATCATGGACTGCGTTTCCTAAGCGAAGGACTCTTGGCAAGGGATGGGCTGCACCTCACGAAAACAGGGGAAAATGTACTCGGAAAAAGACTGGCCCAACTCTGGAGGGCTTTAAACTAAAATTGAGGGGGAAGGGTGACCAATCTTTAGAATCTCTAGAACCCCAAACCAATCATAAATCCCCAAAAAACAAATCAAACAATGAGGTAGGCAGTGATGAGAAAAAAGAAAAACTCCAACAATCAGGAGATGCAGGAAACATATCCATGGACATAAAAGTCTTAAATGCTTATATACAAATGCTCAAAGCTTGGGGAACAAACAGCGCGAACTACAAGCAATAGTACACAAGGGAGGGTATGACATAGTTGGCATTACATAAACCTGGTGGGACGGATTGATGGATGGATACAAATTGTTCAAATGAAACAGGTCTACAAAAAGAGGAGGGGGAGTTGCACTATATGTAAGAGAACACTACATATCTACAGAAATGCACATGATCAAAGATAAAATCTCTCCAGAATGTATATGGGTCAATATAAAAGAGAAAAAAAGTGACATTGCCATAGGTGTATATTACAGGCCACCCAACCAATCAGAAGAAATAGATGAACTCTTTGCTAATCACTTAACAAATGTAGGTAGGAAGCATACCACAGTAGTAATGGAAGACTTCAACTATCCAGATATCAACTGGGAGACAAACTCTGCAGCGAGCGGGAGATCAAACAGATTCCTAACCAACCTAGCCAACAACTTTGTCACCCAAAAGGTGGAGGAGGAAACTAGATGTAAAACTATACTGGACTTAATTCTTACTAATAGAGAAGAAGTGATAGAGGGAGTTGAAGTTGCCGGAACCTTGGGTGAAAGTGATCACGTCATACTGGAATTTAATATAATGCAAACACTAGCAATAGAAAACAACCCAACCAGTGTCTTAAACTTCAGAAGAGCTGACTTTAACAAACTCAGAGAGAGCCTAGGAAAGATCCCATGAATGAAAGTCCTAAAGGGGAAAACAACCCAAGAAGCATGGGAAACTCTGAAAAATGCGATCATAAAAGCTCAGACCAGCACAATACCACTGAAAAAGAAAAACCAGAAACTCAAAAAGAAACCAACATGGCTGCACAAAGATCTCTCTGACAAACTGAAAGACAAAAAGGACAAATACAAAAAATGGAAAGAGGGGCACATAGCTAAGGCCGATTATCAGCAGACAGCCAGAACACGCAAAGATGAAGTCAGGAAAGCAAAGGCTCAGAATGAACAAAGACTTGCAACAGAAATCAAGGATAATAAAAAAAGTTTCTTCCAACATATTAACAACAAGAAAAAAATCAAGGAAACTGTAGGTCCACTAAAGAGAGAAGATGGCAAGGAAATAACAGGCAACAGGGAGAAAGTAGAGTTGCTTAACTGATACTTTGCATCAGTCTTCACACAAAAAGAAACTATAGCCCGGCTTCTGGTTCCGGTTGCAGCGCCAGCGGACGTGCAAAGAACTTGCTCTCTTTGCCGTCCGGTTTCCCCCCACCGGTAGACCCTGGACAGGGTCGAAAGTCGCCCTGGAGGGGTGACCACCGTGGAGGAGGACACTCGTCAATCGCGGAGGGAGCGGCAGCTCCCTCTGCGGTCCGAGAAATCACCTTTGGGCCAACGGGGAAAAGATCGGCCAGTAACATGGCCGATCACTTAGCTGCTCCAGCCGAAAGTCACAGCAACATCTAAGCAAAAAGAACCACCGTGGAAGATCCAGGTGAGACCTTTCCTTCCCTCTTGTTAATCTATCTACTTCCCTGTTAACAGCTTTAAGAACTATTTCCCTATTTTGAGAAAGCAGCGTTTGGACACTGGGGAAAATGGGCTTTGGAAAAATAATTAATTTTTGTTTTGTTTTGTTTATATGAGCTGTTGGAATTCGGGTATCCTGAAAAAAATCCTTACTGTGACTTTCTCTCTTGGCTTGCTTACCTTTAGTTTAGGTGAAAACCCTTAGGGAGGGGGGTGGAGTGCTTTTTTTTCTCCTCCCCCCCTCCTGAACAGTATTGCCTACTTTTTAAAAAAAAAACTTTCTGTTCTCTGGGCGGACTCATGTGGATTGTTTTGGTTACAAATGTAGCCTTGAACTTGGCGTGAAGCCCAGAAACTTTGACTATTACAAAGTAACTATCTCCAGCTGAACTCTCACTCCCTGATCTTGGCGTGACGCCCAGACTGGTATATCTCCTTTGGAATTTGCTCAGTTTTCTACTTGTACTTCGTTTGACTTTACAATATTGAATATATTTCCCAAAAATTGATTTTTTCTCATTCTAGGATTACAATATAATAATTGACTGCTAAGACATCCTTATTTATTTCTATTTTGGACTATAAATTAGATATTCAAAATACTGACTGGGACTCTTGCTGTTTTTATTCTTGTGCTGGACTTGACTATTTGCTTTTCCCTATTTCTGTTTGGAAATATATTTCTGTTTGGACTCTATATTTTATAACGCTGCAATCTATCTTTTAAGCTGAACTTGTACTAAAAAAAAAAAAGAGGATGGAATCCTACTCACAGATTAATTATGGACTTATACTAGAAATTTTTTTGGAAATGAGAGTGGAATTTAAAGAACATATTAGAACGCTTAGGAAAAAGGAGGTTTCAGAATTAAAAACTGAAGCTCAAACTTTGACTGACTATGGCACACAATCAGATCTACAACTTAACGAGATGGATGAAATATATTCACAATTTATTGATGAGGAAGAGGATACATCCCACATGCAAATGATGGAGATTTCTGATGATCAAAGGCGGAATTCAACTAAAACATCTATAATTTTAAAAGCAACAGGAATGGACTTCCAAATACGAGGCACTAAAAACGCTGACAATATGATAGTGCAGACAACACTGGAAAAAAGAGAAGAAGACTACGATTGGACTCAATGGTGGGGAAATGTCTATAGCCAAACACTAAGATGGGAGGAGCTAGAGGCCCTACTGTGGAAACCTACTTGGCACAAAAAGAAAGCTAGAATTAGGTTTAAAAATGAGAGTTAAAATTTTATCTGATGGGTAAAAAGGGCTTTTAGAGACTTTGATTGAGCTAATATTTTTGAGATTTTTAAGGTTATTTTGGTCTGAGTCAATATTAGATCTAAATAATGGATTTGATTATGGTTTGGAATGGCAATAGGGAAAATTGGAAAATCTAAAACTAAAGGAGTTAGATTGAGATTGGTGAAATAGTACTGATATTTTTACTCACAAGAATTGAATGTTAACTAGCAATGTATTAAGTGGACTAAATTGAAACAATTGAGGAATTTTTAGAGATTTGGATTGATCTATAAAAATATTCGATAGAGTATATGAAATAGAATATAGTTGAGAAACATTAAAATATAATAGTTATATTATATGTCTATGATAGAAATAATTATTGTTTTATTATTTTAGGCTAAAATGTAATGGTTTTAAAATACATAAAGTTATGTTCATTTATAAAATATGTATGTGAAATAGAATAGAATAAGAGATAGAATTTAATTGAGAAGTATAAATTGAAATTGGAATAATAGGTATATGTTAGAAACAATTTACATTATAGGAATGCCCGAATTATATACCATATGTTTATGTAAGACCAAATTGAAATAGATTAATTGAAAGTTAGTTAAGCCTGAAAACAGGTGAAAATATGATTGATAGTTTTTGTTTTCTGTTTTTGTGTTTTTTTTCTTTTTTCTTTTTTTGATTGATAAAATAGAGAGGGAACCTTTAAAGAAGTAATTTAAATTGTACATGTATGACTGTATCTTTTGCTTTGTTCTATGGAGTGCCCTATCTCCACGATGTGTTTTAAGCACTTGGCTGTAAAACAAAAAAAATTAATAAAACTTGTTATTAAAAAAAGAAACTATAGCCCAACATACCAAAAAAAACACTGCAAAAGACAAAGTAGAAACAAAAATTAAAATAAGCAAAAAAATGGTAAGAGAACATCTATCCAACCTTGACGAATATAAATCACCGGGACATGACAGATTACATCCCTGCCCTTGAGCGTCCCACCAGCACTAGTGCCACCCATAGCATCCCGCCAACGCTAGCACCACCCCATTTGCAGCACTCGCACGTGCGCAACCCCGTTTGCATGTGCGCCTGTGCTCGTGTGCGGCCGTTTGCATGTGTACATGCGCTTACATGCAGCCCATTTGTGTGCGCATGCACGGGGCTCATTTTTGCACATGCACGTGCGCGGCCCATTTGCACGCGCGCACGTAGCGGTGCCTGCCTTCCTTTCCAGGCCACCAAATCAAAACGTTTGGAGACCTCTGGAATAGACAACATCACCACCAGATGGATCGGTAGCTGGCTGGCAAACCGTACTCAGCGAGTAGTCCTCAATGGCACTACATCCACATGGGGAGAACTAAGCAGTGGGGTACCACAAGGTTCCATCTTAGGCCCAGTATTCTTCAATATCTTCATAAATTGAAGGGGAACTCATTAAATTTGCAGATGACACCAAACTGGCAGGAGTAGCCAACACCCCAGAAGACAAACTCAGGATCCAAAAAGATCTTGACAAACTTGAACAATGGGCCCTATCCAACAAAATGAGTTTCAGTGTGGAGAAAAGCCAAGTTTTACATTTAGGCACGAAAAATCAAAGGTACAAGTACAGATTGGGCGAGATCTGGCTTAAAAACAGCAACTGTGAAAGGGACCTTGGAGTCCTAGTGGACGATCACTTGACTATGAACCAGCAGTGTGCAGCAGCAACCAAAAAAGCTAATACAATCCTGGATTGTATAAACAGAAGCATAGAATCAAAATCAGTATTAGTACCGCTTTATAAAACCCTGGTAAGACCACACCTGGAATACTGCAGCCAATTTTGGTCACCATATCACAAAAAAGATGTTGAGTTTGGAAAAAATTCAGAGAAGAGCAACTAAGATGATCAAAGGTCTGAAGACTAAAACATACGAAGAACGATTGCAGGACTTGAGTTTGGCTAGTCTAAAGAAAAGAAGAAATAGGGGAGACACAATAGCAGTATTCCAGTATTTGAGGGGCTGCCACCAAGAAGAGGGGGTCATGTTATTCACCAAAGCATCAGAGGGCAGGACAAGAAACAATGGTTGGAAACTGATCAAAGAGAGAAACAACCTGGAATTAAGGAGAAACTTCCTGACAGTGAGGACAATTAACCAGTGGAACAACTTGCCTCCAGAAATTGTGGGCACTCCGTCACTGGAGATTTTTAAGAAGAGGCTGGACAGTCACTTGTCTGAGATGGTATAGGTCCTCCTGCTTGAGCAGGGGGCATAGAAGACCTCCAAGGTCCCTTCCAGCTCTATTATATTCTAAATCAGAGTGGTACTAAGTTATGGCTGGCATATGACAGCCAGAGATAAAGCTGGAGTTGTCTGGCTGTTCCAATGTCTATCTGCTCTCAATCTCTAACTCAATATTATTACAATATGCAAATTAAACCCCAACTGATATTTTCAATACTAGTCTCATACTTAAGGAAATTCAGGCCTAAGTGGATAAGCCCTGTGATATAGTTGAAAAGCTTCCAGAAATGAAATACAATTCTGCTTTCAATTGTCCATCTGTAACATGAAAAGTTCATGGTAAAACATATACAGTGTACATATTTTATTTCTTTTGAAAGCACAAACGCATCTTTGCTGCATAATCTACAGAAACATTCAACAGGTGTATAAAAACAAGACAAGGGCCTTCCAACAAAAATACACAGCAACAGGCCTCACAGAACAGCATGTGTATCTTGTACATGCTTATCTGTTGCTCAGTGATAAGGGGTAATTAACACTTAGGCTCCTTGGTGCTCTCTGAGCTTGGTTGTTTTCTTGCACTGATGATATTACCTAGTTTGGGTAAGGAAATGTCTGCAAGAAAACAATCAAGCTCAGAGAACACCAAGGATCCTTCCTTTCAACCTTGAGCTACAAATATTCTGTTTTATTGGTACATCCAGGCGCCCCTACTTCCAAAAGTCTAGAATGGAAAATAGTGTTGCTCAGACCAGGGCACTTACATGTTGTGTCTAACACTGGACCACAATCTTCTTTCATCATTGTGATTTCTGTGCAGTTCATAATCCAAGAAAAACATACATAAATCTATCTGACTGTGTCAGTGTGCTACTGTAGGGACACAGATCTCTTTGTAGCTGAAGGCCATTGTACATAAAACATTAGAAATCAGAATACATACATCTGAAATTAATGTTGACAAATTTTAATTCTTTTGTATTTTTTCAGATGCAAATTGAATTTATACAGCAAGGAAGCATGAACTTTAGATTCATTCCTGTCCTCTTTCCCAATGCAAAAAAGGTAATATGACAATGGCAGAATAATTCCATTTTGGTGTTTGTTGAAAATTTAAATTAGATATATAACATTAAAAAAATATTTGGGAATGTTAAGTAAATCCCTTTTTGGATTTAGGGAAATGTTTCACAATATTCTTAAGACAGAAATATAATTTATATCAAACTTATTAATGGACAAAACATTTTTTATTTTGAAGTGTCTAAGAGTTAGCACCAACTTCCCGAAATAAAAGAAGGATTTTATTTTTCTTAGTACCTTAATTTTCTGTTTTATCTAGAGATAAAGTGGGACAGGCATAACCCAACAATAACTCCATCGCTTCAATTGTCCATTCATTTTTACCTGCTTAAATCTTTCCTGTTCATCTTGAAGAACACCATTTGGCTAAAATAAATTTTGTTTTGTCTTATTGTTTTATGTGATAGAGAATGAACTAAACTTAGGTTTATAATTTCCATGATTTCTAATGGATATAAGCTATTTTATATACCTATACGTCTCCTCTCAATCCTTACCCAAAATCTGTTCTGCAGAATGTGCAAAGATTCTGACATACCAACTAGGTCCTCATACTGTGTAGGCCAGCATATCGTTTTGTAGAACTACAAAACTGGAAATAATCCAAATTAAAGCATTAGTGACATGTGGCTATCTATCACATCCAATGAGGCAGAGACCACCAACCCTATGGTATTCTTCTGTTGAACTACTCTTGCATTCTTATAATAATTTAAATTATTACCTGTCCTGCTGTCTGTGATAGTAATGAATAGGTGTTGGCCACCTTCTTTGTGATATTTGGATATTTCAAGTGGTACTTCAAGTTCTATCTTATCCTCCCACCACTTTAATCTTCTTGAAGACTGTTAATGTCTCTTGTTCAGATTACATTTGTAGTTTCCTGGTCTACATTGGTCTTTGGTCTTTTCTGAATCCCTTCTAGTTAATCTGGATTCTTCTTAAAATATGATGCCCATAACTGGTGGGTCTGACCAATCCTTAATGAAGTAAACAGTTCCAGTGATTTGGAAACTATACTTCTAGTGATGTATCTTAGTTGACAAATCCATGTTGACTTCTATAATTTCAGCACTATTTTCAAACATTTTTCATTCTCATTTCATTTGACACTTGATTCATTATCTCAAATTTCTCAAGATTTCATAACGGGCCTACCTAGGGCAGGGGTAGGCAACCTTGGCTCTTTTATGACTCGTGGACTTCAACTCCCAGAATTCCTGAGCCAGCCATACTGGATCAGGAGTTCTGGGAGTTGAAGTCCACGAGTCATAAAAGAGCCAAGGTTGCCTACCCCTGGCCTAGGGCATCTTTCAGTGCCCTAGGTTGACATTCATCTGACCCTGGAAATTTGAATTGATTCAAAATAAAGAAAAGTTGTGTTTTATCGGTCAAACACTTCAATCCTGCTCCTTGATCCTGCTCTTCGCAACTGCTTAGTGAAACACATACCTACATACTGGTTAAATAAAATGGCCAAAATGGGAGTTGACTAGTTTTGCCTTTTCTTTGTTACCTGCTAACATTTTGTTACCTTCCTGAGAAGCTGATATACTGATTATTTTCTCTTTTATTTTGAACATTTTTAGAAGCTTTTTTTGGGGGGGAGGGTGCCTTAAGATTCTTTGCCAACTTCAATTGATTCCAAATGTTAATTTTCCTGACATCTCTACAACTCCAGATGCTGTATTCTTCCTTTGTGACTTCTCCTTTTTTACAACATGAATCCTCGTTTGTTTGGTTATAACTTAGCACGAGGTGTGATCCTATTCATAATCATTTTCAAACAGGCTACTTACTGTATGAAACTGTACAAACATTAGATCAACATTAGAAAAATAACAAAATAAGCCCTCCTGCTCCCCTTGTAATGTCACATACGAGGAAATGTAGGAACCACTCTCTCTTTCTAAATTTTCCTTAATCAGCATGGGAAAACTTGCTACCATAATCTAAAATAAGTTAATCAAGATCCTCCTGAAGCTTTGCTATCAGAGCTATAAGGGTGCTACATAACTCTACTGTACCTCAACATTATAACTATGGAATGCAGATGTATTTATAGGACATTACAGCTGAATGATGTAAAAAGCAATAAACATGCTGGGAAAATGCTTCATACAAGTGATTTCACAAGGAATTACTGAAATTGTTCAGAAAAGAAATCCAAAGCTTAACTAATTGCTTAGTTTGTTGGCAAAGACATATGAGGAAGGCTGGGGAATTCATTTCAAATGTGGAGTCCGTAACTCTAATGGTGAGTATGTCTCAAAGGCTGCTATAAAGAATCAGGTGGGATTATATATTGCTTCTTTCTGTCTTCTTTCCTACCCATACTCTTCCCTCTCTTTTTGACCTTTCTTTCTCCACAGGAACATGTACCTATCTGGCTTCAGAATACTCACATCTACCATTGGCCTCGGAATAAAAAGAACATTCTGTTGCGGTTGCTGAGAGAAGAAGAGTATATCGCGCCTCCAATAGGACCTCTGCCCACGCTCCAGGTTGTTCCTTTAGGAGCACACATCTGAAGCACACATGGACTAAATGTTGTAGGATTCTCTTGGCTGATGGCCAGGATTTTCCTGGCTACTCTTCTGGGTGATGAACGGCATGATGAACGGACTCTCCCCTTCCCACCACAAATAGGATTGTGTTGGGGTGCAGCAAGCATGCCAATGTGTTTTCTTCCCTTCTGAATGTTTCTTTCTGATGCTGATCAGGCACATTGCTACATTTCAACAAACTGCAAATGGAAAAATGTATTTCATGATGGTTGCTTTTCTTCTGTCTTGAGCAACATTCCAAGTCTGCGGCAGCCCAAACAAAACACTAGAATGAGGCTGAATATGCCAAAAAAAAATGGATACTCCTGTTGGCTCACAGCACCTTTTGTTGTCAGACAGATGAACATATATTGTAAAACAATATCGCAAAGCTGTTTCATGTACACGATAAAGGAGTTACTTTTCATATGGACTGCCATTTTCATGGTAAGAAAAACATGAGAGTTTAATATTTTTATTGTTGGTAAGCAGAATCATGATCTTCAAGGATGCTATTTAGTTAGGCACTTGATTTATCTTTTTAAACATAGTTTGCAGATGATCCACAACATAATTAAGAATATTCTTTCTCTTGCTCTGTCTTAGAGCAAAGCCATGTATTACATTTCCCATACGGCTCTTCTCAAAATGAATACCTATCATAGGGTCTCCCTAATAACAGATACTATTGCTTATAGTAATGGTTTAACATCTCTTTATCAATAATAGCAAACTATGAATATGCTAGGGAATATCTGCTAAGGTGACATGGAGAACAGCAAGAGGCTTGATTCAAGCTGTTGTTCAGAGGAAGAGGTAGGCAGCAAGAAACTTCAGTAGCCTTTTGGAAGAATTATGGTAGCCATCAGCACTAACATGGCCAATAGAGTAGTGTATTATCGCTATCTGCTAGGATCTCTTAGTCATTCAGCAACAGGAGATCTTCCAATTGTCCCACAGATCTAATGGTGCCTACTGTCCTCTTGTCACTCAGTCAGAACACTGTTATTTCTATCTCCTCACTCAAAAGTACCATTATCTTGGACTAAGCCTCTCTAATTGCTTGAGATTTCTTTTACTTTTCCCTAACCCAGTATCCTCCTGATATGTTAGACTATAGCTTCCATCAAGTAGAAGGCACCAATCTGAGGAATACTCAGAATATAAGGACATCAGGTCATAGGATTATACATATCTATAGAAATACTGAATGTGGATATCATAACTATAAGTAGAATATAACAATAAAAAAAAATAAAGCTACTGCATACAGAGTGGGAGCAGCACTGTGTTTGGTATGAGGACAAGCCAATAATTTGTCAGTTAGACATAAATTACCAGCGACATAAGAAAGGCTATCAGGAATTCTGCAAAGCCAATTCCGTTGAAAATAAAATAAAACGGGTGCCTTGCTGCTTTCAGAAAGGTTATACACCAGCTAAGATGAGGAGATCCAACATCTTTCTGCCTGATGTTTCCTTAACTTTGGCCATGCCTGTATAAAAGGTACTACCACATACCTTTTACACACATACCTGTATCTTTGCAGCAGACTAAGTTAGCTCTAGATCTGTTCTTGCAAATATTGTGTCCAAAATCTGATTTATTGATCACCTTACTGCATTGTATATGAAATCCCAGCCAGCTACATTTCTCTTCTTGAAGTGTACGGCATTTCTAATGAGCTTCTGGGAGGTCTATTCCCTCAGTGTTGGGAACATTCACCACACCCAGGTCTTTTCTCTCATTTACCACTGTTTTCATTATTTTGACAATTATTGTAAGTAAGCCCTGCAGTGTTCTTTAGGAACTGGAAAGTAGTGCAAGTAACTGGTGCAAATACTATACTGCAGAAATGCCCACAATTGTACATCAAGGAAGGGCCCTCACAACATTCACATCTCTGAACTTTTACAGTTCACCTTAAGATGGAGAGGATGATAAACATTTGGAAAGATACTTATACTTTACAGTATTCATCTCAGAACCGCTGAGATACTGTACCAATAATTGCTCATTTCTCATAGTGTAGGCTCAAAATAGATATTTTTCACTCTTAACAATGGAGTCAGTAGCAGGATTGAGATCATAGCACATGGCAGGGGAGATGGTGGTGGTGGGGAAAAGGATTAATGTAGGCAATCTCCTTCCTTTGTGGTTCTGCAAAAAAACTGTATTCCTAGAATAACGGTAAGCCCAGGAGAAAAGCATGTACTAGTTGAAAAAGAAAAACAAACTGGTTATTCCATCTTTAGGCTTTGCTTAACACAATTTAAATGAGAAAGCCAAGACCTATTACTACATGTGAAACGAGATAAACAAAGGTGCTTAGTCCAAAAAGCTACTTAATTTAAAAGGGCTCTTGTTAAAAACCCAGTGTCTCTTATCTTGTGTTAGCAGAGCAGAAATCAGAATGACTGCTAATTCTAACTACAGCAAAGTTCAAAGGGAGAAATAATTCGTAGCTGTGCAACAGAAAAGAGGCAGATTGTTGAAGGAGAAAGATAATTACTATAATTTATCACATGTCCACATTAATGAAGCTTAGCTGAATACCTGGGTTTTAAAAGAAGCAAAGCTGTATAGCAACAAGCGGAAAATAACCACTTATAGTCCCCTTATCACAAAAAAAAACAAACCAATTTTGTTTACTTTCAGATATAAGTGTAACCTTTTGCAGACTGCAATAAATGCAGTGGACAGATTTGCAAAAGAAGCTATATAGATTCTGGTCATTATGTTGAATGATTGTTCTTGAAAGCATGACAAAGGCTAGTGCTTTTCATCCAATTGTTCTGATGTTATTACAAGGTCCAAATTGTAACAGAATATCTTGAGTTCTTAAGTCGAGTTAAAGGTATGATTTCTAAGGAAGTGAGAGGAGTAATTCCACAATATTTAAGGCCGGATATACAGATACTGTAATGATAGTATGTATGTTTTTCAAAATTCCCTTTACCTGAAAAGGACAATCAAAAGGAGGAGAGGCAAGTGTTCCCATAGTGTGGCTGTGTTTTTACAGATCTTTTCTCTTGATTCCAAAGTGCTTTGTGGCCATTATTAAAACTCCTTGCAGTAATGCAAAGGTGCTTATTAAAGGCAACTGGACTTCCTTGGTTTTTTTCCTTGGAAACATTTCACTTCTCAACCAAGAAGCTGCTTCAGTTCTGGCTGAATGGTGAGGAATGGAAGGATTTATATTCCTTAGCAGTCATCCTTAGCATCCTTAGAAGGAATATAAATCCTTCCATTCCTCACCATTCAGCTACCACTGAAGAAGCTTCTTGGATAAGAAGTGAAACTTTTGAAGGAAAAAAACCAAGCAAGTCCAATTGCCTTTGATAAGCACCTTTGGGACAACCATGAACTGGATGATTAAGAATCTCCACAGATACTCCTTGCAGTAACAGTTCTGACCTATATTAATATAAATGTCTTATCGGCTACTATTCTAGTGGTGCTTGGACCAGACCTTGTAGATCTAAAAACTGCACAAAGCATTCAGCAGCATCTTTGTGCATTACCATTCATTTTTTTCAACTGGCATTTATTCAAAAACACTTCACAATAAATTAAAACTAACAATTCAGTGCCTTTTGTTGTTTCCAAGGCTATGTGAAAATTGTGGATCTTAACCCTGAGTAATAAAACACATGCTTGGGACAGAGAAGCTGGGTTTATATAACAAGTTAAACATTATTGCTAGTTTGGATCCAATACTGTCCGACCTCAGCCAGTGTAATTTATCATTCAGTATATTATCAGATTGGCAAAACTGGGCTAATTGAGTATACTGTGATTAAGTTTATCTTTTTAAATTTATTTCTGATAGCAATTTTATTAAAGATTACAATTACAAAAAACTAATATAAACTAAAAAGGAAAAAGGAAAAGGTGCAGAAAATAAAGAGAATAGGTAATAGAAAAGAAAAAAAATATGAATATAGTGAAGAAAAAGAAATCTATAAAGAAGTTACTTCTCCATCACAAGTATAAACAATTTCAGTAACTTATCACCTTTTATTAAACTATAACAAATAGATCTCTTCTTTCCATATCCCATTTCTTATCTTATCTATAAACAAATCCATAGAACTTCATCATTTTACTCCTGATTTCAGCAAAAGTCCATTAAGAGTTATTAGAGATAACATATTTACTTTAACCTTGATCAAAACCACCAACTTTATATTACTTCCTTTTACTTCTAACAAACTTGATCTTAATGTTATGGAACTTATTACTTATTCTTTGCCCCATCTCACAAAATTCTTCAAAAACTTTAACAAGAGTCTTTGTAAATCCAATATAGGAACATTATCCAAGTCATTTTCTTGGGTTGCTATTTGTATATACCTTTTAATTATTATATCAGCTGATTTCTTTGTTCATTATAACACCTTTTCCATATCATTCTTGTACCCACTTTCAAATCAGTCTCTAACTTGTCAGGGAGAACTTGTTCATCTTCCAGAACATCTTTTAAACACAAGTCTATCTATACAAGCAAACACTATTAAAATTAACTTCTGGATTCAACGTTCAAAAATACTCTTCAGTATGTCCAATGTTAAAATGTTTTGCTTCATTCTGTAATTGTAAATTTTAATATCCTTCTCCTTTAATTATAAATTTTTAATTTACTCAAGTTCCCTCTAATCTCCAATTTTTAAAATCTTGTCTCACCATGCTTTTTTTAAAAAAAAAATCAAAGCAAAAACATTTTCTCATGGGTAGGATTCTTTATAATTAATTCCAAAATTTTATTTCAAATCTATTTGGACCCTTAGTCTATTTATAAAATCAAAGTTTTAATCACCCTGTCTGGAGCACTTTGAGGGCGATCTCAAAGTTCTTTCTTTGTCTGGAGAGGAATTACAAAGAGTAGGTGTATTCACTGACTCTTAATTCTGCTGTGGTTGTCAGCTCCGCTTTTTGCCAAGTTATCTTCGGTCAGCCATTTTTTCCCCTGGAAACCCCATGGTTAAGTCTACCATAGGTGTTATATCAATATAGCTATCAAGTAAGTAGGAATTATACCAATGGTTTGACTCAGTAAAACACAGGTGTTATGTTCCTAATTTAAATAGATTAATTAAAGTTATTTAAATTTAAATTCAAGTAAACAATACATATAGCAGTGATGGCGAACCTTTTAGAGACCGAGTGCCCAAACTGCAACCCAAAACCCACTTATGCATCGTCAGGTGCCGGGTGGGTGTGGCCCATTGGCTGGGCGTGGCCAATTGGGTGGGTGTGGCCCATTGGGTGGGCGTGGCTGCGGTGGTAACGGCAGACTGGGTGGGACTAAAAAGTTCAATCAATCAATTCCAACTTTGCAAGATCTTTTTTTTTCCCACGAGAAGTTGAAATTGACTGATTGAACTTTTGGGGGTTTTTTGCACATGGTGGCGGAGGCCTAAAGTGAAAAGGTTTTATAAAACCCAGCTGAAGGCCTAGGACTGGGGCAACGGCGCGCGTGCCCAGAGAGAGGACTCAGTGCTGCCTCTGGCACCCGTGCCATAGGTTTGCCACCACTGACATATAGGATTGTGTTTAACCAAGATCAGCTTTCTAGTTTCATATGTTGCTATTTTCCCTTTGCCATAATTGTACCATGATGATTGGCATTTCAGCTTGAACTGTTTTCCACTGTGTCACAATCACAGCTGTTTGATCCTTACATTAAAAATAACGCTTCAACACAGCTGTGACTAGAACATCATTTCATAAAAATTAACATGGCCAAGAATCCTCCATGCAAGTCACACTATGTTCTCTAGAATTCTGCTATGTTCATCCCCAGGTCAAATTGCAACAGTGTTGCATGACACATCTCAAGTTATACCACTGCATTTATGACATTCTTCTTTATATGGTTTTACTTTATTGTGCTCTTATTTACGGTAAGCTGCTTGGGGAAATTTGTTGTGGGGAGGATATAAATGTTTACCACATGGCTTCAATCTATCCATTTTTTCCTTACAAGGGGCTTTTATGATAATTGTGGTTTTCAATACCATGGTGTTACCAGATTCATTTGGGGAATGTTGCTAAGGGATGCTATTTTTTATTTTTATAAACAGCAACAATCAAGCAGTGAGACACACACACACACACACACACACACGGTGTGTTTTGTGTGTGCGTGTGTGTGTGTTTATGCACATACGTGCATGCCAGTAATGGAAAATCAGACAAGAGAGAGGAATTCACAGTCATTCAACAGTCAGAGAAACTTAGGAAGGACCCACCCTCATTGATCAGACAGTTAAAAACGGATGGAAATATTATTGATAGTTTTGTTTTTTCTGTTTTTTCTTTTCTTGATTGATAAAATAGAGGGAAATTTTAAAGAAGTAACTTAAATTGTTCATGTATGATTATATTTTCTACTTAGTTCTATGGAGTGCCCTATCTCCACGATGAGTCTTAAGCACTTGGTTGTAAAACAAAAAAATTCAATAAAACTTGTTATATAAAAAATGGCAGTGGGAAGATTGTACCTTCACACTTGCAAGATTTTATTACTGTGGCCTTACGATAAAATAGATTTAGCTCCTCTAGTTATGTTTCCCACCAGGTTTACCCAGGAGGGCTGACTAAGTCACCCTACCCCACCCCAAAGCTGCAACTGCAGTGCTATTGGTCACCAAAACCATGTGACCACTCTTTAACTTCCTGCTTAAAATGTACCTAATATAAATATAATAAGCTCGCATTTGTACTATATAAGAAATGCTTTTGCATCAAACTGAGCTGGTACAAATCTTAGCTACAAACCGCTGCAACAGCATACATATAGGGGCCAGGGGTCTTCAAACTTGGCCCTTTTGTGACTTGTGGACTTCAACTCCCAGAATTCCTCAGCCAGCATGCCTGGCTGAGGAATTCTGGGAGTTGAAGTCCACAAGTCACAAAAGGGCCAAGTTTGAAGACCCCTGGCATAGGCAGTCCTTGACTAATGACCACAATGGGAGCAGAATTTCTATTGCTAACTGAAGCAGTCGTAAAGCAAGATGTCATGTGACCACAGTCCTGGGTGGGTTGCCATCATTAACTGAGTACTGCAGCTCTTTGAGTGAATACCTACTCATATCCAAGGCATTCTAGGCTCAACCCCTCCTAGTTCCGAGTCTCAGTAAGGTACGTAAGATTGTGCATTTGCACTAGACTAGACTTTAGGTACTTTTTGCAAAAGGGTTTTCTGAGACTCCGTGGCTCTGGAGGTATTTTTTTCTTTTTTTTCTTTTTTGGGACAGCTCAAGCCCAGGCTAGCCCGGCCCAGGAGCTTTTTTGCAAAGAAGCTTTCTAGCACGCCATGACTCTGCAACTGCTGTTGGCTTTTTTAAATTTTCATAGGCAAAGCCCAGCCCAGCCCAGCCTGACCCAGGAGTGCGATGCAAATTCTGTCAGGATGCTGGGGAATTCTGGGAGCTGAAATCTACATATCTTAAAGTTGCCAAGGATGAAAAACACTGGTTTAAATGTTAAAATTGTTTTTTCAGATTTGCTGGCTATGAAGTAAAATGGGCTGTAGATGGGGAAGACAAGTGTTTAGGCTTTGTCTCTTAGCTAGCTTACTGATTTATACCACCAGAATGTCAATTCTCAATAGCTTCCTTGTAAGACATCTTTCTTTGAGTGTTTCCTCTCAGTGATCCTGAATAAGAAAATGAGAGAATGAACTTCCTGCCTCATTCATTTCACTACCAAAGAATACATTGTTCCCTGACCAAGGAAGACTGTGTGTCAGTAAACAGTTTGTGTAGGAACTCTGAAGAGTCTTCCAGGAGGATAGCTTATTCTCCCTGATCTGTTTGTCTAATGAACTGGATCATGTGATAAGTATGCATAATGACTTTTCTCAGTTGCTCCTGGAAATCCTAGTAGATAAACACTAAATCTCCCAGGCATCACTCAAGGCATAGCAAATTCATAATAAAGAAGCAAACATTAGAAAGAAAGCTTTCTTTTTCCCACATCAGAATGAAGAGCAACAACATGCTACTGTTTTTCAGTTTATGACTTAATTCTCTATTCCTCTATTCCTACGCTTCAAATCTCTATCATGTCCATTCAAAGCAGAACATCATTTACAGTACTGTTGCAAAAAGAAAAAGATGCTGGCCACAAGCAACTTATACTTTCGAGCTTTTATTATTATTTGAGGGGAAAACAATTTTTTAAATGTTGCTTCCCATTCTTGGGAAAGTTATTTTATTCATAATTCCTGTATCTGGACTACATCCTGCATCATGGTTAAATAATACAGAGCTACCACATCAAGACTTAAAGGTTTAAAAATGGCCTCCAGGCGTGGCAGGAACATGGCCAATGGTATAATTACAGCATAGGGGTTTTAAAAGGCATTTTGCCCCTCACTTTTTGAAATCCAGAAGCAAAATCAGCATTTTTAGAAGGCTTTTGAGGAGCTGTAAGGTAGCATAAGAGGTGCCTTTAGCCATCAAGCCTCAAGATCTCCATGCGGCTATTTTAAATCCCTTCTCAGTCCCCGACCATTAAAAACTGAAAAACGTGTCCCTAATCACTTCAGTGATGATACTGACCATACCTGTGACTGGAGGCAACAAAAGACAGGGTAGATGGTTGGGCTTGCCCTGACTGCTGAAAAAAAAGGTGGAGCTGAGTTTTTAAAGGGATTTAACAGCACCACGGGAGCCTTTACCCTTTAAGACACAGGCATTCCTTTTAATGCAATTTTAGAGGGGGAGAAGCCTAGGAAAAATTACATACAGTATCTGAAAACAGACCTTTTTGTTTGTTCAATAGTACAACCTGAAAGTGCTCCCCAGCGGTGCAAAATGACTACAAAGGGATCCGTATGTCCTAGATATAAGACTGCCCATCCCAAGTTATATAACAGATATGCCTCTGGTGTATTTTTCTGGATCCAAAAAATAACATGAATTATTGAAACAAGGCATATAATCATATAAACTCATATAAGTTAGATAGTAAACAGTTTACTTCAAGGACAGAAAATGATAAGATTGTGAGGAACTTGTTTATCTACATATTATTTAAATGTTTACCTCATTTACTACATAGAATTCAAAATGGCTAACAGCCATCAATTTTCTCCATAAAAAAAGTTCCTCCAAATGCTCAGAAAGAGGGGGGAAACCCCCTTTTTAAGCCAAGGAAATGGCAAATGGTCTAGGAAGGCTTCCAGCTTCCTGGTGGGCTCTGAGGTTGGAGCTTGGAAAACATGAGTTGAATGGCTCCATTAGCCTGATAAGGATCGAAGGCAACCAAACCAAATGAGAGCATTGAATCTTTCAACCTGGAGAGGAAAGGGGTTTCAGGAAATAGGAAATGAAAACAGATTTTTCAGAAACATCTTCCTTTTGACATACAGTAATACTGAGTTCAAAATGGGACTGAACACAGCCCCAATCCTGAGTCCTTTACTGTATTGTAATAAAGCAATAAGGTGTGAGAGGAAAGTAAATTGTTTTTCATTCGTTATATTATTTCTCCCCATTCCTGTGTCTCTTAAACATTGCTATAAAATTCATGGAAGAGAAACATTTCTGTTAGGGAGACAATTGTTTATTTTAACATTTTATACAAGATCTCCACTAGTTGCCTTTAATATCAAACATGGGTGGTCTAAACTGTCAGTTTGGAAGCAAAACAGATGCTTATGTCACTCCCCTTGTCTTACAACCAAATCTTTTTTGCAATTTGCAGAATAATGCTCTCCGGACTAATATAGGTCAAGGTTATTATCTTATTGTCACAATATCTCTGTAGCATAAGCTAGGCTAAGAGGTAGTAACCAATACTGCTGGGACTTTTATTTTCTATACAAAGCAGACTGAATAGTATGATACTTACTAGAATTAAGTAGCATGTTTTTAAAAACACTTGCCACCTATTTGAGGGTTGCAATACGGGGGGCTTCTGCTAACTCCCAGAAAACAGACTGATTTTCTGTTTGCATTCTCTTTTTACCATCAATCAAGTAGCCCTGATGCTCAGAAGATACT
The DNA here is from genome assembly GCA_023970755.1 of Azemiops feae. Taxonomy (NCBI): domain Eukaryota; kingdom Metazoa; phylum Chordata; class Lepidosauria; order Squamata; family Viperidae; genus Azemiops; species Azemiops feae. Next base: position 434,892 of record JALGBA010000094.1, read on the forward strand.
GCCATCACATGTTGGTCACATATATGGTAATAAAGCTTAACCAGTGAATTCAACTTTTCAAAATAGGGACAGACCTTGGGCCTGATTAAATCTCCCATGGAAAAGCCTAAGATCATAGCTTCAGCCTGAAACATAGATTTGAAACGTATGGCATTTTTAGATAAAAAGATGTGATGAAAGTAAAGATTGTATTTGACACATACTAACTCATTGCCTGTTCAATCATGCTTTATAATAGAGTAAGTATCAACTGGCTAAATTCAAACAACATGCCAAATAATAATCCATAATTTACCCCATACCAGCCATGTTCACATACTAAACCAAAACCAAATTACACTATGGTTAGCAGAATATATTAATGCAGTGATGACTATAATGAACCAGAAGGATAAATCATCCGCTATTTACAAGCCAGCTTCTTATGTGGCTTTAAATATATTCATAGGTAGATAAGTAGGTAGATGGGTAGATTAATCCACATTCTTAATTTACAGAATGCAACATAGGAGGAATATCTCTATTTCTAAAATTATGTTATTAGTACAATTTTCTTAATACTGTTTTGCTATTATTTTACTTAGAAGTATGATTAGCTACTTGCAAGCCACATTTATTCTGTTATATTTTAGAGAAGGCACAATTATATCTGGGATTACTTACAGCTTATTGCTGAGCTATGGCAAACAACCCGTTCAGTTCTATCATGGCTAAATAAGGAGGCTGCTCAGTTCTAAAAATAGTCATTCATATTGGTCTGGTTATAGCAAGAGTTGTCATCTTTTACAGATATGAGAGTCCTGCAAGTTCAAGTGAGGACATAGAAGCAGATCATATTTACATTTGTCTCGTTACTGAGAAGCCATGACCATTTATTTACTGAAGTCTCCTTGCACATTATACATGTTATTGTGCCCTGGCAAAACTTAGAAAAACAAAAGATATGGGTTTATTCTTCAATCTACAGATTCTAATGTAACCTTTTTACCCAGGGATCCAGTATAAAAAATAATGCAAATTCTTGATCCCTTTTATTCACTAGATCTAAATTTTAATTCTTGCCATTTTGCAGCAATCCTTTGCTCTTCATCATCAAAATTCCAAACTAACTACTGACCAGATAAATACTATTAATTCTACATGAACTTTCAGGATATGGAAGGATATGGAAAACAAGACATACTGTACTCCTGTTTGCATACAAATGCATGCCATGTTTTATGAAGAGTGAGACAGCTGCTTTAGACATCAGAAACAATAACAAGGTCTAAAATGGACAGGAATGTTTAGGTAGAAGTTGCACAACATAAATTAAATTAAATTAAATAAATTAAAAAGCAAAATCCAAATTAGTGTATCCATTCAGATGGATACTTTATATTGTCATTTCCAATCACCTGAGATCTCTAGGCCTAGATTTTTGTCTGCTTCCTAGTGCAACAAAAATTAATATAATACAACTTATCAAGTGGCTGTTGGGAGTACTGAATCTGACATTGTTTCAGTCCACTTAAGCATAGGGCAGGTAATCTTTCCATGACCGGTTGCTTCACTGTTAATTAGTATTACTCTACTTGCATAGGACTGTAATAGCACAATATTACTGGAGAAGGATAGGGTTTTAGGGTACTTTCCCTGTTTTCTTTTTATCAGAAATTGTGGCATCTATTTCATTCCCCTGTTGAAAATCTATAGGATACTACAACCTGCGGGACCTCAAGAAAACAAAAGGAAGCTGGAAGCTCACATGAAACACAAGTTGTCCATTCTTGACTCAGACTTAAGAATGCCTACTCTCTTGCCAAGATCAAGATTATCATCCTTCCAATAAGAATTTCAGAAATTGTTTTGGTTTACTTTTGTAACCATATTATTAAGTTGTAGTAAAAACAGAGAGATTATATGGCAATTATGACTATGACATAAAAGACCTGGCTATAATCTACTTGATCTATACAAAGATGTTGAATATAGTGTGTGTGTGTGTGTGTGTGTGCGTGTGCACATATGAATTAGTTTGGGATAGAAAAATGAATTCTCTAAAAACTTTTCAATGACTTTGATTTAAATATTTGTTGTGTGACTAAAAATACCGTTGTAAAGCTTATAAAAATGATCCAAACAACTGCATTCTCTTTCAGACTAGTCTTTAGAATCCAATCTTTGGAACAATCACTGCATTTCTTTGCCCCAAAAAAGTCTTCTGAACTTTGGCACTAAAGACTTTACCTCTGTTACGACATGTTTTTCTTCCATTTGCCAGCTTCCTAGTCTTTACCATTTAAATTTCTTCTTCTTCCATCCCAAATGTTGAGACATTGCTATAAGCTTCCTTTGGCTTACTACTCCTTCACCAGGATAGCTTATAAATCTTTTTTGTTCTGAATAAAATCTGCTACCCATGTTAAACGCTGGTAGATTAGTGTATTTGTGAATGTACTTCTAATCAATTCAATGGCTGAATCCCCCCCCTTCTACCTGAACAACCCCCCCCCCTTTGAAACAGCCTGCCCTCAGACTAGAATGGGCCCTTTTCTCTTTTCGAAAAGCAGTCAAGGCTGCTTTTCCAGCACCTTCAGGACACAGAGTTCAGCTTAACTGGAAGGAGGTGACCTAGAGAGAAAGTATTCAACTCAGAATCCATTTTACTATTTTTAATGTTTTATTGCTGTATGTAGTTTTCATTTATAGGGAGCTATCTAAAATCTTAGGAAATAGCAACATGTAAATCAATTAAGAAATGCAAATGATTAAAGCAAAGGTTTTCCAAACATAATTCTACCAGTATACAAAAAGCTATGTTATGAAATGGAAACTGATAAGATGGAGTGAGATATATAATAATGTCTGATGTGTTATTGGCCATTAGGCATTTACAATCAAGGAAAAGGTCAAAGAAATCTGAATGGGATGGAAGCCAACATGATGAATGATATCTTATGCCAATGAGAGAGGCAGGCTTATGTGCTATTTCCTCTACAATCCTGAACTTCTGATAATATTTAGGAGAACTAACTACAGCATTTGTGTATTTTTATGGTTTTATTATATAGTACAAATATGTAATATAAATAAATAGCACATCGAGATCACAAACATTATTAAGAATAACTTATGCCATATTCCTAGTAAAGAACACCATGTATACCAATAAAGTGGGCTTGAAACACACATTAAAAAAAATCACCAAGAATTTTTTCTGCCTCTTTTACCTTACCTTTTTGATTGAAGAAATGCAATTTTTATGACTTTTTTGATTCAATATGAAAAGTGTTGAAACTACTAATGTAGGAATCTTGGATTTCTCTGCAGAACTATATGCATGTAAATTGGCTACTGAATACTCGATTAACACAGAGCATGAGTAGAATGCATATTGGCAGGCTACAAAATATAGCAGCATGACCTCCCTTTATTTATGTATATTTGTATGTTTAATCCAAGAGTGACTTAAACCACAAACCAGGAATCTCCTTGTAACTGAAGGAAACATTTATTTCTTTATTAGATTTACTATGTATGGGAAAGGAATGTAAATGAGTATAAGATTATGAAAACTGAATAAACTAGAATCTAAAGTAATATCTCCCAGGTTCCCAAGGGACCAAAAGGTAATTGCAAGGAATTTGAGATGGACAACAACCGTGGAAAACCAAATAAAAAACACTGACACAGACTCTGATTAAAATATGATATATGCCTGAGGTAAAATCACAGGAAGAGAAATGTCAGCCTAGGAGAAATACTGGAACAGCATTAATTTGGGCTGGTTTCTCCTTTCCCCCTTGACCAGCACTAGTATTTTTGTGTCCCACAGCATACAAACTTGTTTCACTGCTCTTACATCCTTTGCACCTTGCTTGACTCTAATTTTTATAAGATGCCCATGAATATTCTTGCCCCAACACTATTCTCTATGTGCCTCTATTCTGGTCTTCATGACTTTCAAAGGTACCCAGTGAGCCCTCAGAGTTCCCCATGCATCCACATTGCTCTCTTATATTTTCTGTCAGGACAGTACAAATGCAGATTCCTTATGAGCCCAATTTTTAAGAAGGCAATGCTACAAAGACTACATTATTTTTTGTTTTGCTTTGACTTTCCTTTAAAATGGTTTTGTGGTTCCTTGGAAGAAGAGGTAGTTTACTTGATGAAAAAGCTGAAACAAGACCTAAAAACACTGAAAAAAATAATGGCTACTCATCCGTTTTCTTTTAAATATTGCAACTAAAATTATGCATTGTATAGATACTATACTAACATTTCCAAACATAAAATCAATATTCCTTCTGCCATCATTATATTCAGATATATAGAATTACTTAGGTATATTTATGACTGAATAAAACAACCTGATAAAAATTGACATAGCAGAGTCCATCTATTATGTAAGACTGTTTTTTTAATGTAGTTTGTATTTATCAGTTAATAAGGGCTCTACAATATGCCCCTGCGCCTTCCAAGCTCTTTCACCTGACTTTTTTTAATTACAAAAAAAAAAAAAAAAAAGGGAAAAGACAACTAAAATATAAAGTGACAGCTTACAGCATATTTATTTTTAAAAAGGCTTCTGGGCTAAATAGGCCGGTAGGCTTTCTCAGAAAACAAACAAACAAAAAAGATGGAAGGTGCTTTGTTTGGAAATGTGTTCATTTGTCCAAGAACACAAAAGGTAAATAAGGCTACTATGGAGTATCCTGCCTGGGAGAGGTACTGAGGTATTGAGAAGGTGGAAGTATGTTATGTATGGCCAAGCCCCTAGTAAGATAATATTAAGAAATTGAGGTCTCTACATCCTTTCAGCATTTCTAAAGTAACAATATAACATTTTGCATCCTAGAATTACACCTGTTCTGGTATAGTTACTAATTTAATGTCAGCAGTCACCTATTTTGGCAGAGGACTTAAATTTCAATTGGCTTGTGCACCTAGCTTTGTTGTTTTTTTAATATGATATGTAAATCTAGAGGTTATTTAGGGCAGAAAGGTAGTTAAGAAATATATTTAAGATTAAGCTACTTTATTTTGTTTGATTGATATCGGTAGCTTATTCAAATTTACAGCTCATTACTGGGATTGTTGCCTAGCAACACACATTAGACATTCTGAAGGGCAATGGACAAAGGTCTTTGTTTTAGGTACAATTGGATTTGCTGTTTTGAGTACTAAATAAAATTACATTTTTTTGCTGTACACAAAAATTGTTTTATAAAATTTCTATTTAATCAATAGGCAAGTACGTTTGCATATATTCAAAACTGAGAAATAAAAAAAGAATGCTAATGTAAGGTTGTACAAGTTATTTCAGTGGGAATCCCCCAATGCCTGAAATAGCCTGGATTCAGTGAAGGTAAGTTTTTTTGTTTCTGTTTTTTGAAAAACAAATTCCATTGCATTGAGATGAATACAAGGAAATTAATACAGTGCATCTAATATGCTACAACAGCTTGGGATCAGCAAACCCAGTCTCAACTGACACACTTATTCCTTTTCCAATAAAAAGTAAATATTGCATATGAAGTCAGTTTTCCTTTGAGACTGCACTTTCTCTCCATCCATGGGGAAGAAAATCTACTTATTAGAGAGAGACTACCAGACTGTAGCCTGCATTATGATTGTGTTCAAACAATATACTGAATTTAATTCTCATTCAATAGAGAATTCTCAATAGAACCCCTAGCATAATAATGGATATAACTATGGAGTTTTCTTAGTAGCAGTATGGAAACGGCTTGCCCCTATGTTCTTCAGGAAGGTGCTTTTGACTTCCTAATTCAACCCACAGCCCTATTATTATTTGGTCTCTCATACAAATACTAACCAGTCCCAAACCTGCTCAGTTTCTGAGTCTAGAGAAGATTAGCCTGTTGCTGCCGTTCTAATCAAGTATTCAATGTGACCAGTCCATATGGTTAGTGTATGGTTCATAGTTGAATGACCTCAGAATAGTTTGTTAAATAAACTATGGATAGGTTTACCATAAATGTCTTGGCTGAACAAAGCCCATGTACTTTCAAGTTTCTATCCACTTTCATAGTATAACCACTCAAAACTGTACCTCTTCTCCTCATTCTGCATAATTTTATACTTGATCAACATTTTGGAACAATACCTTACAAAAGCATTGGCAGTTCCTAAACTTAAAAAATAGCCAGAGTCTTCAGCTTGTATATATTACTGGAAGATACCAAATACAAAATTAGGATATTGGTTTCATAAGCAAAAAAATAAATTATTCCAAACTGGAGAAACATAATATTGCTCTGTACAATGCCTCGGTTATCACAGAATAGCGTTCCTTTTCTTAAACAAAGGCAGAATATGCGTATAGGGGTACATTAAGTGAAAAAAAAGAGTAAAAGAAAAAAAAGGAGATATAATTTGTGAATTTTTTTTATTTAGTAATAGACCAGTTTTATTATGCAATCACTAAGAAAGTATTACACAGCAAAATGTTTCCTTTATCAGTGAAACAGATACTCGATTTCTAAATTCCGATAATGGCTGCAGTTCGACGGTTGTGTTGCCCAGGGGCAGCAAGGTGACAAATGCATGACACTTGACCCTTTCTAAATCATCAGGGTACTTGGCTACCGTCTTACGGTAACTCCATAATGTAGCTGAATTGGAAAAACCATTTGTGCAGGCACGCGTCGCTTTGTTGTAGAAGGTATTCATCGCGCGCACCCTCCCATTAAAAAGCCGATCGCCCGCTGATTTGTCACCCTGATTGGCAGGTTTCAGACAACCAACCACCAGATCAGCGCACGCTCCACCAACTGTCCCGCCACCTGGCTAGCAGTCCCAGTCTAAGTCCCGCGCCACCGCAGAACAGCTGTCAGCGCCGAGCTCCGCAGCTGGGGGAAAAAAGCGGGCGGCACGTTCCTCTTCCGCAGCGCGCGGCTAAAGCCCCGCCCTTCCTGCCACTCCCGCCCTTTAGCAGGCTGCGCTCCATTCATCTTTCTCTTCCCCGGCATGAACAGTTAAGGAGGGGGCGGAGGAGAAAGAGAAGCGCGCGCAGGAAACGTATCTCCCAGCTTCTGCTCATCACAGTTCCCCTCTAACGCCCTTTTCCAAGGCGCCCAAGGAACTCACCTTCCCTTTGAGCTAAGGGGCTCGACTTCTGAAATGGCGGCTAAATATATGATCCCTTAAATTACCAGTCCAGTCCCTGACCGCGACTGCGCTCTCCGTATAACTTTTCCCAGCCCTTGGAGTTCAAAAGCCGAACTATCGATAGCACGATTCTCTCTAAGCCAAACGTGCGCGCGAGTTATTAAATTCGCTTTGGAGCTGAAGCTGTTACGCGAGGAAGAGAGTCCAACCTTTCTCGCTCTCCAACTGCCACCCTCCCCCCCCCGCCGCTTTAACCCTCCAAGGTGGCTGGCTCGTGACGTCATTATCATGGCAACAACAACTGCAGCCTAGAAGCTCCTGTTCTGGCGCTGTTCCACGCCACGGACAAAGTGGGAGTTGTTCACGAGCCGCGCGCGGTCCGCCTTGTTCTAAAGAGCCTCGTCCCGGTTGGTGCTCGAATCCTGGAGGCAGGACGGGGGGGGGGAGGGGAGAGAAGAAAAAAAAAAAGTGGAAACCTGCGAGCGCGTGCGCGTCTCGCTCCCCGGCCGTTCCAGGACCGCCCGGCCGTTCATTCGCCCAAGCGCGGGAGCGCGCGCGCGCCGGGCGTGTGAGGAAAGAAGGCGGGGGCTGCGCTCGCGCTGCGGACGGGTGCGCCGAGCCCCAGCCTCGGGCTGCGCCCAGTGGTCGCCCTCAGCGGCGCCTCTCTTCGTGGCGGCGAACATGTTCTCAGTGAGGGTCGTGACCGCCGATTACTATATGAGCAGCCCGCTGCCCGGCCTGGACCCCTGCCAGTCCTCCTTTAGGGAGGCCCCCGTTAAGAAGGTGCCCGTGGTGAGAGTCTTCGGAGCCACTCCATCGGGTAAGGACGGGCGCCCGCTCGCTCCGGGCACGGCCAGGGCGAAGGAGGCTTTGTTGGCCCTGGGTCCCTGCCTGCTTTCTTGCTCTGCTTTTGGGGACGGGTGGACCGGGGTTCCCCGACCTCCTCTCTCTCTCTTCGCCTTCCGCCTCGCGACATTGGCGCGCTGCAGCAAGAGCCTCCCCTACCTGCTCCCGCCGCCGCCGCCGCTGCGGTTGAGCAAACTCGGCGGTTCCCGGGGCCCCGCCTGGGAATCGCGGGGAAAGGAATGGCAGCCCCCATGCACGTCTGAGCATTGTGCCGGAGGCGACTTGCGAGCCGCGCAGGGCGCGTTTCCCTCGTTAGGGACTGCGCCGTGTGACCCTCAGTTGTGTAGCCGGGAGGTGGGTGGAGGATCTCGGCGTGTTTCTGTGTAAAGAACACAATCCGTCTGTATGCGTTGTTGGAAGCGAGTGCTCACTCTCTACTCCCGCCTTCCTGTATTATGACCATAATGAAATCCAGCTGTATAAATACTGCTTTTGTCTGATGGCAGTGCTAAGCTATAACTCACCTTGGCTGTTCCCCCCCCTTTTTTTTTCTTTTCAAACATAATATGCGGAGGTACAGTATTGAGTTTCTGTTTCTGGTAAAGCGTATAAGTGTGAATGGGCTTTAAAATTCCGTTTATCCTAGATAAACGGAAGGAGATTCTTAATCACTGATAACACCTATGTTTAAATTGCTATCTTAAAAAGATCATAAATTTATCAGGAATAGATATTTCTGCTCTAAGAGGATGGTTTTACATCTAGTCACACAGGATTTTAAAACAATATTTTGCTCTTTAATAAAACCCATGTAAGATCAATATTATTTTGGTTAATAATACTCTCTTCTGCTTTTAGCAAACTAGGTTTAGCAAGTGTCATGTAAACCCCCAGACATATACTCTGTGTGTGTGTGTGTGTTTGTGTGAGCGTGCCTACTCAAGTAAATACTGCTGGGCCAAATAACATGGCATTGGGATATTTGTGACATAATTAATGGAACTGCACAAAAAAGACATGCAGGAACTCAAGGCACTCAATCTAAATTACAAAAAAACTAATACTGATAATAGTGACAGTTTTTAATAGCATGTTTCCTATATTTGGTTATTTATTTATTAAATTTATTTGTTGCCTACCTCGCTATAGCAGTTTGAATAATTCCTATTTTGCAGTTTAATCCCTCAGTTCTTGTAAATGGAGAATATTTGAATATAGCTCTCAGCATATTTTTTCATAATTCCTAATCTTACAAAATGATAATTTTATTAAAGCAGGCTGGTTCTTTTGTGTATAATTGCAGTTTCTTTTAAAGCATTTTTTCCCAGAGTCCTACAGTTGGTTCTGATATTTCCCTTTGGGTAATTGTATTTGTCACAAATCTGCTTAACAATAGCAGCAAGTGTTGATTCCACAGGTGGGGATTGCTTATGTTTTATTCACTAGGGCACAGAAGGGGGGGGGTGTAACAGGAGGACCAGAAGATATTCTGCAAAATAACAACAACCATCAAAGGTAGAGATAACATTGTCTCATACAGCCCATGGGTTGCTTTGGGAATAAAGATATTTTTCCCCTTTCTCTTACTGTTTTTTTTTTATTTAAATCAAGGGAAAGTACCTTAATGCTTTCCAGAAAAAAAAATACAAAAGGAAAATACCTACCTCTGCATTAGGTATAGATCAATATGGAATGGAATGACCAGTAGTATGATTTTTGACAAGTAAGTCAAGATAAAATGATCCTTATCCATATGCAGTTTGTTGTTGGGGTGGTGGTGTTGCAATAAATTGTAGTCTGAAAAACATAGAATGTGTAACAAAATCTAAATAAATATAGTATCAAAATATTTAGATAAAACTTACACAAAAAGTATTGTGGAATAAAAAAATTTAATATCTTTCATTGTAATCCTATTTATGCTTACTTGGAAGAATATTTAACTCTATTCAACCAGATGTACTCCTAGGAATTTTTTTTTAAGTTTATAAAAACCCAGAGGGTTTATTCTGACAAGAATTTGGTATGCATTTCATTCATTTATACTGATTTTATTTTATTTGGGCAAAAGAGAAAATTATCAGTAATGTTAACAGAAAATGATAAATGTAAACTATATATGTTGTTATCAATTATTCAGAATGATATTTAATCAATAAAAACACCAAATCATTTTTTTAAAGTTTACCCAGTTATTTTTAGAGACAGTCTATAAATGTCTATTGAAATAACATTGCCGGAATGAGATTTAGCACTGATTTTTATATTTAAATAAAGGTCCAGAAATAAACTGGAATGAACCATATGTCAAAATTTAAAATTAGTTCATTGAATTTATAGTGTGTGAAACTAGAATTGAATTTGACTAGAACTAACCCTAACAAATAGGGTTAGAACTTGAATTTCTATAAAAGTGTTTATTGAACTTTAGAAGATATAATCATGGTGTACAGGACTAACCTGAACTTCTGGGGCCTTATCCTCACTATATTTGAAATATTTATACATCAAAAAGGCTCAATCAAAGATGAAACAATAAATATTTGTCATAGAGTTTAAAAATCAGATCAACTTTGTCATTATACCTTTTCCAACAGCCTTCTTTTGTTGATCTACCTTTTGTTAGGAAACATTTACCTTGGCTAAATACAACATACCATCATCTGTGCTTCTAGAAGACTGATTTAATAGTACTTCCACAGAAATGCCTCTATCTTGCCCGCTTAAGGAAATAGAATTGATCTATATCCGTATATTACACTTTTTACTTGCATAGCAGCAGTCTTACCTCCCATCTTGCCAGTTTGTCATAGAAACATAGGAAACATATGCTCACTCTCCATCTCAGTCAGTCCAAGAATAATCTTGATTAGTTTTAAATTTTAAGAGTATCCTCACATTGTACCATTACAGGTAATCCTTGGATTATTGGGATTGGAATTTCTATCACTAAGCAAAGCAGTTGTTAAGCAAAATATCACATGACCACACAGCAGTTCCAGCATTCCCAGTTGTGGTCATTAGACGAGGGCCTCACATGACCCCAATGGCTTGTAACCTCCTCCCAGCTTCCCCATTGATTTTGCTTGTCAGAAGCTGGCTGGGAAGATTGCAAATGGCAATTAAGTCACCTGCCTCCTAACACCCTCTTCCATCTAAGCCATTCCTGTGTTGAGCCTCCCAGTCCCGCGCTTCAGTTTTTCCAAAGCAGGTGATGGTTCGAGGGAATGATAACAGAAGAAACCAATTCATTTTTCCTGCCCTGCATGAAGTACCTCTGCTTCAACTGCCTCAGCTCGCCTAGCTCCCCCTCCATTTGTGCCCTTTTGGCCACCTTGCATAGTATAGCTAAGATGAAGATGATACTATATTCCATCACTGCCTCATGCCCAGTGGACCTTCCTCCCTGTCATACTCAGTGGTGTCCTTGTTTTCCTCCTCCTTGATGGTAGCCTTGCATCTCCTGTGGATGGACCTCAAGCCACACAGTACAGGTGCTCTGTCAACAATGGGGTCAGTGAGAGGAAGGGCCAACTCCGGTGTGTGCGAAGTGTCTCCTCTTCAACTCTGCCACCCACCTATCTTCCCTTTCCCCCCAGTTTCTGCCCTGGCTGAGATGAAGACACTGCTGTATTCTTTTACCACTTGCCCTTGCTGCCATACTGCCCCTCACTGTTGCCTCTGAGCCCAGCATTGACAGAACCCCCATACCATGGGGTCTAGCATTGATGAGCCCATTGGAGGCAAGGGTAGATGATGGCAGAAAAAAGGAAGAAGACAATGGTGCCAAGGAGGAGAGGGATCAAGTATTATTGGCAGCATCAGGAGCAGAGTACAGTGGCATATTCTTCTCTGTCATTCTGTGCAGGGTGGCCAAAGGGCAGCAAAGGGTGGGGGGGAGATACATGTGTGTGGAGTTGAAATGGAGACAGTTCACGCAGGGCAGGGGAATGTGACCATAAGATACTACGATAGTTGTAAATATGGCCAGTGGCCAAGTGCCCAAAGTTTTATTGTGCGTCCATGGGGACGCTAAGATGATTGTAAGTGTGAGGGGTGGCTATATGTCTGATTTTTTCAGTGTTGTAGTAACTTTGAACAGTTGCTGAACAAATGGTTTCAACCTGAGGATTATATTTATCATTTAAGGCTGTAGCAGTTGTTAAATCAATATTTTAATATCTCAGCCTTTTATATAGCAATATTGGATTACATTCATTTAACAGGTATTTTTGCAAGTTTAATTTTTATATTCTTTGGATCTTCTACTATATTTCAATATTTTAATTCATTGTCTTTTACTTTGCAATTAGCTTAGACACTTTTAATATCTTTTTTTTATCTCTGTAACATTCGTCATGGAACTTAGTTCAGTTTTTGTCACCAGTCATAACAAAATTGTTGTCATTTGAAGGAGATAGGGAATGTGTTATTCTTGCTTGTGTTATACCAATGAACTATTATGTAAGGCTTCGTGGTATCCATAGCAGAACATCCAGATTCAGCCATAGTTTCATTCCATACAGCATTAACCTTGCGAACTCTCAAACTTCCTCCTTGCGTTATATATTCAAGATGGACAGTATTTAATATTTATTTGCTATGTATATGTAGGGATGTGGGTCTATATATATGTTGTACATAGTATGTTTAGGTGTGTGTGATGTATATGTTTCACTTTGAGAGCGGGCAGCTAAATTTCATTTTTTATGTGTGCCATTGTGCCCACAATATAAAAATGACAATAAAGGTTATTTATCTTATCTTATCTTATCTACCATAAAATAGTGATGATTTCTTCCTCAAAAATAAAAAAAACACCTCCCAGCCTTTTCCTTCCCAAGGTTTCTCATCACTAAATATTTTGCAACTTTTAAGGAAGATGATTACATTTTTGGAATTTTATCTTTCTTTTAGTCATGTTAACAGAATGATCTGATAATAGAAGCCAGCAAGCTAAACAGTATATCCAGACTAGCCACATAAAAAAATAGTATGAACAACAAAAATGTTACAGTTTGGAAAATTCATTTCAGTGGGTACTAGCCAGAATTGAGGTAATGTAAAAAATATTACAAAGTCAGTGTGCTACAATTGAAAATCATCTTATGTGATCCTATGACATGTTCTTAGTCTTTTTGTTTAATATTTGGATTATTCTCACTTGGATGTGAAGAAAACCCAATTTTTGCTTTTGTAACTTAGAAATTTTGTGTTCAGAATTTTTAAAAAATTTTCAGATTGCAACATTAACCTTGATAGTGCAATCTATGCTGAGCAAACTAGACGAATAGCACTGAGAGTAGATTACTTGTATGTACTCTGAGAGCTTATGCACCAAAGACAAATTGCTTGTGTGTCCAACCACCCTTGGCCCATAAAGAATTCTATTCTATTCTATTCTATTCTATTCTATTCTATTCTATTCTATTCTATTCTATTCTATTCTATTCTATTCTATTCTATTCTATTCTATTCTATTCTATTCTATTCTAAACAGAAAACATTACTTTTTTTTTTTTTTTTTTGAGAAAACCTTTTAATCAGGGCCATCAATGGGGAAAGGTACAGGTAATCCTTGACTTATAACAGTTCATTTAGTGGCCAAAATTACAACACTGAAAAAAATGACTTAGAACCATTTTTCACAGTTATGAACATTGCAGAATCCCCATGGTAACGTGATTTACATTCAGATGCTTGACAGCTGATTGTCATGACAGTTGCAGTGTCTTGTGGTCATGTGATCTCCTTTTGCAACCTTCTGACAAAGTCAACCAGATTCATTTAACAACCGTGTTACTAATTTAACAACTGTAGTGATTGACTTAACAAATGTGGCAAGAAAAGTCGCAAAATGGAGCAAAATTCACTTAACAAATTTCTCAGCAACATACATTTTGGGCTCAATTGTGGTCATAAGTTGAGGACTACCTGTATTCTTCTCCCAAATACATGACACCTATTCTTTACATATAACATTTAAACAGAAGAGAGCTTACTGTATTCTAAATTAGGGGTCCCCAATCTCCAGTCCATGGACCGGCACCGGGTTGCAGTATGCCAGAAACTGGGCCACACAAACAAGCGAAGCCCCATCCGTGGGGTGCAGGCAGCACACAAAACCTTACCCCCTCCGGTCCATGGAAAAACCTCTGTCCACAGAACCGGTCCTTGATGCCCCGAAGATTGGGGGCCACTGTTCTAAATGGTGAATTAAATTGAGTTTATTTTCAGAAAAATACACAAATTATTTTTTGACAGTATCATAAATGATGTTTGCCACTGCTTCCTTCCAGGATTTTTAAAAAAGAAATTGACATTCTTGCCAAGAGTCCGGCATTCCCCATCCCAAGCATTAATTAAGGCCATCCCTATCACATTCAGCCAGAGTCAACAAGTTATCATCTGCTGAGGCTTGAATTCAAAAGCTGCTCCATAAAGCTTTTTATAGCTGCTCTATCACTATTAACTTTTTCAGGTTTTTTTTTCACACTTTGTTTTAATTACATAATACTAATTTTACTGAGATCTTTTTCATTTCCATTCCTCAGAGGTTCATCTGGTGTTTACACTATTTCCTTTTCCTTCATTTCTAATAGGCAACTTACTCTATCAACTTTAGATCTTGAATCTCTTTTTATTAAATCTTTATGGAGAAAATTGGATTATTTTCACTCCTTTTTATAGGGCAGATGGACTGTGATGCTCTATTCATAGCATTACATCAATTCTACTTCAGCAGACTTCTAGTGGTAGTTAAGCTGCCATAAATCAACTGAATGTAATTTTATGATGCTTGCAGGTCCCAGGGTCATGAAATCACTTTTTGCAACATTCTGACAAGCAAAGACAATAAGGAAGCCAGATTCACTTAACAACCATGTCACTAACTTAACAACTGCAGTGATTCTCTTAACAACCGGCAAGAAAAGTAGTAAAATGAGGCAAAGCTCCTTAACAAATGTCTTGCTTAGCAATGGAAATTTTGGACTTGTGGTCCAAAAATTGTGGTCGTAAGTTGCGGACCACTAAAATGATGGAGAGAAGGTATCCTGTATTTGTCATTGTTTAAAAAATTATTATATGCTGATGATGTTGCAGTATTTTCATGAAGAAGAAACTATGTTTCAATAGATTCCTCTCTAAATATAGGCAGTCCTCACCTTGCAACCACAATGGAGCCCAAAATTTCTATTGCTAAGCAAGACAGTTGTTAAGTGAATTTTGCTCCATTTTATGATCTTTCTTGCCATAGTTGTTAAGTGAATCACTGCAGTTGTTAAATTAGTTAACATGGTTTTCAAGTGAATCTGTGTTCCCCATTGACTTCGCTTGTCAGAAGCTCACAAAAGGTGATCACATGACTCCAGGACACTGCAACCATCATAAATATGAGTCAGTTGCTAAGTGTCTGAATTTTGATCACATGACTATGGCAATGCTGCAACAGTCATAAGTGTGGAAAATGGTCGTAAATCACTTTTTTCGGTGCCAATGTAATTTTGAACAGTCGCTAAATGAACTGTTGTAAGTCGAGGACTATCTGTATAAGATAATAGACTTCTATTCAGACTTAGTATAAGCCTAACAATTTTTTTTTCTTAAGAAAGTAGTAGCAGAGAGAGAAAAGCAGATTGTAAGAAAGTAGGAAGGGATTTACATTCTTGGCTAAAAGGCAAGTAGTGTGCTTTTGTTTTAGAGTTCTGTTAAACAGTTTTGAAGAGAATGGATCCTGTCAATTAGGAGAGTTAGATACAAAGAGTAGAGATGCAAAACCTGAATTCATAAGATTGCATGTTGCCTCTGAAAGGCTTAGGTGCAGTCTCCAAAACTTTAAACGTTAAAAGTTTATCTCAAGTTGCTCCAGATGCGTTAGGCCCCAAACTCCACCTGTCTACTACTTCAGAGAAAAATGCTACATTTAAATTATCTCTCTTGCCCAATCAAATGTAGCCAGAAAAATTCAGTATAGCCACAAAAAGTAATATTAACAAATAGTTCACTTGAGTGCCCACAAGAATCCTGGCACTCCCGTTTACCATCATAAAACAAATTCCACCAGTCGTTAGCCAAGAATCCACAAGCCAAGCCATTCTGGGCTTGTTTCTTCCCAACAGCAACTCCCCCCCCCTTCCACTTGCCTAAAGGCCTTGACTTATGACTAGTTGCTAAGGTGTTTTTTTCTTCAATAGGCAATTGGACTGTTTTTTCCTTGAGGAGGGAGAAGAAAACATTTTGCTTCTCATCCAAGAAGCTTCATCAGTTCTGATAGCAGGGGGGACGGTGGGGGGAATAAATCAGAACTAATGAAGCTTCTTAGATGAAAAGCAAAACATTTTCTGCTTCCTCAAGGAAAAAAGTAGTCCAGTTGCCTTTTAAAGAAAAAAGCACCTTTGAGACAACTATGACCTGGATGACTGAGAATCTCCACAGACTGGTCACTTAATAACTGTTTGAAGTTACAACAGACCCTCTCCCCCCAAAAAAGCTACTTAGAATCTGTTTGGAAATTATGACGGCTGCACACCTGTGGTCATGTGATCACATTTTAAGCACTTGGCAAGTGGCTCACCTTTATGTCTGTTTGCTGCATCCTATTTTGACCATGTTTTGCAACTGTTTTGCAACTGTTTTGCTAGTTTCCAGTGTTTATTTATGAATTCTAGCAAAAAATACTCATTGGGGGAAATTGATTCACTTAATGACAATGCAACCAACCAACCATGGAGTTTGCTTAATGCTCGCCACAAAAGTGTTGAAAATAAGTTCTGGTTGTATGACGTCTCAACTTACCATTGCAACAGCTTATGATCATAAGTCCATACTCAATTACTATTTAATTTGAGAACTACCTGTATCTCCCCACCACCATCACCATTTCTGCCCTTTTGATCACACTGCATCCTGTCTTGGAAGGTGGCAAGCAATCTCAAAACTGCACTGCTCTGGCCTGCTTGCCACAGTGTGTATCAAGGGCTGCAAAAAGGCCCTGAGCCACAGTGCAAAACCGCAGGCATCCCTGGAAGTCTCAGTCACCCCAGCTCAACAGCTGGGTTGCCAACACCCTGCGAATTGCAATAGCACAGCCCAAAGTTGCCGTGCCCCAGGAAGCCAAAGCCATCCCAGCCCAGTCCCATCCACAGTCACCCTCAGTACCCTTCACTTCGAGGTCCCTGCCACTCTGTGCTCTGCTGTCCCACCTGCTGCCTGGCCCTTTGTGAGACAGGTGCAGCCCATACAAGGCCTTTTACCAGAGGCCAAATGTGGCCTTGTTGAAATCAGGTGCAGCTTTCTCTGGAGACTTTAGAAGAATAGGTTGAAAGAGGGAGAGAAATATAAGAGAAAGTTAAATATAGATACATTGATATTTTAAAAAAAACGGTTTAAGTTTTGTTAGAACCTACTTTTTTCCTAGTAATACAAGAAAAATCTAAAGTAAAGCAAATTTTAATAAAATAACTTACAAATACTATGATTTTAATATTCTTAATACATTTGTATAATATCTTCCTTTCTGCTTTACCTCATGTTTCAAGTATCTGTGATATTTTGAACTTTAGCTAGATACAGTGCAGTCTCACAATAAAAAGAATTATATGGTGTTCTCCAGCATGAGAAAGTGCTCCCCATCTCTTTGGGTTTCATTTCCTAAAATTTTCTAAACAGCAGTGTTGAATATATGGAAGTTCAAATCCACTTTTTCAGTTGGTATGTGGGAACAAGCTGCTGAAACAGCAATTTCTGTGAGCCTTTTAATTTAAAGTTTAACAATATGACAATGTGTTTGCTGTTGTCTTAAACTTGGGGAGAAAAGTTAAAAGCTAATTTTTATTTTTTCTTTGACAGAATTAGATTTTATTTCTAGAATTACTATACCTGCAACAAAGAGGTAATATAATAATAAAAATACTAACAATTTTGAATTGCTGTTTTTACAGTGTGTATATAAAATATTTCAGATATGCATATAAAAATAAGTGTTCAGCAAAGGTTTGTGCTGTGTAGCAATCCAGATTTGAAGGGCAAAATGTGATTCAGAGCTCTTACAAATATGCATAGAGCATCTGTTGGGAGTACTTTAAACCAACTGCATGTGTTTCCAGAACAGCAGTTGTGCAAGGCCAGAAAGAGATATAGATATTTTAAGGTATTTCTGACAGATAAGTCCATGCATATTCAGAATCATATTTTGCTCTTTGAATTCAAATCTCTACATTGTTCTAGCAGTTGTTTGTTTTCCTTTGAGCCATGATATAGTAGCCAAAAAGTTGCTGGGATTATCCTCTACTGATTTCTTTCCCATCTTTGTATATATACTTGTAACCCTATATTTATTGTTATATAGTATAAATGCAGCACTTACAGTGATGGAAAAATTTATTTGATCCCCTGCTGATTTTGTACATTTGCCCACTGACAAAGAAATGATTTTAATGGTAGATTTATTTTAACAGTGAGAGACAGAATAACAACAAAAATATCCATGATGAGTGAAATAAGTATTTGACCACTTAGCAAAACATGACTTAGTATTTGGTGGCAAAACCCTTGTTGGCAATCACAGAGGTCAGACGTTTCTTGTAGTTGGCCACCAGGTTTGCACACATCTCGGGAGGGATTTTGTCCCACTCCTTTTTGCAGATCCTCTCCAAGTCATTAAGGTTTCGAGGCTGACGTTTGGCAGCTCAAACCTTCAGCTCCCTCCACAGATTTTCTATGGGATTAAGGTCTGGAGACTGGCTAGGCCGCTCCAGGACCTTAATGTGCTTCTTCTTGAGCCATTCCTTTGTTGCCTTGGCCGTGTGTTTTGGGTCATTGCCATGCTGGAATACCCATCCACGACCCATTTTCAATGCCCTGGCTGAGGGAAGGAGGTTCTCACCCAAGATTTGATAGTACATGGCCCCATCCATTGCCCCTTTGATGCGGTGAAGTTGTCGTATCCCCTTAGCAGAAAAACACCCCCAAAGCATAATGTTTCCACCTCCATGTTTGACGATGGTGTTCTTGGGGTCATAGGCAGCATTCCTCCTCCAAACATGGTGAGTTGAATTGATGCCAAAGAGCTTGATTTTGGTCTCATCTGACCACAACACTTTCACCCAGTTCTCCTCTGAATCATTCAGATGTTCATTGGCAAACTTCAGGCGGGCCTCTACATGTGCTTTCTTGAGCAGGGGGACCTTGCAGGCGCTGCAGGATTTCAGTCCTTCATGGCATAGTGTGTTATCAATTGTTTTCTTGGTGACTATGGTCCCAGTTGCCTTGAGTTCATTGACAAGATCCTCCCGTGTAGTTCTGGGCTGATTCCTCCCCGTTCTCATGATCATTGAAACTCCATAAGATGAGATCTTGCATGGAGCCCCAGACCGAGGGAGATTGACAGTTATTTTATGTTTCTTCCATTTGTGAATAATCGCACCAACTGTTGTCACCTTCTCACCAAGCTGCTTGGCAATAGTCTTGTAGCCCATTCCAGCCTTGTGTAGGTCTACAATCTTGTCCCTGACATCCTTGGACAGCCTTTTGGTCTTGGCCATGGTGGAGAGTTTGGAATCTGATTGATTGATGGCTTCTGTAGAGAGGTATCTTTTATACAGTTAACAAGCTGAGATTAAGAACACTCCCTTTAAGAGAGTGCTTCTAATCTCAGCTCTTTACCTGTATAAAAGACACCTGGGAGCCAGAAATCTTGAGATTGATAGGGGACCAAATACTTATTTCACTCATTAAAATGCAAATCAA
Source organism: Azemiops feae (assembly GCA_023970755.1). Classification (NCBI taxonomy): domain Eukaryota; kingdom Metazoa; phylum Chordata; class Lepidosauria; order Squamata; family Viperidae; genus Azemiops; species Azemiops feae. The sequence goes on from JALGBA010000094.1 coordinate 454,602, forward strand.
TTTATAAGTTTTTTGAACTGTGCTTCTGGAATTTTTTGTTGTTATTCTGTCTCTCACTGTTAAAATAAACCTACCATTAAAATTATAGACTGATCATTTCTTTGTTAGTGGGCAAACGTACAAAATCAGCAGGGGATAAAATATTTTTTCCCCTCACTGTATGATTATGTTTACAGATTTAGCATTCATTCATTATAGAAAAAGATTTTTTTTGTGCCAAGTAACAGATGTGAGAATGTTTTTGGATGTTTCAGTTTCAGTTAATTGAAATGAACAAATAGTTTACTTTTCTATAATTTCTATGCTTTTCATTTTATCAGTGAAAAGTGCCTAAATTAACAACTAAATCGTGTACATCAGAGGTCCCCAACATTTTTGGCACCAGGGACTGGTTTCATGGAAGACAATTTTTCCATGGACCGGGGGTGGGGGGAGGTTTCAGGATGATTCATTATATTTATTCTAAATTTTCTGAATAAACAAACAAATAAATAATGCACTTTATTTCTATTATTATTACATTGTATTAGATTAAACCAGTGACTTTCTGCTTCTAAGAAAGTGGGAAGGAAAAGAGGCAATCCTAAATTCAGCCTTCCAGCAAAGCAAACCAAACGTTGAGGAAGTGCTGAGAAAGCCATTCAAAGAGAGAGGGAGGGAGGGAGGGCACTGCGCAAGCCCAGCAGCCTTGGGAAAGGTGCAAACGAGAGAGAGATTCCCTTGAAGACGCAATGTTTAAAGTGAAAGGTAGCTTCTCCTTGCCCCTATTTGCACCTTGAGAAAGCACCCTCACAAACACATACCTTGGGGGGGGGGAATCCCCCTCCAACGAGGTTTTGGGGAAGTCCCCGGTTGCAAGCTGGGCTGGTGTGCGCTTGCCTTGCAAACTTGGAGACTTGCACGATGGGAGCATGAGCCCAACTGGGGTGCTAGGAGGGGGAGAGGAGGAAAGTGAGGAAGAAGAGGAGGAGGAAGAAAAAGTAGCAGAAGGGAGAGGAAGCAGGAAGAGGAGGAGGAGGCAGAAGAAGAGAGAGCACAAGAAGCAGGAGGAGGAAGGACGCTGAGCTCAGATGTTGCAAGCCAGTTGCAAGCGCAACCGCTGGAGAACCTTTGAACTGAGCGAGCCGGCTTCTGCCCTGCCACTCTCCTGCCTCTGCCCAGATCCCTGTAGACTCGCTGCATGCCTCCAGCTGCGCGGCCCAGTTCCTAACTGGCCATGGCCCGGTACCGGTCCGGAGATTGGGGACCCCTGGTGTACATGACAAACATCTAAACAGGCCAGATTACCTAAAGCAGAGTGAAGAACTTATAAAATTCTTTGTAGCTAAATGTCCAGCAGCTTTATCAAGTGTGGCTTTATTGCTATGGGATAGCCTTTCATTATCCTGAGTTTAAAATCTTGTTTGATAATATGCTTGTTTTTATAAAATATTTACATTTTTTAAAGTATGAAATTTTGGGTATCATTTCTAAGAATCCAGGGAATGGGGCAGGCATCAAATTAATACAATAAAGCCTCAACAAACCTCAGTTTAGGAACTATGGATGCAGTGAATTTTATTTTAATTCTGCGCCTTCAATATTGTCAGGCAGCATCAAAATTCAATCAATAAATATAGTTAAAATGTACAAATATCTATTAAATTGTGGGTTTCCCATTAAAATAAGTTTTTGCTGCAAAATACGCAAATAGCATAATTAATGTATATTTGGGTTTCTCCTGAATGGTCCATTAAGTCTAAGTTTCATTGTAAAGAAGTAAAAGTAGGCAACACCTGTCCTTAATTTTATGAAACCAGAATCTATATTCCAACAAGCTAACTAGTACTATTTTTTTCATTCTTATATCTTGCTTTAGATTTAGAAGCTCAACTAGCTGTTTTAAATATTTCAGATGGAATTACCAACCTAATTTCTTTCTTTGATTAAGATGCTTTTTTGAAAGTTATTGCAAATTTCCTAATGTTAATTTTACTTTTCTTGCTTGATTATATGAGAGCTTTAGAACAAAAGATTTAGAGATTCTCAGTACATTATGGTTGTGCACAAATGAAATGCTCTTGAATTGCAGTCTAGAGGAGAATCAAAATTATCGGTATTTACTAGGAATTGTCTTCCCTTTGGAATACACTTATAATTGTTTGCTGGGGGAAAGAACGATCCCTTGATATTAGGAAACACAAGAAAATGCAGTACTATTTGGTTTAAGGTAAGCATCTTATCTTACATATCTTAATGTTTAATGTTCAGATCTAGTTTTTCTCACAGATATTTAATACACAATAATCACATAGATCAGACATGTCAAACTAGCGACGTCATGTGACGTCGCGCAACTTATCGGGACTGTTTTGCCATTGCCGGCAATGGGGTGGGCGCGGCTTCCGCGTGACGTATCCAGCCCGTGGGCCGGCAGTTTGACACCCCTGGCATAGATGTTTCACTTAAATTGAAAGTGATCTCTTTCAGTTAAGAGGAGCTTAATTCCCCAGATTAATAAAAGGCAGACAAATTACTGTCTATTGAACCTTACAAAGGGCAATCACATGAGTGCAAGATGCTGCAACTATCGTAATTGCAAGCTGGAATTGCAATCGTGACTGAGGATGCTGCAGTAGCTGCATCTACAAGGACCAGTTGTAAATCCCCTTGTTCAGTGCTGTCATAACTTCAAATTGTTGCTAAACAAGTGGTTGTTAAGGGAGAACTACCGGTAGATGAGTTGCAATTACAATAGAATTTAAGGTACGATAGATGCAGGTAACTAGTATACATTATTGTTTTTACCAAACTGATGTAGTGGATCATTAAATACAGGTAGTCCTCGACTTACAACAACAGTTAGCTTAGTGACCAAAGTTATAACGGCACTGAAAAAAGTGACTTATGACCATTTTTCACTTATGATCATTGTAGTATCCCCATGATCACATGATTTACATTCGGATGATTGACAGCTGACTCACATTTATGACGATTGCAGTGTCCCGGGGTCATGTGATCACCTTTTGCAATCTTCTGACAAGCAAAGTCAATGGGCAAACGTAACAACCATATTACTAATTTAACAATTGCAGCGATACACTTAACAAATGTGGCAAGAAAAGTCGTAAAATGGGGTAAAACCTATTTATTAATTTTCTCACTTAGCTACATAAATTTTGAGCTCAATTGTGGTCGTACGTTGAGGACTGACTACCTGTACTTTTTGTTAGGGCCTGAGACTGCAATACATACTACTCTTTAATGCTTTCAGGAATGCCAGCAAGGTGGGAGCTAAATAAGCCATAGGTGGTAGGCACATGTTGGTGCCACCACTGAAAATATATGTCACTTGGACCCCTTCCCATTAATTTTTTATGAGGTTAGGACCTAAGCATCTTCTTATGATTGCACAGGACAGTCAGATTCTGCTTAGAATGGATTATCCTGAAGATAAATTGGAGATGAGCTATATAAGAGTTCATAGGTTAACACCAGGTACTTTTAATTGGACTCAGATATTGATTTGTAAGTCATAGTTATCTTTGCCCGCTGGCAGTGAGAATGCAATAACATGAAGAAAATATTGTTTTCCAGCATGGCAATTGCACATTAAACCTTAAAAAGAAAAATCCTAGCTTTTCACTTGTACCAGGACATATATACATTCCAATTGTCCTAAAAGTTTAATTCCTTTTGATCGGGAATGAACTGTCCAGGCACTGTAAAGTAGGCAGCTTTCCCATAAAATGTTCCAAAGCAGAAGTTAGTGGCATAGATTCAATATTAAAACAGTAAACTTAAGCTTATATCTGCAGTGGTTAGAGAAAGTTTAGGAACCTTTTAGAACTACCCATAATCCTGCTTATTGTGATTAGTGTTTCATCAGAATTATGTTAGTAAAAAGATTCTAATTAAACAGTGCACAAATGGCCATATTATATCAGACCTTTATCGAACACATCAGACCAACATTCACTGTTGTATCCTGATGGTTTACTAACCATAGTAAGAAGTTTTTCACAGCTTGCTGTGCACAGCTCCATTTGCTGCTTGTGCAAGTGTGGATGTGCATGCACATACGCTTAGCACTGCTTTGGGCGGCCCGGTTTTGAACAGCTCACAGGCCGGTAGTGGGCTGTAACTGGGGGTTGGGGACCCCTGATTTTCAGTCCTCCCTCCGTATTTATTTTATGATCGTCTAAGAAAGGATATGTGTTCTTTTTATAGAATTTTAATCTGATTTTCAGTTATTATATTCTGAATTAATTAAATTTCAGTAATGATGACATCTGTGATTATTATTTGTGTTATTTTAGTGTCTTAATACCTTATATTGTAATACTGGTTTGTAAATTGTACACAGGATGAATATTTTAATACAACCGTAACCATGATAGTTTATCTGTTGAAAAAAGGACAGGAAATACAATAGTTTCCTGAAGTAAAAGCACCCTAAGTAATATTTCTGTGTATTGAATACTAGCAGATAGCATATGCTCTGATAATAATTGGATATAGTTCAATAAAACCTCAATTTTATGGACATTTGTTCAGTGGACTTTGGATGCAAGTGGTAAGTTTGATTTTGAAGTTAGTCCCCAAATAGTGAAAATGGCAGATGAAGTGGTCTTGACACTTTATATAATGTATATAACTTTTGTATAATTATGCAGAATGTGTAGTTATATAAATCACATATATTTTAAGTAAACTATGTGAATTTGCATTTAATAAGCATCTGCAAAGCATCTGTTTAATAGACATTATTTCTTCCAGTTGATCTGTTCAGTTGAAATTTTATTGTGACAGGAACTTACAGTTTTATCTATGTTGTATACATAATACCGTAGTAAAAAGAGTTAAAAACAATGAAGACAGCAAAACCCCACAAAATCTTATTTTTTGCCAGCAAAGTAGGTTAATGCAAAATTTAGATTTCTAATTTCTTTTCATATCACAGTACTAATTTGAAGCTTCTATGCTGATTTCTTATAACAGTAATATTTTTTTCCATTTGGCATAAAAAGACCATTATTTGTCTTGTTAAATTTTTGCTACAAGGTTAAATATATTGACCTACTGGGTTGATCTGTTCAGAATAATTATTGTATATTTTTATTGTTAGAAATGTTTTAAAAATAAAAGTTCCATTCTATCTACTTTAATAATAATGTAGTCAATAATGTATTTGTCATTGGATTTCTCTCAGTGTACATGTGTCTATGGTGGTTTGGGGAGGTATTGTATCTGTTTACACTTATTACTTACCCAGAACCTATGGGAATAGGGGGATGCAGATATCATAAATAAATAAAATATGTTTATACATGCTGTTTTAAGAAACTGAGTACTTTTAATTATGTAATTTAATAATACAATTTTAACATGTTGTTGCTCTAAATCTGATATTAAACTGTTTCAATGTTTTTTATGGAAAACAAAATATATCATATACACTGGCAAAAAGAGAGGCTTCTTTAATAAATAGTAGAGGAGTTAGTGACATTCTACATTACTAACAAGTGTAATACTTCTCTGCTATTTATTAAAGAAGCCTCTCTTTTTGAGGCATCTTTTGAGCCTGAGGACTCTTAAAAGAATCACATTTCAATAGTGTCCTTAAAGCAGCCTTAATTTTTTTTAAAAGAAAGGAACTGCTTTAATAAATATCAGAAAACTACTGTGCCGTACCTCTTTGGAATCGTTTGCAAAGGGTAAATAACTGCAGTCTGTAATGTAGCATAAATAAATAGTATATTTATATGTGTATATTTTATACCTCCTTTTAGCACTTATTTGAAAGTGATGACTTTCTTAATTTTCATAATTATTCTGAACAATTTGTTTCTTCTTCAGGCCAGAAGACTTGTCTCCATTTACATGGTATTTTCCCTTACTTGTATGTGCCATATGATGGTTATGGACATTTGCCAGATCATTATCTGCGTAGTTTGGCATTCAGCATTGACCGGGCACTCAATGTTGCTTTAGGAAATCCATCTTCTTCTGTTCAGCATGTGTTTAAGGTGTCACTAGTATATGGAATGTAAGTATTTATTTTTTAAACCCAGTTAAATAATAAAATTATTTTTGAGAATCTTCAAAGGGTTAATCTGTGTACTACTAAAACTCTTCTGTCTCTTTGTCTGTAACTTTCAATTGGACAAAATGGTGCATCATAGGGCAACAATTTTTGAATTGAGGTACCTCAAACCCTAACTTAAAGAGTGCACCCAAAATTGTTCTCATCAGATTGAAATGTCAAGAATCTCCAGACCTTTTGTAATGGCAAAAGTGTGGCTACAATAGTACTATGTGCTGTGCTGCCACAGTCGCATGATTGTGATTTCTGACACTGCCAGTAAAGTCAATGGGGGAAGCCAGCTGGAAGTCAGAAATAGCTCCCACTAATTTTTTGCCTCCTCATGGTCATTCTGTTATTAGATAAGGAAATATCTCTGAAAGCATGTCTCAGGGGTCACGGGTTGTCTATTATTTGTATCTGTATACACAAAACAGATTCCTACTCTTCATAACATTTAAACTGATATTCTATTTACTGTAGCCATACCTGCATTTTAATTTTCATAATGAACCAAGTCCGTTATTTTTTTTTTCTAACAAAGTTGGCTACAGAGTTTTTCAGTATAGGTTGGATTTTCAGCATTATTTAATATTTTTAAAAGCAGCAACTGAATAAACTATCATTATAATTATTTCTTTTTGCCCTTGTTTTTAAATGGAGGATTTTAGAAGTGGAGAGGGAGTAGGAAAGTCAATAGCTGAAAGATTATGATTAAAATACAGAGGAAAAGTGGTGAATGTCATTTTTGCATTGGTATGCCTATCAGAATTTGAGCCTCTTAGATCTCTAAAACTTAGAAGGAAAGATAGTAACTAAGAAATCCATCATTGCAAGATGGGAATTTGAATACACATTCCTCCACAACTTGATAAATATTGAAGTAGTAATGTGTGTGTACTAATGAGTAAAACTAATATATGTATTAGGACAGTGATGGCGAACCTTTTAGAGACCGAGTGCCCAAGCTGCAACCCCAAACCCACTTATGCATTGTCGAGTGCCGGGTGGGTGTGGCCCATTGGCTGGGTGTGGCCAATTGGGTGGGCGTGGCCAATTGGGTGGGCGTGGCCCATTGGGTGGGCATGGCTGTGGTGGTAACGGCAGACTGGGTGGGACTAAAAAGTTCAATCAATCAATTCCAACTTTGCAAGATCTTTTTTTTCCTGTGAGAAGTTGAAATTGACTGATTGAATCTTTTTTTTTTTGCACACGGCGGCGGAGGCCTAAAAGTGAAAAGGTTTTATAAAACCCAGCTGAAGGCCTAGGATTGGGGTGATGGCGCGCGTGCCCACAGAGAGGGCTCTGAGTGCCGCCTCTGGCACCCGTGCCATAGGTTCGCCACCACTGTATTAGGATATGTATTATGACTGTACAATACTTCAGAGTTGATTCTGAAAATATATTTTGGAGCACAGAGAGGCACAAATGTAGTTGCAAAGACCAGCCATACAATCCTGAGAAAAGGTATGTCTGCTTTCAAGAGTTGCAGATTCGTGCTTTTTTCATGCTGTCATGTGCTCTAAAACATATTTCCTGAATCGCCACATAGCCAATAATAAATGTGCAATAATTTAGCTGCTGTGTGATAGATATGTTCAAATATTACAGACCTGAAAGGCAGTTACAAGATTTTTAACCTCACAATAATGTGCACACATTCTGCAAGTTTGGCCTAATCTTGGAATCAGCACATTGGTTTTGTTCCAAGCTCACAACAAAATTGAGCTGCTTTGTGAAGTGTTTCACATGTTCCAAGAGGTTCAAGGCCTGTCACCAGTATAGTTTTTAATCCCTTTCCTGATTCTACCCTGGATGTCATGGGTCAATGCTAGTGGGGAGAGAGGTCATGGGAGGGGCATTAGGTAGAAGAAGCAGGTTTTTTTTATCATATTGTTAAGATATAGACTCTGTTTGCTGGGTCTTATTCATCAACTGGCATGGATGAGACAGGGTACTCAATTTGCATAATAATAATAATAATAATAATATAATAATAATAATAATAATAATAATAATAATAATAATAATAATAATAATAATAATAATAATAATAATAATAATAATAATAATAATAATAAAGTTGGAAGGGATCTTGGAGGTCACTTATTCCAACCCCCTGCTCAGGCAGGAAACCCTATACCATTTCGGACAAATGGCTGTCCAGTCTCTTCTTAAAAACTTCCAGTGTTGGAGCATTCACCGCTTCTGGAGGCAGGTTGTTCCACTGGTTAATTGTTCTAACTGTCAGGAAGTTTCTCCTTCGTTCTAGGTTGCTTCTCTCCTTGATTAGTTTCCCTCCGTTGCTTCTTGTCCTGCCTTCAGGCGCTTTGGAGAATAGCTTGACTCCCTCTTCTTTGTGGCAACCCCTGAGATATTGGAACACTGCTATCATGTCACCCCTCGTCCTTCCCTTCATTAAACTAGACATACCCAATTCCAGCAGCCGTTCCTTATATGTTTTAGCCTCCAGTCCCCTAATCATCTTTATTGCTCTTCTCTGTACTCTTTCTAGAGTTTCAACAGTATTTAAAACTAGAAATATTTCTTTTGTAAGGCAAGATAAATGTGGGTAGAAATTTCAAGTTGCTTCAAATGTAGAAATTGGCAGGACTCTCATTTATGGCGTTACCATACTATGCCATACTTGATCATTTGTTTCAATTTGAATGTGAATACTCTTGGGAATTAATATGTAGATTTATTCTAAAAGCCTTAATTTATAATTTGGGATTCAAGTAAAAAAACTACGGTTGCCATTCCCTACCTTATTATCCGGGCTACTATGCAATTGTCCTTAGCTGCACAATAAGCAAAAAAGTATCCCGTCATCTGTATTTTGGAAAGGCAATAAAAAAAGTTGATCTAGCTGCCACAGTGTTCCAAAATAAAGACCTTGGGGTGGGCTATTAGCACAGCTGTGTATGACAGTATTCTTGTACCATGGCAATGTAATAGCTAACTAATCCATGTTCTCTCTCAAACTTTTGGAGTTTCAAAGGGTACAGAGATCATCTAAGTGTCGGAATGATGTCTTCTCACTTGTGCAGCACTATAAAAAGCTTTATTTTGGATCGTTAACTAGCAGTGCTCACTTCAGATTGAAAAATAATATACAGTCAAACTGTTTTCTGAGAAATGGAATAATTGATCATCATTTTATGTTATTTCATATTTGACTTGCAATAAAGAAATCTCTCCTATAAATAATATGTACAAGTGAATCTCAGTGCCAGATTGGGCTGTGATGGGCAAGGTTCCTATTACTCTGCTGATGGTTATTTAAGACATACGTGGATCCATTTCATCAAAGTGATTATTTGGAGCAGGTCAGACCAGAATATAATATCATACTGCATTTTTGTTTTCCAGGCCTTTTTATGGATATCATGAAAAAGAAAGGCAGTTTATGAAGATCTATCTTTACAATCCTGCTATGGTAAAAAGGTAAATATTTCTTTTGTTAGTACTTCCATGGTATATCTTTTTATACAGGCAGTCTTTTTTTAGCAATTGCCTCTGAAATGAATACTTGCAGTTACAATATTGATGAAATTGTAACTTTATACTCTTTGAGAGTAACTTTATACTCTCATTTACTACCTTCACAGTGTATGGCTGACACTTCCGCCCCCCGCCCCCCCAGCTTGCAGAGTGGAGAGCTTTTCCCCAGTGTACCTAAAAAGCGTTAACTGCAACTACGAGCTAAACTCTGTGACTTTAATTAATTATGAGGCCTCAGCCCACCAGGTCTGCTCTCTATACTCCCTGGTCCACTAGCTCTAGAGGCTTTGGCCTGCCCCTCAGCTCACAAGCCTGAGAGGCCTGCACTTGCTTCTCTTGATTCCCAGAAGGTCTCATCCTACACTTTGATCTACCAGCACATGCAAAGCACTCCACTTACCTTCACCATTTTTCTCCAGCTACTGACAGATATGCTCGGCTGTTGCGAGGCACGGCCTTCTCACTAAGGCTGCCAGGTGCCATTCTCTAAGCAGGCACCATTCTTGCGATGTTTCAGAAGCCTCCTCCAAGCCTTGTATGATTTGGAGAAGGAGGCTTATGCAGCACCAGGAGAATGGAGAATGGTATGTGGCAACCTTGCATAAGCTGGGCATGACTGTCAGTAGCTGGAGAAAAACAGTAAAATTGAATGCTTTGTGCATGCTGGTTGCACATGCTGATAGATTGGGACAGACTGAGGTCTCCCAGGTTTGGTGGACTGAGTCTGCCTCTTGGGTCTGCTGGGAAGGGAAGCATATGGAGTGATTGAAGCCTCCTAGGCCTGATGGGCAGGGGAGCAAGATGGGCGGCTGAGATGGAGGGAGAGATAGGTGAGTGGGGAGAGTTGCAACACTCCTGTGGCTGTAGGTGCTGGCAGAGTGTCAAATGGCCACATGTCCACCTGACTGTAGGGACATTTCAAGGGCCATAACTTTGGGCACAAGTAATAAGTCCCTTCATTCAGCACCATCATGTAATGGAATGTGGGAATGACGTTGGAGAAAGAGGTGAAAAGATTCTGCCTGGGAAACAATTAGACAAGAGAGGCAGGAGCTCCAGTGGCTTAATGGTCAGAGAAAGAAATTAGGAAGGATCCTCTAATGGATCAAGCAGTTAAAAATGGTGGCATGAAGTTTTATCCTTTTAGACCTTCAGGATTCTATTGATGTAGCCTTACAATAAAGTAGATTTAGCTCATCTAGTTGTGTTTCCTACCTGGTTTTGCCAGGAGGGCTGACACATAATTTTGAATGGTTGCTGAACAAATGGTTGTGAGTTGAGGCCTATCTGTACAGGTAATCTTTGACTTACGACAATAGTTTGGACTTACAGTGGCTTTGGAAAGACTGCTTTATCACCTGTAAAGCACTTCTGGCCATTGTAAAATGTTTCATGATTTGTTCAACGATGATTTCAACTAATGACCATGTGATCCACTTAATGACCACTGTAAAAATGGTCATAAAAATCATGTGATCAGGCAGATGCCTTGACTTAAAACTTGTTCAACTTACCACCAAAATTCTGATCCCAATTGCGCTCGTAAGTCAAAGGCTACCTGTATGCACAGAGGTACTGTGAGTTGTAGATAGCAATAGTACTTAGACTTATATACCACTCCATATTGCTTAACAGCACACTATGAGCAGTTTACAAATGTCACCATATTTCCCCCAACAATCTGGGTCCTCATTTTACCAACCTTGGAAGGATGGAAGGCTGAGCTGGTCAGGATTGAACTCCTGAGTGTGGGCAGAATTAGCCTGCAATATTTCATTCTAATCTCTGCACCACCACGGCTCCTACATATAATACAGATACCAAATTTGTTGCCTCCGTTTTACCCACACACTCCTTAGGTACATGGTTTTTGCTAACATTCAGTAGCAAAATAATTAATAGATAATCTCCAAAAGGATGAACTCTGAAAAATTCTGCTTTCATTAATGCAGTAACATCATTGCTGTGCTTCTTGCAACCCTTGACCAGTAGAAAAAAAAGTTTTAAAAAGTGCCATAATGCTGAATGCTGTTACAATAGTAACTATAATTTGTAACTTATTAAGATGCACACTATTGTGAAACTTGGGCTTATTTATTATTTTTGCTCCAACTAATCTTTGCTTCAGTCACAAAGAAGACATCTTTTCTTGTTTCCGCTTCGAATTAAACATGGCTTTAATTATGATGGACTCAACAAAAGTCACAACTTGTCCTTGAAGTTATGACAACCACAAACACAGGGCCCCAGTGGACACATGATTGCATTTCAGGCGCTTGTCAACTGGCTCGCATTTACAACCAGTTGCAACATCCCACTGCCATATGACTGTGATTTGCGACGGTTTTTGTCATTTTGCAGCAAAAAATAACATCCATTATGTATGTTGGATTTGCTTAATGACCATGTGATTTGGTTAATGATTACAACTGTTATAAAAGTGGTTGTAAAATCAAGTCAGGTCACAGGTTAAGTCGCTTAATGACCACAACTTAGACCAAAAATCTGGGTCCAGATGTGGTTGTTAAGTGAGGTCTACCTGTATGCAGTTTCTTTTTGCTTAAAACAAATATTTTGAACAGCTAGACACAGACATCTGTAGATACCTCAAATGCTTGTGTTTAGGTTCATTTTATCTTGTTTTTAGTATCTAAAATGTTACATGTGTAGCTGTAATTCTTTGTACAGATGTCAGAAAACTGCTGTATTCAATTTATGTTAAATAATTTCCCCATGTTTAAATATTTCTTTAAAAATAATGTTGAAATACTACTGATGATTTTTTTATTTAATTATAGAGTGTGCGAGCTTCTACAAGGTGGAGCTATAATGAATAAAATTTACCAACCTCATGAAGCTCATATTCCCTACCTCCTTCAGCTCTTTATAGATTATAATTTATATGGAATGAACCTAATCAATCTGGCTGCAGTCAAGTTTAGAAAGATAAAGAAAAAAGGTATGGAAGTTATCTCAAACGTATTCAGACAATTCAGCCTCTAGAATAAACTGTAAATTATGGGTGGTAATTTAAAGAAAATAATGGTTGCTTTTGTATCAATTGTTTATGTTCCATACTATTTCTCACCATTAATATCTGCTGGGTACATAATCCGAGATTCTCTCTCTTCTTTCAGAATAAAAAATTACAGATATAATGGCTGAGTATTACTTCTCCATGCTTTTTTTTTTTTACTTTATACCCCTCTTGCTGTTCTAAGGAATGACAAAGCAGCAATTCCTCGTGAATAAAAAATAAGCATATGACTTCTTGAACTTAGTCATTGTGATTACTTAACCAACTATGGTGTACAATAGATAAATGTGAAAGATAGATACAATATATTCATCCTGTCTGAGTGTAGTTGTCATTTGAAAGAGAAAATAAAGAATTAATAGTTTTAATGTTTGAAGTTTAAGAAAATCCAGTGACAGTGAATTGAAATTGAGTACACTTAGGAAATTTTATTCTAAAAAAAACATAGATACATGGTTCCTCATATAAAATCTGCAAGAGATATTGAAGAATATATCTTAAATGGTATATCTTAAATATATTAAATGATACATATTTAGAACATTATGTTCAGTATCCTGTAACACCACTTATTTGAGACATTCCAGGCCTGAAAATCAGAATTCTTATTACTATTCCTTTCATGTCCTATTATAACAACGTAGCTTCAGAAACTGGGGCAAGTAATTTTTTTTTTATGACTTGTGAACTAAGTCAACATTTCTGCATATAAAGTATAGAGTTTGTTCATTTAAAGTATCTACACTACTATTCAAAAGAAAAGGATTTCTAGAAAGTTAAGGATATAATCCCTAGACTTATCAGATAAAAATGCAGCATAAGGAAGAAAAAATTGAAATGGGAGAAGCATAAAGCAATTGTTTCTTCTCTGTTTGGAGTCAGACTGGGCTCTGCTGTTCTTCCTGCAGTGTGCAATCTTCCTTGATACTTTCCATGTGAAAATTTTCTCTATTCTTCATCACTTTCAGTGTACTGTGGCTATTTTGTACTACTTAAAAAGATTATACAGGAATTTATATAGTGCTATCTTCTAATTTGAGGAAAGAGCTGAGTCTTTCTATAATTTATTGTTTTATTTCCTTCTATTTTATTGTTTCTTTTGGATCTGCAGTTTGTTTTTCTGTTACACGTGTCTTGGGATAGTTCTTCATCTGGTGTCTATAATTATTAAAGTATTCTCATAGATAATTCAGGTGCAATAGGTTTTTTCATAATTACTATTCCATTCTCATTGTGTTTTGGCCTTAGATACAACCACATTTATTGTCGAGGGGTTTCTCAAAATAACTTTTTTTATGTGTGAAGTCACTGATGAAAATGGGTATTTCATTCTTCTGTCAGAAGTTAATAGTGGGGAAACAAATCTTGAAGAGCCCTTTATAGGTTTCTGAAATTGGCTGAAAAATGGATTTAGAATCTGTTCGATCTTGCTTTAAAAAACATAAATATATCCTCAGTTCATATTGCACTTCTGATTACATGAGAGAGCTTTTCTGCAGGTTTCTCAGTTTCTCAGTCTGCCGTAATGGATGCTGCAGCTAGATTTAAATGAAGATGTACATAATTCTAAGGGTGCTGTGGTGAGGGAAAAGGTGATTTTTTTGGAAGATAAATATTTTACCTGAATATTGCCAATTTCTTAAAAACCTTCTGCCAGAATTGTCAATTCAGTTATATAGAGATTTGTGATGCAGTCATAACAGAATTGGCCAGTGATGCATTTTAAAGCTTTGGCTTATGAACAAATATATTAATTTTCTAATACACAGAGATAGACATATTTTTGAATTACAGGTAGCCCTCACTTAATGACCACAGTTGGAATTGGAAACTCTGGCACTAAGTGACACAGTCATTAAGTGGAAAAATAACTTGACTATGCCGGATTTACGATGCCACTTCTGGCACAGTCAAGTAAAGTACCTATGGTCATTAAGCAAGACATCATATGATCGTGACTTGCAATTTTACTGCCAACTTTTCTATTGACTCTGCTTGTCAGCAGTTGGCTGTGAAGTGCACAAATGTTGGTCATAATTGTGCGGGACACTTCAATGGTCATAAATGCCTGCTCATTGCAAAATGCCTGAATTTCGATCACGTGACCATGGGGATGCTACGATGGTCATAAATGCAAGGGCAAGTCGTAAAGTTAACCTTTTCAGTGCCATCCTAACTTCAAATGGTCACTAAACAAGGCAGTTGTTAGGCGAGGACTGCCTGTCATAGTACATTTGCATAAAATATGCTAAGCATTGAATGTAGGAATAAGTTGCATTCTTGTAAATCATTCTCATGTTTCTTACACTCCTGGAAGGTGGGTTTTTTTTGCTTTTATTTGGCTGTCGATTGCTGCTTCTTTATAGAAGATAGGCATCATCATGAATACATATTCTAATAAGTCTTGTATGATGGCATCTATGCTGAGCTGCTATGTTGTCACATATACTCCGTTGCAGACTTCTTTTGTTAAGTAACAGAAGAACTCAAAGGCAGCTACTACCATGCATCTCAAACCCTGAAAGTTAAGAATTCGTAATTTTCTCTGAAAATGAGATAATTTCCTAGATCTACTTTTGCACTTCCAATGTTCTCTCAAATTTAAAAGACTTTTAGATAAAGTTACATTCAGCAAACAAAATGCAGATGGGGATTAACTTAAACTCTATTTAATTCCATGCTTATTTTATTACAGGGTTTTGCCAATAAATGATCTATAATAAACTTTTTGTTAAATAAGCAGCATTTCAAATTTTTAATATATAAAGATTCAAATAAACTGGCATGTTTTCTAATACTACATATTGGCTATGTTTTATATATAGGTGATGCATTTGAAGAAATTGGAAGTTGCGGAGATAATTGGACAAGATCTGCTACAAGACCCGATCAGTGGGAAGATAATCAGATTCCTAGGTTGGCATATCTGGATACATATTTGCTTTAGCAAGTATCCTAACCCATGGGATATCTACATACATATATTAGTACTAAATATAGCTGCAGGTTTAAGTAGTTTAATCAAATTAAAGTTGTAGCAGGGCCATAAATCTAAATCAGTGGGCTATAATCAAAGTTCTTTTTTTAATTTTTAATTTATTTTGTTTTATATACTAGGATAGAGATAGCCTTCTGAGAACATGCTAGCACCCATGTATTCTTATTTACTTAGAATGTGTTAATGGGAGAATTGTCCTGGACTTGAAGATCTCTTAAATAATTGATACTATTTTGAAATGTTATGACATTTGACATAATTTTCTCATGTATTTTATGGCTGCTGACTCATTTTTCCAGCAATGTAATTGAAGTAAACATTTGTTCTAATACATTAGTTCTAGTATGTAGTCAGCCTACATACACATGCATGCATACACACTTAATAGTCTCCAAATGTTTGAAATTGCAACTTCTTCACTCCTTGGCCATGTTAGCAGGAATTGTGAGAAGTGTGACCCTCAACATTTATAGAGTACCTGCTTTGTAAATAAAGAATCAGACTTTTCATATTCAACAATCCCTTCTCTAATCTTGTTCTTGAATTCCATTGTGACATGATGTCAGTCTGGTTTTTTTCTTATATATCTTGCGCCCCAGGGCTTATAAATACCTTTAGCCCCTACTTTCGTGTTGTTATGCAAGCTTGGGAGATACTCACTTTTAGCACTGGTGGAATAGGAAATAAATTATCATTTGTACATATCTAATACTTCTCATTCTTTAATTGAACTAAGGTTAAAACCATTGTAAATCTGTGATTATTTCTGTATTTTGATATAAAATTTTATATATAATTCTTACATTTAAATATAATACATTTTTTAAAAAAATGCAACATATTAATATACTCTTTTTAACTTTAATTTAAATGCAGCTCTTTGATATTGGAAGGTATAGAGCCACAGAGTACCTGTGAATTGGAAGTGGATGCAGTAGCTGCTGATATTTTAAATAGATTGGATATTGAAGGTAAAGTATTTTTCTTTGTGTGATCACATGGTATATTTGCAGGTTTGTTATTTCTGCAGTTCAGTGTATAATTCCTTCACTTAAAATATTTGAGTTCCATTAAGCAATAATATATTTTATTAGAAAAAGTTAAATAACTTGTTTGATAGCCAGTAGAGAAGGTGCTAAACTGCATCCAGTCAAGTCCACCCTCAACCATTAAAGTTTATAAAGTCATAGTTGGTTGTTATCTCTTGAGCTTCTGGGTAAAAGATGAAATATAAGCCTAACATGAATAGCATGATTGAGGGCAGATTTTTGTCAGTATTGCTATTCAAGAAAACCTCTTGTAAAGCTATATCTTAATAAGCTTGACACTGCCATTGATTCTGCTGCATCTTTACTGTTCCAGACCAGATTGGTCAGAATCCAGGGTTACAAGCAATATGGGAGGATGAGAAACAGCGGCGTAGAAAGAACAAAGAATCATCACAGATTACTCCTCCTAACTCACAAGGTAGAATTGGACAAAAGTGTCTAATTTTGATTGGATGCTGCTCTTGGGAACTCCTAAAAAAAAGGCAGTATATAAAAATATTGTAATGTATCATGTAATATAACATCATAACATTTTCTGAATTTCTTCCCTCTTCGCTTGTTGCTTTTATATGTTCTCATTGGATTATATTTCATTTTATTTTAAACTCTTTTCTTTTTCTATTACCAGTATAGTCTTAGGTCCAAAAAAGCAGAAATAGTGAAGAAAAAGCATTCTTTCTTAAAGTTAGAATAATATGAATGCAGTGCTATAATTTGCAAACTGTTGTATCTAAGAACTGATATATAAGTAAATTGCATGTTTTTTAGCATCTGGAAGATGGTAAAAATTCAAGAATGCATTAGTTTAATACCGTATTTTTCCATGTATAAGACGCACCCTTGTATAAGACGCTCTGGCATGCGAGTTCCAAGCTTACAGCAAACAAAGTCAGCGCTGGGAGCAACCGCCTGCCAGCGCTCTAAATAGACGCCTCCCGGCCAGCCCCACCCCCCACCCACCTAACCAGCATCTGGCACGATGAGCATGCATAGTCAGTTCACAGCAGCAGCCTTCTGACCCTGGTAAACAAACTGGTGTGAGCACCGGCATGACAGCAAGGCAAGGGAAGCGAAGGCAGGTTTTAAACTCCCCGCCGTTTCCGCGCCAATCAGCTGTTCGGCGGAGCGTCGAACAGCTGAGCCGGCAAATCCGGAAGTTCGGCCACCCACTATTATCGAGCAGGACGGCCTCGCAGCTGCGTTCCACAGGGTCCTCAGCCAGCATACATGTACGAGGGAGGGAAAGGGCTGTCGCTGCCATCCATGCTGCTGGTCCCATCCACTGCCTCCGGACGCTGCCATCCGACGATCTTGCCCCCTCCCCCCTCCCGTTAGTGGCAAGCCCACAGGGGCTTGACACCTGCACCAGGCGGCATAGCAGTGGCATGTAAAGAACCCACACAGGCATGCCCTGGGCTGCGGAGGTTACCATTATTTTTTCGTGTATAAGACGCTGCACTTGTATAAGACGCACCTGATTTTTGAACAGGGTGTTTGCAGGAAAAAATAGCATCTTATACATGGAAAAATACAGTATCTTACAGCAGACCTGGGCATTTTATGGTCCTCACACCTGGTCCTTTGGCTGTCCCTGTCTAGCCCGTGTGCGCTCAATCGGAAACTAGAAATCAAATGCAAATAAAGGTATGCCATGCATGCAATACAATTGCATTGCTTTTATTTTGAAGGTGGCTGCTATTTTTTTGTCAATTTATCTATGTGCGTCCATGCGTACCTCTGTACTTTCACAGCCCTGTAGGTTTAGCCCTCCGCAACAGTCCCAGTTTGTCATGTAGCCTTTGGGGAAAATTAGTTGCCCACCTATGTCTTACAGGTTACGTTGTCAAGAATTACTCTGAAGTGCATGGCTAAAATTCATTGCCTAATTTGAGTATATTTTGCTTCACTTCTTCATTTTGTTACCTTCCTCAAATAATTCAAAATCTTGCACCATTTTGTGTCAGTATTATTGCTCCTAACAACCAGTTTAGTGTAAAGGTTAAGGCCTCAAGTTAGAATAAGGAGACTAGTTCCACAAAGCCAACTGGGTGACCTTGGGCCAGTCACTCAGCCCTAGAAAGAAGGCAATGGCAAACCACTGTTTACCCCTGCAAGACAGGTGCAGGGCAGCCAAAAGGGCATAGATGGGAGGGAGTTGGGAGGAGCTGAAGCATCCAATGGCCATAAATGCAGGTGGGTGGCCAACATCTGAATTTTGATCACATGTCTGGAAATGCTGCAAAAGTCATAATTTTGCACATGAGTCATGTCCATTTTTTTCAGCACTGTTGTGATTTAGGTCATTAAACCTTTCATCATAATATATAATTATATATTAAAATAATATATAAATATTTGTAATAGTCATAAGTTGAGGACTACCATTACTTCATGTTTTGTGGATATGTCAGAGAAATCCAATTTTTTTCTGTTGATTCAGATTCTTTTTTTTAGATAGGCATGGCAATTTACAGATGATATATTGCTTTATCTATAGTTAAAAATGTTGAGTAACAATTCTTAAGGAGAGAGAATATTAATATAGTGATTCTAAATTCCTACATTTTTTCATGAAAAAAAGATCGTGGATTTGTGGCCCCCACAGAAAGTGAAAGAATCTTTCAGAAGAGACTTAAAGAAATACTCAAACAAAGTGATTTTCCTGTGTAAGTATTAATTTATATATTAATCTTTTATCTCATTACCTCTGGATTCAACAATCACATTAAATATTTTATTATTATTAATTAGGACATCTGGCTCAATGGACAGCAATAATGAATCACAAGAATTCTCTGCTGAATTGACATTACATTCTGAGGTACCTAAAGTTATTTCATGCTCACCAGCAAATATGATAGAAGTACACAGTGATAAGGAGCTGCACAGAGGTTAGTATTATTAATACAGCAGTTGTTTTCCTCCATTACATGACTTGTCCTATTAGAACTGGTTTATTCACATTGGAAGAAGATACTGAAATGAACACAAGGACTGAACTCTTCCACTAAAGAGACTGATCTTCATTCTCATCTGTATTTTATTTTGTCCTTTATTAACAATTTGTTGATATACTTTGTGTGATTATTCATGAGTGTCTATAATCCTATTTAATGTTAATATGCTTTTTATTATTGGTAAATATCTTGACTATTTAACTTTGGCTTATGATGAACTTTTAAAACAATGTATATACATAACATGCTATAACTATATGTGTTATTAGGAATATTGGTAATATGAAGGTAATTAAGATGGAACATTTTAACATTGTTAAATTTTCAACAGATTCTGATAAGATTTATATATAAGATATATTGATTAATTCCACTCTGCTGAAGAAAGGAACAAATTCATATTTATTGCTACTTAGTATTTGGAGATAAAGGAAATTTAGTACATATATTTGAGTGTATGTAATATGTATTACGTATGTATATGTAGTATGTATAAGTAATATATAATATGAGAGCCAGTTTGGTGTAGTGGTTAAGATATCAGGCTAGAAACCAGGATATTGTCAGTTATAGCCCTACCATAGGCACAAAGCCAGCAGGGTGACTTTGACTAGCCACTTTTTGTCTTTCCTGGAAAAGAGGCAATGCTAAACCTTGCCAGGAAAACTGCTGGGACTTGTCTGGGCAGTCTCCAAGAGTTGGGCACGGTTGAGCAAGAGAAAACAAATGTATATACAAAAAGGAACAAATAGATAAGAAAAAGAAAGCTTTATGGATCACTTTATTAAAATGGGGTATGAATATATCTTAATTCTCTTGAACCATAAGCATGTTCTCAGTATATTATATCTTCAGAAAATGTAAATGCACATTTTAATAAGTTGATAGTCTTGTGATATTTGTAAAAAAAATATTGACAGCTTACCTAGAATCCTTGTTCATTTTTTAGAAGAATCCGAAAGCAAATATAAAGAGGATGCACTTATAAATGAAGAAGCCATTTTGAATATAATGGAAACTAGTCAATATTTCCAACCAGTATCTCAGAGATTTAATAATACTCCTGTGTTTAGTAAGTATAATTCACAAAGGCTTTTCTAAGTAAGGATTGAGAATATTTAGATATAGATATTAAATTGTTTTAATTACTTTGGTTATAATTAATTTGTGTAGCTTTATTATATTAATCACACTGTTTGTCTTGCTTGTTTAAAAGGCCAGGAAATCAGATAATTAAAAAGTACTATAATAACTATTAGTTTGTCCCATTTTGATTACTTACAGTATATCCATGCATTTGTTTTATTTTTTACATACCCATCACATTATACACATATCTAAAATGTGGAAAAAGTAAGAATTATTAAGCAAAAAAAAATAAAGATAGGAGAAAAGGAAATCTATTTTTACAATAGTATGCCTCTCTATTCTTCTCTGCCCTTGCAAATTATCATTGCTTCCTTCCACCCCCTTAAACTTATTCACACACTCCTGATTATTCTTTAAACTTCTCATCAGTTCTCTCCAAACATGATTCTTGATTTTCTCTTTCCTTTCCATTCTTTATTGATATTTATATATTTGGTTTGTGCGTGTGTGATTTGATCCTCTCTTATTTTCTATTTTTGTGATCTCCAGATTTAATATCTATATATTACTAAAAATCTTATTGTCATGATCTTTAGCTAGGCAAAATGCTGCATCATAGGACCACAGTTGTTGAATCAAGGTATTTCAAATGGGCTAACTTCCCACCCAGTCAGTCAGGGAAGGTATGCTGCAGAAGAACTCCAGCTGGCAGGCTCTAGGTCTAGGGAGAGTGCTTTCTCTGCTGTTGCCCCTGCACTATGGAATATTCTTCCCCTGGAGGCGAGGAGGTCCCCAATCTCCTGATCTTCTGAAAAGAGGTTAAAACATGCGGCCTTGCATGGGAAGCCCAAAGGAGCATGCAATTGTAGGGTGGTTGATTATAATTTTTTTATAACTTTTCAAATTTTTAATTCTAAAATTTTAACTCTTTAACATTTTAATTTTTACATAATGTTAAGTATAACTAAATTAATTTAAAGCATGTGTCCAAAATCTAGGACCTATGACTTCCAAAGGAATGAAATTTGGGAAAGTTGTGGCTGTTTCAGTGCTACTTGCTGCTGTTGTGCTTCTAGGCCGCTGCTGTGGTCATTTGATCTTCATTTTCAATGTTCCATGATAGTTTCCCAACCATTTTTGCAATCACTCGCTGTCAGGCATGAACAACCAGATCCACGCATGAAGAGTTCAGATAGCTGTTTTATTTCCCAAGCTTATACATAGGAATTTTCTCACACTGAAGGTTTGCACCTGGGTTAAACTAGATAAGGTTCAATGGCATTTAAGGAGGGAGTTGTCCTTGTGCCCATATAGGGATTCCAGACTAATTACCCATTTGACTCCTCTCCCAGACTTGGCCTGTTTCTCTCAAATAATTGCTCTCTCCCCCACCCAACAGCAGCCACTTACTTACCTGCTAGAAAGGGAGGAAGGAAAGAAGGGAGGAAGAAACCTCCATGCGTTGTTCTCAATCCATGTCACCTCCCTGTGTATTTCCCCAGACCTGTGCTGGCCCCATACGCCTTCCTTCATCTGCTCTGCCCACATGCCTTCCCCACCCTATGTAGCACCTCTTGTATATTCTTATGCACCCACCCCAACCCATACCACTCACATGTATCTTCCCTGATCCAACCCACATCACCTCCTTGCATGCCATCTGTGACCATCATGACACTCTCATGCACCCTTCTTGACCCTTGCTATCCTCCTCTAGGCCCTACTTGACCCCCATGGCACTTCTTAGCATCCCCCATGACTTCCATGCACTCTTTTGACCCTCAATGCCCCTATGTGCCCTATCAAATTGACACAACATCTCTCGCACATGCCTGGGTACCTTTCCCGACCTTGTAGCCTTACCATTTTTCAAAATTCTCACTGCATTTTCATACACTTATTTCCTGGATACTGACATTTTGTAGTATTTATTTCAATGTCACTCTTTAACATATCACTATCATTTCCTTGTAAGTTGCTAAAATATCTCCTCCCCTATTCTTTCCCTTTAGTTTCCTTCCAAATAAGTTCATCATTTCCGTACACTCTTCTGAAGACTTTGTTTAAACCCTTTTCACCCACTTCTAATATAGTTTTTATTTCCATCAATATCATATTTTTCTTCCTCTGACCTTTGTTCTCTTTTATAGCATTCTTTAAAGCCATTTTTTAAACACTGATTCAAGTACTTTCCACAGCTTTTTCTTCTACTCTCTTGGAATTTATCTTGTAATATTTATCATATAAAACTTATACTCTTATTCAGTCATTCTTTCACATTATTTTCCTTCATTTCCATATCTATCACCACCACCACCCCCGAAATCCATTTTTAGCACATTCAGATGTGGCTGTCCCACTTTAAATAATTCTTCTTTCTGGTATTCTTCACTAATTCAATCTTTTATAATCAATAATGCTTTAGATCCCTTCCTTGGCTATATGTATGTATAAATATGCTGAAGCCAAATATGAACCTTTTTCTGAAAAAATATTTATTAAATTACTTTTCTGCATTTTCTTGTTTGGTTCCCATTAGTCCATTCATATCACTTAATATAACTTTTTCTTCTAGGTTGCATTCATTCAGAAGGTTGCACAGTTTTCCCCCAACTCACAGCTGTTTATTCCATTATCACCATTCATTTGTAAAAAGGCGCAGTGGCTCAGTGGCTTAAAAACCGGTAAATGGTCTTTGTTCTAGCAGTTCAAGTCCTAGCATCACATGACAGAGAGAGCTCATATCACTTGCCTCAGCTTCTGTCAACCTAGCAGTTCAAAAGCATGTTACATTCAAGTAGATAAATAGATACCACTTCAGTGGGAAAAATAATGGTGCTTTGTACAGAAGTATGATCTCAAGTGGTGCAGGACTTACCCTAATGTGACCCCCAAATACGAGGCGACATCAGAGGGAAAAGCCCCAGATGACACTGCAGAACACTGTTAACCATTCTGAATGCGGAGGTAGTTCACCCTCTGTGGTGCATCTTGGATAGCACGCAAGTGTGAACTGAATGGACTAGCAGCTTTAGGCAGCCAAACAACTACTCTGTACTAACCCTGTAGTCTCCTAGCTAATATACCATTGCCATATGCTAAATAAATAAATAAACCATTCATTTGTGCTCAACATGGAACATGCAAGTCAACATAATATTGCTCATATCCCACTGTTCAGTATGTCAGGATACATGAGAGAAATGATAATAAAAACAGAAAAACTTGTGTATTTTTGTTCATCTATGGCACTGAGGTTGTGAGGTTGTTAGGTTTTATTAAAAAACAAAAACAAATGCAGAAATTTAAAAAAACAAATACAAAAATACATTCTATTTTTCCTATAGTGAATAACAGTGCTGATCGAGCCATGATACATCTTTTAGCTGGGTTGGAAGATGATGGATATGAGATTGTACAACAAAATGCATCATCACAGCATTATTCTTCTGGACACTATAGAAATCTTCAGAACAGTGATGATGAAGAAAATGAGCCACAGATTGAAAAAGAAGAAATGGAGCTCAGTTTGTTAATGTCCCAACAATGGGATAGCAGCTCAAATGAAGTTGATGCAAAGCGAAGGTATATTCTTTTTTTTGTACAGTTGCATATCTGATAAAAGTACTGATCAGCCTGTATTGAACCTTCCATATTACTGAAGAAAATCTATATAATCTATATATTATCCATGATCTAATATAATATCAAGAAAATATATGTAGGATAAGGTATAGGAATAAATGTAAATTCAGTCTAATATGCAGTAGGTACAACATGAACCAAGGTAATCTAGAAGCCCTAATTAAAGCATAGTCATACTGGTTTTCTCTAAATATTATTTAGCCCTAATTGTCATATTTTTGAAAACCATAGTAAGAATGGAAAGGATTTTGATAAAGGAGAGGAGAGATTAGGCTTGTTGGTGGAGGGAAGAAATAAGCCTGTGGAGTGCTTCATTTGAAAGAGGTGCGTTAGAAGACACGTGTAGCATCTATTTGCAACTCATTAAAACAGGTACGATTAAATTTAAAGCATCTCCATAGCATGCCATGGTAAATTGTATCAAAAATCATAGAGGAGAAGCAACTCTGCCTATCTATGTCTCAGCAAAAGCCATCTAATAGGATGGACAGGAGAGTTGTTATTCAAACCAGACTTAAACCCTAGTTGAAATGTATGTAGAAATTTAGTTTCATCCAGTCTAAACAGCTATTTCAGCTCAGTAACTTTGCCCAGGAGGGAGATATTAACCACACTTATAATTACTCAGATTATCCAATTTCTTTATTTTTTTAGGAATGGTCTCTTTGTTATGAAGTTTCCTACTAGGTATAATAAACTAGCTAGAGTTGAGCAAAGTGATATGTGGGTTGACAAATTATCCATATCTTCATTGAGACAAAATAATGAAAAAAGCAAATAATCCTGCTTCATCATCACTCCCACAAAGTGAGCTCAATTATGCATTTTTTACTGGTGTTAAACTAGTTTTCTGCCATTTGCATTCTAATTGTATTCCAGTTAGGTTGATTTTCCTTAGCTAGATTGAAAAAGAGTAGGAGGAGATTTTCAACTATCTGTATTCTATAGACTGACCCAAGGAAATAATCAGAGCCCTCTGATTTATTAGCATCTAGGATCAAAGTAATCTAATAGTTCTCTCCCATTGAAGAGAAAAAGTTGCTACAGTCTTAGATCTGAGTAGGAAGTGATCTGACCACAACAATAATACTCCATCAGGCTGTCATCCTCCTGGAAAGTGAATTGTACAGATTTATATGTCTTTACTGTCCAAGATTCAATGTGTCATAACTATTGAACCAACAGATTATGGTCAGAAGTTTTTAGTTGTGTAAAATAGATTGTATTTCTTGTAGGTCAATGGGCAGAAGTAGAAATCAAAGTTCAGGTGAAGATGATAGTTCTTCTGAAGATGATATGGACTGGAATGATAACATGCTTCTAGCAAGCCTTTCTATACCTCAGTTAGATGGAACTGCAGATGAAAACAGTGGTAAGTATCTTAAAAAGAGTTTTGCATTTTTCTCAGAAACAATTCTTCATTGTGATCTCTGTGTCACATATATGGGTTAGGTGCTTTGTAGAAACGTTGGATAGGAATCTTGCCCCACATATATCGCAAAGTTAAGTTTAGGTGAAGCTGTTGAATTTGTTTTCAACCTCCCCAATTAAATAACATAGAGGCAATATTTTCTAGTGGTTCACCAGCAAAAAATTAAGTGGCCAGAATTAAACATAGTTGTCAAATCTTAGGAGCTTTCCATAATCTTGTTATACTATAAATATTGTGGAATTCTGTTAATGTTATCTAAAGTGTCCCTCATACCATGTTATTAGTCTCACAATCTTGTACTGCTTGATGCCCTTAGAATTTCTTTAATTATATTCTTTTATCATCAATAATTATTATTTGGCCAAACAACATCTTTATACTTGCTGATATTTTAAAGAATATAACCTCAGGGAGAAAATAGTAAAAAAAAATCATCTGTTCTGTTCTAGACAATCCTTTGAACAATGAAGGTTCGCGGACCCACACCTCTGCAATTGCAACAAGCAAAACTGTAAAGACTACAATTTTTCATAAAGATGCTGCTACTCTGGAACCCCCATCACCTGCTAAAATAACTTTTCAGTGTAAACACACAAGTGCCCTTTCTTCTCATGTTTTGAATACTGATGACTTAGAAGGTCTTACTCAACCAAGCATGACAGATATAAGACCTGACTTATCAATCCATTCTCTTTCAAATGAAAGTATTTACAACATGAAATACCCAGCATCCTTCAACAATATCCTCCATTCTGAAAAGCCACATCAGGAAAATAATAAAAGTGAAAAAGGCTCTGTTTTGTGTGAAGACATCTCCTCTGTAAGCAGACACTTGCCTAGCAGAAAGTATACTGGAATTAGAAAGGTTGTAAAAGATGTATCTCAGCATATGAACCACCAAATTAGTGAAAATATTCTAACAAATAAGTCTAACTTTATAGATTTAGTTTATTCCAAAAATAAAACATCTTCTGAAATAAACATAAAAGCAAACACTACCGATTTAAATAGCCTTTTCCCAGCACCAGGAAACTGTGAAACTATGTCTTGCTCAGAGAGTAATCAGACTCTTATTCTTTCTTCTGAAAAAAGCACTGATGGAGATAGCCTTAATAACTTTAAGCTTAGATATGAAGAATTTGAGGAATACAAGAATGAAAAAACAAATGTAAATCAACAGGCAGCACACTATATGTTCTTTCCTAGTGTAGTTCTTTCTAATTGTCTCAATCAGCCGCAGAAGTTGGGCCCTGTGACATACAAACTGCAACAAGGAAAAAAACAGTCTAAGCTAAAACGAAATAAAAAGAAAATGGTTCTTAACAATCAGCAGTCTGCAAATGCCATGGATGCTTTATCCACAAAAGAAAGCTGCTATGTACAAGATAATGCAAGTAGCAATATTCCCGATAGAGACATTTTGTTACGGAATGATACTCAAGTTCATCATATGGTTTTTGAAAACAAAATGTCCACAGACACCAGGAACTATACCGATTGTCATTTTGAAGATTTTGCTCAAGAATCTGAGGAAACGTTTGGACTATGTGGTAATAAATATACACTCAGAGCTAAACGTAAAATAAATTATGAAACTGAAGACAGTGAATCTAGTTTGGGCATACATAATTCAAAAATCACACTACCTCATTCTGTAGAAAATGATGAAAATGTGGATGGTTCTAAAAAATGTAGAAAACGAAGGCGACTTTCTAGAAAATTGCCACCTGTTATTATAAAATATATTATTATTAATAGGTTCAGGGGGCGGAAAAATATGCTTGTTAAGCTGGGAAAAATAGATTCTAGTGAGGAACAAGTCTTTCTTACTGAAGAGAAAATGAATCTATATAAGAAGCTTGCACCTTTGAAGGACTTCTGGCCAAAGGTTCCTGATTCACCTGCAACCAAATATCCTATTTATCCATTAACACCAAAGAAAAGTAACAAAAGAAAAGCAAAATGTAAGTCTGCCAAGAAAAGGCTGGGTGGGAAACCACAAAATATAAAAAGTAAAACTATTAGAAGAACCCTATATTTCAGAAAAAGGACTCATGCCTTTCTTTCCCCTCCTCTGCCGTCATACAGTGCCGAAACTGAAGACTGTGACTTGAATTATAGTGATGTTATGTCTAAATTAGGTTTTCTGTCAGAAAGAAGTGCAAGTCCAGTTAATGTATCCCCACCCCGTTGCTGGTCTCCCACTGAGCCAAATGCCGAAGAAATTGCGTGTAATCTAGAAAAAGAAACATTAGTGTTTAAAAATACTAATACGTTCAGCAGTAAAACTGTTAATCCCAATGTGGGAAAACACTTTCAGTCAAAAACTCAGGTTAAGAAGTGTAGAAAGCAATTTGCTAATGCTACTATAAGAAGCAACAAAAAAAGCAATCAGTCTAATAAACCTAGAAATAATTTAAAGAAAAAGCCAAGATCAAAACAGAAACAAAAATTTAAAAAAGTGTCCACATTGGTGACAATTGCAGATACTCAAAATAGTATTCCTCCTGTAGCAGAACTTAAACTTACACCAAACCCCTGGGAGTTACCTGAGAATGTTCACAACCTGGGAAATTCACATCCAATTGGCTGTTCTACAGGACATCCATCTTCAGCACAGCTTTCATTAACAGCTAATGCCCAAGTAAATCCATTGATTTATTTCCAATCATTGTTGGAAAATGAAAAGCCTATTGGGCACCAAGGTTCCAGTTTGACAGAGGATCTTCATCCAGGCATAGCTTCTCTGATATCTGAAAGGGAAAAAGCCAAAATAAATTTCCAAAGATCTAACAGTCAGAGTAGTATATTTAGAATGGAAGAATCCTCAATTCAAAATAACGTATATGACCAGTGTAACTGTATATCTCAGGTAGCACTGAATGCATATAATTCTAAGGATGCACTTAAAAAGACAGAAGAAGTTACAAATTCACAAAACAAACTTTTATCCTCTGTGGGAAAAGTAAATGAAAACTGTATTTCTTCTGAGGTGATCAATACTGATCAGATTCATCCTAGTAACTTCTTGTGTTGTAAAGATAATCAGCAGCAAATAGTTTATTTGTCAGAAGCAGCAAAGCATGCTGATCATATTTCTTTTTTAAAAACTTCTGAGGAAAGCCATGGATCTTATCAGTTACCAAAAAAATGCTTTGTAGCTTCTTTAAGAAGTCCAGTGAAAAAATTAGAATGGGAACAGAAACAGAGGGGGTTTGTTCTGGATGTGTCACATTTTGACCCTGAAAAAAATACAAAACAAAAGGTAGTATCAGAAAAAGTCTCTCAAGCCCAAACAGATTCTCATTGTAAGAGCAAGGGTCTGCTAACTCCTTCAGCATTCAATGAAGGGCCTTCTGGCTTAGCAGTTCTGAAAGAATTACTCCAAAAGAGACAACAGAAAATGCATATAAACAACATTCATGAACAAGCATCAGTTAAATCTCAGTTGAACATAGATGCTTCCTTCCCTCTTGATTCAAATAAACCATCTAAAAAACTTAGTTCTGTTACATCTCCAAGAAAACCTCGTATTCCCAGGGATAAAAAATCTAAAGAAAAGGCGGTCAAGCTTTTAAAAGATTCAGCAAAACAACTAAGTAATAAAACTGGCCATGTTACACCTGCTGATAGTTCCATTCTTTATTCAGATGCGGGTTTTGAAAGCTGTTACTCACTTGAAGATAGTCTGTCACCTGATCATAATTACAATTTTGATATTAATGCTATAGGGCAGACTGGATTTTGTAGTTTGTATTCTGCAAGTCAATTTGTCCCAGCAGATCAAAATTTACCACAGAAATTTCTGAGTGATGTAGCTCAGGACCATTATCCAGGTCAAACAGCAGAAACTGATTTTTTAAATCATAATAAAATATCTAAAGAAGAAAATATGCATAATTCAGATCCTCAATCTTGGTTAAGATCTGGCCAACATAGCCCTCAGCTTTTTGATAAAAGATGTTTGGAAAACAATGAAAATCTTCTCCACAATCAATGGAAAAACATTCTTCCATCTACGTCTCAACCTGGTTCACCAGCAGATGGTCAGCAGGCTGAAATATGTCATAAAGAACAACTTCAATTGGATAGAAATATTATGAAGAAAGCAATTTTTCTTAATCTTTCATCTCCAAATGGTGATTGGAGTCAAAATCCCTTTAGAAAGGAAGTCATTTCTGAACCTGGACAATCGCTTGACTCAGTTAGTATTTCTTTTTCTTCTATTTTATCTTCCCCTGATGGTGAACTTATGGATGCTGCTTCTGAAGATTTAGAATTGTATATTTCAAGAAACAATGAGGGATTAACACCAACTCCTGACAGTTCACCTAGATCTACAAGCTCTCCATCACAGTCAAAAAATGGGAGTTCTACAGCTCGTGCTGCTCACATCCTTAAACCTCTAATGTCACCTCCCAGTCGTGAAGAAATCATGTCAACTTTATTAGATCATGATCTGGCAGAAACAATTTATCAAGAACCTTTTTGCAGCAACCCCTCTGATGTACCTGAAAAGCCAAGGTAATGTGTTTATATAGATAGTCAATAGGACTTTCTGTAGTCATATTTCTCTTTTTTGTATCATTAGAAATGTTTACATTTTTACATAAGAATTAAAAAGTTGGATACAATTTAATATAGCCTTCCTTTCTGGACCCATAAGGCCTACAAGGTGAAGGCTAGAGCTACGTAAAATCACAATTACATTTTAGCTATAAAGGTAAGACACTCCAGTTTATTTTTGTAGTTAACCATTATGAACATGACATGTAAGAATGATTGGGTATTACTCAGAAGTATTTAAATGAAACTGGATAAATTACCATTTTAGAAAAATATTCTTGGGTAACAACAAAGTTATTCATAATCAATTATTATCTTAAATTTACTAACTTGGATGTAATATCTTAGAACCTAAAGGATTTTGACTTAAGTTTATTCTTTTGCTTAGATAATTTAACCACATTTTATTATTTATTGTATATTTGTATATTTTACTTGTATATTTTATTGTATATAATAATTTTGTATTGAAGATAATGCTTTTTCCTGGTAAATCAGATTCTCTGTTCTTTACCCCTCTATACTTTCCAAATCTGAGATGGAGGTTGAAGACCTTCTAGAATAGATTTGAGGACTTCAGTAGAGGATAGGAAAGTTTCCATTATACAATAAATGTATACTTGCATGGTATTAGATAGAGGAAAACAGTAAGGACAAATAACACTACTAGTAAAATAAATTATGTTTATGAGAAAAATAATTAAAGTAATTATTTTACAGAGAGATTGGAGGAAGAGTACTTACAGTAGAATCTAGACTTCCAAATGATCTACTTGAATTTGAAGGAGATTTCTCTTTGGAGGGACTACAACTCTGGAAGACTGCATTTTTGGCAATGGCACAGAGTCCTAGGCCAGGCTCTCCCCTTCGAAATAGCCAATTTTCTACTGATAAAAAACAAAGGAACACCCGTAAAATTAATGACAAAAAGATAGTGATCATGCCTTGCAAATGTGCACCAAGCTACCAGCAAATTCAGTCATGGCTTCAAGCCAAAGAAGATTACGAATATTTTAAAAAAAGAGCTGTCATCAAATCAGTTGAAATGGAAAAGATTGATGAGAGTTTGACCAATATGTCTTTGCCTAAGAATCTATGTCATCAGATAGTCACGGTTGCTGTGAGTTCTGGTATACCAAGCAAACCTGCTGTACAATCAAAAGATCTGTGCTTTTCATCGTCAAATCCCATATTACCTCAAACTATGGAAAAGTTTGGTGTAAATATCTCTGAAATGAGCAAGACTATCGTTAAAGTAAAGACAATGCCACTTGTCGCTGCAGCAATACATAAGGACAAAAAAGAGGAAGATTATACCAATTATAGTTCTCCTGATTCATCAATACTTCCTCCCTGGCAACAAGTTGTATCCACCGATTCTAAGCAATCTAATTTAGAAGACTCAGAGGGTGTATTGTCTTCTCTAGAAGAAAATAAATCTGTAGCTGAGAAAGAACAGAAATCTGTCAAAAAGGAAAGCAAAATACCATTCTGTGTCTCCCCATTGAGCAAAGAACCGGATGGCAATTCTGATATTTGCTTTCATAGTACACCTGTCAGGGAGCATATATCTCAAGGAATGCCAGAAGCACTTGGATATACTCCATTATCAGGTAAGCTTATGACCAAAGAAATGCAGCAATTAAAAATAAATTCAGTCAGTTACTGTATTATTTACTTGTTATATTAAGTTTATTATGGCTGCCCACCCCAAAACACCTGAGTGGCTTACAGTATCCAGATACACAATTTAAAAAGTTAAAAGCATGAAACAAATAGTAGCAGCCCAAACTAAAAACAACCAAACCAATAAAAATCTGATGAGTTCCACAGAGACACTAACTTTAGACTTGGTCTTTAGAGCCTGGAGTCGCAGGAAAGTTAACGCCATACTTATTTTGAGAGTGCTGTTCCAGAGGGCAGAATCAGAGAAGGCACACTTCTTCAATTCCCCAAGATGACAATTCTTAATTGAAGGGATCTGGGACATATCTATTCTGCCTGAATGTACCAGATAGGTAGAAAGTATTAAAAGATAGGTGGTCCCTGAGAAAATGAGCCCCTATGTCAAAGGACTTTATAGGTAACAACCAATATTTTGATTTGTACTCTGAAGCCAACTGGCAGCCACTGCAGTTTGTGTAGCAGTAATGACACATGGGCATAATTAGATACCATGATTGCTCAGGCCATTGCATTTTGAAATAGCTGTACCTTTCAGATTGTCTTCAAGGGCAGCCCCATGTAGAGCACATTTCATATTTCAGTCATTAGATGACCAGGGCATGAGTAACTATCTGTAGGACCTCCTAGTTGAGGAAAGGAGACAACTGGCACACAAGATCAATTCGTGCCTCAACTGCCACCTGCTCATCAAGCAGTAGCTGTTAGTCCAGAAAGACCAGAGAGTTGTTTACTAATCTCAAATCCATCCAAGACCAACAGTGAAAACATAACCAATACAAGGAAACCCCAAACTGCAGCCACTCAGTCTTGTCAGGCTTGAACCAAAGTCTGTTTCTCTCCATTCAGACCTAAATGGCCTCCAGACACTGATTTAGTAAGTGACCATTTCAGCTGTGCAGCCTAGAGTTGAGATGCAGAATTGGGTATTTAATTAGAGTATTTATGATACCAAAACCTGAACTGATGAATAATCTTATCCAACAGTTTAGTTAGATGTTACAGAGGAAGGGGCAGAATTTTGAACCTGAGGTATCTGTAATAGGATGTGGGAATAAATTTGGGAGATAGGAAGAAGAGCCTAAACAACCATCATGCAACAGGTATCTCAGACCACAGAAGCAAGAAGAGTATGGAAGTGTCTTAAAAGGGACCTTCCCAGTTTTCTGGAAAGTAAAAGTATAGAAGGGGAGAAATGCTTTTGGACTTGAAAGATTTTGTTACTGTAGCCTTACAGTAAAAATAATGTTAGTACTCATGGTTGGTGCGTCTTGTTTGGACTACCTCAAAGGGCTGACATCAATCTTGCAAGTTTCCTCCTGCTTTCTAAGAGAAGCAGAAGATCTTAGAGTTTTAGAAATAGCCTCCAATCCCCAAGGGCCACTTCTATTCTCCTGAGCTGCAGGATTGCTGCAGAACCAACAGCAAATAGATATGCAAGTAGGCAGTTTATGGAACACCATGATACAACTAACACAACTGGGACAAAATTTGCCTCAATCCATAGCACAACTTTTCCTCCTATCTCTCATGGTTATTCCACATACCTTTACAGTACTCTACAAGTGAGAGGCTGTGAACATGATCTCCCATCAATGCCAACTGAAAACAATCACTGAGGAAGTAGGTGAGCTGCTCCAACTAAGTATCTCTCACTCCCAGCTCTGTAGCTGGTTAAGAAGGATACAGTGGTATCAAAAGCTGCTGAGGATCAACGAGCACAAGGATGGATGCACCATTTCCTTCCCAGCTCCACAAAAGTCACTGACAAGCACAACTATCCTTACCTCTACTATATCCCTGTCTGAAACAGAAAGATAAATCATTTCTCCAAGATTTGTAGCTGCCATCTGAATACTTTCTCCACAGTCTTCCTCATGAAGAGAAGATTGGATTGCAAACTAGATGATAATTGTCCAGAATGGAGAAGTTTAGTGATGATACCACCATATCCTTCAAGACTAGAGTGACTGCCTATCCTTCAAAAAGACAATATAACATTAAATCTGGCTTTAAACATAATGGATAGTCATTTAATATTTACTCATTTAAAATAGCCATAATATTTGAATATATAAAGATATTGGCATCTTAAATGGAGCCAGGTAAATAAACCATTAACGAATTTGCAACATTTTTACCTAATTTACATAAGATCAAAATAAAATGATTTAGTATTGGGGTTAACATTTGCTTGTTTCATGTACAACATGTATTCTAACTGGAAAATACTCTATTTTTATTCACTATTTGAAGTTGATTGAACCAGTAGCTTTCTGAATGCAAAGCATGTGCTCTGCAACTTTTGAATTAAAATAAACCTTTAAAGTTTTTGTACATAATTTAGTCCATTGTACAGAATATAGAATAACAGAGTTGGAAGGGACCTTTGGAGGTCATTGTAATATTCCTGACAAGAAACTACAGTTGTACCATGAATTGAAGTTAATTCAGAGTTGTAATTTGGTCTTAAAGTTTACTTGTTTTGTTAGTGTGTATGCTCATTATAGTTTAAGCTGCTTAGAGCTGTGTAACTGAAAGTTTTATAATACAAAGTAATATTCTTTTTTCAGCCATAGGGCGAGATACTCAGAAGTTTAGTTCTAGACGAGGAAGAAATGTTGATGGACTTCGTAAAGTACTTTTAACAACACAAATTAAGGTAAGAAGAAGGAATGAAACTTTATATTAACTTGGGTTTTGATTTTTGTCTTTTAAGTTTTGTTTTAAGATCATCCTCCTTTGTTGCATTCTAGTTTACTGCTTTGTGGAAGTTTATATGAAAGGGCAAGCTGAAATTAGCTTGGGAGAGTAAAATAAATATCTACTGAAAATTGCTTAGGAATTATTTGTAAAATGACTTTCTATGATACACCATATCAGAAATCACTCTTAGATTCATTTCTCCTGACTTAATACGAAAACTTGTTGCTAGCTGTTACAAAAGTATGCATCTCTTGAA
This sequence comes from Azemiops feae, assembly GCA_023970755.1. Taxonomy (NCBI): domain Eukaryota; kingdom Metazoa; phylum Chordata; class Lepidosauria; order Squamata; family Viperidae; genus Azemiops; species Azemiops feae. The sequence continues at coordinate 489,591 of JALGBA010000094.1, forward strand.
AATGCATTTAAAGATTACACTGATGGTGAGGAATATTTAATGCTTTTTTTGGAACCTGAACTTTCCATGTTTGAAGAACACATACGACATCTTGAGTTTGATATTTTTGATTGAAGGCTATATTAATAAACATTAGCAACAACCTCGGAAACAATTTCTGTGGTATAGGTTGTAATTTATGTGGCTGTAACATACCTGTAAATGCTAAAACCCAGTATTACTGATGCAGTCAGTATTAGCTGTGCAGCTATTCCCAGTCTTTTGTAATCAGCTATAATTGAGTGCAGCATATTGAAGAGGAGAATGGTTCCATGTGGTTATTTCAGAGACATGTTCCTGGTATAAATCTTGTATTAACCGAAAGAAGCTCCCATGTATAACAATATGGCAGTGCTTTTCTACCTGGAATATGATCTGAGTATTTATTTATACCCACCAGTTGAATGGAGATGAACAAGATTGTGAGAGTTAAATTATTTAAATTATCAAAAAAATAGTCTTAATTATTAGAAGTTTGTTGTTTTATTTAACAGAATCAGTTCGCTACTATAAATAATCAAAAGAAAGAAACTTCTCAGATTGAAGGACCATCTTTGAACAATTCTTACGGTTTTAAAATAAGTGTACAAAACCTTCAAGAAGCAAAGGCTTTACATGAGGTAATTCATTTTTTTTATTGAAAATGCTTTACATACCCAATATATGTTTCTCAGATCACTTTTGAAGTTTTCAAAATGAAAGTACTTGTCAAGATTGGTGAATATTCATAGGCAGACACTAATTTATTCATTATCACTAAATTACATGATTTTATTGATTCCTGAAAAAGTTCACATTAATCAGCTAAAGGATAAACTCATGCTTGATTGTTGATAAAGGTTTTGCTTGTAGTGTTTTTTCAAATTATTTTAACAAAGCTAATAATATAAATTTTTCTGTGTAGGTACAGTATCTTACACTGCTAAGTATAGAATTGCATGCTCGAACAAGAAGAGATTTGGAGGCGGATCCTGAATTTGATCCTATCTGTGCTTTATTCTACTGCATCTCATCTGACACACCATTGCCAGATACTGAGAAAATGGAAATCTCTGGTGCTGTAGTGATCGATAAAGACAGAGCAAGAACTATCTCAAGTCAAGGTCCTTATTTCATTTTGTTTTCTTTAAAATTAATGTCAATATTTTGAATTTATTGTATTTAGGTATTAATAAACATAATAAATAAAAATGTGGTTTTGAAGGAGGTTTGCTAGTGTTTAAATTCATGTCATCTCATTGTAGAATCATGGACTTATAGTAGTTGGTTTCCACCTTATATCTTTTTATGAACATTTGCAAGGGCTATAATGCTTAACATCTACCTAAGTGTATATTAAACAATGTTTAATATCTTGTAGCATGCTCCTGCAGAAGTCCTGAAGATATAAAGAGGAAAGCATACCCTAGATGGCAGGTCTCAAAACTCTTGTGCTGAACTAGTCCTTTTTAATTTCCTGGGACTGTTCAAGAAATTCAGTTTTGGTAATCTGTCTTAGTTGGTTTGAATAAAGATAGAACATGGAATATGTTAAATGTTGCATAAAGGTTGTTGTGTGGTTTTCTGATCTTTGTAGGGTCTAAAGAGGGCCCTTATTGTATTGTACCTTTTTGGCTTTGTTTAGACCAGTGATACTCAACCTGTGGCTCTAGAGCTGGATGCTCTTGAGGCCCTACAGGCGGCTCTCGCAGTGTAGGCATCTGATCGGCGCTCCACTCTATCAGGCAGCGCGGGGAGCACTGACCAAAGGACCGGCAGTGTGGGAGTCACTGAAGTACCTCCTCCCATAGGAGGAAAGCGAAGGAGCTGCTGGGATCCCCCTGCCAGGTAAGAATAGAAATCACTCCAGCCCAGCAGCCATGGGAAAGAATGGGAATCTGCCCTTTTTTTCCCAGCAACCAATAAGGAACAAGGATAACAGCAATGGAGAAAAAAAATGATATGCCATGACATGGTTCAGTAAATATTGCATGTGGTGATGAACACCACCAAAAATTAGGTAGCACCGTGAAGAAAAGATTGCAATGTTCACGTTTGATGTTATGCTCTGCAACAGTTAATGGTGAAGTGGCTCTCCAGCTGTTAAAGGTTGAGTACCACTGGTTTAGGCTAGTGAAAAAACCTTAAACTTAATTACAAGAGTAAAGTAGTAAACTCTAAGATTTATATTCAATAACTTTATGCTGTTATTAAAGTTCTGAATAACATAATGTAACATGATAACAAAATATATCTTTTCATCCACTTTTATTTCTGGATATTAAGTAATTCCTATTCTTACCTTTAGCATCCTTTGATAGCATTTTTCTTTAAAATATTTAATTTTAAAGCAATAGATTGTTTTTATTAAATTATGTCTTTCTAGAGGCTGCCTTCAGAAACTGAAAAGAAAACGTATAGACTGAATTCAACCATATTAGATTTAGCACATTTTCTTAAAAAAAAAAAAGATTGTATTTAATGTTGCAGAGTTATTAGTACTGAATATTTGATTTATTTAAGATACTGTTGGCTGACAAAGTAAAATCTCATTTTGATTATTCTACCATTAACTTTTTAAATTCTAAAAACACATTAACTAATGTTGGACCATTATAACAAAAATCACGATCAAATTGAAATAGAAACATCTATGAAAGTGTTTCAATCTCAACTTGATTTTGGCCGTGTATGTGTTGTGTGGCTGTTTAAAAAAATAATTTACTTGGAACTAGAAGTAATAAATGTGTTTTTAATTGTTTTGATGTGAATATCAATTAATTTCTAACAATATTGAATATTTTTCCATATGCCCTAGGCCTTAGGTTACATAGTAGTTGCTGAAAAGTCATGTTTCATAATGTTCACTGATCATTCCTAGTCTCAGTTGATTATCATAGTCCTGCACTGTCCTCAAGGAGAGTCTTTATCTTACATTGAAATGTTCAGTAGCTACTTCTGTCTAGAATCCTTCCCATCAGCTTATTTCCTGCCTATATGAAGAATACCTGGTAAAAGATAGTCCATGATCTTTTGTATAAGAGAAAGCAAGGTGCTCTTTGCACAGAGAGCTCAGTGCTTGGATACTAAGGCAGTTTTGTTAATGACATCTATATTAATTAATATTCTCCCTCTTTGCCATGTGTTAGTCCAGCAATATTAACCTGGTGCATGTTGATACAGATTAATGTAGCATGGTTTTCTTTCTCTGAATCAGGCATATTCATAATGTAGAATAACAAAGATTGGTAGCAGGAATTCAAATCTAAAGAAAGATTTTAGTATCATTATAGTAAATAACGCAGCAGTCATTTTTTCTAGTATAGATTAATAAAATTGTATTTATGATAATTTATTGTGATATATGTTTGTGAAAAGTTACAGCATATGAACTTTAGAAAAAACAGTGGTATAGCGTTCTAAAAAAATTCAAAAACATGTATATGCTTTTCAATATAATAGAATTAAATGCAAAATTGACATGAACGTGTTCATGCTTTGTCTGCAGCAGGTGGAGGAAGGGTACTGGAATACTATTTGTACTGCTCACTGTCAAAACTGAACTGATCATGTTTTTCTTAAGAAATAAATGCATTTCAATTTGCTTTTCAGGTAATAGAGAACATGCCCCTTTGCTTGCAAGATCTGGTATCTCAGGGTTGGAAGTCTCATATGCTACTGATGAGAGAGCACTTTTCCAGGAGGTAGTGAATATTATTAAAAGGTAGTATTCTTTTTTTTGTTTTCAGCTTATAAATTCTTGATTAAGTTTGTTCAAGTTTTGGTCTCTCTTCTCTTTCTTATGTCCCCATATTTTAACACTTTTATTTTATTAAATGTTTGCTTTGGGTCTTCATAACAATATATTTATCTTTTAAGGTATATTTATTCAGATCTCTAAACCAGAATTCACATCAGTGCTACTGAACTTATAATATCCTTAAGATGCATGTGAAATCTAGAAAACTTCTTACTGTCTTAAAATACAACTTTAAAAAATCTACCAATAGGCAGGAAAGAGGTGATTTTTCTGACAACGTCATAGGAAAACTCATTGCTCCTAGTGATACAGGCAAAAATAAATAGGTAGGCATGATTTTTTTTTTACATATGTCTTCTCCAAAGGGAAACTTCTCCTTTTCCAAATTTGGTTTGGTGTATCATTTTCAAGTTTCTTACATGCTCTTATAGCATCCTCTGATCATGCACTTATAGAAGTTCAGATGTGTCTTTCTTCGGGTCAACTGCCAAAGCTTTGAAGTCTTATTTTATCCAGAAAGCTAAACTTTTGAAACTTCTGGCTGGAATACATTCTCAAGGAAAATGTGTACTAGGCAGAGTACATTTGCAATTCTCTCTCTCTCCAACTAGAAAACTTCTGATGAGAATGGCATTGACCAAATCCAGGAAACCAGAATACTAGAGTTGCTGAAAGCAACCAGCAAAGGGTGGGTCCTGACGAAGCAGCGGATTCCTGTTCAGAGAAGACAAAATTACAGGTAAGGAAATTAATTTTATCTTTCTCTTTTTTGGGAATCCGCTGCTCCGCCTGACTTACAAAACAACTTGGAAATTGCAAACCAATTCTGTTCTTTTAATTTTTTAAAATCTTCCACCATTTTGGAAGTATAGGAAAAATATCACTTGTCTGCATAAAAAAAATCATTCCAAACAACAGAACATTACAATTTTTCTTTATCTCTGAAGATCAAAAAATGAAGACTTGAGAGCTGAAGGCTTCACTGAATGAAGAAAGCACACTGATTTCTCTATCATGAAAAAGGCAAACCAAACATCTGGGTTGTTACCTGGTAAACACTTCTTGAAATGCTGTATGTCAGCTTCTAGGACTGGCCAATGACTGAAGTATGATGTGTCTTTTCAGATATTTTTGATACAATATTTTTACTGTTTGAGGGATAAAAATTACACCCCCTCTAAAATCAAGTTGCTGCAAGACTTTCAGTCAGTGGTTTCATTTAGCAAAATAATAATAATTCTATGTTGATATGTATGGAACTATATTTCAAATAAATTACCTCCTGGAATTGAGTATATTTGAAATTTTTATTACTTTTCTTTCCCAACCTATTATTTTTGGCTATGACATTAATTTCATTAAATATTATATTGGACAAAACAGTGTTCAACATAGGTTTTGTTGCTAATATTATGAATTATTACTGCAAAAGTAATAAGTTTTGTTGGATTTAGTAGAAATTGGAGAATTCTTGAATGAGACAAAGACACGAATTAGGATATGTTAATTTTCATTTCCTAGTTCCAGTCAGCTTCATATAAAGATCATGCTATATTGTTTTGCAGATAAAATAAATATGAGAATGGTTTAAAATATGGTTTAGATTTAAACTTTATGTAGTTTGCCTTGCCAATTGAAAGCTAGGTAATTTTTGAATGTGTATGTTGTCTCCTTTGAAACAACTTAATGACTGACCTATTAAATGTGGCTTATGTTGCTCAACCTAAGAACTATAATTCAGTTTAATTTTGATTAGTGGAAACAAGCTATTTTAACCTATACTTTACAAACCTTTCTTGTTCCTTCCTATTATTGCTAAAAATGATTTTTTTTATTTGGATGACACATTAAATTGTTGTTAGTTGAAATGAAAATTTCATAGCTTTACTAGAACAGCAGAGAGAAGAAATGATCAAGCTTTCGCTACAGCCTTATAATTATAATATAGAGTTTAATAATCTTTGATGTCTATGAACTGCATGTGGTGGAAAAATAAAATTTAGCAGAACAGCTGAATAAATACTGATTTTCTAGTATATATTCAGTGTACTTGACTACAATTTTTATTGTTTGGTTATCAGTAATAACTGAGGAATACAAAACAAATGTGCAGAAATAGCCAAATGGTTTCTGAAATGACCAGTGCAAAAAACATCTTTGTGGACTAAATCTGAGGCACACATATATGTGCCTATCAAAGAAACTTTCCTGGTTATAGATAGTGCAATATATTAATATATTTTCACTCACAGAAGTTATTTAGTTAAACTGCAGTGGCTTTCTCCATGAAGGTTTTTAGTTTATAAACTGAGTTCCTGTGAATTCTATACCAACAATTAGAACTGAAAATGGAATAAAAAGAAACCTAATAGCTGTAACTACTCACATTACATCAGTAGTGACCTTTTTAATGTGAAATAACACTAGCAGTAAATATGTAGCATTTCTGTAATCAACCAAGTTACATATCTTAATTTTAAATTCCATTAAAATTTAATAATACTTTGCTTGTCTTATCAGGATATTGAAATTATTCAGTGAATCCATCACCACATTAATACAGATAAAATTTTCAGGTATTAAAATTGGACAAAACAGTGTGACATAATTTAGATTTCATAAAAACTTCTTCTGATCTGTGGCTTTGGCAAAATTTGCAAACGAAATAAGTAGAACTATTTTACTTATCAGTCTATTTACTTATATATCTCAGTCCTATCTACTGTTATAGACTAAGACTCACCAACATGTCAGTTAGGAGTCTTTTATATGATTTGCTACAACATAATTGGAGAACCAGACTAATATAATGGTCGAGGGGTTGATTGGCACAAGGAATCCTAGGTTCAATTCCACTCTAAGCCGTGAAAGCTCATTGAATGATTTGAGATCAGTAGGAAAAATGTATGTAGTCTGCCTTGAACTCCTGGGAAACAATGCATGCTCTAAATGTTATTTTAATTGAAAATACTGGATTTGAATTTGGTAATGTGCACAGAAATACTATCTGTCAAGTTAGTAATATCCATCATAAACATTAGGGCAATAATAGATGCCCTACTTTTAACTGTGGAAGACATCATCATCAATTTTTATGACTCCATTGAAGAAAAGCTGATAATAAAGAGCTCTTACTGTTTTATATTGTTATATACATATATATACATCCATACATAACTCCGTGGTTACAAAACAACTAGAATTAAAGTAACTGAAATGTTTAAGAGACTACAGAGCATATGCACCCAATTGTTGCTATTTATCAAACTACTCCTATTATTTCAGCTAGATAGATTTCTTTTTTTTTTAAACAAGTTTTATTGGTTTTTTAATTTTTTTACAACAAAGTGTTTAGGAAGCAACGTGGTGATGGGGTGGTCAATTGTCCAAAAAAGAAAAAATAATACATACATAACTCAGGTTAACTCCTTGAATATTCCCTCTCTATTTCCCTCAATTAATATAACCTATTCAAATTGATACATTTCTAAATAAAATTCAATTAATCAATAGAATTTATCAATAAAGTTTTAGTTATACAAGTCCAAATCCTACTTTTAAGCTTTACTATATTCCAATTACCATATTCCACTTTAGATAATATATTTTCAATCAATCAAAGAAGTTGTCACTAAAATTTTAACTCTACAAATCCAAGTCCTGTATTATAAGCTCTACTAATTTGCAATTACCATATTTCAGTTTTGTCCTTAAATAAACATATTGTTTGCATTTCGGGTATCCCTAGTTTCCCTTATTAATTACCTAACAATTATAATATCTAAAATAAAAATATTATTCCAACAGTTAAATTCTTACATTTCCCAAATATATTCTATTTCTTATTCTAATAGCTCATTTACTAATATCATGTTTTCCATTATCAAAATCCATTTTCTTATTCTCATTTCATTACAACATAGTTATCATAGCTTCTTACATTTCTAGAATGTATTCTAATTCTTATTCTGAGACGTCTTTGATTACTAATACATTATCTTCCATTGTCATAATCCATTTCATTGTTTTCATTCCATTACAAAATACTTATTATCACTAAAATAAACATAATATTTCCAAAAGTAAAAAATAATAAAGAAAGAATAAAAGCATGTATACCATCTTATAGATTTCAGACGTATATTATATTTTTTATCTTAAGTGCACATTTAAAACATTTTTCATTTCACAATTCCAAACTAGTCTAGTCAATAATTTCATCTCAGTTATGAATCTTAAATCCAAAGCATAAGTCAATCCCAACTTTACTTTCCATCTTAGTTAATGTTAATTCAGTCCATATGTCTAGAAAACCTTATTTAGCCATCAAATAAGAGTTTAAGTTCTATTTTTAAATCTGACTCTGGCTTTCTTTTTGTGCCAGGTAGGCTTCCATAAAAGAGCCTCTATATCAACCAGTCTCATTGTTATATTGGGAGTGTTCATCATCAATTCAATCTGGTCACATTTCTGTTCTCCTTCTTCCGCTATCTTCTGAATAGTGTAATCAATTTTATCCAGTGTTATAGTTAATAGTTGATTATTCAAGTTGTCGTAGTTCTGGTACTTGATAAGTTGCAAATAGGGTTGTATAAAATCCCCTTTAGTAGTGGTAGATTCCTGTTCTACTATTTCTTGACTTATAAGGTGATCAGTTGAAGTCTGGCGATCAATTTGAGATTCTGAAACAAAAGCTTTTCCGTGGTTAGGTTGTAGGTAAGTTTCTTCTATCTCATAATATACGTAATGTTGGGCATAAGCCTCTTTGCTGTTAGTCTGTTCCTCAATATGTAGTTCTGGAAGGTCATCTTTAATTTTCCACCCAAGGTTAATGTTCTCAGTGAATTCCAAGATTTTTTCCAGTATAAGATTGTAGTCAAGTTGTGGGTAAACATCCTCCATTTCCATAGTAAAATAGTTTTTTAATCTTTTAGTGGAGGCTATATTTAATAACAATCCACCTCCACACAGCTGTTTTATCTTTTCCCTCTTATGATAATTTGAAGGTTAAATCCAGCATCAGAGTCAGGGAGAAAATAGAATTGTAATGTCAACTTTTCGCCACGAGATGTCCTCAGTGAGCTATAAGATCTTTTTCCAAATAATATTTTTTCCGGTTAAAACGATGAAAACAGTAAAAAAAGAATATTATCCAATTTAATAAGTAAATAAAGCAATAAAGTTCAATAGGTTAAATTCTTCGGGACCCCAGGGTACCCAAAAAATGAGTATAGTCAGTAAAAGTTAATTTCTAGTTTCTATAGTCCAAAATTTAAATTCCCAAGTAAACAAACGCCGCTCTATTAAAGTGGGGGGATAGTTCCAAGGGCTTTTCACAGGAAAATAGTTAGGGTAAAGAGAGGAAAGGAAAGGTCTCACCCGGATCTTCCACGGTGGTTCATTATCGCTTAGGTATTCTTTTGACTTGCGGTTGGAGCGGCTAGATGATCGGCCATGTTAATGGCCGATCCTTTCCCCGTCGGCCCAAAGGAGCTGCCTTGGACCGCGGAAGGTGCTGCTGCACCCTCCGCACTCGACGAAGGGCCTCCTCAGCGGTGGTCGCCTCTCCAGGGCGACTTTCGACCCTCTCAGGGGTCTACCGGGAGGGAAGCCGGCCGGCAAAGAACAAAGAGTCTCCGCACGACCACCAGCACCACAACCCGGAACCGGAAGTCAGCTAGATAGATTTCTGAACCAGAGAGTTGTATTACTGTTTGAATGAGACGGGTCATCCTGAGAAGACCCCAAAAAAGATTCAGTTAGAGTAAGAGCTCCATTTCTGCCTATCAAAAAGATCCCCTGCCCCAAAAGAGATGAAACTAAAGACACACAGAAAAATATTGTATAAAGGCTATTATAATTTTAAGCATTCAGGGATTTTTTTTCCTACAAAAATGCCCTTCTGGCTTAGTTTGCCTTGATTTTTGTGTAGAAAAAAAAAACTTCAAAAACTTGTTGCACTAAACAATTCCTTGACACTCTGCTTTATGTTACCTAGTGCACATAGCGTATTCCCACTGAGCTAGTCAATATCTTTAGGTCTAGTTTTCCATGTGGAGAAAATATTTTATAAGAAGCATTCATTCATGTGTGAATCCACCAGCAGAAGCTTTGATATGCTACAATTCAGGCACAGAATTAATGTCTTGATAAGAATGAAATTATTCTCAATATAAATATTCATTTTCTGCACAAGGGTAAGCAAAATAGTTTTGGACATGTATATATTTTTTTCAGCTAATGTTTCTGTTAAATGGATTCTTGATTATTTTTACTGGGTAATTAATTATCATTAGAACAGTCATCTATCATGTGGATCAAAACTTTATCGGAATGAAAAATTACAGATTTCTAGTCATGCAAAGCTTGCTCAGAATTGATAGAAATGTTCATCTTATTTAAAGTAAGACTATTAGGAATCTTGCCAGCATTCATCTGAATACATTATTTATGAGAATTAAAGCTTTCAGACTGTCTTTTTAAATAAAAGTAGAGAATTTATTAATTGGAAACCAACATGTTTTACCTCTAGTTTGGCATGGCTAACAATCTACTAACACAAGGCTATTTGGCCTTTTTTATTTTTAGGTGAAAGAGATGCAAAATAAGTTTAAGGCGATACAGGGATCTATCATTGTAAATAAAAGCAAGTCAAATATTTACTGAACTTTTTTTTAGAAAATTAATCACTGCAAATAGCTGCCAGCTTCTCTTTTCCAACTGTGAAAAGGAAGTAATTTTTTACATTGGACTACTTTACTCAGTTTCTCTGGAAACTAATTTGTAGAATATTCACACATTAAAAATGAAGTGTAGTAGCCATAAAAATTACTCTATTTTACATATTTTATAGCATAACTTAAAATAAACAGACATTTAACATTTCTAATCTATAAAAATGGTTTCTCTGAATTAGAAACGTATCAGTTTTTTTAAATTTTGAAAAAATGCTGCCTTAAGAGTAATAAAACAGTAATCCTTTTTTTAGACTAAGTTATCCATTCATATATCGAAATCTACTATGAAACTAATGAGTTCAGTGTATTTTTTTCCTTTTAACTATAAATTCAATCCATTTATTTTGTTAAAAAAAAAGAACCAATGTTCTCCAGCTCCATGATGCCTTTAGTCAGGGGGACTGAGCTTTTTTTAGAATTCAAAAAAACTCCAGGTTCCAAAATAATTTGTCATCTTCACTTGAATTTCAATTCAATTATTTGACAAATAATGACAATACAGGTGGTCCTCAATTTATAACAGTTCATTTAGTGACCATTCAAAGATACAACGGCACTAAAAAAAGTGACTTATGACCATGTTTTACACAATTGTTGCAGCATGCCCATGGTCACATGATCAAAATTTAGATTCTTAGGCAACTGACTAATATTTATGATGGTTGCAGTGACCTGATGTCATGTGATCACCTTTTGCAACATTCTAACAAGCAAAATCAAGGGAGAGCCAGATTCACTTAACTGTGTTACTTATCAACTGCAGTGATTCATTCAACAACTGTGGTAAGAAAGGTCGTGAAATGGAGCAAAATTCACTTAACAGCTATCTCACTCAGCAGGAATTTTGGGCTCAATTGTGGTCATAAGTGGAGGATTACCTGTACACAGTACTTAAGATCAAATTTGTATACATCGTGCCACAGAGTACAACACAGGAAAATAAACTTCTTCACCAAATAACTATATGTATTTAATTTAGTGACATTTGCAGCTTTAATGAATATATTTAAATTAAATAATTGGTTATATAAAGACATATCTTTCTGTTTTTAGGTATGATCCAGATATTTTGTTAGGCTATGAAGTCCAAATGCATTCTTGGGGATACCTCTTACAGAGAGCTGCTGCTCTGGATGTTGATTTATGTCAGATGATCTCTCGTGTTCCAGGTGTGTTTGTGAATCATGTGTTAATTATGAGTCTTCTGTCCATTTTTTGAAATGACCATTAGCTGGGTGCATTCCTTGTATCCTGCCCCTATAGCAAGCTGTTAATTTATCAGTTTAACAGAGAAATTTGACTTACTAAATTTGTGACGTTAGATATCTGTACCCATATTCTATTTCTAACCCTTATTTCTGATAAAGGACAAAAATAGGAGATGCAGCTATCAAAATAAGCAGCATATGAATCTAATGTGAATAAATTAAGGTCACCTTGTTATTCCATACTTAGTTTATCAGCCTGATGTTTGGCAGCAAATATGAAGTGTAATTGCCACAGAGGGATAGGCAATCAGATTTTTATTATCTGTGAACACAAGCCAAAGGTATGCATTGTTAAAACATAAATTCAGACCTGCAGGTCTGTTTCTTAAAGTGTTATGTTTCTTCTCCTGTCTCAGTAACGCAAGGGAAAAAAATGAGAATTGCATTTGTATCCTTAAGTTGAAGTATAGCATACAACTTGCCAGGATGATTTATTACTATTATAGTAAACTTAGATTTAAGCATGAATGCTTTGTTCTGATAAATGTACCTTTAATATTTATCATTAAAAAAAAATATTTTTTTATTTTAGATGATAAGAAAGAGAACAGATTTGCTTCAGATCTAGATGAATATGGAGCAGATACAATGAGTGAAATAAACATTGTTGGAAGAGTTATATTAAATATCTGGAGAATTATGAGACATGAGGTAACATCTGGCAAAATTATAAAACTTGGAAAAGGGCAATAGGATTATTAGGTGTATATAAATTCAAATTATTACAAATTAACATTTTCAAAGAGTTTATTCTGAAATAAACTACTCATTTTCAGAATGATAGAAATATGTTTTATGGACTTTTCTTTATCTGGGCAGCTTACTTGCTTCTAAGTAATAAAAGAAATACATCTTGATAATTGTATTCTTTCACTGTTGTAAAGTTCTATCCAAAGCACACAGAGAACAATTTCTTTGACTGTACTTTTGCTGACTTCAGAATACCACAGAGAATCAAATTTGGTTTGATTATTGCATTGTGGAGGAAACGAGTAAATAGCAAAGGTTAAGTAGAGCAAAATACTACTAGATACCTATTGCTGGATAATTCAGTAGCATATCCTGGTTAATCTTTTGGCAGTATTCTGTTTAAAGACCAGTTGCTTACTAACCTAGCATTATTTCACTTGAAATATATTAATTAAACTTGTCTGTGTAGTGTCAGTCTAAGTCATTCTCTTCTATTGTAAGTCATTCTTCTCCAACCTCGTGTGTCTGATGTGTTGAGTATTATTTGAGTATAATCATTCCTTCAAAGATGTTGAAGGATGAATCCGTCATCAGTAGATGTATACAGATAAACTACATTATACAAAAGAGACAATAAAAACCTAGGAAGGAAACAAAAACACTATACATCCCCTCCAGCAGCCCACATAAGGGTAAGCAGGAACAATCATGCAGAATCTCCAATGAGAAAACCACTTCCCCACCAAAGTGGCAGAGCAAGTACTACATATAAATAGGCAGCAAATCCCACAGTCATTTGCATTGATGATGTTACCTAGTTGGATAATAAAACGTCTGCAAGCAAGCATCCAAGCTCAGAGAGCAACAAGAACTCCCAACAGTTCAATCCTGAACTATAGGTATTCTCTTCCATTGAATATAAACTCACAGAATTTCCCAGCAGTGTCCTATGGGTAACCATCAGTTTCTAAATATTTTGATTTTTTTTCTTTTAATTGTGCTGTAATTAATTTTATAGGCTAATTTGTTCTTCCTTTAGTGTGTTATTTAGAATTTTGTAATGATGAGGTAATAACTATCGCTCACATAAAATGTGGTTTTTCCATATTCTTAGGGGGAAAGCAAATGGTCTCTGCTTCTTAGGGGCAATTATGCTAGTTGGGTGAGAGATACTGAATCGGGGTTATTTTTTCAATTGTTTTAATGTGGCCTTAATATCTGACTATGGCCGAGACAGATATAAAAATAGAATTGAAGCACATTCATTGCTGATTTTTCTCCCATCTAGCTTTTCTTGCAATGCTCATTGGAATGCAGCAATAACATATTCGTTATTGGTTGATAGGGATGGGAAATATTTTTAGCTTCATTTCTGATTAGCTTAGTGATGCAAAGCCTGTCAAAATGCAAGGTCACTCTGAGAGCACAAGGTGTCTCTGTAGCATAAAGGGTTTGATCTTGCTTCCTTCAACATTCTCCCAGCATGTGTTCTGTGATTTTGGCCAGTATTTAGGCTGTTTGAAATCTGAATCTTGCCCTGTTCTATACCAAACTCTTTGTAAAATGAAACTTATTAAAGGTTGTGGCAATTTTCAACCTATTCTCTGTGTAATTGTTCTATTGAATTCCATTCCATGTTCTGGATATAAACTATAGAAAAATGTAATTATCCAAATTTTCTATTTTTTAGGTGGCTTTGACCAACTATACATTTGAAAATGTGAGCTTTCATATACTTCATCAGCGTTTCCCACTCTTCACTTCTCGTGTTCTGTCTGATTGGTTTGACAACAAGGCAGACACCTATCGGTAATTGTCTGTAATGATCATTTTAAAATTAATTGCCTAGTACCAAATGCGATTACTATATATATATTAGAAAGGAGAAATTATAATTGTAGTTCCAAACTGAAGTTGTAAATCAACAGGTCAGCATTATAGATCAGACCTCCATATTCATCTTCCTGATGTCATCAGGCACATTTTGAGATTGATCAAATTGCTTCCAGTCTCCCCCTGATCTTTTTCTCTTCTGTTGGAGGTGTGAAAAAGAGAACAGAAGGTTATACTTGCATTCTAGATTAATTGCTTAGAACGTCATTCTGGACCTTGAACTATATTTAATTGTGGTTTGTTTAGGAAAGACATTGCATGACTAGTGGAGTAATAGTGTTCTACATTATCAAACGACTCTTGAATTTATCAGATTCAATTCAGAACAAGCCTCAGTTTTTTTAAAAAATGAAGTGGACTGGTTCAGCTTGTTGCACGTATGAGGCTTGCTGCTGCTTGTTTTCATAGTGTTTTAGCTCTGTTATAAGTCTGTTCATTGAATAGAAAGGTGTTACGCTATCTAAAAGTAAATTGGCTATACAATTAATTAAGCTTAGTAAACCACTCTACTTTTACATTTAAAATACAATTCCCATGGAATTGGCTGAAATGCATGAAAACTTACATGATATGAATTATCAGATCAATGTTATTGTAAGCAAATAGAATTATTTAATCTATTTAACTTGCAATTATTTCACATTGTCTCAAATCTTCACAAGACAATTTGTATTCTGAGGTAATAGGTGGTAATCAATAACAAAAGATTTTTTTAATTGTCTAAAGATTCACAGTGCAGCTTCTGCAGCTTTATGGAAATTTGCCACAGAAAAAAGTGGCAGCATTTGGTGTTCCCCATGTTCCTCAAAACTCTCTCTCTTTTTTTTTTTTTTTTACTTTCCACAGAGAGGTACATTAGGACCAGGTCACCTAGATATCACCAGCTGATCCCAGTAAACTACCTCCTTTCTGAGTTCTAACAGTACCTCATAAAAATGAATATGGATTTATTTCCATAAATAACTGAAACCACAAACCAGATTTCCAACTGACTAAGTTTTTACCATATTAATATCAGTTTATCCAAATCAAAGGACACCAAGGAAATTGGCAGCTACAATCTTCCCTACAACCCTCATCAAATAAGGTTACTTTTCCCCCTTCATCTCAAAATTCATCATCTCAAGATTCAAACACATTATAGTATACCGGGTAGAGTACAAGCAAAAGGAGCTATGATGTATTAGCCCTCCTCCCCTGTCATAGTACTATATATGAGAGAGAAAAGAAGTTAAATTCTATATATACATTAGCCCTGGAGAAGGATATAGCTGTCTTAGGATTGACACATCTAAATATGAAATTTGCAGCTTTGTGCATGAAGAATCTTTTCCATAGTGATTGTAAAGAAAGCCAATAGTATAAATAGATCTGAAATACATAAGTGTTTGTATTCCAGTAGAGCCATCATATACCAGTTTTGTTCTCTTTTGTTTCAAAGAGTAATACTATATTGCTTTCCATTTTTAAAATTCATAGCAAATTCTTGGGCTTTTTTCCCCCAGAATACTCTTTTGTAATTTAGTTTTGAAGGTTTTACATCTTAATGCTTTTTTATTTTAAAGGTGGAAAATTGTTGATTATTATATTAGTCGTGTTCGTGGGAATATACAGCTATTAGAACAAGTGGACTTGATTGGCAGAACAAGTGAAATGGCAAGGCTGTTTGGAATTCAGTTCTTGCATGTATTGACAAGAGGATCACAGGTAACCTTTAATTGCTTTGATTTAATTGTTTAAAAATGAACATATCCTTTTTAATTCATAGAGAATTATAGTAAACATAAACAATCACTTTATGTTACAGACAAGCAGTAGATTGCTTTAGCCAATCATTTATATTGGTTCCAGGTCTATCCTTCCTCTTTGAGAAGAGAGTTAACGTTTTCTTTGGTAGAAGTAGACACAAATACTTTTGGTTCCTGAATTAGTTCTAGGATAAATTATATTTTCTGTTGTCTTAACTCTGGCATTGCCGCTGATCTCAGAATTGTGTTCTTGAAATTGGCATTCCTAACAAAATTTGTCTATTTTTCTGTCATTTGAAAAATAAACATGGGATACAGCTTTTGTTTCCTGATTGTCCTATACCAGCCAATGATGCTGGGACCTCCACATTATAGCTTTAATTATTAATATTCGTGAATGAATTGCTCTTGAGTTGTTAGACTTTTGTTCAGCATAATGTTGATAAACATGCAGTAAATTTCTAGGTTGGATTACTGAGTTTTTGTTTTATTTAGTATCGTGTGGAATCAATGATGCTACGTATTGCCAAACCAATGAATTACATTGCTGTGACACCCAGCGTTCAACAGCGAGCTCAAATGAGGGCTCCTCAGTGTATTCCTTTAATAATGGAGCCAGAATCCCGTTTCTACAGCAATGCTGTCCTTGTGCTAGATTTTCAGTCTTTATACCCATCCATAGTGATAGCATACAATTATTGCTTTTCCACATGCTTGGGACATATTGAAAACTTGGGGAAGTAAGTATTAATCATTTAAATCTCTGTGCATGTTTGCACTACTAATAGAATAAATGTATAGCACTCTTTCTCAGATGACATAAGTGGCTATAGAATTCTAGGGTACTTAAAATTTCTCTTTTAAAAAAACTCTCTTGCCTGTAGAGAGACAATGCAGGCAGTCCTCACTTAACAAGTAGTTGCATAAGAAGTGCTCAAAATCACAGTGGACTCAGAAAGGGTGCTTTATGGTCTGCAAAGCAGTTAAGACCAGTGACAAAATCCCCCCCCTCCCCCCCCCTCTCTCTCACACACACACAAACATAGATGAGTCACTGTTGAAGAGCTGCCTGCTGGGAGGGAATCTCAGCTCTTGCCTAACAGCTCTCAAAAGGCTGCTGATCAGAGTGGGGAGGAAATCTCAGCTCCATGTGGAGTTAAGGTCCTCCCAGCAGGCAGCTCTCTTGGTCTGTCTCCTTAACAACTGGGAGTGCTGGGATTGTGTCACTTACATGGACATCTCAGTTAAAGACTGAGGTTCCGGTCCCAATTGTAATTGTAAATCAGTGACAACCTGTATATTTGCAAGTTTTAAAATTGGCAATCTGGAGAGAGCATTTGCTTACACAAAAAGAAAACACTATGGTGATTGCAGATTCAAATCTATCATATTTTGTTAATTGTATTAATTTATGACATGATTTATATAAATAGGCTGAGAAGATACCCAACATAACTCCTAACAATAAATTATAATTATTGCATGACATAAAAAATGAAGATTACAAAGTATTTTTCTTTTGATCTAAAAAAGATTAATAATTAAATTTATTGAGAGAAATAAGTGAAACGAGTGAGATTTCAGCAACAGAATAGAAACTGGTATTTTTCTCAAGAGAAATTTATGAGTGCAACTCTTTGTTGTGTTGCTAATGGATTAAAAACATCCTATTTCCCAAACGTATAATTAATAACCCAGCTTTTATGATCTGTTGGCTTTATTTTGTAGTGGTATTGTTGTGGATATTGTTGTTTTAGTCCAGGGGTGTCAAACTTGATTTCATTGAGGGCCACATCAGCATTGTGGCTGCCCTCGTGGGGGCGTGGCTGGGTGGTCACTGCTGACTAGGTGAGCTTGGCCAGTTTGATGTCTGGGGCCCAGGTAGAACTGGAGGGGATCGTAGGGTCTCTAGTGGGGGGGCGGGACCAGGGGGGCGCCAGGGCATGATCAACCAGAGGAGCCTCGGAGTGGGGAGGGGAGTCCTGACTGTCTCTTAGGGATGGGGTTTCTCCACCTGTTTGCTGGGGCCATCGGGGTATGGCAGGCTCGCTGGAGGACAAGGTTGGACGATGGGGCTGAGTGCACGTGGCCATGACGGCGACCAACTGGGCTGCCTCGCCACAGCCCCACCGTCTCTTTGTTTGTCCATGGCCGCCGTGGCTGGGATGGGGCAGGCAGCCACCCAGCATGTTCAGCAGGCTGGATTGGGTGCCTCCCCCCACGCCTCTGCCTCCGCTTGCTGTTTGGAGGGCCAGCCTGGCAGTCGCAGTGCTCGGACCCACCTGCGCTGCACGAGCTGCATAACTGCAGAGTGTGCCAGCCAAGGGGTCGGTGGGCTGCGGTTGCTGACAGACACTTCCTGTGCGCACACCAGGGGGCACCCGGCTAGGCTGAGGGGGGCCCAGGGGTTGGCGGCCAGTCCCTTGCTGTCTCCAGGGCGGCCCTATGGGCCAGACCTGGGCCCATCACGGGCTGAATCCAGCCTGTGGGCCTTGTGTTTGACATGTCAGTTTTAGTCTGTTGTAAGAAGTTTGGCATTTTTGCTCAGTTGAAAAGAGGAGCAAAAATGTATTCATATTTAACTGTAACAGATTAAAAAAAGATTGTAATATAGATAAGGAGAAAATAATAGCAAAAAAGTGAGTGAATGAATGTAGAGGTTGCAAGCAGGAAAAGCTGGATCATGAGAGAGACTGAAAAAAATGGACGGTTTAGAACAATTCATTTTTCCTTATATTTTAGAAATGATGAATTTAAATTTGGATGCACATCTCTGAAAGTATCTCCTGATCTGCTGTACCAGCTTCGACATGATATCACAATCTCACCCAGTGGAATAGCTTTTGTTAAGGTACTTAATTTTTTTTTAGCACAATAACGTGTTTATAAAAATTACTTTTTGTTTATATTCTGTCTTTAATTTTAAATAAATTCAGTTTCATACGCTAATAGATTTGGGAAAAAATTATAGAATTTTAGGGAAAATAATAGGTATTGATAAACAGTATTGACATTAACTAAAAAATTAGTCCTTTCAGCAAAAGTGTGATGAGCAGCATTGTCTTATGAGGGCGCCCAGGTTTGCTTGGCTGTAGAATGATGTGTCACCCAAAGAAGAGATTCATCCCTTAGGACAGTGATGGCGAACCTTTTAGAGACAGAGTGCCCAAAAACCGCCCCCGCTCTGCCTCCCACCCTGCCTGCTCCGCCCCCGCCCACCCCCCTGCAGGACCACGCACCGCTTCCATGGCCTGCCGCAGATCACCCAGGCAGCCCTACAGCGCCATGTCAGCCACACCCTCCGCCCACACCCCGCAGCATCATCTGCGCGCTATGGGGTGCGAGGGCGGAGTCTTGTCCCTGCTGCCCGGCTACATCCTTGGCTGCGCTGCTCCATGCGGGCCGTGCCCAGGGCCGATTCTCCTACAGGGGGGCTGCTGGTGAGGGGGCCGTGGGGGGAGGCGGGGCTGGGGCGACAGCGCGTGTGCCCACAGAGAGGGCTCCCAGTGCCGCCTCTCGCACACGTGCCATAGGTTCGCCACCACTGCCTTAGGAAGAAAAACAAGAAAATCGGTTTTAACCAGAAATTGGATAGAGAATTGAAAAAGAAATAAGACAAAATTCTCCTTTGACTTTTTTGGATCCCTATCCTATTTTTAACCACAAGTTAATCTTCTCCTTCCCCTAAGAAAAGTAAGAATTAACAGGCAGGAGAATTAACAGAGGAGAGCTTTAATGAAATGAAAGGACTGTTTAAGGCTGTCGTATGAGGCTATCGTATTCTCAAAGGGCAAGTTGACCAGATAAGAAATTGAGTAGAAAGTGGACATTGTATTTGAACTCCCAAATGCCAACTACAGAATTCAATCCCAAAGGCACAAAAGAGTACTCATTTCACAACAAGGAAAAATTTAATACTCAGATATTAGCTTATTCACCCATATTGATGCAGAATTGCAAGTAACACATCCCTACCCCAAAGAAAGAACTAAAAATAACAGATCATTTCCACAGCTGCCCTACTCATAAGGGGTCCTAAGCCATCTTAAAGAAAGAAGATGGGAGAGGAGCTGTGGTCCAGTGTACGTATAAATAAATAAGTCAGAAAACTTGAGTGGAAACCATGAAGGCTGTCAAGTTAAAGTATTAGAGACATTTGGGGACACATATTAGTGATCCAGTGTGTTTTTAAACATCAGATTGATAATATGTTTATGTAATAAGATGAATTGTCCTATCTTGGATATTTAAAAAGTTCTTAAGTGCAAATAAATATGTTAAAATTGTGATTCAGAGAGCATGGGAGCACTTTTGGATTATTTATTAGCAACTTTTTAAAGAAGCTTTAAGAAATTTGATTTAAAGAGGTGCTGACTGGTGCTATATGTATCCCTAGACATGCTCTGGATCTTTTCCCCTTCTTGTCACTACACAATCTTATCAATCATGCTACTTTCTAAAGTTATTCCTAGATTTATGTAGCAGAGTAAAAAGACAATCATTCACCTGAATAACAATTCTACACCAGTTTACTTATCCTCCAGCCAATAACCCTCTTCACACGGTACTCTGTGTGAAGAGATCACTACATGATTAGTGGGCAAAACATGGCCACACTGCTACTAATATCAGTCAGGATTTACTTCAGTTTGCGTCAACATATCACTAAATATTTACATGAGGATTAATAGTGCTATTACTATCCATCTTTCAATTATTGTTTTTGTTTTGCAATAGCCTTCTGTAAGAAAGGGTGTACTGCCAAGAATGCTGGAAGAAATTTTGAAGACTAGAATAATGGTGAAGCAATCAATGAAAGCTTACAAACTTGACAAAACTATCACTCGAATGCTTGAGGCACGTCAGCTTGGCCTTAAACTTATAGCAAACGTCACTTTTGGTTATACTGCTGCTAATTTTTCTGGAAGGATGCCATGTAGTGAAGTAAGTAATTGAAAATAAAATATTAACTTATTAACAATAACGGAGGTTCATATTGATATAGTGCTTAAGGCACAGGAAACCTATCGGTTCTACTTCTGCATGAAGCCAGAAGGTGACCTTGAGCCAATCACCATCAGCCCTAGGAAGAGAGTAATCCTAGGAAGAGGCAAAGACTTCCAAAAAACTCTGCTAAGCAAACTCCAGGGACTTGTCCAGGCAGCATGAAGAGCCAAAAATTGGATCGAAGGCACACAAAATTTAGCCTAACACATTAGAAGAAAAATGGTTTGGTTTACTAACTGTAATACAGAAATGCTGATTTAGTTCAGATAATTCTGAAGAATACATAGAACATAGAATAACAGGGCTGGAAGTGGGTTGGAGGTCTTCTAGACCAACCCCTTGCTCATGTAGGAGTCCCTATACCCGTTACCATTCGGACAAATGGCTATCCAATCTCTTTTGAAAAACCTCCATTGCTGGAGCACCCATACCTTCTGGAGGCAAGCTGTTCTACCAATTAATTGTTCTAACTGTCAGAAAATCTTTCCTTAATTCTAGGTTATAGAATAGGTTGACACACTTCTCTCTGACAGCCCCTCAAATATTGGAAAACTGCTGGCATGTCATCCCAGTTCTTCTCTTCATTAGACTAGACATCCCTAGTTCCCACAAGTGTTCATCATATAGGTTAGTCTCTAGACTCCTTATCATCTTTGTTGCTCTTTTCTGCACAAACTGCACAAAACCAAATGCACATGTATAGAATAGGTGGTACCTGGCTGAATAGTAGTAATTGTGAGAGGGATTTTGTAGTCCTAGTGTGCAATCATTTAAATATGAGCCAGCAGTGTGCTGCAGCTGCCAAAAAAGCCAATTCAATCCTAAGCTGCATTAACAGAGGGATAGAATCAACATCGCGTGAAGTGCTAGTACTACAGGCCTTGGTAAGACCACACTTAGAATATTGCATCTAGTTTTGGTCGCCATGATATAAAAAAGATGTTGAGACTCTAGAACAGGATCATCAAACTGCCGGCCCACGGGCCAGACGCGTCATCTGGAAGCCGCGCCCACCCCATTGCCGGCAATGGCAAAACCGTCCCGATACGTTGCGCGACGTTATGTGACGTCGCGAGTTTGACATGTCTGCTCTAGAAAGAGTGCAGAGAAAAACAACAAAAATGATCAGGCGACTGGAAGCTAAAACATAAGAATGGTTGCAGGAATCGCGTATGTCTAGTTTAATAAAAAGAACGATTAGGGGTGACACGATAGCAGTGTTCCAATATCTAAGGGCTGCCACAAAGAAGAGGGGGGTCAGCCTATTTTCCAAAGCACCTGAAGGCAGTACAAGAAAGAATGGATGGAAACTAATCAAGGAGAGAAACAACCTAGAACTAAGGAGAAATTTCCTGGCAGAACAATTAATCAGTGGAACAACTTGCTTTCAAAACTTGTGGGTGCTCCCATACTGCATATTTTTAAGAAGAAATTGTACAGCCATTTGTCTGGAAAAGTATAGGATCTCCTGCTTGAGCAAGACTTTGGACTAGTAGACCTTTAAGATCCCTTCTAACTCTGTTACTCTGTTATTCTTTAAAGTAAATTAGAAATTGTTAAATTCCTGTTATAAACCTTTCCAGCCATTGAGATCTGCAGCAGAGGTGTCATTGTCACCTTTGGGTATTTGCCACATAGGAGAATTTTTCACTTTTTCCTCAAAAGAGCAATTAAAACTGCTTGGGCAGCACTGTTAAACACATGGATCCAAGGAGTGTCAATTGATGGAAGTAAGGGAAGGGGTTTCTTATCTGTGTAGTTTCTGGCTCCAAGAAATAAGTACATATATTTTGCTAATGTCTTTTGAATGTAATCAGAA
This sequence comes from Azemiops feae, assembly GCA_023970755.1. Taxonomy (NCBI): domain Eukaryota; kingdom Metazoa; phylum Chordata; class Lepidosauria; order Squamata; family Viperidae; genus Azemiops; species Azemiops feae. The sequence continues at coordinate 512,531 of JALGBA010000094.1, forward strand.
GGCTAATTTGAATGTATCTTAGAAGATTTGTTTAATCATCCATCTTTATTTTTACTCTGCTATAAAGATTTTACAGGATGTATAGAACAAATCATATAATTTTATAAACAGTAGTAAGAGTATTGTAAATGAATGAAAAATGCATGATTAGGTGAAAGAAAATACTGTATTCTAAGATTTTTGTAATATGTCTTTTTAATCTCCAGATTGCTGATAGTATTGTGCACAAAGCCAGAGAGACCTTGGAACGTGCAATAAAATTAGTGAATGATACAAAGAAATGGGGAGCACGGGTTGTATATGGGGACACAGACAGGTAATTAAGACTGTTTTTTGATGAAGAGGCTTGCCAGCCAGTATTGTGTTTAGTTGTTTTTTGCTCTCTTAATCATGTCAAACAGGTTCATATAAGAACTTTTGAATCTGTATAAGAATATAGTTCAAACAGTAGAATAGGAAGTTGGCAGAATTTCTTCTCCAGGAAAAGGCAGAATTAGAAATAAAGTATTAAAAGTAAGCAGAAACAGTCTGGATATCCAGGATGCTAATTTGTGCAAATGTGCCTGTGTGCCGTTTGCCATGTTATAAACTCTTACTGTGCTGCTTAAACAATTCTGAGGGAAAATTAAATAGCCAATTCTCTTGTTTTAGCATGTTTGTACTACTGAAAGGAGCTACTAAGGAACAATCATTTAAAATTGGTCAAGAAATTGCTGAAGCAGTAACAGCTACCAATCCCAAACCAGTAAAATTGAAGTTTGAAAAGGTAAGACAAGTTTGAAAAGGTATTTTTGCACTCAAGATAGTTTTACTATTAATTTTCTCATGCAATATTTCAAAGCACTTTAATTTTATAATAATTTCATTGTGCTTATATTTATTAGACTAAATTAGGAGTCTTTCACATGTTCAAATCATGTGAAAGAGGTATTTCATCACACTCATTAGCCCAAATTGACTTCTACAGGTAGACCTTGGCTTACAACCATTCGTTCAGCGATCATTTGAAGGGCCTTAAATAGATGCCTGAAGTTATGGCCTTGGAGGTGTCCCCACAGCCATGTGATCAAAATTCAGGCATTTGGTAGCCTGCCCTCACTTATGACTGCAAGGATGCTTGAACTCCCCCCACCAGCCTATCTCCCCTTCCATCTCTAGCCTTTTGGCTCCCTGCGTTCCATGGCCCCTGCTGCCCTAAATGACCTTTGCCCTCTTGCTCCCTCTGTGGCCAAACACGCTCAGCCTCACCTTTCGTAAGGCAGCTGCTGGCCTCATGAAACTTTCTTTTCAAGATTGCACGTGGCAGTTTCTTCATGAGACCTGAGGAAGATAGCCCCGTGAAGGGCCAGGATGGGCATGTCTTGTGGGAGCAAATAGATGGCAAGGAGCAGCTGCTGCAGCAGAGTGCTGGAGGACAAAAGTCTTGGAGGGCAGGGTGGCACGGGCAACTGGGGCTGGGGTTGGGGTTGGGCTTCGCACTGCACAAAGGGACTTTCTGGTGCAGCACAACTCTGGTGCTTTCCATAGCTTCAGAGCTATGACACACACCAGGAAGCTCCTTCGGACTATGCGAAGCCAAGCCTGGCCCAGCCCAGTAGCATGGCACAGAGGGCAGTCTTCCAGGTACTACAGCAACTAATTTTGCAAATGGAATTCTAAGCCTGTCACATGTGGACATAATCACTCAGAGTCTAAATTAAATGCTTTGTTGGAAGATTACATCTAAGCTTTTTTATGAAAGATGTATAGTTTTAGAAACATTTGCGTTTTTGATACAAATTAATATTTGTTTCCCTATCATAGGTTTATTTGCCATGTATATTGCAAACCAAAAAGAGATACGTTGGTTATATGTATGAATCCTTGGATCAGAAAGATCCAGTATTTGATGCAAAAGGCATAGAAACTGTCAGAAGAGATGCTTGTCCTGCTGTTTCCAAGGTAAAATAGACATGAAGTAGGCATTTTTGTTAGAGGGCTCATTCTTTGGTTGACTAAAGTACTAATTGTGAAAGGAGGGATGACTTCCTTGTAAATTGTCCAGAGCATTTTAATTGTCAGATGTTATACAAGTGCGGTAATGTTTCAAAATGCCACCATCATTTCAAGTATCTTTAAATGAGTTTTGAAGGGACAGCTGAAAACAGGCTTTCTTTTTCTTTTCCAGATACTTGAGCGTTCCATTAAGCTACTATTTGAAACACGTGATATAAGTCATATCAAGCAATACGTGCAAAATCAATGCATGAAATTATTAGAAGGGAAGGCTAGCATGCAAGACTTCATCTTTGCAAAGGAGTACCGAGGAAGTTCTGCATACAGACCTGGTGCTTGTGTTCCAGCTCTGGAGATCACAAGGTAGTGACAATAAGTAATAGGATGTTAATATTTCATTTGATATTAAATCACATAAGGGTGAGTAGGAAGAAATACTAGGATATCTTCCAGGAATATTGAAAGGTTTCATTTTATTAAGGTATAAAAAGTAGGGGCGGGGGTGATGGTTGTAGATTCACATTTTTACCATCAGCTGGGTCTAAATTCTATGTATATACTGTATGTATGTATTTTAGTTATTTATGACCTTCAATACAGGTAGTCCTCAACTTAGAACAGTTCGTTTAGTGACCATTCAGAGTTGCCATGAAAAAAGTGACTTAAGACAATTTTTCACACTTAACAACCATTGCAACATCTCCATGGTCATTTAATCAAAATTCATACGTTTGGCAATTGGCCTCTATGACAGTTGCCGTGTCCCAGGATTATGTTTGCAAACTTCTGACAAGCAAAGTCAATGGGGAAGCCAGATTCACTCAACAACCGTGTTACTAACTTAACAACTGCAGTGATTCATTTAACAAATATGGCAAGAAAAGTCGTAAAATCGGGCAAAACTCCCTTAACTATCGCACTTAGCAACAGAAATTTTGGCCTCAATTGTGGTCGTAAGTCGAGGAGTAACTGTATTTTTATAAATAATTCAAAATGGCGAACATACCGAATACTCCTTCGGCCTCCTATTTTTCCCACAACCACCACCCTTTAATGTGGGCTGGGCTGAGAGAGAACGGCTGGTCTAAAGTCACTCAGCCAGCTTTTATGCCTAAGGTTGGACTAGAACTCACAGTCTCCTGAGCATTAACTCCTAGATCAGAGTGGCTCTTGCAGCTTAGTTTTCTTATCTTAGTTTTAATTTATGGTTCTTTCATTTGTATATTTTGCGTAGTAATAATTGGCAGAGCCTATGTAACGGAACTGCAAGAAATAAATTTAAAAATAAATACAAAAATATAAAATTCGTGTATTAAAGTTTCTTTGAATTTTGGGGTTTCTGTCACCTCCAGCGAATAGATTTTGAAATCTAATGTTGTATCTCCTCACAGAAAGATGCTTGCTTATGACCGACGGTCTGAACCACGTGTCGGTGAAAGAGTTCCGTATGTTATTGTTTATGGCATGCCAGGATTGCCTCTCATACAGCTGGTTAGACGGCCCATTGATGTTTTGCAAGACCCAAATTTGAGACTGAATGCAACCTACTACATAACCAAGCAGATTCTTCCTCCCCTGGCTAGGATCTTATCTCTCATTGGCATAGATGTTTTCAGTTGGTATAATGAATTACCAAGGGTAAGTGAAGTAGTAAGTATGATGTATGATTGTAACAGTGGAAGTGAAAACAATAGGTATATTTACCATATACCAATTTTAAAATGTATCAAATTACCTGGGTTTCAGATTGAATTCAATCTTTTAAGAGTGGCAAGATTTGAGCTGAATTATTCAGCTTCTTTACTTCCTCTTTTACCACTTCAGATGTCAAGGGAGAATTTTTTAAAGATTTTTTTTCAATACAGCTAGCATTGAATTATTCAACACTAGCTGTATTAAAGAAGCATGAAATTTCCAGCAGCTGTTTCGTTGTGTTAATGGCAGAAATGATGGACTTTTTTAGAAAACATTGCTATCCTCATAGTTTCCACCACAATAAATTTTTGAAATATTATTTCTCTGGCTTTTTGAAGACACAGATAACAGGGACTATGAAACCAGAACTGCACCAGATTGTTCAACAAGCTACTGCAATGTACAACTGCCAACTTTAAAAAAAAACAACTTTTAACCACTGCTTGTGCACTTCATTTTTTAGTCCAAGAAAGAGCATTATGTATTTGTATGTTACAACTACTGAGTATATAATAATATACTAAAGTACAAAGAAATCATGTAGGTAAAAAGTATCAGAACAAAGCTAACAGTACTGTCTGAGACAGGTCCACAAAGTGCATACTCTTTTAAGTGTCCTCCCTGGTTCCAAACAAGCCTTAAACAAATTCTAGCAGAAGAGCGAAACCACAAACTGAACATGACAAGACATAGTGAGGAAAATATAAGATAAAGTGATGCTGATAGAGGGAAAACGTATGTAACCTACTAAATATATTTTGCTTTGTTTGCTGTGCCATATAGATCCAGAAAGTGTCCACAATGTCTCGCACTGAGCAAGAATGTCGAAAAGGGACAATTTCCCAATATTTTACCACTCTACATTGCCCTGTATGTGATGAATTGACTCAGCATGGAATCTGCAATAAATGTAGGAGCCAACCGCAGCGTGTTATTGTAATGCTAAATCAGGAAATCAGAGAGTTGGAGCGTAAACATGAACAAATAACCAAGGTGGGAATAAAACTGATAGAGAATAAAACTGGTAGAGCTTTTAGTAACTGGGACACATTACTTGAAACAAATAATTTATGAATTTTTACAAAAGAAGTTCTGAAAGATTGAGCAGATAAACTGTTACATGTTAATTATTTTCTTAATGCATGTAGTAGGGAGGCTGGAACTCTTAAAAAACATTTAAAATGCTTTCTAAGAGAGTAAGAAGAAGAAAATAACTTTTTGCATATTTTTTATGTGGAAGGACTGGGAGCTTTGTTTAGTGACTTTACTCAGAATTTGGGGGATATTTTTTTAACATTTCACATTTTTCTGACTTGTACTGTAATATCTGCAGTAAACAGTGATAAAGACCAAGGGTCAACATGTAAAATTATGTTGTCACTCAAATGATGATATTATGTAATTGTGTTTCAATGTCTGATGGGATACGAAAAGCATGGCATTTTTGTGACGATGTCAAACCCCACCTGCCCGAGGATACTGCTTGTATAGGATTATGAGAATTGTGCTCTTCGTGGCACTTTATTATAGAGACTGCTTTTTTTCTTTTTATTTGCTCTTAATTTCTATCCAGAGAGCATTTAAACAAGCAAGAGGCATTTTACATTCAGTCAGAAACTGTGATGTGCTGATCAGTCTAAATGTGGTCTATATCAATGTTGTATGCATTCTTTACTCCATTCTGTCAGATTTTTGTATTTTTGCTCTAAGAGGCTTAGAAGAATTTTAACTAAAAGCTAGTTTCCCGATTTAAAAAAAAAACCTGGAAGGAAATCCATAATCATTCTGTGCGTTTTTCATTAATACAAACTTCAAAATATCCAACTTACACCATACTGAATACTTTTTAAAAATCGCATTTTTCAGAAACATGTGTTTTGCATATATCTTTCCCATCTATTGTTCTGTACCAATTATGAGAGCATGCAGAATGTGCCCTAGTGGATGTCTGTACACTGCTCCTGGTTATGCTGTAATTAGGTCCAGAGTGGTAGATTATATAACATGTCACTCCAAAGGAAAACAGTGGCAGATTTTTTTCCATTCCATATTTCCCAATTCCCTCTCTTATTGCAACATTCTGTGCAGTTGCATAGAGGCTCCAAGGCTGAAAGACTGGATTAAAAAAAAATCCCAGACGACTGTTGCCAAGAAAACATTACAGGTAGTCTTCAACTTACAACCATTTGTTTAGTGACTGTTCAAAGTTACAACAGCAATGAAAAAAGTGATTTATGACTGGTTTTCATACTTACAACCATTGCAGCAACCCCAGAGTCACATGACACTGGGGCACTCGGCAACCGGCATATACTTATGACGGTTGCACTGTCTCAGGGTCATGTGATCACCATTTGTAACCTTCCCAGTCAGCTTCTGACAGTCAATGGAGGAGGCCAGATTCACTTAATGACCACATGATTCACTTAATTGCAGTGATTCGCTTAACAGCTATGCCAAAAAGATCATACAATGGAGCAAAACTCAGTTAACAACTGCCTTGCTTAGCAATGGAAATGTTGTATTCAATTGTGGTCTAAGGCAAGGACTACCTGCAATATATTAATGTAATCATTACGATTTGGCTCAGGGAGACTTTTATCTTTTAGCATATAAAAAGGTTTCAATTATCCAGTAAGGTTGGATCACTTCATAGTCCTCTGGATACTGACAAGCATTTTAGGCATACACTATTTTTCAGTAAAGAAACCTATGTCAGTATTTTGGAAATTAAAGACTTAACGAATGGTTGAGTCCAGTATAAAGTAATGGCATTCATCCAATGGGCCATATGTGCCATTTACCATTATGTATCCATAGCGGTCTTCAACACCATATTTCATTCTGATTTTCAGGGTCCACAGATCTTCAGGGTCTGTGGAAGACCATAGATTTGAAATGAGTTGGTAAGGATTTGGTGGAAATCATGTGTTTTCATGCATGAAATCAGAATCACCTTGTGTCAATCCTTAGAGCAGTAGTAGACGGTGTAGTCGCCCTATCCCAGGGCATGCAATACTTAAAAGCTTTTTCCAAAATCAAGAACTAGAATCTTGAAAAATTATACAATTTCATGAATTATCAGCATTTTTAACATGTTTTCTTTATTTTTTGATGACCACATTACTGTTTGACCAGCTTTATGACCATTTGAGATGTTTCTGAGCCAATGGCCATCTTAGTTTTCCCAGCCTCCTTTTATTTATTTTTTTTATTTATTTTTTATTTATTTTCTAAGAGGCTGAGAAAATTTAAATGTCTTCTTTTCTGTCTGGTCTTGTGCATAATTAGTTTGAATGCTAATTATGTATTTTTTTCCATTTAAGTGTATTTTGCACTAATTGATTATATATTCCTCTAGATATGCAAGAATTGTACAAGTTGCTTTGATCGACAGATACCATGTGTTTCATTGAACTGTCCAGTACTTTTCAAAGTCTCCAGAGTGAGTCGAGAACTATCTAAGGCACCATATCTTCGTCAACTACTTGATCAGTTTTAGATTGCATATGTCACAGGATTCCAGGTGCTATTTTTGTTTTCAGTGTTTACCATTCTAAAACTGTCATGCATGGTCCTTCAATTTCATCTTGTCCAGAATTTTCATACATTGTTGACTTGTTCTAAAAATAATGAATGTGTGTTCTAAGTAAATTAAAAATACATTTGGTAATCTGTTAATAATTCATTTTTAATGATGCCATTCTTTTGCCTTTTTAACATTGTTTTATAATACAAATGTTGAAATAAATGTGTTAACATCTTGTAAACCCATTTCAGAATAAAAAAAAAATTCCCTGTGGATTTCTGTAGTAATACTGAAAATCTTTGGGAAACTGCTATTGTGTTTTATTGAACTATCAGGATGTGTGTTACTGATATCTCATCAACTTTAAATTTTGACTGCAAAATATTTTGTAAATACACTTTTTTACTTTTCAAATAACTGACTAAAATAATGTGCAATGGATTTTATACAATTTTAAAGTTGATTGGGATATTTCTTCATTTTGCTTGATTCCAAGTAGATTTGTTGTTTTGATGAAACTGCAAACAGTAGTAAGTGTAGCATTTTTGAAACATTTTCTAAAATCACTGTCTTGCTTTGGCTATTAATGGGGGCATTGTGAGGAACTGTGCAAAGACATTTTTGTTATAAAACTGTGGGACTGTTGCAATACTTTAAATAAAAAAATCCATTTTTGCTTTTGTATAGACGTTTCTATTGCTTCTAAATATGCTTAAATATTTCATTATGTACTGTACAGTTAAAATTTATTTGCCATCATAAGAAAATGTGTATTTAGAATATTTGTACAACTGTATAAAATGAGAAATTATGTGGTCACAATACATTTTTTTAATTGGAAATCATTTTGTTTTTAAAAATTATTGCAACCATAGTAAATTTAATAAAATCAAATAAATGTGCATTTTTAAATCTCATTGTAGTTGAACTGGAATTTTTTAAACAATCTTACTAAAGTGACGTGAATCAGAATTCTCTTTAATGGGTAGAAATTGCTCAGTGTTGCTATTCAAAAAGCCTATAATGAATATATAAAATAAAGAGTATTTTGATCTTCTGAATTTTATTGAAGAATTTCCTGAAAGAATATGGCCCTTAAAAATATATGAGCTGGCAAACGCTATAGCCTACCGATCTTTGGAGGAGAAAAATGGGTGCAGAAATAGCCAGATGATTCAAGCAACTACAGTGAATATAAAAACTCATGAGCTGCACCATAGAATTCTGTCAATACTTGTGTTTATATGATGGTGAAAAGTAGTAGTATCACATTTATTTTCAACATATTGAAAATAGAATATTTGTTGCTCTTTAACATAACTATAGAAATATATTTTAAAAGGTGTTCATCCCAAACTAAACAGTCTAAGAGTCTTATTAAATAAGTAGCTTTTAAGTGTTTAAGGCCAAGAGGATTGAGACACCCTATACCCCAGGAAGCAATGTATTTCAGTTATGGGGGCAGCCATAGATAATCAATCTAGCTTTTAGGAAAGGAGATGTGAGGGTCCCCAGCTCATGATATTAGAACTTGGTGCTTATTGTATGCAATTGGTCAGGAAAGATAATCCAATAAGTATCCTGGAGTGACTGTACAATCTTAAAGGTAATGACCAGTGTGTTGAATTGGATTTAGAAGCAAATCAGCAGTCAGTACAGCAAATGTAGCACAGTTGTCAGACTGCTAAAGTGGACCTACCAGTAGGTAGACAAGTTTCATATTATGGACTAATTACAACTTCAAGATTGTTCCAAAAGCTGCCGCGTGTAAAGTGTGTTATATCTGGTGTGATGAATGCCTCAGTCACTTTTGTCAAGGCCTCCAGTAGAAAAAGGCTTGAAATGATACACCAATGAAAACTGGTGATGGTCTCCACCTGATGGTATCTTTAGTCTTAACAATTGTGCCTTGCCCCAATTAACAGCTTCATTTAAATGTCAACAGGGAAGAAAGCTGAGTCCTGTGAAGCAATCCCAGATACAACCATTCATTCCCCTTGCGGGAGTCAATCCATGCTTAGTTCATAAGTGGTGTAGCAAAGAAGAATATTATTAAGAAAGAAATTCCTAAAGGGAGACAAGCACACATTGCTTTTCCTTTTGGGGTCTACGGTCAATAGTCAACACATTCAGTACCATATTTATACTGTACCAACTAAAACTTCTCCAGGCTTCAAGCAAACCATAAATATTTGTTACTATCAGTATAGAAATTAGTTTCTAAGCTTTGTCCTCTGTTCATTGTGCACAACTGCTCAATTTTTACTTGCAGTCTTTCTCAGAGGTTTCCTAATATCATTGTGAAGAAGCAAATCACAATATAAATGGTGACAAAAATTGCTTATTTCCATATTATTCAACAATGCCAACTGAAACTACCCACTTCGGTAGAAGCAGAACTATTGCTAATCAGTGCCTTCATTCTCTAATACTTGCAAGCAATTCCAAAACAAAAAAAATACCATCATCAGTGGTATCAAATATTCAGAGAGATTTTAATAGGACCTATGAGAATACATTCCCTTCATCTTGATTCCCACAAAGGTCATGGATCATAGCAACCAAAGCCATTTTTTATGTTCATTTATCAAAATCTATCAAATTCTGCAAGACAAAGATGAAAAGGACTGAACAGAAAACCAGGAAAAAAATTAGTGTTTTCCTCCAGCAAAAATATCCAGTGGATCTGAAGGCCTTCTAGTTGGCTACAACCAGACAAAACACATGGAATTGTGTAGCTATAGCTTCTTGATCTTGGCCAGAAATTATATCTTGTGCAATATATCAGTCTATGGTTATTCTTTCACATAATGTCAATTTATATAACATTTGCATTTCCTCCCCAAACTCAATAACTATAAATGTTTTATGTATCTTTATACATCTTTCTACATCAGCTCCTATTTTAAAAAATACTCTTTTCCTACAAAACTATTCATCTAGGACAGGCATGTCAAACTGCTGGCCCACGAGCCGGATGCATCATGCCAAAACCGCGCCTGCCCCATTGCTGGCAATGGGGGAAAAGTTGCGATATGTCACGCGACGTCACGTGATGTCGCGAGTTTGACATGCCTGATCTAGAATTTTTCTAATTCTAATTTGATTCAATGTAAACCATTCTTCTAATTTTACAATTCATAAATATATTAAATGAAAATGTCCAAATTTACTTTTTAATTAGATTACATTTTAGGTTCCTAAGCCAATTTCCCTAAATCGATCAGTTGTCTGTATTTAGCTTAATACTAAATTTATCTTTTATCATTTACCTTTGTTTTAGTCATTGTTCAGTGCCATCAAGTCAGGCCAAATGCTTCAGCAGCTATAAGAAGAAACACTGTCACCTTATCTTGGCTGTAGTGATTATCCATAGGTTCTTCAAGTACATTATCTCTTTGAAATTGTCTGTTTACCTTATCTGTTATTTCTCCCTATTTTCTCCAATTTTGTCAAATAGATCTTTTTTCCTACCCTAATCACCCACTTGTACTTTTTGCCCAAAATATGTGAGTTTTTGTTTGCTGATCATTGCCTCAAGGCTTATTGGTCCAGGACTTATTGCTTGCTGCTTCTGGCAGTTTATGGTATACTTAATAACCATCTCGAAAGCTATAAATCAAATGGGTTCTTTTCCCCCCTGTTGTTCTGTCTTTATATACAGCTTTCACTGTTGTAAAGGTCTATTGGAAGAAAAATATTTGTTACTGTCACAGAAATACTCTCATCTGTCATGAAATAGTCTGAATTTTGTTATTGCCTTCCCTCCCCAGAATTAATCATCTGTCTCGAACACATACCCATTTTTAAACCTAAATAAATAAAAAAGCTTCTACAGCCTTACTTGCTACAGAACTGTTGAAGTTCACACGTGGCTGCAGTTGAAAAACACTAACAATTCTTCACCATCAATTTTAAAATAAACAGCTTATTTTATATAAATAATACATGTATCTTAAAATTTAGCCCTGAGATTACATTTTCTATTTTTACTTCCATTAATGGTTCTTTTAGTTCTCCTAATATTCTACTAAAAAGTGGTTATTAAAGCAATTCTTCTATTTAGTAGAATCTTGGAATAGGAATTTACATTACTCCAACAATCTCTTTCAATATCCTATTTCCCCCCCAAAAAAATTCTGTTCTTACAGTAGCTTGTTTATTGTAAAGGTTTCTCAGAAACATACTCAAGTATACTGGCACATCCAATAGTTTTAATAAATTCCACATGCTAGTGTGATCTACACAAGGTTGGCACACTACAGCCCACAAATTAAATATATAGACCACTGCCTGCATTTGTGCAGTTCATGAGCTAAGAATGATGGGCAGGTGACCCAGGCCTATTGGTGGCTTCCTTGTTGATAACACAGTACCATTCAATGGTTGCCATGCTCCCTGGCCTGCAAACCTTTCAGCCATGCCCACAGAGGAAGAGGGGCAGGATCTGACTCTTTACTGCTCTTCCTGACCCCTGAACTACAAAATCAAAAAACTTGCTACAGTCAATAAAAGAAAAATAGTTATCTTCTGAATTTTAAAAAAAATTATTTGTATTTATTGACAATATTTGTAGACCAGACATTCCACCTAAGGCCAATAGCATGCTAAAATATTTTTAACCATAGGAACAAAAGGAAACAGGGTGTAACCTGTACCTTGTCCCTATGTGCCATGACAGAAAATGTCCTGTGGAGAAGGGATTCTCAGCAGGCCCTCTTACTATGTTTAGACTAGGTGGGCAAAATCAATTTTGGCATTTAAGCTGCAGGCCACCAGCTTCACTTGCAGCTTCTCTCCAAGCTTTTTTCCCCCCCCAAATCCTTTCAAGTAGCATTTAAAAGCTCCACATCTCATGCTGATATCGACTCCAGCCCACCTGCCACTCCACTCCACCTTCTATGACTCCTGTGAGAATCTATCCCTATCAACAAAACTACAAACAGTTTTTGTCTGGTATTTGTAAGTATGCAACAAGCACCAGCAAGATGCTATGATGGAGTGCAGGCTCATCATGGTACATGCATTTTACATCACTGCATTCTAATCTCTATATCCAGTGCTTTTTTTGTAAAATAAAAAGGTGCCGGAACTCACACACGTCATACAAGGTTCCATCCCAAAAAGGTACCGGAACTCCGTTCTGGGCGTTCTATGAGAAAAAAAGCCCTGTCTATATCAATGTTATAACAATATTAGTAGACATAGAGTAGTTAGTATATTAAAACTTTGGAACACTATAAAATTAAAGAGTTCCATAAGTATTACATGAGTAATTTCCTGTTTGACAGCTTGCCTCTTATAGATCACCATCTATTGTAATTAGTTCTTGTATATCTTTTTCCTCTACAAATATTTATCATTTTAGAATCACATTTGTAAAGAATACCATTATAATTTTTCTATTATAACCCTCATTTGCCTCTATAATCTCCATGGTTACTCACGAGTAATCCCATTTTAATGTATTTTATTTCTCTTGTCCTTTTAATACCAATTCTTTCCTCTGTTTTATAAAAGCTTGCCTGTTTGTTGCTGTTCTTCATAAAATAGTTATCCTTTCATAATAAACATTTAAAGTCTATACTGAGTATTACATCTTTGATGTTGCCCAAGGCTTTCATCTTCTGGTTTTCCCTGGCTACGATAGCTTATTTTGAAAGACAACCGAATCCTTTTTCACTTTCTAATGAAAAATCTAATATTTGTACTTGATTCCCTAACAAACAAGTCTATTATTATTCAAGAAAAATCACATTCCCCATTAAATACACTCCCTATTTCATTTTTATTACAAAATTGGGAACACACAAGAAAAAAAATCATATTCAAGCAATAATTGCAATACTTAAGGAAAACATACTGTAGAATAGAACAAAGTATCAAAAGGTACAAGTCAAAGTAATTCATAGTTTTTTGTACTGTTAACTTCAACATGCACACATCCAAAAAGATGTAATATACATACACTGTTGGGAGACATGATCTCCCCCAGTGATATTAAAGGTTACATTCAACAATAGGTAAGAAAATGCCCACTCATCGCCCTCAGGCTTCCTTGGTCTCCTTTCCCCACATTTAGATCTGCACCCAAAGTGCCCTCAGAATAACTTCAGTCGTGTTTATTGGTGTACAGAGAGAAGGCAGATTCCAAACTCTCAAAATGTCTATTCCACATGTAAATTAATATTCAGTAACTTCAGTCAGCCCACTACGAAAGCTGCTGCAGTAGTTGTAGTTAATTATCTAGTAAGAATAAGAATCATTAAAATGATCCTCGTCATCACAACTCAATCACCATTTACAGTAGTATAGAAAGACTAACAATGCATTTTAATCATACCTGGTGTTCATTTTACACTTACAAGCATCTAATTCTGGCAGTTAAACTATTATCAGTGAATATATTTTGATCAAGAGTTTTTAACAAATGATCAAAATTTCAACATTATTTGTCCAATGCTAGCCACAATAAGGCTTTCTCGTACTGGTACTGTAAAAATAATTAGCATTGATTTTTCTTTTCACATAGACAATATTTAATTTTTAAGAAAGTCACTTTTTCAATTAACCTCCCCAGCTTGATTATGTCTGAATGTTATGGTTCTAAATTCCTATAATCTTTGTCCAACACAAAGATCCTGCTGATTAGGAATTATGAATGCTGCAGTCAAACACATCTAGAAGGCACAAATTGGGAAAGGTGTCTTCAGTGCACATCACCAACTCTTGACAGATTTAGAATTTTCAATTATAGTTGTGTCCACTATATCTGAACAATTTGCTGAAAGTTAATTTTTTAAAGATACCATCAGATGTTCCTCATTTATACCAGAACATTTATAACAGAACATCTCTGAGGGGCGGTTTCTTAGTTTTTAATTTTAAAATTGAATTATCCAAGAAGTTACATGAACGTATCAAGTACCATGGTATCATGCTATTTAAATATAAGGTCACTTTATAGTGCAGCTGGGATGACAACAAACACACCATTTTATTTTAAATTATAATCCGTACTTGAAAATGCAGGTAGAGAAAAACAATCCTGTTTGCATTTTGAAATTGATCAAATTTCTGAGGCACAGATTCACCTTCCTTACCCCTTAAAGTCTTCAATGGACTACAACATATATTTTAGAAAGCCCAAAGCGGCCATGGGATTCCTCTTGGGATTGCAGGTGACTTTTCTCTACTTTGCAAGCATAACCTGAGATTATAGTTCATCATTGCTAAACTCGATGAGCGATCTTAACCTCCAGTTTATTCAATCCACAGAGTTCCTAGAACTATTATATCCGTATAAACTCAAATCCTTTTCAGCAAGTATTTCCGTTATACAAAGTGCTTCTGAGCAAGATTTTAAAATATGTATTTGCTAATTTAGCCATGACTGTGGTCATGTACTTATTTTTTTAAAAAATCATTCTTTTTGTTAAATAGGATAGAATATATTTAGGATTCAATCTAAACGCATGGAACTGTTGAGTTAGAAATGCAGAGGTCTTCAAGGATTGATTTTCCAGATTCATCGTTTCCAGAGATGACATCAATGAACTGAAGATTCTTATTCTTCAGCTCCTTCAGATACAGTACACAGATTATAAACATCATTTTATAAGCCAACAATGAGTAGGACTCCCCAACCCCCAGTCCGCGACCTGGGCCTAGGTCGTGGCCCATTGGTAACCAGGCCGCACAAGCGAGTGAGCGTGCGCGTGTATGCACAAAGCTGCATTTGTGGAAGTGGCACACACACAAAACCCTCCCCTCTCTCCACCTGCCACCCCCACTGGTCCGCCAAGCTGGAAAGGTTGGGGACTGCTGGAGCGGAACACATAAGTTCTGTTTATTCAAATTATAGCTTTCACTTTCCTGAAAAAATATTAAATTTAGGAAACATTCTACTTTGTCTTTCAGTCACTCTCATGGTTAAATAAAGGGGTTCCATTCCTCTTTAGAAGTTACCACTTCCCTCATACTTTAAAATAAAAAGACCTTGCTTAGAATTCAGCAAACTTCCCAATATTGAAATAATATATGATCTTAGGGTTGAAATTCTGATCTCAATTTTTTTTGCACTAAAGTAAGAAACTTAAATCATTCTTATTTGAACTCTTCTGTTTTGGGGATCTGACGGCAAGTACAGGAGAAGAATTAAATGACAAATTCTCTGAAGGAGTCTGGCTGGAGATGGTGGTAGTAAATTCTCCTTGGATCTTCTTAGAGGTCTCTATGACAGAGTTCTTTAGTGTGTCATTCATCTCAATTATTTCAAAGTCTACTTCATTCCATTCTCTGATTTCATTATCCTCATCATCGTCTTCAGGATAAGTGTTGGACAATAAAGCTTCTTGAACTTCCCTGTCTCCAGCATCCTTCAATTTAGCATCATCAGGAGATGTTGCCAATTTATACATCACAGGGAACAGTACTGCTGTCATGACAGCTGCTCCCAACGCAGTGTACATGAGCACTGGGAGAGTGGGAAAATATCCTTGAAGGAAGCCAACCGCCACAGGAATACACATTTCTCCTAGAGCTGCACCCATTACAAACATTGCTGCAGATTTCCCTTGAACAGTGGTGTACTGCTCTAGCCAAGAAATGCCACTGGGAAAGATAGTAGCCATTGAGGCACCATAGACTGCGGAACCAACCCACAGAGCAACTGTGTGTACATTGAAGAGGACCAGGAAGAGTGACGACACAGTAGAGCCTACGATACTTATCAGGATCATAGATCCAGGATAAGAGCAGGTAGCAAAGCAGATTGCCAATCCTCTGCAAGCTGCAAAGGTTCCCCAAAAGACAGAGTTCAACCCTGCTGCTTCCGTTTCTTTCATAAAGGCATAGGTTTTTGCATAAGTAAAGATGTAGGAGCCGTAGGTGACCTCTGCTCCAACATACCAAAAAAAAAACACAGAAAGAAGTAGTACGAGAGCATGGTGATATTTTGCGATTTGGTATTTCTGCATGGAAAGTTTTGTTCTACCACGAACAGGACTGCTCCTCAAATATAAAGTAAAGAAAAACAATGCAACAAGTAAGAGGTAAGTGCCAATCACAGCGTAAGACCACACAAAATTCCAGTTCAAATGAAGCTTCGGCCACAACGTAGCACCAGGAGAATTCAAAGCTGACTGGTTATCAATACTGCTACCCAGATGTATCTGCAATTCAAGAGCAGAACCACCCAGTGCCACCTTTGCCAGGATGGGAGCTACAAAAGCGCCAAGGGCAAAACTGAAATGCAAGGCCTGTATGTGTGGACCAGCTTCTGCTCGCCACGTGTCCAAAGCCAGAACATTCCCACCTGAAAGATAAAAAGATTCAGGGTCAAATTTTCACATCAAAAAGTTTCATAGAGTTACGTGACATCTTCACCCAACACATGCTGTTCCCTTCCTATTCCAACTTGCATCTTTTCAAGGTAGGTACTATACTTTTGCAATTTTGTCTTCACCAAAGCAATCTTCTCCCTCGCTGTCTTGTTTCTTTATCATTACAGGTCATTCCCGTTTTCAGCTCTGTGAAATGACCACAAAGTCAACAGAGGAGAGGGAGTCATGTGATCCTCCAGATGTTGCTGGACTCCATTCCCAACAGGCCAAATGAATGTGGACAGGAGTAATATGAATTGGAATCTGTAGAGCAGGGGTCCTCAACCTTGGCAACTTTAAGAGTTGTGGACTTCAACTCCCAGAATTCCTCAGCCAGCTTTGCTTTGCTTTGCTGGCTGAGGAATTCTAGGATTTGAAGTCCACAAGTCTTAAAGTTGCCAAGGTTGAGGACCCCTGCTCTAGCGGCCAAAGCTGTCTATTATTAAGATGTACCAGACTAGGGAGGTCCAAACTCAACTTTATCCTAGATATGGAAGTTCAGTGGATGAATTGGGGCTAGTTATTCTTTCATAGTTCAGCCTAGTTTCCAGGACTGCTGTGGAGAAAAACTGAAGGAGGAAGCTGCTAGAAGAAAAGCAGAATATAAATCTAACCAAAAGAAATAAAATAAGTTCCAAGAACACTGCCATTCATCTGATACTCTATTCTTACAGAAGGGCCATCTCTTCTATATGCTCTCTTCATCTTTTGATTTCTTTAAATTACGTTTTCTTATGGCTACACTTTCCTATATGTTATATTTCAATGAAGCCCAACTTAGGAAGTGGCCATTTAAACTGCTCTTACAGTTCAAGACATTATTTCCAACTTTCAGTTGGAATTTTCCTTGTTGTAACTTTAATACAGTATTCTATATCCTGCACTCTGGAATGCTAGAAAACAGACCTTGATCTTCCAATTATTTTACTCTTCCGGTATTTGAAAAGTATTATCATATTCTCCCTCAGTCTTCTGAAGGATAAACATTCTTAATTTCTTCAAACTATCCCTAAATATATTTGTTTCTCTAAAACCTTAAATACGGTGTTCAGAATTGGACATAATACACAAACTAAAGGTTGTATGATTAAAGTGGAACTATTACTTTCTATGATTTCTAAGCTATACTTCTGTTCATTTAATACCACTTAGAGGCTTAGCAGGATCAGACCAACTTAATACTTAGACTACCAGAGAACTATAGGACTGCATATTATTTGGCAAGCCAATTCCATGCTATTGTTAAAAAAAACTGCATGCAGGTATCTATTAGTCTTACTCTTTTAAACAATATTTTGGTTTTCTCCCTTGCTCTCTCACTCAGTCCTAGTCTGAGTCACTTTTCCATGTCTTTATAGTATTTCTCTTGATCCCCTCAGCAAAAATAATGATCTCCTGTAACCACTGCCAGAACATTACTGAAGTACTTAAAGTACTGCATGTGCACCTATGTGAAGAAATCTTTCTCTATACAAATCAACTTTCTTAGGACTATCCCAAAGATGCTTTTTTTTTCACGAGGCAACTGGACTTTCTTGTTTTTCTTTTAAGATGTTTCGCTTCTCATCCAAGAAGCTTCTTCAACTCTATCTTAGGACTCTTCAGCTCTATTTTAGGATTAAAGTACATACAGTTCTTAATCTCTGAATTTTTACCACCACCACCCCAAAAATAGCATGCAAACAGGAAAAGGCAAATATAACCAAGTGGTGAAATTTAGTTTGGCCTTTGGTCAAGTAAGGAAATTTGCAGGTTCAAATGTTTTATGCACATGATACACACTTAGCAATGTATTAGGAACACATAATTTATTATAAAGGAATGTAACACAGTTCTACTGAACGATCTCAACATGATGGAAGGAAAAAAAAGACCATATGTGTAGTTTTTTGGTTTTTTTTACCTGTATCCAGAATTCCCATTGCAAAACCAATGATGGACATCACGGTTGTTAACAAGATGGCTTTCTTACACCATGGAATAGCATACAGACCTACTGTTGTACCCAGCATAGATAAGCCTATAAATATAAATAATTTAAAATTTTCAAATAGAACATTTTAAGAATTAAAATTGCTCGTGTTTTATTTTAAATCCAGTAAATTCAAAGCCAGTATAATTTTGATTTGTATTTACAATTATTACTAAATCATGGAGAAATGTAGCTTATTTAATGTAGCAGTCTCATATCAAATGTAGTCATGTTTTAGGCTGCGATCGTCAGCATTTATAATTTGGAATAATGCTACTGATCTCTATGGGGCTTTCTTCCTAATAGTATATTTTGGACTTAGGTTCCAGAAGGTGGCTGCTCAAAGGTTAGAAAGCATTGCTTCAATAGTTTAGAAATACTGCAGCATAGAAAACAATTTGCTTCAATCAATTTAAAATTGCTTATTATCCTTCCCCAAACCTTGACTTCTGCAGAATTCTGAAGAGTTTATTTATTTGTATGCTGTCCATTCCTGAAGCGTCAAGTGGCTAACAATCACAAACTTCATACAATAACCCCTCCAACAATTACACATATAAATCCACCCCAAATGAATTTAAAAAAAAGAGAGAGATGAAGGAAAGCATATGAAGTCATATGACCACCACTACATCCAAATTCATGACATTCTTTCCTCCTGGGCTACATGGAAAAGCCGGGTTTTATCTGCTCTCCAAAACCCAGGAGAGAAGGGACTGACTATATCCAAGGCATAAGGACATCAACTGCAAATGCCCGATTCCTAGGAGCCTTCAGATGTCTTTCTTTGGCCGGAAGTTACTTTATTTCATCTGACTGGATGGGCAGATGAACATGGAGAAGGTGGTCCCTCAGATAACTGAGTCTGGAGCCATGAGACTTTAAAAGTGACAAGAAGCACCTTCAACTGCATTCAGAAGCCAGCTGGCGACCAGTGCAATGGGGTCACCCATGCATAATGGAAAATACTCATCCTTGACCAGCCTGTCCTGTTTTAGACTAGCTGTCACTTCCAAGTGCTTTTCAAGGGCAGTCCCATGTACAGTCTGCTACAGTAATTGAAATAGGAGGTAAGCAAGGCTCCCTGACTCAGGAATGGTGCACAAAATGGAGCTCTGAAAAAGCCACTTCCAAATGCAACTGAAAGTCTGTAGACTGCAAAAGGAAGTCTTACATAGAAACTAGGAAGGCAGTCTCATATAGCAATGCCACTAAACTTGCCTGACAGTTCAGTGGTGTCTCTATGTGGTACATCTTTATATGTAATATATTTAAAAGTCCTAAAACCCATTTGTTAATAAAGAATTGTGACTCTGAAACCAAGGCAAAAGGATTGAGAACACTTGAGTAAGTGAGATAAAAAAAGAACTTGAAACAATGTTCTAAATAACTAGTGCAAATAAGGAAGCAATCAATAAAAATGCACTTCCTTGACCATGTTAAAAAGGGAATGACTTACTTTTTCAGTAGACGGAATTGCTGAACAGAAAGTATCAAAATATTTCCGTTCTCTATGCTCCTTATTTTGATATAAATTACTTTTTTGAATGGCATCCTAAAGTCACTGGCCTAAGACAGGGGTCCCCAACCCCCGGTCCGTGGACCATGTGGCATGCAACCGGGCTGCACAAACAAGCAAAGCCCCATCTGTGCGATGCAGGCAACACACAAAACCACACACCCTCCGGTCCGCGGAAAAACCTCTCTTCATGGAACCGGTCCCTGGTGCCCAAAAGGTTGTGGACCTCTGGCCTAAGACTATAAGAATTCAGTCCCGATACTTTTCCAAAGAATACAGCATATTACAAATTATTCTGTTTTTGTTGAGGGTTTCCACTGCAGAAAATTGGATGCAGTAGACATTTGATTAAATACAGCTAAAAGCCAGAGTGAAAATACTCTGATTTATTGGTTGGTAAGACAGCAATCAGAATATTAAATTCTGAGCATTACATTTTAGGAAGAGCACCAACTAGGGCACATGCAGAAGACAGACACCAAGAAAACCAAGAGCTTGTACGGATAAATTTAAGAGGTGACAGAATCTACTCTTCTGGAATTTGCTCCAGATAGCTGAACTACATGATTCCAAGGTCTCCTCTAATATATTTTTTTGTTCATCCCTGTAATGGACACACATGTAGATGAAGTTAGAAAACTTCAGGAAGAGGTTAAAAGAAAAGAGCTGATGCAATTACTGTCCCATTTCTGATCCGCTAAGTAGAAGGATTTTCAACTTTGTATATTGCTTTTGTCTAATTCTCATTATTGTATAATACAGTATATCCGCAAACACAAGTATTACTCTCTTAGGGATAGATATGCAACACCTCTTCTACTAAAAGGACAACAATCTATATTATTCATATTCATTTTTTTTCCACTCACCCAAAAGAAACTTGGAGTTCATGCAGTCAAAAAGTATTCCACCAATTAGAGAACCACCAAAGTATCCCGCTGAACGGCCTATGAAGATATATGAAATTTGACTGACATTTTTGTTCACATTTGCAGCCAAGTCTTGAAATGTAGGTCCTAGAATAGCAATAGCCATCCCCTAGAAAGAAAGAAAATCAATAGGGAATAAAAAATAACTGTTCTTAATAAAGCTTTGCAAAATTGTTCAAACAATTCAATAGTTAACTTATAACCTTTAGAATCCTCAGCTTGCTTATTTGGAAATAAGGCTGACTGAAGTTAATGGACTACATCTACCCTCACTGTTCTGTGCAGATACAGTGATGGTGAACCTTTTAGAGACCGAGTGCCCAAATTGCAACCCAAACCCCACTTATTTATCGTCAGGTGCCAGGTGGGCCTGGCCCACTGGGCGGGCGTGACCACTGGGTGGGCATGGCTGCAGTGGTCATGGCAGACTGGGTGGGCGTGGCTGGGATAAGCGTGGCCACCTCAATGTTGCTCGTGGGGAGGGACGCCTGTGGGGGCTGGGCAGGGTTGGGGGAAATCCAGGGGGTCTCTGGCGGTGAAACAGTGGGCAGGAGGCTCGTCCTGCGGGGTGAGGCAAGGGGAGGCAGGGGGCAGGGCAGGGGTGTCATTGCCGCAGGGCAAGGCAAGGTGAGCAGGGACCGGGGCGGCTGCTGCCTGACACCATCAGCCCCCGCACACAGCGAGCGCATGGGGGCCAACTGTGTCCGTCAGCAGCCACAGCCTACCGGCCCCTCGGTTTTGTTGCACTCTGAGACTCCGCAGCTTGCTGCGAATACACTCAAATTCTGCACCATACCAGTTGAAATCTCCCATGAAGATTTCCCAGAATAGGGAAAATTCTGCAGGATCCTGGACACATATATTTGCCTTCATTCATGAGAGAAATCTCTTTCTCAGAAATTCTTAGACCTGCTCTAAGAGGTTTCTTTCTCAGATCATCAACTATCAAATTGTATCAGGAGGGCATCTACACAATAGGCCACAAGGATATCTTTTGAAAACAGGTGTGTCAATATGAAAATACACGAAGTGTCAAATACACAGGCACTCCAGATCTCTGGCCAATTTGTCTATATGGATCAAAACCTCCATAAGGAATTATTCCTGTAATATCCAAGGGCAATGAAGCCCTATCCAAAATAAATTTACCATCACTAATCAAATTTTATTATGGTCATTCACCAGCACCACACTCCAAAAAGATCTGCTATCAGAACCTTCGTTTACCTAAGCTAAGCTTCAGTTAATTGACTTTTATTTTGTCTTTTATGATATGCAAATTCACGTTCGTTACAATTTTCATGTCTCACTAATGAAAAAGGAGCCAAATAACATTCCTCCATCTACGGCATCTGAGTCCAAGCCTTTTTGTTAACCTCATCTAGTGGTATCATGAAGAACATGACCTACTCATTAACAAAAGGAAGTATTTTATTTATTCTTTAGCATGGAAGCTAAAATGCTGGTTCGAAGTCAGGGTTACCCAGCTTCAAGATGACCACAGCATTTACAAAGTGCTTTTGAGCCAGATACTGTCTCTCATCCCAACCTAGATGATTGTTGCAAAAATGAAACCAGAAGACCTGCCAGGCATGCCATTTTAAATTTCCAATGCAAGAGTGGGATGTAAACATTCAGTGTCACGGAGTGGTTGTGATCATCAGCATTAGACTGAGTGTATTGTACAGGTAGTCCTCAACTTACAACAGTTCATTTAGTGACCATTCAAAGTTACATCACTCAAAAAAATGACTTATGACCATTTTTCACACTTATGTCCGTTGCAGCATCCCCACGTTCATGTGATCAAAATTCAGATGCTTGGCAACTGGCTCATATTTATGACGATTGCAGTGTCCCGGGGTCATGCCTATCACCTTTTGTGACCTTCTGACAAGCAAAGACAATAGGGAAGCCAGATTCACTTAACAACTGTGTTACTAACTTAACAATGCAGTGATTCTCTTAACAAATGTGGCAAGAAAAGTCATAAAATGGCAAAACAAAGCTCCCTTAACAAATTCCTCACTTAGCAACATAAATTTTGGGCTCAAGTGTGGTCGTACCTCGAGGACTCCCTGTATGTTAGGCTTGAACACCAAAGCCGAGGGTCTGCATTTGTTCATAGTCCAGCAGGACAATGTTTTCTCCTTAAGGAAGACAGAGAGTCCCGGGCAGCCCACTCGGTCTGGGGTGGCGTGTCTGCCGACTGCCGCTCTTTTAAGGGCGCGAGAGGGCAGCGCCCAGCCTGGGTTTCTTTCCCTCCCAGGAAGCTGCGGGCCCGGCCAGAAGGGCAGGGAGCCCGCGGGGCAGCGGGTCGTCGAAGGACGAAGCCGGCTGTCACCCTGCGCGCTGCCCGGCTGGCTCGCCCGCCTGCCTGACTTTCTCGCCTCCTTACCAGGCCCAGGAAAGCGGCGCAAAGAGCAGCCGAAATGCACCACTTCAGGGCCCGCCGGGAAGCCGCCACCGCCGCCGCCTGCTGCTTTCCCGCGCCAAGGCCACCTCCTGCCCGGCTTCTTCGGCCGCTGCCATCTGCCACCTTTACAACCGGCTGAAGGGCAAGCCGCGCCGAGCTTCCGGGTGGTTCCTTCGAGGGCGACTCTCCGGCGGCCGCTCTCTCCGCACCGGCGTCCCCGAGGGCTCCCGCTTCTGGCGCTCCATCTTCTTCCAGCCGGGCAAAGCGGACCTGTTTCTTCACACCCCCCGCCATGTCTACACCCGAGGGCCGCCGAGGCAGACACGGGCAGGTGACACGTGACCGACTAATCCCGGAGCCAGCGGCATCTTGGCAGGCCAAGAAGCGCCTCTCCTTGAAAACCACAATTCCCAGAAAGCACCGCAAACCGCCCGTTTACGGTGCGGAGACTGTCGCCGCAAAACACGTCCCTTCTGTTTTCACGCCAAGGTTGTCTAATGCTCCCATTGGCTAACTTCAGGCGAATTAATTCGCACCTCCGGTTATTGACGTGACCGACGCCCACTGAAGCGAAGAGGGGCATGCCCTGATGGGATTCCTCCTGCCCTCTTGCTGGAGAGTTAAAGTTACGTTTGCCAAATCCGCGAAGAGAAGCAGAGCACCGAGGAAAGAGTATAGTACAGTACAGCAAAGGAGGTTAATCCTTTGATTAATCTCCTTTTCTTTTCTTCACCGTAGAGAAGCTGCTGTTGTTCCTGCGTTTCATTACGAAACGACAGAAAAACGTATAAAACATAAGGTAGGATTGATTGCCTATCCAGGGGTAGGCAACCTTGGCTCTTTTATGAATCGTGGACTTCAACTCCCAGAATTCCTGAGCCAGCATAGCTGGGAGTTGAAGTCCACGAGTCATAAAAGAGCCAAGGTTGCCTACCCCTGGCCTATACAAAACCATGCCCATTCAGAAATAAAAAATCGCAGACGAAAGGACAAGTGAATAAGTAAGTCTCGGGTCTTACTGCAAGGAAAAGGCATGGCTCGCAAACCCCAACTGGACGCAAGGGAGTTGTTTGGATGAGTGGTTTGCAGGAAAGTCCGCTGCTGTTAACAGTCGGCTAAAATTGATTTGGTTGATTGAATAATTGGCTACACGCATCCTAAGATTGTCAGAGTCGCCGTTGCAAGCAACTCTCATTTCCCGGAGTATAGGATAAAAAAAAAGGGAAGGTATGTTATGCGGGAGGCGAGGTCTGCCACGTGTACGAGAAGAAGGAGGGCCGTCCGAAGCGAGAACCGGATCGTGCGGCCGCTGATTTCCAGAGCGGTTCGTGGGACCAAGGTCAGGCAGACTTGGGAGAAAGGGAGAATGGAGGCTAATTGCCGCGTGTTAGTAAAGAGTGCTGGCAATTCAACCGAAGCTTCAAATAAGGAAATGTTCCGAAAACAAGATTTGTTTTTTTTATTTTTACTCCTGGCAGGTGCAGCTGAATTGCAGGCATTATTTATCTACCTTGCCTTGGGCACCTGGAACACACTTAGTCCATTCTTCTAAGTGGCTGAAACAAGCAGAGGTGAACCTACCATGGCTTCTGATCCATAATTTGAGAGTTTTGCTCGAACTGGCCACTGCACAGAAAAGTGGTTATTTTTGAAAGAAAAATAGAATTTGGCTCTTGTATTAAAATCTCATATCCAAAAAATGGTTTGCCCTCTGTGGACATTGGTAATTGATGGGTGTGATATCTTTGTGATTACAAGTGTGGGTACATAAATAACTTTGCAACTTTACCTACCTATGGAAAATGAAGCCATTTATATGCGTAGAATTGGGTTATAAGGCTGCTGTTGGCAAGTTCTAAGTTATAACGAAAGAATATTTTTCAAAAGCAGCGTGCTCTACAGGGGCTGATGGAAGTCACTTGACCATCCTGTTTGTTGGCTAGCTAGCTCATCTTACATCTTTTTTATTTTCTAGTGCAGTCAGTTGCAGCTGCCCTTGGAACAGAGTGAAAAGAGGCCATGCTCAGACTAACTGTTCCATTCCTCCTTCACAGAAAGTTGGTCCCCTCACAGATTCAATAAGAATCAGTATTATACACAGCAAATCAAAAAACAAGAAAAAAAAGTTGAAACAAAAACAAGTGAAAAAAGTAATTGTGATTGTGGACATCAATCTAGGGTCTCCCACAGTACACACACACACAACAGACACAACAATCTACATCAATCTCTTTAAAATAAGGCAACATCCCCAAACCAAGCTTATACTGCATCTAAATTTAATAATCCTAACTAATGATTCCATCTTCATGCCCTACTAAATAAATAATAAATAAATAAATAACCTTTATTGTCATTTTTTATGGCAGGGAAAGTTTTTTGAATAGAATAAGAATTGAATTGAATTGAATTGGAAGGGACCTTGGAAGTCTTCTAGTTCAGCCCCCTGCTCAAGCAGGAGGACCCATACCATCGCAGACAAGTGACTGTCCAGCCTCTTCTTAAAAATCTCCAGTGATGGGAGTGCCCACGATTTCTGGAGGCAAGCTGTTCCACTGGTTAATTGTCCTCACTGTCAGGAAGTTTCTCCTTAATTCCAGGTTGCTTCTCTCTTTGATCAGTTTCCAACCATTGTTTCTCATCCTTCTCTCTGGTGCTTTGGTGAATAACGTGACCCCCTTTTCTTCGTGGCAGCCCCTCAAATACTGGAATACTGCTATCATGTCTCCTCTATTTCTTCTTTTCTTTAGACTAGCCAAACCCAAGTCCCACAGCCGTTCTTTGTATGTTTTAGTCTCCAGGCCTTTGATCATCTTAGTTGCTCTTCTCTGAATTTTTTCCAAACTCTCAACATCTTTTTTGTGATATGGTGACCAAAATTGGCTGCAGTATTCCAGGTGTGGTCTTACCAGGGTTTTATAAAGCGGTACTAATACTTCGCGTGATCTTGATTTATGCCTCTGTTTATACAACCCAGGATTGTATTAGCTTTTTTGGTTGCTGCTGAACACTGCTGGTTCATAGTCAAGTGATCGTCCATTAGGACTCCAAGGTCCCTCTCACAGTTACTGTTTTTAAGCCAGATTTTGCCCAATCTTGATTTTTCCTGCCTAAATGTAAAACTTTGCTTTTCTCCACATTGAAACTCATTTTGTTGGATAGGGCCCATTGTTCAAGTTTGTCAAGATCTTTTTGGATCCTTTGTCTTCTGGGGTGTTGGCTACTCCTGTCAGTTTGGTGTCGTCTGCAAATTTGATGAGTTCCCCTTCAATTCCCTCATCTTAAGTCATTTATGAAGATATTGAAGAGTACTGGGCCTAAGATGGAACCTTGTGGTACCCCGCTGCTTACTTCTCTCCATGTGGATGTGGTGCCATTGAACACTACTCATTGAATACGGTTTGCCAGCCAGCTACAGAGCCATCTGGTGGTGATGTTGTCTATTCCACCTTTTTCTAGCTTACCAAGGAGTAGGTTGTGATCTACTTTATCAAATGCTTTACTGAAATCTAAGTATACTACGTCCACAGCATTTCGCTGGTCTACTTGTTTAATCACTTTATCGAAGAATGAAATAAGATTGGTTTGGCATGATCTGTTTTTAATGAATCCATGCTGGCTACTAGTTATAAATTTGTTTGCTTCTAGTTGTTCACAGATCTGTTTTTTGATTATCTTTTCTAGGATCTTCCCAGGTATTGATGTTAAACTGATTGGTCTATAGTTTCCTGGGTATTTTTTCCCCTTTCTTGAAGATGGGAACCACATAAGCCCTTTTCCAATCCTCAGGTACTTCCCCAGTGCTCCAGGATTTATGAAAGATGTGGTGTAATAGTTCTGAGATAACATCTGACAGCTTCTTCAGAACTCTGGGATGTAATCTGTCAGGTCCCAGTGATTTATACTCGTCAAGGTTGGATAGATGTTCTCTTACCATTTTCTTGCTTATTTTAATTTTTGTTTCTAGTTTGTCTTTTGCAGTTGTTTTTTTGTATGTTGGGCTATAGTTTCTTTTTGTGTGAAGACTGACGCAAAGTATCTGTTAAGCAGTTCTGTTTTCTCCCTGTTGCCTGTTATTTCCTTGCCATCTTCTCTCTTTAATGGACCTACAATTTCCTTGACTTTTTTCTTATTGTTAATGTGTTGGAAGAAACTTTTTTTTTATTATCCTTGATTTCTGTTGCAAATCTTTGTTCATTCTGAGCATTTGTTTTCCTGACTTCATCTTTGCATGTTCTGGCTGTCTGCTGATAATCGGCCTATAATAACAATGATAATAATCTTTGTGCAGCCATCTGGTTTCTTCTTAAATTTCTTGTTTTTCTTTTTCAGTGGTATTGTGCTGGTCTGGGCTTTTATGATCGCATTTTTCAGAGTTTCCCAAGATTCTTGGGTTGTTTTCCCCTTTAGGATTTTCATCCATGGGATCTTTCATAGGTTCTCTCTGAGTTTGTTAAAGGATTCTGGGAGTATACACCAAAAATATTTACTCTCAGCAGTGTCACAGAGATGTAAAAGTCATCCCAGCTGCTCAACTAAAGCACGGGTGTCAAACTTGCTGCATCACGTGACGTGTCACGACGTATTGCAACTTTTTTTGCATTGCCGGAGCTGGGGTGGGCACGGCCTCCACATGATGCAACCGGCCCGCGGTCTGGCAGTTTGACACCCCTGAGCTAAAGCAAGCAGGTAATATACTGGGCAGCAATTATTTAAGAAGATGCTGGAGGTGAATTATCACTTTAGTCACAACAGTAAAAATGGAATTTCATACTGCATGGGAGAAGGCAATGGTAAGTCACAATGAAATTGTAAAGATACCCTTTTAATAACAGTTGTCCAGTCTTACTCTCCAACTACCAATGCAGAAGCTAATGGATTTTATGGTCACTTTCAATCTAAAACTGAAAACATCCAAGCCAGTTTGGTTGAGTGGTTAAGGCACCAAGTTAGAAAGCAGCAGACCATGAGTTCAACTGATACCAACCATGACAGCGAGCTGGATGACCAAGAGCCAGTCACTCTCAG
Source organism: Azemiops feae (assembly GCA_023970755.1). Lineage (NCBI taxonomy): Eukaryota > Metazoa > Chordata > Lepidosauria > Squamata > Viperidae > Azemiops > Azemiops feae. Next base: position 540,997 of record JALGBA010000094.1, read on the forward strand.
CCCAAGTCACTTCACAGGGTTGTTGTGGGGAAAACAGGAGAAGGAAGGTGTGTTGGATATGTTCACTGCCTTATTTGTAAAAATAATAAAGGTGGAATACAAATAAATAAATAAAAAAATATCCAAGCAACATGAGCTGCTTCCAAGTGAAAAACATTAAGGAGGAAAAGTGGATTGGATAAGTGCAGAATTGGATAAGTGGCCTATAAGCTGAAACGAAGCAGAAAAACAGCTTAGAATAATAAGCTATCCAATCCAATTATTTCTTCATTGCTGTCTTCCGGCAGCCAAAACGCCTACGTACATGAGTATATCCAGATGGAGTTCACAAAAATCACACTGCGTTATTGGTGCAAGAAGATGGAAGAACTCAATCGTAATGTAATAGGAAAGCTATGGCCAGAGGCTTAACTGAAACAGATCACAAACTGCTGATGTGCATCTTCCAAGTCAAGCTGAAGTGGAAGAACAAAGCCATTCAGTCTCCATGATACGACCTTGAGTATAAGCTCACCATTTTCAAGGGGAGGATCAGGAATCACTTTGTTAGGGAACTAGAGAAACTCTGGAACAAAATCAAGGAAGTTGTTAAGGATTAAAAGAAACTGTCAAAGACCAAGGAATAGAAGAAATCAAGTTACATGTCAGAACAAATGGTGGAAATTGCCAAGAAGAGAAGCAAATTTCAAGAAAAATAAAGCTCTTGGAAAGGCACTTAGCAAAGAATTTCTGAAAGCTGTTAGAAGAGACAAAAAAAGGTTATTGCAAAATATTTAAGGACATCAAAAATAGACACACAGAAAAAAAAACCCCAAGGAATATTTTCCAACTGGCTACAACATGTTGGCAACCATCCTTAGAACTGACCATGAAGTTATTAACAATAGCTTTTGCTTTTTAGAATGAACTACCAACAAAGGAACTAGCAAATATGCTATAAACTAGCACTATATTGCATAGCAATGAAGACCCTAGAAAATATATTCAGATGCCATGATGTGTTTATACCTGATCACGAAGACACAGAATCGTGCAAGAAATTTCAAGAAGCTTGATAAAAGGAGTACTGACACTTTGAAAATAACTCCTAAGAAAGCTATAGATTGCCAGAAAACAAACAAATGGATCATAAAACAAATCCAAGTGCTTACTCAAAGCACAAATTATTAGGCTCAAATTATCATTATCATACAATGGACCCACAGTGCAATGAACTAGCTCCCTTGAGAAGTCCATAGTGCCAGAAAAGATCGAAGGAAACAGAAAGCTAACCAGTAGCAAGATGAAAGTATTTTATTAGAGCAGTGATGGCTGCATCAGGAGATCTGAATGACCAGGGTAAGGGCAGATCATCCCAGAGATGGGCCATCTGTGCAGTCACTAAGATTTCACAATGACTTGATGCATAATCAGTATTTACTTGTTAAAAGCCGGCTGGGAAATCAGTGATCTAATTTCCTGACTTCCAATCAAGATTGCTAAGGCTTCTTTTCATTTCTAGATTTCAATCAGCCATGGAAGAGAGATGTTCTCACTACCCTGAGATAGAGAGACAAAGGCAAAAAAAAAAATGCTTTCAGTAAAAGCCTATCTGGTCAGCAATTTGGCATTACTTTCTCAGTTTATTCAGTACCTGGAGTGATGTCAGCTTGTTTTTCACAATCTTCTTCAGCTTCTGAAGCCCTAGAAAAGGGAATTTTCTTGTTTACTACACAGGATAATCTGCATGGAAATACAATTTATTTTCTGTGCTATTAGTGATAAATTATTCCATGTGTATACATTGAACTGCTAAGATCTCATCTGCTAATACGACTAATGCAGACAATTTAATAGGCAGGATTGTCTCCTTCAGAACCATCCGTGGTTAAAGGCCAGAATATCTGCAGGAAATCCAGTAAGTAAAAGAGGCTCCTTCCATGTCTCTTTGCTCAGAAATGGCCACTTGCAGCAGCCATGGAAATGCGCTTTTTCTTCATTGCCCTCCTCCTATCTGGCATTTAGAAAGCCTAGAAAGGACCAGCTATTGATACAGATTTGGGGGGGGTATACTTTTGTCCCCCTGGTAGTGGAAATTGTTTTGAACACTGGTACGGTTCATGGGGTTTTACTCCAAGGATCTTATCAGTATGATGTTTTAAATGTATTTATGTCATCCTTTGTATTTTGGTTTTAGTCCATATTACAAAGGGGGAGTTGAGTTATCTCTGAATTGGTTGTAACTATAGCAGCCTATAAAACCTGTAAAATAAATATCCAGCTAAACAAGCAGATGGTTTCTTCATCATTTGACTAATAATTTCATATGTGTTAACATGCTTCTTTAAGAACTGTAGTCCAGTTCCCTTTAGGACTTGTAAAAAAGAAAAAAAAAACCAGTTCAACAATACAGAAATAAAAAAGCTGATCCAACAAAAGGCAGCGATAAATTCTCTCATAAAAGTAATAACTAAAATTTGCTGTCTATGATTGGTTTGTTCTCTCAACAAAACATTACAAAATTATCTTTCTTAGAAATTTTTTTTGCTGCAATCTAAGAAAAACAGAAAAGGTTTGATTTGATTATGATGATGCTCTGTAGATCTCTGTGAGAAATGAACAAAAATATAAAACAATTTCATATGTGCAGGCATCTCAACAGCCTGTGGACAATATTTTCTATCTGTTTAATACTGTAGTTGTACACAAACACAGACATACAGACACACATATCTCCCAGAAATGAAATTCTTTTATTGTATATGTTCCTCTTCCATAAACATAACATAAAATTGATTGAAGTACCACCTTGCTATTTCTAATAAACAAGCAAAAATCTTGGATGAGAATAGAAACCATTCCATGGGTATCTTTTATTGGTAAATATAGAGAAAGGCTTTGCCTAATTGGTGCTTTTGAACCTCCTTTGAAGAAGGCATTTAAATTCATTTGCTACATTTCTGTGCCCCACAAGAGCCCTGGAGCTAAAGAACTAGAAAGAAAAAGATGCTGTAATGATCACATTTATTTAGATAATCAATTTACTGGATATGGCAGCCCAACTGACAGGTTGTGACTTTGGGTGGCTTACACAGAAGTAAAACAGAAAAAAACAGAAACCAGATAAAACAACAGAAAACAGAAGAAAATGAAGCCAAACCAAAATTATAAATCATTGAAAAATGATTAAATACCTTGGCCCCAGAGGAACAGTTTTTCAGTGTAATTGGTGCACAAGATGACTTCTCAAGTCCAAGACTACCCCTAAATGGAAGGTCACCAGAACTGGAAGCCACAGCAACTTGGTCTTGCTAGGATTTTGCCGAGTGTGTGTACTTGCATGTACATTGTATATCTTTCATTTAGTGGGATGTAAGCAACAGTATGTTGGCATGTAAGCTAGTCTCTTAGACTTTAGATAACTTAGCTTGCATCACATAGCATGTATGCATTTGGTGTAAAATGGCTTTGGTTACATTTTTTTTAGAAAGACCAGTAGAGTGGTAGAGGTGAGTTGTTATGGGGTCATCTAGTGACAACATATGTTAGATTGTGACTTGGGATATAAGAGTAAATGGAGTAATTGATTAAATGAAAGAAGCAAATATAGTATGTTACATGTCTGTGAAACTAAGGGCTTATCTACTCTGCCGAGTTGCCCTGTTACTAGGCACTTCTGTCTGCTTTGGCTGGTGTCCTTTAATACGAATCCCAGCAGCTCACTGGCTACATCTTAAAGATAAGAGTGGCCCTCACAGCTGAATCAGTGGTTACTCTCTGTGTGTTCCAGAACAACCTTCACCAGGAATCCTACAATACTACAATGTTTATAACACTGTTAACAAATGTTGTAGAAGGTTGCTGGTTTGGAACCTGGTAGATTTTTTTTAATTACTGTTTTATTTCCCTGAGTCATTTATATTTCCCTGTGAGTTTTAAAACATTGTAAGGCTGCAACATTTTTCATTTTTCCAGTCACTTAAGGGTAGTAGGATTTAACCCTCAGGTCCAAAGGGGTGCTTTCTACTTCATGACTGTAAAAATGATGAAACTTCTATTAAAGCATTCTTGCTAAAATTCACTCTAAAGGATGTTGGAGACCAAAGGAATAGTAAGAATTTATTTTAAATCTGGTTGTTGTGTCTGTATAGGCATTTTGATGCTTTAACTTTGTATTTATCAATTCTGCCCATCTTATCTGTCTTCTATCTATCATATACAGTATGTCTAGTAAGACCTACCCAGAAAAAGGAATTGGAATCTACTTTCCTAGAACAGGAAAAATGGGAGATAGCACTGCAGCAAGAGAATTGCCAAGGAAAGGATGTGGTAGTTTGTTAGGACTCAATACCAGCAGATTGACCAATGTCTCATTCTGGACAGGATTTTCTTAAACCAAACAAAAATCAAGGAGTGAATGAAGATAATCTAATATTCTGGAGTTGATGAATACATGCAGAGGAGACATAATGACAAATGAAAGCTAAAATCTATGTCAGAAAGGGTGAATTGCTATAAAAATGTTATACATACTTATGAAATTAAGATTCTATAAATTGACAATAGCTGTAGGTTACATTCTAATGAATGATGTACATACCAGCGATGGGTTTTAGTAAAATCATTCAATGTTCTGAATGAGAAAAAATTATTTTGTTGGATAACATCAATGGATGGGTTTGAATAAGGTGTGAGAACACAAAAACAAATTAGCAATTCATAGACCTAAGAACAAATGAGAATGGTGACTAGTGAGTGTCTGCTTAGAAAAATCTGTTTCAAATATGTAGTTTAAATATAAGTTTATTCGTGTGTAAACAGCAAAAAATGATTATGATGAAAGGTTAAGAGAATTAGTAAAGAATGCAAGGCTGTAGAGACATTGTGTTTATGAAACTACCACCATTTTTGAATAGTGTGAAGAATGGATTTGAGGGGAAAAGAGAACTTAATGGGAAAAACCCTAAAACAAAGTATGACTGAAACTAGAATGACCACAGTAGAATAATAAGTCCTCCATGAAAAATATGAATGATAAGGTGAAGGGATCTAGACACTGGAACAGAATGAAAACATTAATGCTGAAGGATCAGGCTAGGGGGCAGACTGTTATGGAGAAAATGTGTCTATCTGGCTGATAGAGTTGACACTCACTTGATGGCACATAAGTAATCAATCATTGAGTGCTGCAGAAGTATGTGATGTAATGCTAATAGGTAGTATAAAAATGTAGTTGATAGACTTCATAATGTGAAAAAAGAAATATAGTTGAAAAAATGCAGTCAAAGAGAGCAAGGAGCATCCAAGAATGAGAGGAAAAGCTTTGATGGAACTAAAACAATTACTTTAGAAGTGGGTGAAAATGGCCAAATACAGACCCTCAAATAGAATAACAAAATAACAAAGTTGGAAGGGACTTTGGAAGTCTTCTAATCCAACCCCATGCTCAAGTAGGAAACCCTATACAATTTCAGACAAATGGTTGTCCAATCTCTTCTTTAAAAACTCCAGTGTTAGAGCACCCACAACTTCTGGAGACAAGTCATTCCACTGATTAATTGTTCTAACTGTCAGGAAATTTATCCTTAGTTCTAGGTTGCTTCTCTCCTTGATTAGTTTCCATCTGTTGCTTTTTGTCCTGCCTTCAGGTGCTTTGGAGACTTAGGTGGAGAAATAAAGTAAAATGATTTGAAGTGATGAAATGCTTTAGCATGAAACTAAATCAGATTTAGTCACATGTTTTCTTATCTTGAGGTTTTAATTTGGGAGAGCTCACTCTTATTTTACACACTGCATAATGTTTCTTATGCAGGTAAAAAATGTATGATGAGTATGTATGTACATAGTACATAATGGATGGTCAGTTTTCTTCCTTCAGTGGAGGCCTAAATAGCTACCAAGATGAACTGGATGCTGCAAAATGTGTCCGTTGGGAAAAAGGATAGAATACCCGGAAAAGCATATTCAGCCAAATGCAGCTTTAATTTCAAAATACTGAAAGCTAACCCATGTGGGTGTTGCCATGTCATTCTCAGTATTTATCTTGCTTGTTTCTGCTTTTGGTGCAGAACACAGGACCTGAGCAGAATCTGGCCTTCATCCACAGGATTGCTATTTTTAATAACTGTGCTATGCACAGGAAGGACCAGAGAAATCCATGACAGTACTGAAACTCGAATAATTAATGCTATCTTAAATATGTCTTTTGATTTGAAAATAAAACTACAAAAAAAAGCAATTTACATGTAAAATTGCTGAACTCTGAATCAATAATAAAAACATGCAAATAAAACTAAAAAATTCACGTCAATGTACTTAACATATGTATAGATAGTGGTTGACTTACAAACATTTGTTTAGCGACCAGTTGAGGTTACAAAGGCACTGAAAAAAATGAATTACAACTGGTCCTTACATTTATGACCATCGTAGAATCCCCACAGTCATGTGATTAAAATTTGGGTGCTTGGCAACTGGCATGTATTTACAACAGCTATAGTGAACTGGTTCATGTGATCATCATTTACAACCTTCATAGGGGGCTTCTAACAAGCAAAGTCAGTGGGGGAGGCCAGATTTACTTAATGACTGTGATTCGCTTAACAATTATGGCAAAAAAGGTCATAAAATTGGGCATGACTCACTTAATAACTGCCTCACTTAGCAACAAAAATTGCAATCCTAATTATGGTCATAAGGTAAGGACTACCTGTAATTTTAAAATCTTATTAACAAGTAATTGCTTGAACTATAATTCCTAGGCACTAAATGACATGACATTCATGTGTTTCAACATCTACTTTCCCATATACACATGAAAAAAATCAGCCTTTAATTGAATTATTCAGTATGAGATAGCCTTAACTTTACTATAGTACTATCTATATTGAGACTTGAAGCAATACAGACTAGAACTGTTAAAAGATTTAAGCAACAGAAAATTTACAGAAAACTAATAAGTATCACTATTGCATTATAAAATTCTGTTTTATCCTGCACATATCAATATTGTAAAAATAAATGCTCCAATTGTAGGTTATGTTAAATATTGGTATACATTTGGGTTAAGCTGGACCTCATATTCCTTTTAGAAGCAATATGCCATGGACTGAATCAAACAAGGCCAAATCTTCACCAAGAAGCAAACCACACAATGAGGCATTGTGAATTATTCAACTTGGGAGCAGGCTAGAGAGCAGACGTCATTTTGCAAAAAATTACCACAATTTAAAAAATTCTGAATCTACCTCCCCAGAACTTTTAAAAATTAGCAGTAATAGTTTTAAAACCATTAGATGCTACTAAAAATTCCATCTGAATCATTCTGCTGGACAGATTACAAAAGTGAAGGGATTGGGAGGAAATCAACTGATAAGACAGGGCAGATCTTGACTCCCAAATATGCATTCATATGTTTCCCTACCTACACATTCACCTGCATGTATTTAGTTATAACATTGGTCATACCAAAAGTTGGAAAGTTTGTAAATGCAACCAAAAACAGCTGAAAAGATTTCTTGATATTATTTCCACACTGCTCAACCATAGCTTTGCCAAAAAGCATGATCGTGGTGCACTCAGTTTATAAACAGAAAGCTACCTAATTTTATAAAAATAAATTCAATCTGGTAGAAAAAATAGCAATATTAAATAACAGATTCTGATTCTTTGCTAGGTTTCTCAAATGAGTCCGACACAGGGGGGCTTTTGATTTCCAGCATTTTTTCTGTGGTTTCTCCATTCACAGGTGTAGCTTGTTCTTTGTGTTTCCTTTTTGCATGCACCCATGGGATAGCACATAATATAGCTCCTCCAACAATAGGTGGAACTCCTGCTAGATAGAATGCCACATCGTATGTGCCAAAATGATCCCGTAATTTTCCTGGAAAAAGAAAAAAAATAACACTAAGATTAACACTCAAACAAGCTAGATAGCTAGATTTTTCAGCTGGTTTTTAAAATGTGTCAATGCTCCTAAGTTCACTATACCTACAATAATCATCCAACCAAGGTCTTAATAAAATATCTTGTAGCTTAATAAAGCATTTCCTTTCTTCAAAAGTAGTCTCAGAAACTGCTATTGGATCATACACAACTTGTGCTCAGGGAATTGATATTGGAAGTGATTTTCTCCAATCCCCCTTGTAGTAAATATTTTTATGCCCCTCCAAAAGAAAGAATAAGAATAAATAAGGAGAAATTCAGAGTTCTGTTTTCTCCAGCAAGAAGTCTTTACTAAATCCTGGTTCTTCACTGATGGTGATTTTGTCAATGCCGATGATGTTCAAGTGTTGTTCCAGTTGTTTTGGAATTGCTCCCAAGGCATCTGTTACTACCGGTACTACCTTCACTTTCTCATTATTAGTATTATGATTGATCTGGATTTGGCATTTTTATCAACCTATCAAATCCTTTCCAAGGATTTAAGATAGGCAGATGTTGTTGGAAGGTGATGATGATATTAAATGTATTGTGGCCACCTAATCTAAAGAACTCTGGGCAACTTACAATGTATTAAAATACACAGTTAAAATTAAAAATATAACAGCAGCATTACTACTTGATATGCTTTTTACATATTTAATTAAACATTTCTGCCTACCTGCAATAGGTGGGCCAACTGTCATTGGTATAGACATCAAGCCCAAAAGGAATCCAATTGCTTCAGAAACATGATGTGCGCCAACTAACTCAAAAGCAATCGGTGCCATGATACTAATGAAGCATCCATCAAAAAAGCCCATGATAAGGCAGACAACAATAAGAGCTTCAAAGGAATTGCATAATGGGATCATCATAGACATCAGGCCAATTAACAGAAAGGATATCACCTATACAAGAGGAAAGAAAACAGTGAAAAACAGGGAAGGAATTCTATTATTGTATCCATTAGAAGTGATTTTTTCCATGAATAAAAGTTTTATCCATCGCTGGTAGCACTACCTAGGTCAAGCTTGATTGTTCTTAAACAAACAAATCTAAGCAGGATCTGACATAGTTATACTTAAATTCCTTATATTCCCCAATTCAAGGACATTCCAAAGTAGTAAACTAGGGAGTAAAAAAATTATAAATACTACTATAAAGAAGGTAATACCAAACTACTTTTTATTGTTATCAAGAAAACTAAATTGATGTGTCTATATAGTAATCAGAAGTCTATTTGACTTAGGAAAGTGTCCTTTTATTTAATTGTATCCACTTGCTGATAGAAAGTTCTTCCATCAACAGATTAAGATATCTATGAACAAGGTAGATGATTTTCACATTCCTTTTTTCTCTGCAAAGCCCTCCAACAACTTTCAATGTGTTCTCCAGACACCTCGGGGCATCTTTGGAAGATTGCATGTGCATTGCCAGAGAAAGAGAAATTAATTAGCATTTACTCTTTTTTACATGGAAGCCAATACTGGAGCAAAGGGCCTCCTATGAGTTGAGGGACATCATTAAAAACATGTTTTGGTTAATTATTTATTGTAAAGTGTCCAAATTATTATTTGCAACACTACTGTTACAAAGGCATGGCATAACTCTATGATGTTTTTGAGGTCTAGTCTCTTCTTAGGCATGAAAGCCGGCTGGGTGACTGGGCCAGTCACTCGCTCTCAGCCCAACTCACCTCACGGGATTGTTCGTGTGAGAAAAATAGAGGAGGAAGGAGTATGATGTATATCTGCTGTCTTGAATTATTTATAAAAATAAATGTGGGATGTCAGTGATCCTTGCTTAATGACCGGTTTCTTAGCAACCGTTCAAAGTTTTGACGAACCTCCCCAGAGCTACTTATGACCTGGTTCCAGAGTTCTGAAGGCCGCACACACTCCCTCCTGCCCCTGCAGTCAGATGACTACACTTAGGGTGCTTGGCAACCGGCTCACATTTAAAGCTGTGACTGCAGTATTCTGCAGTCACAATTTTTACATTTTTTGCTGGTTTCTGGTGTTTTCTTCCAGTTTTCAGCCAAAAAATTAATGTGGCTTCACATAACAACTGTGACATTTGCTTAATGACCACTGCAGAAAAGACTGTAAAATTGGGTGGGGTCATGTGGTGATCTGATTAACAACCAACACATCTTATGACTGTAATTCCAGGCTCAATTATGGTTATAAGTGAAGGGTTCTCTCTCTCTGTGTGTGTGTGTGTGTGTGTGTGTGAGTAAATCACATGGAACAACTGAGAATTCATCCAGATGTGTGGCCTGCAACATAATTCAAGTGCAGGACATCCAGCCCTTTCCTTTGTTTCCACTGGTTCTGCTGGGTGAGAACTATAGAAGGTGACGTTCTGCCCACTTGGAAGGTTATCAGGACAGATTGTCCTCCTCTCAGCAGTGGGAACGCCAAAACAACATTGTAATAGATGAGAACGCCAAAATAATTTTGTAATAGATGAGATTCAAAGTTGGAAAATCATCAATTTCAAGAAGGGTGTGCAATTTCCTTTGAATAAGTTACATTCCCTCTAAAAAAGCAAGGAAGCAGTTTGGAAATGCTCTTATGCTCCACAGTTTTACTAAAAATTGAAATGGCAATGGCTACAAGGCCAGGGAATTTTTTTTTTCATTCTTAGCTGCTTTGGTAACTGGATTTTCCCTAGAAAAGAACCAGGCCTTGCCTTAGTGATTTATGCTGTGTTACTGGTTTATGTTCTTTTTCCTTTTAAGACTGGATTGCTGAAATATGTTCTTTGCGAGACTGCCTTAAAAGATATTTTAGAGTGTTTAGGTAGGGAATGCAGAAGGTTGCTTGTGGGAACTTGGCAAATGCAACAGGTTACACTTAATCTGTAGAAACTGCATTAGCTGAAGGTTGTCTCCAGGCCCAATTTAAAAACCTGCTTTTAGCCTTCACAGGCCTAAATAGACAGTATGACGATCTGCCTAATCCATTCAGGCATACTCCTCTGTGTCAATCAAACACAGAACAGCCCATCATTAAGAGAGGTCTTCTTAAAATTTCAGACTGTCTTTTATTACAAGGTCTCAATTCTTTAAATATTTTAAGAATGTTCATTTTCTTTTGTTTAATAATAAGATTCTATTACATTGTTTGTTCATGTACTCTCTGAGAGTATTAAAATCCTGAAAAGCACCTTATTAATCTTAGAAGTAATGGCTGTCATAAGGATAAGGATAATTAATATGCCAGTAATTTCTACTTTCCTGGGGAGTAATTATAAAAAATAATCTCTCCACTTCCCTTGAATCAGTCTCAATTCCTGTTAAATGCATGGTCACATCCAGTCATGGTTTGCTCTCACCTTATCTTGGGTTGTTTAGCACAATATCTTAGTCTGGCCTAATAATTGGATATATCCTGCCAGTTTCCATTTAAGTTGTAAGCAGATGTGATCTTGTTTAGTTTTTTCAAGATTAGTTACGGTCAGCTAAATGATGCCACCCGGTGTGACCACAACAGCATTAAAAGAATGAGAGTAATTTTCTGCTGAACTCATCCAAACTTAACATGCTGCCCAAGCAGTGTGTGCCAGCCCAAGTCCAGTATTCTGTCCATTGTCCCATGTTGTTTCTTGTAAGTTTCATATCTTTCGGATAAAGTAAGCATGCCTACGTCTGACTTTATTTTTTAAGAAAACACTTTATACATTACATATAAAATGTGTGCTGTGCTAATATTAAGATATTGGGTTTCAAGATTTCTGCTAGGCAAAGAGTCCGTCATTGTTGATCTAATCTTCTTTTGCTTATATCCTAGCAGTGAAACAAATGAAAAACTTCAAATGAAAAACAGTGAATGCCTTCTTTCTGTTAGGTGAAACTCCAGTGAACCAACCATCTGTGTCTTCTTAATCATTTATCTGAGGAAATGTTTACTCAGCCTTGAAAAGGGGAATAAAAAGGATCAACTTAATGCCCTGTCTTACAAGTGTTCTTGCTGGGGCATAAATATAAAAGCAAGTCTTTATATTTCTATTACACTTTCTATGGGAAACAGACTTCAACAGAAACCACTGCTGCCTTTTGTTGCTCCATCACATTTGTTTTGCAAAGGCAGACCTCAACATGACCAGAACCACAATGAATCTCACCTGACCCTGGACTGCAGAAATCCAAGCTACATGTTTGACATTTCCACAAAGACATGGAGGGCATTCACTGATTTCTCAGTATTGTTTTAAACTAAACTAGTATTGTCTGTAAACTTAGGTAAATTGCTATAAGATAGGTATAAAGGTCTCTCTGCAGCCTGAAATCTGAGTCTTTCTCCTTTTTTAGTTCTCTTGCTCTTTCCAGAAATGGGATAGTGAAGTTATTAACATGAATTGAATGAAAGCTTAGACATTAAGACAAACATTTTCAGTTATTTTCTAGAATATGTAGGAAAGATACTTTGTTCTATGGAGCATGTATTTCTCATTGTTCTGGCAACCCTGAACAATATTTATAAATGTTGTTCATGCAAGCAATAATTGGGAGGCTTCTATCCCATTTATTTCTTATCCCAGTTTGGTAAGTATGATGGTTGAGAGTGTTCTTGCCATGATGATAAATTTAGTTGGAATCATGACAAGAACAGGTCTAACGCAGAATATGATAAGAAAGAAAGGACAGAAGTCTGATGTCATAAATGTTCAGAGTCTGTACTTTCCTTGAATAAAAGCTTATCATTTGCAACCCATTAACTAATCTTAAATGTCACAATATATGTGAAACTTATAGAACACTACTGCAGCTATGAAGTACACTATATTTACTCTCTGAGCTAGGCTAGGCTATGTATGTATAGTTATTTCAATGTTCATTCTGAACAACTTTCTTTAAGAAGTGCTTCTTTAAGAAGTTACTTTAAAAAAATTAATACTTTATCTCTAGAAAAGGGAATATTTTGCCAAGGTTTGTGTCATCTGAATTGATTAGGGCATATTGGCTGAAGTCTGCAGCATCACTGGTGCCAAATACCAAGTTTTTACCTGACATTACTATTTTGTGACCTTTTAAGAAATTCCTTATGTAGATAAGCAGCGAGCAGCTATACAAAGAAACACAAGTAACCACTCAATCCTTAAAAAAACACCTTGAATTCACACAAAGAAATATTCCTATTCCAAATTTTAGGTCTCGCTCTTGCCTAAAGAAATGCACTATAGTAATTGTATACATCAAAAATGATGTTCAATTGAAAATACGTGGCATCTGATAATATCTCTGCCAATTTTTAGTATTCAGTATTGCTTATCTATAGATTTAAATATTTAAAACATGCTATTGATGTAACATGCTGTTTTCAGAAGCATTACTTCATGGATATTATTGGTGAGAACTATGCCTACCCAAAACTATCTCAGATCTCCTGCACTGTTCTTGTGCCACTAAATACTTATCAGCAGTTCAGTGGTCTTTAGATGCCAGACATGCACGTCTGATAATATTAAGGACAGCAAATATAGAAAAAAAATCCACCAAAAGATTCATATTATTGGTCTGAAACATCCAGAAATATATTATTAATGCATTTTCTATCATTTATCCAGCAGTACCTGTAGATAAACCTTTTTTGCACCAGGAATATAATCTGCAATTTTGCCAAAGATCAGTCGACCAATTCCTGAAGTAATGCCAAGACAAAGCAGAAGTGTCACATCTGGAACATGTTCACCAATACGTTCTTTCACATGTTTTAGCTATTTAGAAGGAGGAAAAACAGGATTTTAATATAACAAAAAATCTAACAAGTAATACTTTAGGTTAAAATCAGCCATATTTTAAATTTTTACAGTATTACATTTGTACACATTGTTTAAACAATCATATCTCAGCTTTATACATTTGTTCACTAATGTTCCTCTTTTGTTCTTCTATTTGTGATGTAATCAATGGAATGCAGAACCAGCTTCAAATTATGACTTAGCTTTGTACTGTAGCCAGTCATAATATCCTATCCTGACTAATTAGAGATTTCTTAGTTTAATAACAGCCCATATAAACAGACAAACAAATAAACAGCACTCATTGGTGAAATACTTGTTTATATCTCAACTTATTAAATCAAGATAAGGTTGAAAGGATGTAGCTAAGCTGTTCTCATTTATAAAAATCATAGAATCAACTCACAACAGATACAATATCTGTATATACAAATGTAACTAAGTCATATTGGATTCAGTTTCCCTATTGTAATTACAGAGTTGGTTGGTTTCAATCATATAACTACCAGACTTGGACTTGGAAAAATATAAGAACTGGAAAACCCATGGATTTCTTAAAAGGGTTAAAAACAAGTCTTACAGCTACACTTTGTAACCTTTATAATCAAAAGCTCAAGTAATAAGAAAAGCAGCTATGAACTGCTGCCATATTTGCAGAATGTCTTCCATGAACCAACATCTAACCAATGATAATTCTAACAGCATCATTTGTAAGCTGGAAAAATACAAGTAAGTCAGTGAATATTCCACTCTGTGTTATTCAGCATAATTATGGTCCTAACCTGGGCAAATGTGTGAAAGGAAAATGAATGCAGGGTTCTTATCCAGCACCTGTGTCAGAGAGAGACTGGCTGAGCCAGGGGGAGTAGTCAAGCAGGGAATTAGTCTGGAATCCTTATGTAGGCACAAAAGGGCAAGGTCTGACCCGCCCCCCACACACACCTGAATGCCACTGAACCTTATCTAGTCTTTTCTAACTGCAGGCTGCCAGTCTGGAAAGATTCCTGTGAAATAGGCACGAGCAATAAAGTAGCTAATTGAACTCTTCATATGTGGATCTCATTGTTCAAACCTGATAATCCGTCAATTCATGAGAATAAAATTGTTTTTGTTCAATAAAGGCAGGAATATGTTCAGAAAAATAAACAAGGACAAAGCTATGTGTAGGTATAAACACTTTATAAAAGAAAAGTATCTAAACATTAAACTTAGAGTATCAAAAGAGTCAAGAAGATGTGAAATTATTCTTAAATATTGTATGAGTTTAACTATTTAAATTTAAAGGATCAAAATTAAAAATAGGAAAGAATTATACTGCATGTATCACAAATTATTGGAAACTTCAGGCAAGAAGGCCTTTAAAGCTATATAAACAAAATAACCAGAATTCTCATTCGTCTCACAAACCCATTTAACTGAAAGGTTAAAAAGACTAATCAATAACCCCCACTGTTAAAAATTATCTTTTAAATGTTCATTTTATTCATACTGCTATTGTGATTTTTTTTAAAAAAAAAAACCTCTGTAAAAGGTCTAAGTTTTAGATCATATCAGCTTTACAAAACACAGTAATATTGTTGAAAAGTAGAACTGTTAGTATGTAAACATGCAAACAACTCTTTCTATAGACAGGATTTATGCTTTTTTAAAACCACAAGAAATTCATTTAATCCCTTGCTACTACAGGAGAAATTAAACATTATATTTACAGGAAGAAGTGATCTATAATACCAAAGAACACTATTTTCTTTTCTTTTTTCATAAATGAACCATCTGACGCAAGCCATAGGGTTACCTAAGATCTTTTCCACTACTTAGTTGAGAAGCTCTTTACTCAACTTTAAGTCTGCAGAAAGATGAATTGGCATGAAACTGGCTACCCAGCTGCTAATACTTCTCTTGCTTCAGTTTCTTCTTTCCCAAGTCAATTGTCTGAGCTCCCTACAAAGGATGAGTGACAAAAATCTTGCTAGATTTTACCCACTTTCCAGATATCATTGTGGAGTGTATCAGAATACAATACAGGAGGCAACATTACTTCATAACTCAGGATGACTTAAGCCTATCTCACTTATGGGCTGTGCCACGATGAAAGCAATCTCATTAGAATGCAGCAGAAAAAAAGATATTGCCAAGATATGGTAAGGTGCACATGGAGAGAGAGACTCATAGTTGCAATTTAGGAACACCAATTCAATATTCTAACAAACCTGAGCAAAATCTGAAAGCCATAATGCTTAAAAGCAAGGGGACTCTGACTATCTTAACATGTACTTCTGTGTTCCTTGTTCTTAGATATACTAAGAACAAACACTTGGACTTGAAAGCATATCAAATGTATTTCAGAGAATGTTTTCCAAATAAATGTTCTCAGGAATACCATGTCAAAATTGAGTGTTTGTGACTTCAGCTATAAGCTATTCTGATGTTCTTCAGGAAGATTTTAATGATCTGGCTCTTCCAACCAAACCTGGCCCCAGATTATTTGTGAATCCTGTGGTATGCTATTGGTTCTTACAATTTTGCATTCCTTCAATTGGTTATCTATTATGTGCGTGTGTTAATGTTTCATTATGTTTCTCACTGATTATATATTCCCTGCAGAGTTAGATGACAATTAAATGACCTACAAAGCCAACTAATAAATAAATAAACCATTGTCAAAATCACTGGATTATCTTGCACCAGACGATACTCTCACATTCTAAACTACTTCATGTAACTGTTGTCAAGGTAAAATGGGATCACACCTCCCAGAATCATTTTGAGAAAATATTAACAAAATAAATTCTAAAGATCTATTTAGAACTACTTAGTTAGATTCAGTATGCTCTAAAAATGCATTTTTAAATGTCAAAGGAAAGCAACACAAAAGACCTGCATTTGGAGAAAATTCTATCTGTCTCTTTCTATTCATCTATCTAGTGCAGGAGTAGGCAACCTTGGCTCTTTTATGACTCGTGGACTTCAACTCCCAGAATTCCTGAGCCAGCTTGGCTGGCTCAGGAATTCTGGGAGTTGAAGTCCACGAGTCATAAAAGAGCCAAGGTTGCCTACCCCTGATCTAGTGTAACAAAAAGAGGCCCCATAGACAATTTATTATAATAAATTATATTAAATACTCAAATATTTTCTCCTGAACATATCCTAGTCATTTGACTCATGGCCTTTAAAAATTCCTAAGTACAGTAGCATTTTCATTGAAAAAGATTGCTAAAACATTCTATCTCTGTTATTGTGACCCTCTGAAAACTTCACAGAAACTTAAATAGCAAGGTTCAGGAAAAACGTTGGGCATAGTGTTCTGTTAATTATCCTACCTGCCTCATAGATCTTTGCAGGTATATCTTTGAAATGCAGATGTTCATAATCCACAATAAATTAAAAATTGATAGACATATATTCTATACACAAATACGAATAAATATGTTTTCTTATTTATATATAAAGCAGATAAAACAAACAATCCCCCCCCAAAAAAGATTGATAAAATTTATACCATCTTATGGGACATAACTGGTAACATGCATGAACTTCTATAAAAGGCTTTCAACCATTTGAAATGCAGCTACCTCACAGAATGCAAACCACCTTCTAAAGAAGTTAAAATAAGTTTTGTGAAATAAGAAAAAGAGTGCCCCATCTTTTATTTTCTCTTTATCCGACTGCCTCTATGTAAATTCTGGCATGTGTGATCTCAGCAGCAAGATCTGAATGGCCTTTTATTATCTCATTCATTCACCAGAGTTGTTGGTACCCTGATGCTTGAATCAATAACATTACACTCCTGCTCTGGAAAAAGTGTTGGAGTTGCATCCCTGCACCTTACTTTTATTTTATTTTTTAAATCACACACTACCAGCAGTTTACTTTTGTCAAATGCTTACCCAGCAAAAGGTATTAAAGATATAATATAGTTTTAATTTTTATCACATGAGGATTGCATTTGATACAGGAGAGAATCAAATGTTTCTTTTCTGCTGACTTGGAAATTTTGTTTTATCCTCAGAGCAAAATAGTCCTATTCAAAATCAGTCAAGCTGGGTACATTTCATCTCAATAAAGCTCAAAATGTAACTATTTTTGTTGTTTCAATCCTGAAACGAAACTATCTGAACAAGCATGTTTTGTTTTGAACTTAAAGCAACTTGCTTGAAAGCTGTTTCCTATGACTCAGTTCTCAAAATGTCAGTATTTGAAATGGTCAGATTTTGTTCCGAAAGAGCATGGAACTCACACGTCTCCTTTGAGCTTGGAACACCTTAAACTTAAAGGCTTTGAGCTTAATACATTTTTCATGACTCTACAGAAGAATAAAGGTCTCATTATTCACAAGAGACACAGGTTTCTACCAAAGGTTTCTCTTTCTTTTCTTTCTTTAAAAAGAATGTGTCTCTAAGTGGCTCTTCCCTTTTCTCATCTCAGGTAAGATATGCAGAAGCTATAAGTCTACTCACTTTTCCTTTTTAAAGTATATGAACTGTTATATACTTTAATGCCACAATTAAAGAGAAAAAATACTGGTGCTGACAAGTGGTAAATACACGAAACAAGGGTTTTCATTTAAATGGTTCATCTTGACAGGCAAGATACTGAATAACATGATTACATAATAGATGAGGGTACAATTCCTTCTTGGGAGAAAAAAGAAGGGATTGAATGAAATATATACATTGAAATACATACTGTACATTGGGAGCAAAGAAATCACCTTGTAGAGAAATAGCCAACACAAAACAATGCTTCTTCCCATATATTTCTACCAAAGCTTTTCATGAAGGCCCTGCTCCAAGCATCTATTCAGACTGAGAAATGTTGGACGGCTATTTTGGAACAGGGGACTTGGTGGCTCAGTGGGTTATAATGATGCTGGAGACGGTCTTTGATCCAGCGGTTTGAGCCCTAGCACTGCATGGCAGAGTGAGTACCCATCACTTGCCTCAGCTTTTGCCCACCTAACAGTTCAAAAGTGTGTTGTATTCTAGTAGATAAATAGGTACCACTTCAGTGGGGAGATGAGCTAGTGCTCTGTGCAGGTGGTCAGATTCCTACTGGTTCTGAACCTTTCTGGTTGTGATGCTCATTTGCAAGACGGCTCTGGTGGAGGGAGGGGGCCTTGGATGATGCTGCAGAAAGAGATGCTCATCTTTCTTTCTGGTGTGAAGCTAGTTCGCACTCCGGTGATGCACCTTGTGAACGTGTACCCACAATTGTAAATAGGCATTAGCATTGTAGTCTCCTGGCTAAAGTAACAATACCATATTATTATTATTATTATTATTATTATTATTATTATTATTATTATTATTATTATTATTATTATTATTATTATTATTATTATTATTATTATTATTATTATTATTATTAATCATCGCACAGTCAGCCAGATGTTCAGACTGGATTTGGCATTTTTGTCTACCTATCGAGTCCTTACCAAGGACCTGGGATAGGCAGATGTGG
The DNA here is from genome assembly GCA_023970755.1 of Azemiops feae. Taxonomy (NCBI): domain Eukaryota; kingdom Metazoa; phylum Chordata; class Lepidosauria; order Squamata; family Viperidae; genus Azemiops; species Azemiops feae. The sequence goes on from JALGBA010000094.1 coordinate 560,104, forward strand.
ATGTTTGATGGTATTACAGATATAGTCGCAGGATGGAAGCAGTTCCTAGTAAGGCTTCCTTTTGCAATTGACTAATGGCGAATTTGTCAATGCCAATGGTGTTCAAGTGGTGCTCCAGTTGTTTCGGGATTGCACCCAAGGCGCCTATTACTATTGGTACTACCCTTGCTTGCCTTTGCCACAGTCTTTCTATTTCTATTTGTAGGTCTTTGTATTTTGTTATCTTCTCCAGTTGTTGTTGTTGTTGTTATTATTATTATTATTACTATTTTGGAGCAGTCTTTTTCAGTACTAGATCCACAATTATGGAATATTTCCCCCAAAAGGTCTGCCTAGTGCTTTCTTTGTTCTTTTTTCTAGGCACTGGGCCAAGCCTTTTTATTCTCTCAGATCTTTTAACTTCATTGCATTTCCACCATTATTTGTAATATTATTTTGTTTAGTTTTATTTCAACTTTACTATTTTTATCTGCTTTTTTATTGTTTCATTATAATGTAGTAAATTTCCTTTTATTTCTTTTAAATCCAAACTGATGATGGCTTTTATTTGCAATTATTTAAAGCAAATTAAAACAAATACATGTAAAATAAATTGCCTGCTTTTATTCATTATTATTGTTCCCACTTTTAAATGCAGAACCATACTCAACTGATGCATATTGCATATAATATAGCATATAATTTTGGACCATTCCTACTACCAGAACTCTGTTTATAAATGCTAGGTTGGCAAATAATATTATATGTATGACATACTTTGCTTTTTATTCCTCAAACACTGCTCCCTTCCCCAGCTGCATAAGACCAGTTTTGGAAATGGTTTGAAAAAGTGACATGAAAACTGCTTCTGCTTCTGTGTTTTGCTGGAAAGGGGCTCAGATATTTCCTTGCATAGTTTCTATGTATACACCCAGAACAAGTTCCAACTTCTCTCAAAAGATTATCAACATTTGCATTATAAATATAGAATTTATATTCAGTGGAGCAACTTCCATTGCCTAAAATAAGGTTACTTCCACATAGGCATGCACAGGATAACAGGCATTAAATTTCTCCTAAGTTGTCCATACAAAAAAATTCACTGCATATGAATTATTTTTAATATAATATAATGAACTAACACCAGTCATGTGTTATTGTATGGACCAATCATTAAATTTATTTAACTCTCATTCCTTATCTTTTTTTAAAAAAACAAATTCTAATCTTTCCTGTCTCTAATTTTATCATGGAAATTCTTAGAAAGCCTCTCTTCTAAGAAAGTAAATGGTCACTAATAATTATAATATTTGATCACCACTTTTGCCTGCTGTACCTGTAAAGACTGTACTATAATATGGAAACAGACGTTTCCTTCCACTTTCATTGTGGAGAGAGAGGGAGGGAGGGAGGGAGGAGGGGAGAGAGAGAGAGAGAAAAAGAGAGAGTGACAGAGAGACAGAAGTGAGTCACAATTAAAAATAATTAAATAAAGCAAACATAAATACCGCCAAGCAAAAACTCCTAAGTGTAAAGATATAGTAAATACAGTGCTGTTAAAGGGGTGAGGAGCACTAACCTGCACTGTCAAATTGCAGCAGAAGTTGAAATCTGAAGGAAAATAAATGCAAAGATTAGAAAAGCAAGTAAAGCACATAGGAGTCATGGAAGTTTGGGGCCTTACAAATATTAATGTAAAAAATCAAGGTCACACTTTAATGCACAAGTAGCATATTAAATCTGGATAGAGAAAGTTAATGAAAAAGAAGCACAACACAAAGACAAAGAGCACAGAAAAAAGATAGGAGAAAGATGATGGGATGCTTAATTATGGTTAATATTCATAGAGAATAATCCTGAAAATAGTACTGTTTGATTCATATATAACTGAAAAACACAAAATGTCTTTAAAGCAGTTAGTTGCTATCAAGGCAAATAGGCAAACAGAAATGGCTCAAGAAACAGTTAAATAATGTAAGACTGAATTCAGTTATAAGTAAATGGGAATATTTGCCTAAGTCAGCTGATATAAAGAAGCATAAACAGTTACAACTGGATTTTGCCCTTGAGGCAGTTTATATGGGGAAAAAAACCTAGAGAAATTTGCAGTGATGCCATTCAATCCCTGTATATTTGTTTCCCCCCCCCAATTTTGATTTATTCAAATTATTAACAAAAGTATACAGAAAAAAAGTACTGATAAAGATGACACCTATTTGAAGCTGACAATGACAGTTGGAGGCATCCCTGTTAATGTGAAGGGAGAAAGGTTCTGCAATTCTCACCTCAATCTGCAGCTCCCATAGCATATTTTCTGCTATTAATGAATGAGTCCAAATGCCAAGATGATCTTTCCATAGAATTATGAAGTGTGTCACATATCCTGACTTAGGTTTACCCTAAACCAGAGTTACTCGATCACAAGTGAACTTTGGCCTGTTAATATACTTTTCCCCCCCAACATCTGATTTTGGGGACATTCTCCACAACTACCATTACCCTTCATTTACAATGATTTACCAACTACCAAAATAACCGTTGCCTTTTAACAACTATAAGCAGGGTGCAACTGAAATCAAAACTCTTGAAAACTAGATTCCTATGCTTCTTAAGGCCCACAGTCTACACCTCTTGGCTAGCAAACAACCTTGAGAGAGAACCTGCCAGGGAACAATCTGGATTCTCCTTATCCTGATGTGACACAGAACCTGTCCATCTATATGGCACTAAAACTCTTGTGTCTGTTTGATACTTTGTAACCTTTAATTGGGCAAAATGCTGCATCATACGGTAAAACGTTGTCAACTGAAGTTTTTCAAATGGGCTAACTTTCAGAATGCTAGGACCCATTATTCCTGAGGGAATGAAACTTGGTAAAAAAAATTGCTGCTTCAGTGCTACTGTGCTGTTGCTATTCAGTGCTATTGTTCTGCTGCGACCATCAGCTATAGTCACATGATCCTCATTTTCAATGTTCCCTGACAACATCCCACAAGTTGATTGGAAACCCAGAAGGAACTGATATGACTGCCAACACTAGTTGCCACCTTCCCACTAGCAAAGTCCTTGCCTATGAGAAGCTTGCAAGGAGAAAATCAGTGAAGAAATGAGACATCCTCCACCTGTCCTCTGCACTTGCACTCCATTGACCTCTAGCCCACCTAGTCTTGCTTCCTCCCCAACCTAGCAGCAGCCACTGCCTGTTGAAAAGGGGAGGGGAGGGGAAGGGAGGAGAGGGAGGGAGGAAGGAAGGGATCAAGGAAAGAACAGGAAGGAAGGAAGGTAGATTTATGAGGTCACTGTCAGCTTCCCCTAAGGCAGGGGTGTCAAACTGCCGGCCCGTGGGCCGGATGCGTCATGGCAAAACCACGCCCACCCCATTGCCGGCAATGGAAAAAAAAGTCGCGATACGTCGCGACACGTCATGTGACATTGCCAGTTTGACACCCCTGGTCTAAGGGAAATCAATAGGGTAACTGACAGAAAGTCAGTAGTCACTCCTACTCGCACTGATTTTTTTTGCCCACCCATAATCATTCTGTGTCTCTGTTCAAATAGGAGGTATCTCTGAAGCAATGGCCCAATGGGTCACTGCTTGTCTGCTGAAAACTATAGTTGGTCTTTTCTGGGCTTTTAGGGAAGCCAGAACAGAGGCTGTCTTCATGAGGAGACCAAAATGTCTGTCAGGTTGCCTGTCAATTGCTCTGCACATTATTGAGATCCAGTGTATTTGAAGCACAAGACTCAGGAACAATCGTTCACTTGAAATACATGTCACATCAGGTGGCCCTCTAATTAGATATTTTAACTAGTTTTTATGACAACCTAGTGATGAACAGCAGAAGTTTAGATTCATTATTAAGAAAAAAAATGTTCATTATTATCTATCAAGAAGTAACTGAAATTCCAATCTGTAGAGATTAAGATGAGACTATACCAGGCTTTTCTGACCTTATTCCATCCAAAAATGATAGCTCTGAACTGCTATTTTCATCGGGACATCTAGAAGAAAGAAGATGATTCTTGTTTGCTCTATTATAGTTTGCATTAGTTTTATTCTTGTGCTTACAATTTTCAGTAAAATTGTATTTTCAAAAATAGAAGAAAGAAAATAAGTGGGCAAAAGTCTGCTTTACAAAAATACATTCCTCCAAAAAAAATCAACTAGAATTAGGTAATTCTAAATTGTGTTTTCCAATCTGAATGAGCCTTAGTGCAATTATATGAAACGACATTTTTTATTGTAAAGAATTAAATAGGCACTGGTATGTTAGTATCATATCATACATTATATCGCATTTTATCAAAAGCTCTCTCTCTCTGACCCCTAATAAACAAATTGAAAGCTGCAGCCCAATGTAGAAAATCTATCCACACATTACATTATTTCTCTTTGGGTATGCAATGTTATACAGAGCACAGGTTAAGATAGTTTAAATGAATTAATCATGAGATATAAGAAAAAATGCAACTAAATCCCCTTTATACCAATATCATTCACTATACACTGTCTATCTTCACAACCATCCTTATTTCCACCACATCACAGACTGAATTATATGTTGCCTTTTGTTCTTTAACCTTACTTCCCTCCCTGTTTTTGTTTTCTTTATTTGTTTGTTTGTTTTTGAGGAGCTGATTTGGTCTTTCTCTTCTTCATCCATACATTTTTCCCTTATATTGCATTTGCAATTTAATCCTGATTCATTTGTTCTCTATGACCAAACCACCAATGTACTTTTATACTTGCCATTTATTTTTGCATTTAACTCATATTCATTCAACATTCATTCATTCATTCTCAACCCTATCTCTACATTTTATTATAAACACCTAAGTATTTCTATTCCCATTACATTATATCAGTGTTTATATTTCTCTTCTGAATGGCCCAATCGCCTTTTCTGTACTCTCCTGTCTCATTTCCACCCATTCGTTCATGTAATCTATATAATAATTTTTCACTAATTTTTGCTAATTTTGCTTAAAAAAAAAGCTAATTCTTGCTAGATTGCATCCATTCAGAATGTTTCCCCAAAGTCATCACTTTTCCTTCCCCAAAGTCATCACTTTTTCTTCCATTCACTGGAATGTAACATGCATCAGTTTGTTGATTCCCACTTTCACACATACTTATAACTTGTATGTCATACATCCGACACAAAATTTAGCCCTTTTAGTTATAATTACACTTTTACTTCCCTGCATGGATTCATCTGCTCCATTTATAAAAAGACCACCTTAATTCAAGTTGTATCTTTCAGACGCTACAGTTATTACCCATCCACCATGGCTTTAGTTATTTTGTACAATACAGGGTGCTATAGAGAACTGGGAAGCTTGGTTTCCTGGTTGCTAGTGCAGCACCTTAACTATTACACAAGACAGATTACAGTACAGGGGATCTACCTTCATTTTATCCCCACATCCCTATGAGATAAGCTGAGTTTAGAGAGACTGTTACAAAGTCATCCCATATCCTTCCACGTATGAGAGTGGATGAACTTGGCCTCCACAATCCTAGCACAACAGCTTTATTACTACACCATACTGACTCTCAGATTTTGTAGTTGAATTTCTGGTTGCTGTTTTTTGAGTTAGCAAGCCTCCTCTGTGGCAGCCATTGAAAATTCTCAGTTTCAAAATTAACTTATTAAAATTTTAATTTGCCCAATCAATCTTGTCAATCTTGACTTGGCCTCTTCAGAGTCAAATTAAAAAAATATCAGCTACCCTTATTCTGAATTTGTGCCTGGTTCCAGTGCCTACTGTTCTATATATTGTTGCACCATTTTTTCCCAACATAGAGATTTCATGTCATGTTCACAAAATGTCTGAGAGATATCCAAATCCCTGCCCTCAGCTCAGAATTATTCCCCTGGCTATACCCTAAACAAAGTTGTTTCAAGGGGATTCAAGGAGATGCTTCAAGGGGATTAAAGGAATAATTAGAACAATTATTCCCAAATTCACTTCTTCCGTCAACTAGGTCATCTTAAAAAAAAAAAAGCATGGTTGTACATGAAGAAAAAAAACCCTCAGTTATTGCCTGCACAGAACAAGAAAACAAATGGGAAAAATATTCAAAGGCAAGGACTCTGAAATCAAGAAACTCTCTTTTTGTGACCAGATGCAAACTTGTATTGTTCAAGCAATTCTAATAGCTAATTATTCAGCATCAAGTTTCTCTGTCTCAAATTTCTTGGCTTCACAAATCACCAAACAAATTCTCTGAAGAAGTACGGGTAGTCCTTGACTTGAGACCACAACTGAGATCAAAATTTCCGTTACTAAACAAAAAAAGTTGTTAGGTGAGTTTTGCCCCATTTTATGGCCTTTCTTGCCACAATTGTTAAGTGAATCACTGCAGTTAAGTTAGTAGCACAGTTCTTAAGTGAATCTAGCTTCCCCATTGGGTTTGCTTGTGAGAAGTTCACAAAAGGTGATCACATGCCCCAGAACTCTGCAACTGTCATAAATATGAACCAGTTGCCAAGCGTCCAAATTTTGATCACATGACCATAGGGATGCTGCAATGGTCGTAAGTGTGAAAAATGGTCATAAGACATGTTTTTCAGTCTTGTAACTTTGAACGGTTGCCAAATGAATGGTTCTGAATTGAGGACTACTGTAATGTCAGCAAGGTTGGACTACAGTTATCATATTTCCCAGGCATTAAAAGTATCGATTAAAATCTCAAGGTTTCCACATTTTTTGTCAAGCATGAAAACATCCTAAACTGAGAAGGGGTTAGACGTCCTGCTCTCTATCTTTGTTTTCATCAATATTCACTGTCTACAGAATACAACAATAGAGATGGCCTAATGGATTCCTTTTCCTTCCTCTAGCTTACCCAAGGTGATGTGAATGGGAAAAAAGGGGAAGCTAACACAGCAAAGAAAAACTGAATACAGTACAGTAAAAAGATATGGAGCAAGAAGTGTAATAGAAAACAGGAGGGCAATAAAGAAGAACTGCCCGAATATTAAAATATGTGTAGTTGCAATTATAACTATACACTTCCAGTTCTATCGTTCTACATAGGGCAGGCACAGATGTAAATTTCCCTTCTCACGTAACATACAGCCAGAAAACTAGAAATTTTGAAAGTGATCACCAAAAATATTTTCCTAATATAAAGCAGAAATGAAAAAGGTACAATAGTTTTTCTAAAAAAAAAAAAGTAATTGTTTCAGAACTGTAAATTCATTAATTTGAATCAGTTTCAGAAAAACTATATAAGTTCTAAGGATGTAAGAAAAGCTATTTTAAAATGAAATGTGAATTAACATTTTAAGTAATAAACATGAACTTATATCATTTTATCACCCAACTATAAGTTTTCTTTGCCTTACTAAATTTCATCCTAGGTTCAGACATAGAGAACAAATCCATTCTTGCTGTCCACATGTTAGAGTTGTCCTAAAGATTTGTCAAGTTTATCATTTCTTATATAATATCCTAATTCTATCTTAGACAAGATGAACCGCATGTAAATAAATTCACACGACTGTATCTCAATTAAACAGACCAAGATGTTTTGCCCCAGTTCCTTTGCTCTTCTTTTCATAGCACACAAACATAATGGATTAATTAATTAGATTTTTATTTACTCAAAAAATAAATATTAGCTGTAGCATAAATTAGTATCTTAAATAGAGTTCAAACTATGAAACCTAACAGATTAAAAAAAAGAAATAATGGCTGATTGAAGGTTTCCTAGTTTAACAGTAATCCCCCAAAATGGTGTTTTGGGCCAGCAACCGTTTCATTCATATCTCAGCTTATGTCTTAAGTCTTATGCCAAGATTATGCTCTGCAAATAATTGTCTGAACCCGTACCCCAACTTAATATAGCTTTTTACACAAATTAAATAAAGTGAAGGAAATGAAAAAATCTTAACTGCTCTTTTGTTAAAAAAAACATTTTTAAAAATCTAAATATTTTAACCTAAAGTTGATTATATTCACTCATGTAAGCAATAAAATATAAAAACAAAAAGAAGTATGAATACTTACTAGATGAACATAAGGTATGAAATATCCAAATAAAGCAGCTGGAATCCCCAGAGCCCAGATTCTATAACTCAAAATTTTGAAAATGGAAAAATTGCACACTTGTTTTGCTGGAGGTAATTTGAACTTCTTCCCTTTTTCACTTTGTTTGGTACTAGGCATGAGAGGTTTGTAAGTAAAGCCAGCCAGGAAGAGAATAAACACAAAAATGCATAGGATTTGAAAAGTCCCAGAGAGGCCAACAGAATCGACCAGTTCATTTAAAAGAAAAGGCAGTGTTATAGTGAACAAACTACTCCCAGCCGTAACAATGCCATTCACCAGTCCCAGACGCTTCTTGAAATAATGTCCCAAAATGACCAGGGATGGCTGATAGGTAAATGAACAGCCGCAGCCAAACAAGATTCCATAGGTGAAATACAGAGGTCCAAGTGAACTACAACAAACAGAGAACAGGGTTAACTGTGGTCTTCTGCATATTTTTCTTTTTTCTTTTTATTTTTCAGTGTTGTTTTATACTGACTTTTGGATATTGTTAGAAAATCAAAGATAATTTAATACTCATGATGCTGGCTGCACTCTAAAATATTGTTTATAAGTCATATCTAGAAGGCTATATTTCCATAATGTTTACATTTTTATCCCCAAAATATAACTTTGCATAGTTCAAACCAACATTAATTATACATTAAATATATTTTCTGACTCTATGTTTTCCACACGGTTTGCATAATGAAGAAAAATATTTCTTGTGATATGGAAATTATAATTCTGTTACAGCCTAGAAGTACATTTGACCTTTTCTGTAGTCATATGTTGATTCATATTCAGGTTCTATTCCCATCATATACTTGATCATTTGGCTCCTATTTCTTAAGAGAAGAACACTAACAAGGTGTATGCTATATTTTATTTTGTTATTTTCATCCAATTTTTCTAATTTATTAAGATTAAATCAAACTGAATTTTTATCTTTCAAGTTCGCAGTCTCCAAACTTTTGATTGCATACACGTATAAGTTAAAAAAAAATGAGCATCCTCACTAGATATATTATTTATTTATAAATAACATCCATGTAGTAATATTGTAATATATCATGCACATTATAAAACATACGCCCAAAGTATATATTTTAAAAGGATGAGATAAATATAGACATTCTATTCTTTCCTGCACCTCAATGGATCATCTTATGCATATCCCATTTCTGAAACCAATCCGTGTCATTTGTAAATTTGATAAATGTACTGTTTATCTCTTCTGTGGCCATATAAAAAAGGCATCTTCTGAAAATTTCATTAGCTTACTGGAAGTGTCAAGGGAAGCTTCACAGCATGATTGAAACTCATGAATAGAAACCATTTCCAGCTACTGGAACTGCTAAATGAAGCTGAAAGCAAAGCCACACAATCACTGCATTTCCAGAAGTGATTAACTAAATAGATATGAGAAAATACCTCTACTAAGCATTCAGATGGGATATAAAGTGCTACTAGATGCACCATTAATGATGCAGGGATGCAAAATAGATTATTCCCAATACTGTACACAATTTTGCAATCCCATGCCATTTTACAAATTACTCTGAACAATCTTTTCAAATTTGAAAAGGAAGATCTGAATGATTTTGTCTTGAATGAATGGTGTAGTAGAGACATATGGAGGTAACCTTGAAGAAGGAAGGCAAGGGCAATTACGTAAGCATCAACTTAGTCCTAAAAGAGAAGAAAGTGTGACAAAGAAACTCAACACTGTCTGGCTTTGATTTGCTTAAGTATAAAGTTCAGGGGAGAAAGAGAGAAGCTGTCATGCTTTCAAGATTCTGCTTCTATACACTACATCCATAAAGCAGAGTTCCTGTGATCTGTGTGGAATATGTTTGCCTCAAAGCATTGACAAATAGGCAGCAAGAACAGTCCATGCAAAAATCTCACCATTTTCTTGAATATGCAATAATCCCTACAGTAAGATGTTTCCTCACTTTTAATACAAAAATAACATGGAGCAATATGGGAAAAGGTTCATTTACACAGACGCCCACTTTACCCCAGAAATGGCTGGTTAAGTCATGTTTGATGACAAAAAGGCAGCCAGAACAGATCGTGATCTTAAGAATGCTGTTGGGTTCTAAAGTGCTAGCAGCTAGGATAATACTTTAAACATGACACAATTTTAGTCAAAATGTCATATTTGAAGTATTATCCTAACACTTTAGACTCCAACAGCACCCTTAAGATCATGATCTAATGATAGGAAGGTGGAAGGTGCAGTAGAAGAAATATTAAGAGTTCTCAAGATGGCGTCCCAAATATACTGCTAGGGGCCAGTTGCATTTCGAAAAGTCAGTGAAAATTACTATTCTTACCGTACAAAGGAGCTTGAAAGGAGCCCAACGAAAGCCACAGCTGCTCCTACTACAGCTACTTGTCGACAACCAAACATGTTGGTAAATACACTGACAATGGGAGAACAGAAGAAAATCATCCCCATCGACAAAGAATTCACCAATGCTGTAGAAAAGATTAAAAATTAGAATATATTTAGCATGGCAGGTTTGAGAATATGCAGTGTAATCTTTATTCCGGTTTTCAGATAGCATGGAACAAAATCTGGCAGGCGAATAATAATTTGCATTTGGGGAAACCTTAAGCGGACTTGAAGTTTAACATTTTAAAAGATAGGAACTGGTATAGACATGTTTTATATAAATTTACGAATATTTACAAAGTTATATTATAAAAATGTATTGAAAAGCACTCTGAGTGTTGGAAGTGGGAGATATATAAATTATTGTACGTGCATAAATCATTATACAGATAAACCATCATTTGAAAGTATTTGTTTTCCATATCTTTTTTTTATGAGATTTTGACAAGACAGAAATAATTTCTTCAGAATAAAAATGGATATTGTATGATTTTCCTACTTGCACAAAGACTGATACTGCAGAGATTGGAAAGATCCTTAATCAATTACAACAATCTGAATATCTTTTCTGTCCATATATCAATAGGCACTGTACTTCTCAGAGACTCTTCTGGAGGATAATTTAGAAACTGAGACTGCATGTTTAGCAGAACTATTTATAGAAGTTTTTATTGCTGGTTTAATTGCTTTTGTAAACAACTATAATTTGATATTAAAATATCTTAACAAGATGCTTCTTGTTTAATTAATCTGTAAGAGATAAATGCTTTTCATATTTTTCCTTTACACACACAATAATGTTTCATACACAATACACAGACACTCACACAAAGACTTACAAATTGTGTCAAATTGAATGACCGTAGGAAATGTAACTTAAATGAAAAAAAAGGTTTAATGTGATTTTACTAGAAGCTGATTAGAAATCATATTTCCTGATTGTGTCAAATTGAACGATCGTAGGAAATGTAACTTATATGAAAAAAAGGTTTAATGTGATTTTACTAGAAGTTGATTAGAAATCATATAGTTTTTCATTTTATAGATTAGAACTACAAGTAGTTCTCACTTACTGATTGCAGTTGGGACCAGTAATTGTCAGGTGCAAGTAATCTGGAATAGGAGTCGAGTTCAAAGCATTAAAAGTTCATTACATGCTACCGACACACAAGAATCTGATCTACTAACTGTCAAACCAATTGGCACTAGATAAGGGTCAATGGAATTCACAGGTCATTGATCTCGTGTGAATATAACGACTCCAAATTGACGGCACCTTTGACCCCGCTTTCAGGCTCAGTCTGCTAATCTCCTACAGTAATTCTGTCACTAAGCAATGCAGTCATAATGTAAAATATCATGTGATACCCAGCTTATGATGTTAGTTCCAGCTGCTTCCGTTAAGCAAATCACCTCAAGTCAGTAAGAATGAAGTAATGTGACCACAACTTGAGACTTCCTGTTAGCTTTCCCATTGACTTTGCTTGTTGGAAGCAAGCTGTGAAGATCACAAGTGGTGATCCTTGACCACGGGTACACTGCGACAGCCGTAAATTCAAGGACTAGTCAAAAATTTCTTTTTCAGTGCAAATGTACCTTTGAATGGTTGCTGAACAAATTGTCAATAAGCAAGGACTACTTGTAGTTTATAAAAAAGACTGTGTGAGCTGGGCTGAAATTCGCAATCCATTCCAATATATTATACCTGAACTCACATTGCAAAATTAGGTTAAAACTATGGATGATGAAGTAATTATTTACAAACCAAACAGAATTCTTCATAGCTTTTTTGAAAGAGAAAATACTTAGTAAATACTTAGTAAAACCTGAGAGATAATCTTTATCAACTAATGTTGATTATAGTTACTGAATTAGCTGTAATTCAAGAGCATGGTAATGAATTTTAAAACCTTTTATGGCTTTCAACATGCATATCTGCAAGACTTGCCTGCTCCAAATGGAATCTGCCCATCGGATCATCTTCAAAGACCCACAGGCAAATCTTAGATCTTCTCCTTTGGAACAGCTGATCTGTTATCCTTATCAATGTTCTGCAGTAGTATTAAGATTCAGATGTTTTAAAGCAGGGGTCCCCAATCCCCGGTCCATGGACCAGTACCGGGCTGCGGCATGCCAGCAACCGGGCTGCACAAACAAGCAAAGCCCCATCCACTGGATGCAGGCAGCATACAAAACCACGCCCCCTCTGGTCCGCAGAAAAACCTCTCTCCATGGAACCGGTCCCTGGTGCCCAAAAGGTTGGGGACAGATGGACAGTTTTTTTTGAAGCCAGGGCTGAATAACTCATTGCAAATAGTTTCAGCTCCAAGGGGTTATACAATGAAGTCACTGTGGGTAGAGCCAAACACTCTTTAATTTTTTAAAAAAGTTTTGTGGGGACAGTGGATATTAAATGCAAAATAACTATGCTTTGGGAACTTAAAAAGAGTTAACAAAACAAAAAAAAAAACCTACACCACCCATCCAGAGTCAAAAGTTTTGCTGCTACATTTTGGGAGGCAGCAAAAGGCACCAGATGCCTTTGCCTCCCAACTGCTCTCTTCCAGATTACTATTCTTCTACAGCTATCGATAGAAGGGAAGCAGGGCTCTGTCCCTCACATCCAGCTGTATGCTAATGAGCTGAAACTCTGGAATGATGCTGTTTATAAATTTTTAACAATCAATCCCCATGAACTACAGAAAACTCAACTAATAGACTGCATTCCAAGGGTACACTTTTAAACCATTAAGATTCTAAACCTCATTAGACTCAAATGTAAAAAGTAATTTAGAGAAAATGAATGGTTGTAAAAGAGGTAAATATTTGGCACCTTAGAATCACAACGATATGAGGTCTTTCATAATTATACTGGTGGTCTTCAGTTAGCAGTTATTCAGTGACTATTCAAACTTATGACAGCATTGAGCAAGGAGTACTTACAAACACTCCCCCAAATTCGGGCTAACATAAGAGCTCCTGCAGTCATGTTATCGTGATTTGAATGCTCAGCAACTGAACCATATTTCCAACTTCTGCAGCATTCTGCAGTCACAACTTTTGCAACTTTCCCTGTCAACTTTCCACAAAGTTGATGAGGAAGTCGGCACGAAGTCAGAAATCATAGTCACGTGAAGTCCTTGCTTAACAAACCATGGTAATTCACTTAACAATGGCAACCATGGACTGCCAGAACTATCATTACTAAGTGGCACAGTCACGTAACATTGTACTTTATGACTAAGTCACTTACCGATGGAAAGTCTGGTCCCAATTACCATCATTAAGGAGAGCTACCTGTTTCACACTTTTTAAGACTAAAGGCAAAATGGAATTGAGCATTTATGGGTGGGGCCTTCCTCTACTTAAAAAAGTATAATATCTTTTATTATGCTACCTATTCAATTTTTTTTAATGAAAGAGAATGAGTACTCTGCTTTTTCAATAGAGCCTGTATACCAGAAAGTAGCCCTCCCATAATTTTGATTATGCTGGCTGTGAAGTCTGGAAAAGCTATCATAAAGGGTATAGCAACACCATGCCCACTGGTATAGCTAAATTCTGCACAAGAATTAATAAGTAAATTCCATTGCCTTCTGCACAAGAATTAACTGTTATCACTGTACACTGTTCACTGTATTTATTTTTCCCAAGAAAATATGGTCACTGTAAATTTATCTCACAGGGCTGTTTTGGATCTAAAGTAAGGGAAACCACTCACACCCTATTCCCTTAAAATGCTTTGAGTTTTCAGGAGAAAAGGTAGACTATAATTCAATCAGTCAGTCAATCAGTTAATCAAGCAGTGGTTTTTAACCCCAGCCTTTAACATTATCTTTATTTCAAAATTAATATCATAATGGTTGTCGAGGGAATTAAGGTGTTAAAGTACAAACTCTTCTCTTCCTTAAAATGTTAAGCAGTTACATCAAGTAGCTCTTCTGTAATGTAGGTGTCCAAATTGAGACAGATCTGTTCAACTACATTCTTGAACAATGAACCAAATGTTCATAGCAAACATTCTGCTTATATTATACAAGTTTACCAAGTTCTTTCCTTTTCTAAAAGATCTTGTTTCTTGCTGTAGGCAGGGAATATACCACACGCTTGGATTCCATTTTAATCAGGCTGTACAATTTCCCCTTTTTAGAGAAGGAGAAAAAAAATCTATATCAATGTTACTTATGCCATACATGGTGTTTTAGACACCAGTCAGGTAGAAAACAATACAATAATCAAGAACCATTAAGGAAGAAACCATACCCCATTAAACCTGGGAGGGCAAGCCACCTTTATATATGCAAACAGCAAACCTCACAATGATGATGAATGAAATGTCTCTAAGCAAACAAACAAGCTCATATAGACAAACAAGCAGGCAATATCTTCACATGATTTTCTATATTTTAACTCGGCCCTCCCCGTTACCTTCTCCAATATCACTTTTTGTATAGAAGCCATTCTAGCGCCCTTATCATTTTGGTTGATCTTTTTTGTATTTGTTCAAGCTCTATATTATCCTTCTTATACCCTTAGTATAATAAACACAATAAACTAAGTAGCTGAAAAGAACACAGCAAAACAGAGGAACACATTGCTGAAGGGTCCCAAAAGACCAAAAAAAAAAAAAAACCACTCCAAATTGACCATGTTTGGAACTGTAGAGTCAGGGACAGAGGGAAAAAGAAGGATCAGCTTAGAATCGTTTCAAACTAAGTCCAGTCCCTCCTTGATCGCTGTAATTGTTATCAAATTATAACCAAGTGCTGACCGTTAGTTGAAAAGAGTCCTGTGCATAAGCTTTTAGCAATAACTCAGTTAAACTGAAACTTCATCTGCAGACCTGTGGTCTTTCACACCTGGAAGGAACATTGTTCTGGGAAATCAGTTCAGAATGACAGAATTGAAGGGTCCAAGTTGGTCTCTGCAGCTGGTGTACTTGTATACAATATTGTTTGATAATACCAAACACATCCACTAGTTGCAATTTTTGGAACATTTTGCACGCTAAGATATATGGGTAGTCCTCGACTTACGATCACAATTGAGCCCAATATTTCTGTTGCTAAGGGAGTCAGCTGTTAAGTGAATTTTGCCCCATGTTATGGCCTTTCTTGCCACTGTTGTTAAGCAAATCACTGCAGTTGTTAACAACATGGTTGTTAAGCGAACCTGGCTTTCCCATTGATTTTGCTTGTCAGAAGATCACAAAAGGAGATCACATGATCCCAGGACACTGCAGCTATCATAAATATGAGTCAATTGCCAAGCATCTGAATTTTGATCACGTGACCACGGGGATGCTGTAATGGTTGTAAGTGTGAAAAATAAGTCGCTTTTTTCAGTGCCATTGTAACTTTGAATGGTCACTAAATGAACTCTTGTAAGTCGATGACTACCTGTAGTGGGATTTGCTTGTTTTTTTAGCATAAAATGTGATTCTGCATAGAACTTATCGGAAAAGCCACAACTTTAAAATAGCTTATTATTCACACTATACTTTTGTTGATACACTTGAATTCAGCTTTCTTTGGAAATGTAGGAGAGGTAGGGCATCTAATTATGAATACTATATAAAAGCTGACTTTGTGCACTGTTTGACTAAAAGTATCATTGTGCCCCTGAAAGAATATGTTTTCACAAAACTTTAAGATAGCATTAATTTGTTTGTTTTCAGAAAAACAATACTTCGATCAGGAAAATCTGCTAATGCTTAGATTCACTTTTAGCTTCTTTGTCTCAAAGTGATTGACCACATGGCAGCATAAAAACTTCAGATATTCCTGGATGACACGTGATTCCTCTACAGTTTTGAAAAAAAGTCAAAAACTACTTTTTAGAGCCCAAAATTCTGATTCTTCCAGCAGCTTTAGCCTTTCATATAATAGACCAGTACCTTCTTTAGAAAAACGGACAGATTTTATCCTATTTCTCAACAAATGTTGGCTTTATCGCTTTCCTCGGAGTTAGATACAGGTGCCTCAGTTTTGGTGTTTACCTCTGCTCCATTTTTATTCCAGATAGCTTAAGAACTGATTGCCATCAGCATGTCTGTTTTGTATGTTTCCACAAAGAAACTATCTTTAATTTGAAAACAGGGTTTGATAGCTATAATGAAGCAGATGAATAGTGTATGAATAGACTGAATCCAAATCCAAATAAGACTAAATTTATTTTACTCTTTGGAAGGACAATGGCAGGAAGAAAGTGTATCTCTAGTACAGAGAGGAATAGCTTGGTCGTAATGTATGAGAAAGAGTTGAAGAAAGGTCACATTGCAACAATCTTGATCTTCCCCAAAACAAAGCAGTCTCAGATCCAACGAGTATTTGGTTTGGTTATGTGAGAAGATCCCAGATGAAGGTAATGGCAAACTATTTCCATATCGTTTACAAATTGTATAGAAAATAGTCCGCAAGAATTTATTCAATAAATTTGAAAACAGAGCCATTTTTGAAAACTTACTTAGGCAGATGGGACTTGGGGGGAAGGGATATCATTTTTGATGTAATGTAGACAAATTATTTTCCAGAAACTGATATATGGATTCTTGCTTCTGTAACTTTCAGGATTTATTGTAACATTTGTGTTATGAATTGATCTTGAAAGAAGCTTGAACTGGTAGAGGAAGTCATAATCAGCCTATTTTGCTACAATTTAACTGGTTATTATTTTGCTCATGATTTCTAAACCAGGGTTTACCAGGTAAATCTGATACATATCTGCTAAGCATTTCTTTGTGGCCAGCAGTGGTTAATCCAAGATAATTTTATAAAGGAATACTGTAGTCTTAAAAGCACATGCGTGCACACACACACACACACACACACACACAAAACACACAGAGTAGACTTAAAGTTTAAGCCTTTGCGAGCCAGAAATGTATTTAAACACCATTTGAAGTTTGCTGAAATAGTAATATTGGCTATTATTTTCTTAATTTAGATTACTGTATATAGACTTAAAGATGTTACAAAAATGATTCACAACGTTTAAAGAGAAAATGAGAAAATTAACATCAACACTGAGATTTAAAAGGAACTAAAACTTAAACCAAACTAAATAGTTGCTAATTTTTTTAGTTTTATTTATATTGCTGTATACCCATTTTATTTAAAATAATGTTTTTAGTCACTATTTTGAATATCAGGAAGGCAAATATAGCTGAAAAGATGGTAAAAATGAAATAAATTCTCCACCTCCTAGGCGTGAGAAACACTGATTCTATGTCTGGAAAATAGCTATCAACCATTTGAATGCTAGATATCACAACATTATAAAGTCATTTATAAATATTTTTTCAGAAAATGCTTACTAAATCAAATCAGTTTATTACAGCCATATGGTAAGAAACAGTAAAATATCCAGTTGTAGGCTACTTACATACATATTTAAAAATGCACCGAGCATGATCTAATGATGAATAAGAACACATATAATAAAATTAATTTTAAAAAAATATTTTAAAAATCTAAAAATAATATTTATCTTATTTATGTTTCCGACAAATGCCCGATGCTGCTACAATTATTGTCTTTTTAGTAGAAATTTTAAAGTTCTAGCATATTTTGATATGGTGCATGAGAAAAAGAAAAGAAACTAAGCAATACATTTTCCCTAGCACATAATAAATTATGGTTGACCAAACAATTTTGTGAATCCAACAGAACAAAACAAAACAAAAAAAGACCCTCTGGATTTCAGTGACACATAAATTTAATGAAACAGGTGCATTTCTACAAAAGTTTGCCCAATTTTCAAAAGTAATTTCCATTCAGATAAAAAATAAATTTAATTTTTTCTTGATTAATTCTCTAGTAATACTTCTAATAGTTTCTATCAGTCAAAGGTATTGGGTATGTTTATGCTAGAGAGATTCAAACTCAAAATGAGAAAGAATTAGTTGACTATAAGAAGAGCAACCTGCCTCTGAATGTCATGGATTCTCCATCACTGGAAGTTTTCAAAGAAAATTTGGACCAGTGTGCCTTTTTGGTAGTAACGCCTGCCTTCTGAGGTGATTTCCCTCTTTTAGAAGATCCTTTCTCCTCCCACCCTTTTAACTTTCTGCAAATTATTAAAGACTTGGTTGTTCTCCCAGGCCTTGGGCTAGGATGGTGATTGAATTCCCCTTTGGTTTCTTTTTTTGGTCCTGCTTTCTGATCAACTGCATTCTTTTCCTCTGATGGTTTTCATAAAAAAATATTTTCAATTTTTAATTGTAAGCTATGCAAAGCTTCTGTGGAGTTGGGTGGGCTTGAAACTGAATGGATGTATAAATAAATGAATTTTTAAAAGGAAGTGCTCAATTGTCTTGAACATAATGCAATCTTTTTCATTTAAAACAGAGTGTTAGGCCATCTTCCATACAAAAAGTCAGGGAGCTATAATGATGCACTTTAAGAATCCAGGGAGAGATAGGTAGATAGGTAGAGAGATAGAATAGTTCAGAACCAGCCAGAGACATTTTCATTTCTATACTGCATCCATTTAAGAAATGGGCAAATTTCCCAGATTACCATGTGACAAGCTGATCGCATTCATTGTTTCATGCTGGTTGCATTCATCTTTTCCTGCTGATTTTAAAGACAAAAAACAAACAAACCCAAAATAAAAAAAGTGCAATTTCTCCCATCTTTAAAACCCTGAAGCATCAGAAAATTCAGCAAGCAAATTAACAGCAACAGTTTGCAATATAGCTACAAGGACCATCTAGATCAGTTCCTAAGATTTCCTTGGTATTTTTTTTTCCAGAGGTGGATTCCCATTGCCTGCTTCCTAGGGCTAAGAAAGAATAACTAGCCCAGTTGGATTAAAACTCACAGTCTCTTGGTTTCTAGCTTTGGTACTTCAACCACTACACCAGACTGGCTCTCTTTATGAAAGCCCACACTTTGTTATTTAAAAATATCTTGTCACCAGATCCATTTCTGCAATTTGTTAGCCAGACAAACAAATTAGAGGTACGATGCAGGCATAATCTTTTAAATATCACTTGCTAGGGAATGTAAGCAGAAGACTACTATTGCACTGATTACTGTGAGAACAAATGTTCTACCTACATTCTTAAAGATTTCAATGAATGCTGGTAGGAAAAGGTAGGAATCTAATAGAAGCCTAGTACAGTATAAAAAGAACTAATACAATATGGTTGCAAGCTCTGTATGAAGGAAGGATGGCAATGTTCACAAATTTCAGTATTCCTATGGTCATTACAAGGTGGCAGAAATTAAGCAACATTGTTCAAAAAGCTAAATAAGGTTGGCTCTGATGAAACCTTGGGTAGACTAATAGAAAATTCCAAGGTTGTGTGCTATGCTTGGAAATGATCATCATCATCATCATCATCATCATCATCATCATCATCATCATCATCATCATCATCATCATCATCCTATCCCAGAAAATGACAATAGCAAATAATTTCTATACTATTGTCAAGAAAACAACTTGGACATGTCCATACAGCTGAACCTGAGGAGTCATTTTCTTTTTCATTGTTTTAATATACAGTATTCCAATGAGTTTAAGCATCACCATGAAAATTAAACAAATTTGTCTGCAAAACAAATCACACAAAATGAAAGGGGTCCAATCTTCTGTTTCTCCTCCCATTCTAATGACAAACCAGCCATAATCTGCTATTACTTCAAGTGGGCCCTGGTGGCCCAAACCGTGCTTAGTCATCTCACAGATGGGATGAAATAATCCTGATGAGTGAGGGAAGGGTGAATTCTATGCTGCAACTGCAGGAAGCCACAAATCTAATATTTTATGGAGTGAGACTGACAAAATAATTAACCTTACACCCAAGGAGAAGCTGTGGTGATGTTGTTTCTGTTCCCTCTTTATAGTGGAAGAGAGTGTTTCTGCTGGGTTGAAGGCTTAACCCCTTATGGAGAAGTCCCCTATCCTCCTTAATCACTAAGAAACAGCAGAAAGTCCCGAGGTTGTACTGGCATTCAGAAGCCCTACTCCTCTTGGTCAAGGACTTTGTTTGCTTTTGTTTAACAAAACTACACACTTTAAAACCCTAAAATAGGGACTCTGAATAGCTTAGTTAGTACCTTTGAAGGATTCCAATAAGAGGACAGATCTTGATTTAGAGGCTGTGTACCAATTCTTCAGCAACAGTTGTATCTTAGCGGCCATGTTAATTTCCTAGTATCTGCCATGAAAGCAGCAGATTTTGTTAATTTGTTCATACCCTGCCTGAGCATCCTGTTCCCTAAGAAGACGTGATGAACTGAGCTGATTGGCTCACAGAAGTAAAGTTCTAATGAAAATGAATTGATTGCATTCAGCTAAGAGAAGCATAGTGGGGTGGCAAGAATATACACAGTTACACCACTGGGGACTTTTGTCCAGAAAAGCTCCACTGGGGACTTTTGTCCAGAGTTTAGTTACTATGGAGCTTTTCGTTCCAATGCTGAAGAGCAAATTAAACATGAGGGAGAACTGAAACAAACGAAGGGCATGGAAGAAAAGAAAAGAAAAAGATCCTGCTTATGGAGGGAACCCAGGTCACATGGATGGCCAGTGGAGATGCTGGGTATGAAAACTCTGGATCAGGACAATGCAAAGAACAGAAGATGGGGCTATCTACTCCTACAGGAATAATGATTGGCAATTTGTAGCACATTCCTCAACAGCAGAAGAAATGGTGACAAATTAGAAACACAAGTTTATCGTAAAACCACTCACAGCAGCCAAGTGCTCCACTATCAAAACAACAATCTAATCTCCCACAAGAGAAGCTGTGTAAGAATTCTATTTAGATGAGCACAAACACGCTGCCTGAACATCAGGAAAAGGAAACCGAACACCTATACAACACCTTCCCACAAAATGGATACCCATGAAACTTCATCAAAAAAAGTGTCTGATACTCAACCTACTACAGCACAACCAACACAAGCTATGAAAAAGATAACACTGCCGTATATAAAAAAATCTGAGAAATAACCAACAGACTATTACAACTACATGGCATTACTGTAGCATATAAGACTATAAACCTCCAAAACATCTTAAATAAGCTGAAAGACCCAATAGCACAAGACGTCACCTACAGGAGTCATCTGCAACATACAATATAAGGATTGTAACAGCCACTATGTAGCACAGACAGGCAGAAGACATCCATGAACTTGAACTAGCAGTCAGAAGACATGATGAAAATTCCTTAATTGTACAACACATGGTAAACTTAACTATAGATTCAACTGGGAAACTGTGAGCATCCTAGATCAAGTTAAGTCCAAAAATGCTAAATATCTATGGAGATTCTCAGTCATCCAGGTAATACTTGTCCCAAAGATGCTTTTTTTCCCCCACAAGGCAACTAGACTTTCTTGTTTTTCTTTGAAGATGTTTCGCTTCTCATCCAAGAAGCTTCTTCAGCTCTGACTGGATGGTGCTGGATGGATCATCCAGTCAGAGCTGAAGAAGCTTCTTGGATGAGAAGCGAAACATCTTCAAAGAAAAACAAGAAAGTCCAGTTGCCTCATGGGGAAAAAAAAGGCATTTTTGGTCGAAAAGTGCAAGGAAATTCCTGGAAGTCTGCCATCAACAAACACACAGAGATAAACCACATTTAAACTATCAAAAAGCTAAAAAGGAAACAAAAAGACCAAAACACCTCCTTGCCAGCAATCAATACCCAGATAAGCAGGGATTAACACCAGGATTAATACCAGACTAACAATCAAGCAGTGAATAATACCCCAATCAAGGAACTGCCAACTCAGACAATCAGAAAACAACAGCCAGTTTAACCCTGAGCTACAAATATTCTCTTCCATTATAAAATCTCTTTCAGTCTGAGCACCTTCCTCGGAATTCTTTAGTATGGTCATTGCTAAAATACTAAAGTCCACACAACTGGAAAGCCCCAAACCTCTCATGAGCTCTACTGTCAAGTGAAAATGAAACAGTTTCCTCTGCTATAGTCTACCACCACTATACTGCCTTGATTTTACTTAAACCGACATGAAGAATATTACAAAGTGTGATCAGCCTATAAATAGAGACCAGATAATAAGATAGCTCCGGCTAGCTAGATACAGACAAAATCCTCTCAAGTCTGTCTTTTAGGGATATAGTTGTCTCCAAAATATCTAATTTAGCTTTCTGCTACACAACATAGCTATTATCTATTTTTAAAAAAGAAGGGGGAAGCAACATTATGTTGCACATAAATGAGTATTAGGAACAGATTTTTGTAAAGTAAATAGTTCATTGTATCAAGCAAGTCACAGAGGAAATGTAAACAACCTCACAGAGATTGCCCTTTGACTTCTTCCACTGCAATTGTGACCTCTTGGGAGTACAGGAATGGATGATAACTGATTTATCCAACAAAATCAGCCTTGAAACACTAAAAGATCCAAACTTCCTTTATGAAATACATAAAATGCATGGATCCTATCTGTTTAGCTATTGCTGTATATATACCTAGACAGCACACAATTTAATATTAATCCATTGATATTTTCAAGGTGGAACAAATACAAATGTAAATATATTCATTGCAAAGTTTCTGAAATATTGTTCCTGAATTAATTTTTTAAAACATTTACTAAGCATTCTTAGTGTTTTTGCATAATTTGATTTCACTATTCTACACTGATATAGAATAGTTGTAGATGTTGTATATAAAGTTGTTTCTTTATATAATCTTTGGCAATATTTCATGGATGTTATTTGTAAATCAAAGAGTTTATTTTCAACTTTGCAGCTGAAAAAAAGCTGAGCAGTTACCAAAATAAGATCTAAATGTCAAAAAATATGAACTAGTGATACTTCATTAAACGCTGAACATTTTTGTAACATCTGGTAAAGTCTGATAGAAGACAATTTTATATTTTGTTCATAATAATTAGCATTGATTAAGGCTTATCTTTTATGTTCTTTTAATTTGTTCTTAGAAAAATAAAGTAGCAAATCTTTAATATTTCTTTCAGCCTGTATTTCTCTCTAGCACCTTTAATAGCTAAATCTAATTTTTAAAAGCTGAAATTTTATATAACAGATTTTGAATAATTCACGTCATAAAAATGTATTAATAAATACGTTAATCAGCAAGTACTATAGCTATCTGTAATTCTTCAGAGTGCCTGACTAAAGGGTTTAATCTTCAAAAATAGGAGAAAAATGATTCCAGATGATCCCAGAATAGTTAGCCTGATATCTAAACAGTTCAAGAACAAATTTATTAAAGGACTGGTCTATAAACTTTAAGAAAAATAATGCACTATTAGGAATCTACATACCTTCTTCTTCTGTTAGTGAGCCTAACAATCTCATTAAGTAGGCTGGCTATTACTACTGTTAAATGGATAAAAGGCAAGTTTTGCACCATAACCATATTATTAGTTGCTTGGTACTAATCTCTTGCGTGCTATATCAGAAATTCATTTGTAAAACTAATTTAAAAAGAAATTTGACAAAGCTTGGTTTTTATCCTAACAAACATTTCGGATTACTGTCAATAAATCTTATTTGGATCAGTTTCCCTAACAGGTTCATTGATTCCATCACACCCATAAGTCTGACATAAGGTCTGCAGTGTGGCCCACCAGCCTTGGACAGCCCATTAGTGTTTTCTGAAATCCATGGTCACTAAACGTTGCCTCCTCCACAAAGGATCTTCTACCTAGTTTTTCACAGTCACCACCACCCTGAAAGACACAGTACTGAGTGTCTGCAAGGCTTCAGTCTAGATCTTATTGACGCCATCAGCTCCATTGCTGCCACTGTGCTGCTAGCTGCCAGAAAGCTGATTGGCACGTCAGGTCATCTTTTGTAGCCCATTTTTCATGTGGCAATCTGGCCCTTTCCCCTCTGAGAGTTGTGTTAGCCTGGGTTACATAATGCATTATTTTTCTTCCACTCAAATCATATCCGATTCTGAAACTTCCTGGACAAGTCCTTGCAGGGGTTTTTTGGCAAGGTTTTCCAGAAGTGGTTTAAGGTCACCTAGCCGGCTTTGTACCTAAGATGGGACTAGAATTCATGGGCTCCCGGTTTCTAGCCTGATGCCTTAACTGCTACAGCAAACTGACTCATATTGCATTATACTGATTTGTAATTTATATAAGAATAAAAAGAATGAAAAAAGCACACTAAGAGGCACATTAAATTTTGCTCTTGACAGTTGAATTGAAAGTCTTTATGAATATTACAAATTTATCAAATTACCTGAAAGGATTAAAAAACAAATGATTTATCTTTAATTTTGAAGACTCTAGAGCATCATGCACTTAAAAGTAGACTCTGGAAAACAATCTTACAGATTCATTTATCTCTGCAAACAAAAAAGTGATTTATGGAATTAAAAACAAAAAAGTGATCACCATAAGAAAATCGTAAACCACAAACCTTAAAGTTTGTGCAGTCTTATGCACCAAAATTTCTGTTTCAAAACAAGTAACCAGCACAGAAAGAGTTGATTTTCCGTCACCATAGTAACTGCAAATGGTCACTAAACAAAGCAGTCACTAAACAAGGCATCTTTGCAATGCATTTTCGAAAGCAACAATCACTTCAATATTCACTAATAAAACAAGTATTTTTATTATATTCATCTCTTTTATCCACAAGCTAATAGTATCTTCAAGTAGTCTAAAGCATATTTTATTCTGTAAATTTCTTGTTGTTTACATCAGATGGTCATTTCAGCATTCCAGTGTTTCTCTGTCCTCTAAGGACCTGACCCTTCATATAGCTTACTGCAACTTATTTTGGAAAACATATGAAAATGAATGGTTTGGGGTAGAGAATTAACAAAGAGGCAGTTGTTTGATGAGAGCCACAAGAAGGATCTGAAGCTGAATGAATGCATATTTTAAACAAGTCTGAAGAAAACATAGTTGCTCCTTTTATTTGCCACATGTTTGTAACAGTCCCTCACACCCAGCACTGGAATTATTCCTATATACAGTATTCTCATTATTTCACCTCTTTCCAAACGGCTTTTACTATTCTAAGCTTTTCTTCTGCATAGTTCTAAAGATGCTCGGTATGAATGTTTTCTGATTATAAGAAAGATATAATTTTACACCCATCCCCCACCGCTGCTGTGAAGGCAAAGAGAGACTTGTTAGATTCAGATGAGTTTAAACAGCACTGCCAGGGAATGGGACAACTTGCCACCGCCAACTCACTGCGGCCAGCTCACCACGGCCAACTCACCATGAGAAAACTCAATGCGGGACAATTCAATAATTTGGTTTAATTATTTAAAATAATTAAAAAATATTTTAATTTTTGTCATTCACATTTCATTTTGTCCCTCCTTTGGCATCCTTTCTTTAATGATTCTATTCTACAATTTCTTTGATATTTGTGTAACTCTTGTGCTGCAGCGAGTTGTCCTGTGGCAAGTTGGCCATGGCGAGTTGCCCCGCGGAAAGTTGACCACAAGTTGGCTGCAGCACGTTGGCTGGGATGAGTTGGCTGCAGCAAGGTGGCCGTGGCAAGTTGTCCTAGTATAAAGGAAATAGATTCTATCTAGTCTATTTTTGCCTTAGTCCTGCATTTGAAGCAGCCTCTTAAATTGAATAATAATAAAAACAGCTTCAAAACCTTAGCAATAAATATATTTAAATGAAGGAAGCTTGGTGGCATCTCTCTTCTGCTCCTTACATCCTTTGGTTTTGTTCCTGACAAACCATCTGTTTCCCCTCCTCCCCTATTTTTTTTTAATCTGTGCCTTTGAATCACTGTTGACTCCTAATAACTACCTAGACAAGTCCTTGCACACTAAACTGCATTCTCTTCCCCTATTACTGTATGGAGTAAGAAGATAGTTTTCGATGTCCCTTCAAGAGATTTGAATATGTTCAGCCCATGCTTGGTGCTGTCTATGTTCATTCAGCTTATATCAGTCCTAAGGTGCAATTTATTCTAGCTGGAAGATGACAGATTACATCAATGTAAATATATATTTACACAATGTACACATATCATAAAACATCAGAAAAACTTGCTTCTGAAAATAAAGATTAATATATTCCAACAAGAAACAACGATGTAATGTTGTCATTATATTTCTACTACATTCAATGCCAAGCTAAGCAGCCATATTAGACTTTTCAAATTACTTAAGCAGTGGATACTTTTCTAACTTAGATATTCCTTGAGTCCAAGTCAAAGCAATTATTTAAAGTTTACCATTACTCGTCAGTGGGCAAAAATAATGGGGATCATATAGCCTGTATTTTGCATGAAGTTCATGCTCAGTTTCAACTAGACATTTGCAGTCATTGAAATCATAATAGGAAGATGCAACCTTGTTGTTCAGTCACTATGTCATGTCTGACTCTTAACCTCATGGACCATTGAACACCAGCCCCCCCCCCATCCTCCACTGTCTCGAGTCTGACCAAACTCATGCACAGTGTGTCAACAACAGTTTCCCCTAATAACTGATTTTCAAAATAATCTGATCAAGGTGCTATCAGGAATTAAAATAAATGCATTAGTTAATTTTGTTTTAGGTACAGAAATATTAACCCAAATCAGACAAATGGCAATTGGGTAAAGAATCTGTATAATGCTTAGATTTGCATTGTACAACTGAGTGGCAACCTCCAAAAATGTACTGTGCAGTGAGTTACCAACAATGTAATCCTACACATATCTGGAAAAATATAGGCGCTGTGGTAGCACAGTGGTTAGACTGCAGTATTGCTGACTGCCAGCAGTTCGATTCTCACTGGCTCAAGATTCCATCCTTCTGAGGTCAGTAAAACGAGGACCCAGATTGTTGGGGGCAAAATGCCGACTCTATAAACCGCTTAGAGAGGGCTGTAAAGCACTGTGAAGCGATGTATAAGTCTAAGTGCTTTTGCTATATCCTGTTGAGTTCAGTGGGAACTCTTACACAAGCAGATAGAGAATTGTAGTCTACACCGAAATCAACAGATGGTCAACATAATTTCAGCTTTTTTACTGAAGGAAAAAACACATTGTCATAAATACTAGCCATTAAACTTTCCTTAGAAAATTCATATAACTATGCATATCTAGATCTGGAATGTTGTATTTTTAAACAAATTAAAATCATTTTAAAGTTCAAATTAATTGGATGGGGAACACTGTCATTTACAAAAAGAATTATAAGCACATTTTTCTAATTAAATTACATTCTAGCAATTTCTATCAGTTTTTTATTTCCACAAAATAAGGACTAAAATAAAGGTGAAGTAATAAAAAGATCTATATTTTTAAATTTAAATATATTTTAAATTCACATGCCTTAACAGTTTTTTTTCCTTCTTGTAGTGTTACTTCTATGAGAATTGCATGATTTTAAGTAGCTATGCAGTTGTTTTAAATTTATATTTCACAAGTTTGCTCAGCAAATATTATTTCACCTTGATTATTGAGTTGTACTGGTGATATTTACAGGCTCACTAATATATGATTAAGTGGTTTACTTAGCTCAAATTTCTGGGTTTGCGCAACACACTAGGCTAAACCCTAGCCAACCTAGAATGATATACTGCGTAGCTAGTATGTGCTTCATGAGCTGTCATACTTCTTGCTTTACTCAACTAACAATTAAGAGTAGCCACGTAGAATTCAGGTAACCTTAGAGAACACAAGGTGGCATTTGCCAGGATATCCTTGCCTCCAGGATAATGTTTTTCTTTCCTTACACAAGTGAAAAGAGCAATTTCTCCATTCTTTTAGATAGGGGAGGGGGAGCTGCAGGTCACAAAGCTGATGCTTTATGCCACCCGTGACACAAAAACAAAAGAGATCAACTATTTTTTTTACAAAGGAATTTCCCCATGCCGCTGTCAGATCACAACTGGCATCCCTCCCTGCAACTACATTATACAAAAAACTTAAAAAAAAAAAGAGGGGGGGGGCAGTTCAAGGTGACAATACCGGAGAGAAAATGTTTTACGCAGGATGCCAAACAAAACCAGTAACATTCAGTTGGGCCCCCAGACCATATGACTGTATAGATATGAGAGATACGGAGTTTTATGTTACTAAAAAAAAAAAAAGATAAAAGATGTCCTTATCTTTGAGGCAGGCTGATTCTGAGAACTACATGGGGCCAGAGGTACAGTTTTCTTGCAAACAATTAAAAACGGTATGCCCTTAATGTAAAGAAATGTTCTGTCCCTAAATTTCAAAGCACGTTTTGCATTTGTGCATACACACACTACTGAGAGCACAGATCGGGGGGGTTTGGCAGCACACTGTTGGCCGGACATGCAGCACTCGCACTTGGGAGGCGGGTATCCAGCTGCCATGCGGTCCACCACAGGCTTCTCCAACTTGGGGCTTTCCGGATGTTGTGGACTACAAGCCTCATCCCCGAGTTGGAGGAAAGCTTGCTCAGTCCCTTCTTCGCGTCGCCTTTCCGCTGTGCTCAAGAACGCCCATTTACAGGACATTTCGCCCCCCCCCCACACACACACACGCGTCTTTGGGGGATCCCGGGACCCATCGCCTCGCTGTTTTAAAGGCAGCTGGGAAGGGAAACCCCAGGCGTCCACTCTTCCCTCTCACCTGTCCTGAACATCAGCTGCTTGTCGTTGGGGTCTCCGAATTCCGACAGCAGGGACTTGAAGAGGATCCCGCACGAGTTCTGGATACCGAAGACAGTCCCGTTGCACCACATGGAGGCCAGCATGACAAACCAGCCCCAGCCTCCTTCGGGCGGCTCGGGCGGCTCCTGCTGCCCTTGCGGCGGCTCCCCCTGCTCCGCCGCCTTCTCGGGAGGACCCTGCGTCGCCCCGAGCCCAGAAGGCACCAGGGGAACCTCTGCGTTCCCGGAGGCGAGCGAGGCTTCCTGCGGGCACCATTCTCCGTTCTCCTTTTTCGGCTCCTCCTCGCCCACCGACTCACTTTCTTCCGGAGGGGAGGGAGCGGGGACGGCGTTCCCCTCTCCCACCTCCTCGCTGACGGGAGACATAACCGCGAAGCGAAGCGCCGAGGCGGCCTGGGCTACACAGCTTGGCGCTCCTGGCTCCTTAGCAATGCCGAGGCAGTGCAAACATGCCCCGCGTCAAGAAAGGAGGAGCGCGATCCAGAACTTGGCCGGGCGGGCGCGAAGAGAACGTTCTCCCTGCGCTCTTGTGACACCACTCAAGCCCTCGGAGCTCAATTTGCATAGATTTCCTTTAATCCGCCTGTCGCACGAGCGAGCCAGCCCTTAAGGCGGTTCCATTCCCGCGAGCCTCTTCCAGGTGGTTTTGAAGGAGCAGCCCACGAGGAGGCGTGGCCTTCGAGCAGAGATGTGCTCTGCGCCCCGCCTTCTTCGGCCCCTCAACGCTCCGAACGTCTTCATTGGCTAAAGGGGGCGCTGAGGTTCCCGCCTTTCTCCCTGAGGCCAACGAAGTGGGCAAACCGGGACAAAGCGCAGAGCGCGCGCGTGGGTAAGGAAAGACCAGAGCGGGAGAAAGTGGGGGGTGAGGTTTTTATCCGGGCGCGCCGAGCAGCCCATCAGTCAAAGAGATGACGACCACCCGAGGGAGGCGATTGGACGGGGTGGTGGGTGGGGTGGTGACAACGGCGATTGCTGCTGCTGCTGCTTCTCTGCTGCAGGAGCAATATTGAAGCCCGCAGGAGAGAGAAGGTCTGCTCGCCCCGCGTTCTGCGACGGGGTCGCGTGAGAAAGGAGATCTTTCCCCCTGTACACACGACGACGGTCTCAGAGGCTGGGCTTTGTGCGTGCGTGTCTCTGATGTCAGCCACCTCCCCAAAGTTAGTGACAATGTATTGGCAGGGCTGTAGGGAAACAAAACTTTTGCCAAGGTACAGGGCAAAAGGGCAGGAGTTAAAGGTAGGGACGAGCAGAAAAGAAACAATTAAGTATTGCTAACTTAGTAGATTTACACCGCATAATTTGACCAAGATTGGCACAGGTAGATGGTTCCTCTTTAACAAAGCAGCCATCAAAAGTTATCAATCCAGAAGAGGATCCATATATCGGTTTCCAGAAAAGGATCCATATATCGGTTTGTTATAAAGATGCTTTAAGTATCATATATTTAATTCTAATATAAAGCATTCTGGACTAGAGCCCAGGCTTAATCATCAAAGGTCTATCAACATCCCTTCAAATACGTCCAATGTTCAGGGTGAGCGTTATCACTAAAGTAAGAAAACAGCAGCAGGTGTTCTTTCAAGAGAGATATCTGGTAGCTATAGGACATGGTGGCACAAATGTCAAGGCCTTGGGTGTCCCACCCACAAGCCAGAGTGCCTCCAACTGTAATCTTTAGTATACAGAAGGTATTATGGTTTCAGTCTGAAAGAGCACAACACTGAAAAGAATCAAGTTTTATTGATCTTTAGGTGCATGGTTTCCAAGAAAGAGGGGCCTGAAAATTGGGAAGCCAGATTTTTTATAAAAGGGCCCGTTTTGTCTAGCCACAGGATTCCCACCTTGTAGTTCTTTTATAAGTTCTTTTCTAAAGAGCTTATAAAAGCACTACAAGGTGGGAATCCTGTGGCTAGACAAAATGGGCCTTCTGGAAGGGCAGCAGAGTTGGGGAATGTTGAAGTCAACAGGCTGGTTGAGGATGGGAGGTTGGGGTTCCTCAGATTGTTACAATGTAGTTTAGGTGGGATTGTCTGGGGAGGTGGGGAGAGTCAATAGTGGGCTGATAGGATTATGCAAAGAGAGGAGCTGGGTTTGATTCTGGCCATGTCCAAAAAACCGGGGGAGGAGGGGGGGAAGGGTGCAGCCTCCGTTTCATTTCTTGGATTTATTTCCTCCACTATAAAGCAATTTTAAATGCATTGGAGGTAATCTTATTAACTCTTTTTTAATAAAAAGGGAATTAGTTTTAGTCTTGATGCTTTCTGTCCAGCACAGATTTTGCATGTCTGACCCTTAGATTAGAACACCGCTCAGTAGCTTTTTACATGGTTGTTGAGCAACCCAAGGCTTCCAGAAGTGTAAGAAATATTTTAGCAGGGGAGGCGGGAAGCTTATTGCAGCTTGCAAAATGCTGAGCAGTAGTTCCTTTAACACTGACCATTTTAGGGAGGGGGGGCATGAAGAACACATCTTTGTTTAGTGACCACATTTGGGACCAGCAACTCAATCATTAAGCGAAACTAAGTGAAACTATGACTGTGCTTATGATCTTACTTCAGCTTTCCTTTGCTTTACGATCTTTCCTGTGAAGATCATAATTGTGAGGATTGGTCATAAAGTTATTTTTTCATCACTGTGGTAACTGCGAATAATCACTAAATGAGGCAGTTACTAAAAAAGTCTACCTGTAACCCTGATAAGGAATTACTGAGCCATTGTAGGAATACTCTAGGCATGTGATGAATAAAATCACTCAGATCCATTTGGCTTCGGTCGGTCAGTTGCTATAGAGCTAATTGAAGCTAGGTTTTGCCTTGGTACCTGGTACCTGAGGACAAAGGACAAGATCTTTTGAGGGTGTAAGTGCTGCCAGATGGCTGTTAGATGTTTGTCCCTTCTAGTTGGTTAAGGCTGCCCAAATGATTGCCATTGGTTGTGTTCAGGTTGTGGTAAATTCATCTTTAAGTGAGGAGGTGTAACTACTTTCTTGAAAAGGTGGTATTGAGGAAAAGGTATATTTTCTTCAAAAAGCCATCTTGGGACCCAGCAGCATTAGATGATTTTTCAACCTGTTTCCAAACTCCCTGCTTTGGGGAAGGTGATAGGGCTGCAACTCTAGAGGACCCTCAAAGAAATAGATTGTCTGAACTCTTTTCTGTCAGACTTTAGATTAGAATATCTAAGATGATACCAATCACTTATGGTGACTTATGGAAGACTTCTGGTGGGACAGGGCAGGGTTGATGTGACTTGGCCGGTGTTGCTTGATCTCTTTACAACTTTCAATATAAATTGATCATATCTTTCTGGACCACTTTTGGGGTTGGGGATAGAGAACATTATTCTATAGCAGTAGTTCTCGTCTCTGATTTAGTAGTTCCAAACCAGTTCTCTCTAGTTCCAGTTGGTTTGCTAATGAGAATGTGATCAAGCACATAAGTCTGGCTTTTGATTTAAAAGATCAGCTGCTCCCCAATACAACTCTACATGAGACTGCCCTTAAAGTCCACTTGGAATGCAGGCATGGAATGCACCAGTGAGTATGTCATTTCACTCTTAAAACATCACTACTTCACAAGCTGTGCTGGTTGACAAGTTGACCTTTGGATGCAATTCAAGCTACTAATTGTCTCCCATAAGGCTCTTCCTGGCTTCCTGGTTGCCTACTGGCTACCCCCCTCTGGAATTTTTTTCTGCTTTTCTGATAAGATCTGACAGGGTTGTTTTGCTCCAGATCCCATTGGGAAAGCAGAGGACTCTTGCAGGACCTTGAAGGATCTTTCTATACCCAGACTTGTCCTATGGAACATCATTCTTCTGGAAGTCCATATGGCCCTGACCCTATCATCTTTTGGAGATCCCTTAAGACTTATAAGACCTGGCTTTTTAGTAGGCCCTGGGGCTGGGTGGTTTGGCTTCTGGCTAGCCAAAGAATGTTCTGTATTGTTTTGTAAAGGGTTGTTATTTTCTATAACATGGAATGTGAAATTATTGTTTGTGATTATTTCCTTGTTTTTGTTGTTCTAATTTAGTCCTATTTATAAGTCACCTAGAATTGTGACTGTGATTAAATAAATTGTTGATGTATCTGTGTGTGTGTGTGTGTTCCTGTTCATGGAGATAATGAAATGGAGATCCTGGACATTAGATTAAGATTTCCTAAGAAGTTATGTCTAAGGTAAACATTCATGTCTTATGTTTTTGCAGTTATTGCTAAATATCTTTTTGGTCCTGTCATTAATATTTGGTATATGACATAATGTAAATCCTGTAATTTAATTATAAATTTAGAGAAGATTAAAAACAATAAAAATTAAGCTCTGAGAGATGGCAATGTGTATACCTTTGGCCAATCTTATATATCAGTTGCATCCATGTATTCCAATTGGTTTACGTGTACTTTATATATTGTTTTTATGCTTTTAGTATGTTATTTGTACACCACCCAAAAATCATTCTGTGAGGGAGATAGGTAGTTCCTAAATATGATAAATAAATAAAAATATTTCATATATTCCACAGTTATTTGTTGATTGACAACTTTGAATTATTGTTCCAACCTTATATATGATTGGATTTTTAAAAATCTCATAATTAGCAATTTTATTAATGTTTTTTTCTTTATATTTGTTTTAATGAAATATTTATATCTGATAGATGACTTGGCTGTATTTTCTTTTATAAGGTCAATAGATTATGTGCTACAAAATAGTATTTATTTCTAGAATGTATATAATTTATTCATAAGCATTCCTGTGTTCTTGAAGTAGCATTGAAATTGTCCAGAATAAAAAAAAAAACAGTATAAGCAGGTGGAAAATGGCCTTCTATTCAGTCAATATAACTCTCAAATGAGCCCACAATAATAAAGAGAAAAAGTGAAGCATATTTTTTTTCTGGCAGAACAATCAACCAATGGAACAACTTGCCTTCAGAAGTTGTGGGTGCTCCATCACTGGAGGCTTTTCAGAAGAGACTGGATAGCCACTTGTCTGGAATGGCATAGGGTCTCCTGCTTGGACTAGAAGACCTCCAAGATCCCTTCTAACTCTGATAGTCTATGTTCTAATTTTGGTGTAGAACAAATTAATTGAAATCACGATTTGATGCTTCTATTTTTTTTTTAAAAAAAAGCATAGATGGCACCCTATCAGTCAAAACAGGCTTCAGCAGACAACTCATCTTAAACTAGAAGTGTAAAAATCCTGATCTAGTTTTACCATTTCTAATTTGTATACTTATTTCAAATACAGATTATCTTTGCCCATTAGGGTCCTCAAGACAAGGTACAATTCAAAATAATAGAAGACATAAACTGAAAATGTATAGTGCCAGCCTTGTGCTGATATTGTGTGGAATGTAAGAGGACAGTCCTAACGTTATTGGTACAAGATATACAGTACCTTATTACAGCATTTGTTTTCTGTTCATACAGCATTTGTATAGAACAGTGATCACCAGTATAGAAAATCAATAATTTGATTCTTTCCTCTTTGATGGGTGGATTGGCTTGGAACGTGATGCTGTTAAAAAGAGCATCTGATATTACTGTTTTCCTTCCACACAAGAAGGGGAAATGTATCCTTTGATCATGCAGGACTTTCTCAAGTAGAATAGGGTTGAAGCCCAAGATTTATGATAGTTCCTAGAACAGCTGCGGGACTTGGATTTGGCTAGTCTAAAGAAAAGAAGAAATAGGAGAGACATGATAGCAGTATTCTAGTATTTGAGGGGCTGCCCCAAAGAAGAGGGGGTCACATTCACCAAAGCACCAGAGGGAAGGACGAGAAACAATGGTTGGAAACTGAGCAGAGAGAGAAGCAACCTGGAATTAAGGAGAAACTTCCTGACAGTGAGGATAATTAACCAGTGGAACAGCTTGCCTCCAGAAATCGTGGGCGCTCCATCACTGGAGATTTTTAAGAAGAGGCTAGACAGTCATTGTCTGAGATGGTATAGGTTCTCCTGCTTGAGCAGGGGGCTGGACTAGAAGACCTCCAAGGTCCCATCCAGTTTCTATTCCTATTCTATTCTATTCTATTCTATTCTAGTCTAGTCTAGTCTAGTCTAGTCTAGTCTAGTCTATTCCTAAAGTAACAGAGATACAGGAAAAACATTTATTTATGCCATCATCATCATCACCATCATCGTTGTCATCACCATCACACTGTGAAATGAGCTATTGGACCATTCCTGTGTGAAGAATAGGCATACCAGGTTTCTGTCCCAGGGAACTTCAGTAGACAGAGATTCACACATTCTGTTGACTTTGCTCTATTTCAGCTGTGTTTTATTGAACAAGTCACAGAAGCCACAATCAATTGAAAAATATTGGCACAAAAAACAAAAGGAGAGGAACCATGTAAAGAATGTTCCTTAAAAAAACCACACATTTATTTCAGGCTTAAATGTCTGTCTCCTTCCTGAGTTAAAATACTCTCTAACTGTTCTTGAATTGGGGCAAAGCAATGTGAGTGATGGCATAACATTTGCTCCCCCATTTGATAAGTTATTTTGGGAATCTGGTACATTTAATATTTTATACCGAGTATGGATTAATTTGTGTGGCATTTTTATGTAATGCATTATTATTTAAAAGGTACTTGTTTATCAGATAGGCTAGTGCAGTAGACCAAGATACTGGAGTTACGTAAGTGCAGTGCATCTGGCAATTTAGATAAATGGCTGAAGACCAAAGCTGCAAACATCTGGGAAAGTGGAGCCACTGGGGATGCCAAAGGGTAAAATAGTGTGAGGGTCCTTGTAACCCTACGCACAAAAGTCATGGACTGTTATTTGGAAGTTCAGTTGGTTGCATAACTTCTTGGGACCATTCCTGGAACAAGATAATGCCAAGGATGAAGAAGTCTGATGCTAAGGATGAAGATGGCTGCTTGAAGAAGAGAACTGGCCTTTGGGATGAGAGCCAGCAAATCTCCAACTTCGGTGCAATTCTTGGCACATATTCAGCCATTACATCGCTCCATACATCTGTGGGATTTTGTTTTTGTTGTTGTTTACTTTCTAGCTCAGCCATTCCTTAGAGGCAAAGTATAGCCACCCGGTAGAGATCTACATGTTGCTAATGTGAATTTGGACTTTGTTAGGAGAAAGAGGGAGAAAATCTAAGCACCCATGTTTTGCCTTGCAATTGCTTTAATAGGTTCTGTGAAGATGGAACTGTTTTTAGAGGTCTCTGGTTCAGTGTTATCTTTAATTACGCTCTGCCATAAAAGCAGAGAACTTCCCAATGTTTGCTTAAAGCTACTGCTGATGAGTAAGTGAAAGGAGAGTGTTTGTAGCTGATAACACTAGAGACAGGTTTGTAACCTTAGCAATATACGCAACATTTAACCAAACCAGATAAGAGCAAACTTCCAATGCTCTAAGCCTCAAATGATTTAGCAGAGACCCATTTTTCTGCCCACTGGAATAACATCCTCCCAGAGATACTACTGATTTTCACTTTCTGACTGTTCCAAAAGTGCCTTAAGATCTGTTTCTGCTCTCAGGTCTGGGGTTAAGCTGCCAATGGAGCACCTTCTGTGTTTCTTTGAATGTTGTTGTCTGGGCAATGAACTTTTGTTGTTTTTAAGTGTGTTTTAATTATATGTAAATAAGCACCCAGTAACCTATGGAATCAGGTGGCCTTAACAAATCAAATCAAATAATTCTGAAAAGTATGCCCTGACCCCAGGGTGAAAAGTAGCATCTTATCTGGTATTTACAAGCTATGAAATCCCTACCAGGAAAAAACCCTACAACCGCAATCCTGACACTGAGATAAACAAGTAATGAAATGAGCCAACATTATTCCTTCCGTGGTTTAATAATAGGTAAAGGTAAAGGTTTCCCCTGTCCAGTCATGTCTGATTCTAGGTGGTGCTGCTCATTTCCATTTCTAGCCGAGGGAACCAGCGTTGTCCGAAGACATTTCCGTGGTCATGTGGCCAGCATAACTATATACTGAGGTGCACAGAACTCTCTTAGTTTCCCACCAAAGTGGTACCTATTTCTCTGCTTGCATTTGTATGCTTTCGAGCTGCTAGATTGGCAAGTTCTGAGGCAAGAACCGAAGCTCACCCTGTCCCATGGTACTTGGGTCTCGAACTGCCAACTTTCCAGTTGACAGACCAGTGTCTTAACCACTAGGCCACCATGCCCCTACTTCTGTGGTTTAATGTTTAATATTATTTGACCGTATCTCTTAAGGCCACCTGATCCCTATTTTGTCTCCATTATATCTGCTCCAAATAGCTACCAAATGGTATTGTCTGATCTGTGAATGTGCTACTCCTGACAACTAAAGTGTTTGCTTTTCTCTACTGCCTTTGACGACATCCCATTAGCCAGTAGGGAAAACATCCATCAATCAAGGCATTACAGCCTGAATAGGGAGGTGCTGTTTCCAGATTTCGCCTGGGTTTCTCTAGGATAATATGTCCCATGGTCCTTCCATGTGCCATTTGAGCATCTCCCAAGGTAAAAAGAAAAAAAGAAAAAAAAAGAAACATATGGTAGGATATCTGAGCAGAAGTGGTAGGCAGACCATGATCTGATTGTACAAATACATAGATTGTGTAAATAACAGAAACTAACCATCACTGGGCAACCAGGTCTCTTAGTTCAGCAAAACAAACTGACAAGTAAGCAACAAAATCCACTTCATCATCATTTATTATTTTCTGGAGGAAGTTCCAGACTGTTGCATCTAAAGCAACTGATGTCAGTTGACAATATTGTTAATACAGAACCATGCCATATGTCTCTTTTCCCCCAAGTAAAATAAGGGAGGGCTGCTATCCTCTTCTGTTGTCATAAGCCTGGACTGAAGTTGGGATCAGAAACAGGGAAAGGAGATAAGAGTTATAAAAGGAATTCTGGAAACATAACTCTTGTAGAGATGGGAGAAAAATGGCTATGGCTATGTTCTAATATGATATGAGCCAGCAGTGTGCTGCAGCTGCCAAAAAAGCTATTGCAGTCCTAGGCTGCATCAACAGGAAGATAGTATCAAGGTCACTTGAAGTGTTAATACCACTTTATACTGCTTTGGTAAGGCCACACTAGGAATACTGCATCCAGTAATTTGGTTACCATGATAAAGAAAAGATGTTGAGACTCTAGAAAGAATGCAGAGAAGAGCAACAAAGATGATTAAGGGGATGATGGCTAAAACATATGATGAATAGCGACAGGAACAGGGTTTATCTAATCTAACAAAGAGAAGGACTAGGGGTGACATGATAGCAGTCTTCCAACATTTGAGGGGCTGTCAAAGAGAAGAGGGGGTCAGCCTATTCTCCAAAGCACCTGAGGGCAGAACAAGAAGTAAAATGTGGAAACTTATTAAGGAGGGATCTAATCTAGAGCTAAGGAGGAATTTCCTGACAGAATAATCAATCAGTGGAATGGTTTGATTCCAGAAGATGCGGGTGCTTTATCACTGGAGATTTTTAAGAAGAGATTGGATAAACATTTATCTGATATGGTATAAGGCAGTGGTGGCGAACCTATGGCACGGGTGCCAGAGGCGGCACTCGGAGCCCTCTCTGTGGGCACACGTGCCATTGCCCCAGCCTTGCCTCCCGCCACGATCCCTTCCTCACCAGCAGCCCCCCTGGAGGAGAGTCGCCCCCGAGCGTGGCCCACGTGGAGCAGCGCAGCCAAGGACATGGCACCCAGGCAGCGTAGACAAGACTCTGCCCTCACGCCCCATCGCGCACAGTTGATGCTGCGGGGCGCGGGCAGAGGGCGTGGCCGCCATGGTGCTGCTGGGCTGCCTGGGCGATCTGCGGCGGGCCCTGGAGGCGATGAGTGGCCCTGCGGGTAGGTGGGGGCGGGGCAGGGGGTGGAGCAGGGGTGGGGCCAGTTTTTGGGCACTCGGTCTCTAAAAGGTTCGCCATCACTGGTATAAGGTCTGCTTGAGCAGGGGGTTGGACTAGAAGACCTCTAAGGTCCCTTCCAACTCTGTTATTCTATAGTCTGTACACCCAAAACAAGTTAACTGACTTCACCTCCAAGATAACAGGAGATAAAGGGTTGCAGATTTTATTTATCTTAAAAGCTGTGGTGGAATAATGTCACTTTAAGGAGAAACTACAGTACTTTTAAATGGGCATGCTTAGGGACAACCTAAGGCTGTTTCAATTTTCAGAGTGGAGATGCAAAAAAACAACATGTAAATAAGCGGGGAAGATTCGGGTTGTCAGGATGAGGTGCAGCATTAGTCCTTCATGAGGAGCTCCTGATTCCTCAAGCTGTCCCACAAAAAGGAATCCCTAAACCAGATTCTGTATTAATAAGTATTAAAACATTATTGCATATAACAATTGGAGTGCTTCTTACACTGATCTATCAGATATAGCTTATGATTCAAACAAATGGGGTTCTATCACCATAGTAAGACAAAAACAACACTAACTGTTCCAATGTCTTGGTACATTGTGCAGACCCAGCCAAACTCAGAGAGACAGGAGCAACCTAATGGAGGGTGCAAAGAGCATGTGTGTATGGTTTTATTTATTTATTTATTTATATCCTGCCCTTGTCATTTTTATAAATTATTCAAGGTGGTGAACGTAGTTAATACTACTTCCTCCTCCTATTTTCTCCATAACAACAACCCTGCACTGTTGGGCAGTGACTGGCCCAAAGGTTTTTCAGATTTATTTATTTTGAAAAATAAATTTATTTTGATTGCTCCTTTTCCAACGGAGTATTTGCTGACTTTGAAAGATGCTTCTGAATACTGGCATTTGTATAGAAAAGGAAGAATGGAAAGCTTGATCCCACACCAACCTGGATTCCCATTAAGATTTGCACTGGGGCCTTTTTGGGTTTGCTTGAAAGCAGTTTGATTGGTAAGTGAGAGGGGAAGGGCTGTTTTGCAGTGATCCCA